>JAHRBC010000006.1:2400000-3122500 GCA_022702545.1 Phycomyces nitens | reverse complement strand
TACATGGTAATAATCCTTCCACAGGTTCACCTATGGAAACCTTGTTATGAGTTTTACTTCCTCTAAATAGCAAAGCTTGAAGTTAGCCTCATTGAAAACCGGTTGTCATCGACCAGCTTTCAACACTCACAATATCATTCTCGCAATAACCATTTAATCGGTAGTAACGACGGGCGGTATGTACAAAGGGCAGGGACATAATCAGTACAAGTTGGTAACTTGTGCTTACTAGGAATTCCTCGTTGATGAGCAATATTTACATTGCTCAATCCCCAGCACAACATAGTTTCAACAGAATACCCAAGCTTCTCACCCAAGATTATAAACTTATTGACTATGTCAGTGTAGCGCGCGTGCAGCCCAGAACATCTAAAGGCATCACAGACCTGTTATTATCTAATTTCATCCTGCTTAGCACAGGTGCTCTTAATAAAAGAACAGATAAGCCAAAGCTTTAACCCAATTATATTACTCTGCTCATTTACCAAGCTTAGATCTTTTATATTTTTCAGAACTAAATAAATTAGCTCATAAAGAATGGCCATGCACCACCACCCATAAAATCTGAAAAAGATTTTTCAATCTGTCAATCTTTCTTATGTCTGGACCTGGCGAGTTTCCTCGCATTGAGTCAAATTAAGCCGCAGGCTCCACTCCTGGTGGTACCCTTCCGTCAATTCCTTTAAGTTTCAGCCTTGCGTCCCATACTCCCCCCAGAACCCAAAAACTTTGCTTTTGCTAAGACTCTGAATAAGCCAAAATAAACTTATCCAAAATCTAGTCGGCATAGTTTGCTGTTAAGACTACAACGGTACCTAATCGTTTTCGATCCCTTAACTTTCGACCTTGATCAATGAAAACGTCCTGGGTGAAATGCCTTCGCAGTAGTTTGTCTTTGGTTAATCCAAGAATTTCGCCTCTAGCAACCAAATACAAATCCCCCCAACCGTTCCTATTTATCATTACAATGGTCTCTTGAAAACCAACGAAATATAGAGCCATGTCTTATTTCATTATTCCATGCTAACACATTCAGGCTTATTTATAACCTGCTTTAAACACTCTGATTCGCTCATGATGATTTGTTTGGCTTTGTATCTGACTAACTGAAGCCAACCAGACAGTACCAAACATGAGAGCCATGACTAAGGTGAACTAAGCCAATGAAGACCAAGTCACCTAGCCAAAGGCTACTATTCGACTACGGACGTTTTAACTGCAACAACTTTAATATACGCTCTTGGAGCTGGAATTACCGCGGCTGCTGGCACCAGACTTGCCCTCCAATAGATCCTCGTTAAGGGATTTAAATTGTACTCATTCCATTTGCAAGACCTAAAAGGCCCTGCATTGTTATTTATTGTCACTACCTCCCCGAATTGGGATTGGGTAATTTGCGCGCCTGCTGCCTTCCTTGGATGTGGTAGCCGTTTCTCAGGCTCCCTCTCCGGAATCGAACCCTAATTCCCCGTTACCCGTAGTAGGCAATGTAAGCCTCTATCTTATAATCCTAACCTGATAGGGCAGAAAATCAAATAAACCGTCGCCCAAAAAATAGTGCTGTGCGATCATCTTTGAATTATTATGAATCACCAAAAAACTGGCTTTAACACCAGGTTGGCTTTTACCTAATAAGTGCACCCCTTCCAAAGTCGAGGCTTTTGTTGCATGTATTAGCTCTAGAATTACCACGGTTATCCAAGTAGTAATGAATTGTCATGTAGATCATAACTGATTTAATGAGCCATTCGCAGTTTCACAGTAAAAAAATTGTTTGTACTTAGACATGCATGGCTTAATCTTTGAGACAAGCATATGACTACTGGCAGGATCAACCAGGTAACTACAAAGTTTGGTACAAGTAATAATAAAATTAATACCTGTGAAGGCTAGGTTTTATACTAGAGTATTGCCATAATACATTCAGTAATAAACCTACCTACCAATTTATGTTGTTTCCAACGTTAAAAAGCAATTGACTACTTTAATAGCTTTTTACAAAGCCATTTTTCGTCAAAAGTTATCCTTATTGCCACTTCTGCCATTTTTCTACTGCAATTAGCTAAAAGTAAAACTTTTATCAATTCACAGCTATATGGATATTATATTCTTGAAACCAATAATAAAAATTATTATTTTTTTCAGAAAATTTTTAGCCAAATTGATTCAAAAAAATAATTTTTGCCAAAGACCAGTAATACACATGTATTCCAACATTTCAAAACATCTAATAAATTAGAGTCTTGATATTATGAAGCCAAAGCTTCAGTCAACCATGTTATGCTAATTTCTTGCCATAGCAAGAATATATAGCTAAACAATTAGTTAAATAACCAATATAGACCTTTTTGCCAAAAGTTTTGATGAGGGCAAAATTGGTAGGTCAATTTCTTGACTAGTACACTCTTATGCCCTCATCTACTGGTTTTTTACTTAGAATTGTCGCACTTGAGAAAATTAATTGTCGCACTTGAGGAGCTTTATTGTCGCACTTGAGGATCTTTATTGACGCACTTTCCAATAGCTATTAGCAGTGGAGAAAATAAGGATATAAAAAATCAACCTATTCAGAAAGCTCATGCTACCTTTGAGTCCTAAATATTTCTTGCTTTTGTTCCTTGCTATTCTAAAAGATGGCATTAGTACTGTTAATTGAAAAGAAGATTTATTTTGTTAAGTACTATGTTATACAAGATAATACCATTTTCAATTTAAAAAATAGGGGGTTTGTTTTGCTAGGTACTATGTTATACAAAACAACACACTTTTCAATTAGAAAAGCGCTTGTTTGTTTTAATATTACTATGCTCTTTTTAAGATTGTTTATTTTGTAATCTTGACTGTACTATCTCTTTATTTAAATACTTGTAATACCCAGAAAGTAGTATATATAGAGTAACATTATAGATTTTTCTTCTATCAATTATTTACTGCAATATTGTCAACAATGAACAACACCGAAGCAAACAATAACAAGCTAATGAACACTCCTGAGATTAATACTGGTAAATTATCAAAATTTATAAAGCATGTCTCCAAGTAGTTCTTATAATTATTGACTATATTTACTTAATGTATATTTAATAGATTCTCGAGAAAAATCGACCAAAAAACCATATAAGAAACTCACCCAAGAACTGCTGGACATCTTTATAAATGCATATATCAACTCTGGCCAAAGTATAAGACAGGCTTCCAAAACAATTGGCATGTCTGAGGGAACAATGCGCAGATGGGTTAAGCGCATCGAGGACAGCCCTGGTGGAATGCCTGTATTGAAAAAAAGAGGAAGGACTGCTCCCTCAAAAGTACAAGAGCAGCACCTTACTTACCTGGAGCAAGCCATTGAAGAAAAGAGTGAGACGACTCTTTTGGAGTTATCTCATAGATTGCAGCAGGAATTCCCTGGAGATTTTCCCGAAGCATTGTCTGTGTCAGCAATGCACAAGACAATCGTGCAGAAGCTGAGCTTCACGCTGAAGAAAGCCGAAATATACTGTATGCGCAGAAATGACGAGGAGGTGAAGCGGATGTGCTTCGAATATGTGACGAAGATTGTATCAGAAGGTGCAATAATATACAATCGCAATTGTATCTTTGTTGATGAGGCAGGATTCAACCTTCATATCAACCGCACACAAGCATGATCAAAAAAGAATTCCCCGGCCAGGATTACAGTTCCCACCAGCACCAAAGCCAAAAATGTGACAATATTTGGTGCAATCAGCCATAGAGGGGTGGAGTCGTTGGCACGACATGTAAGCTTAAGCATAAATACTACATATCATTTTCTATATGGCTTAATGTATTTTGATTGATCATAGAACTTCACTGAATCAAACAATGCCAACCATTTCCAAGATTTCATCGAAGACTTGATTCGTTTGATTCAAAGAAAAAATCTTGCTGAGACCCAGTACATCGTTTTTGATAATGCTCCTATCCACAACACACAATCAGAACAATTGATAAGAGATGCTGGTTTTGTTCCTGTTCGTTTGCCACCCTGGTCTCCATTCCTTAACCCAATGGAGGAATTTTTCAGCAAGCTGAAAAACGGAGTCAAGACGCACAAACTTCTTAACCATGATGAGCCCTTGAGCAGGATAAGTGCTTCTTATGATGCTATAACTGAAGAAGATTGTCAAGGATGGATTAGACATAGCCTGGATTTTTTTCCTAAGTGTCTAACCCGTGAAGACAGGCTTTAAATAAATATATTTTGTTACAATTTTTATCATTTGATTTTTTTTTTTCAAAAATGACCACTGCTAATAGCTATTGGAAAGTGCGTCAATAAAGATCCTCAAGTGCGACAATAAAGATTCTCCGATGCGACAATAAAGCTCCTCAAGTGCGACAATTCTAAGTAAAAAACCAGTAGTGTATAGAAAATTAAGAGATACGTGCAACTCTTTGCTTGCCATTTATGGTAATAATGTCTATAGTGTCTGCTGGGTTACTTTACCAAAATAATGTATCGCCCCCTTGATACGGTGGGCGTGGTGGTTGGTGGCCGCCACCTTGAAGCAAAAGGCCAGGCGAAGTAGGGCGGAGTACGAAGAAGGAGAAGTAGATGAATAGGTGCGAAGGCAGAGGAGGCCATAACAGAGGAAGTTTGGTGAAGAATAATAAAGACAACTCTTTTACCTCGTTAAAAACACTTTTCCTATTTTCTATATTTTGACAACTGATTCTCATCCCCATACGCCTAGTCATAAATATTATTTGACGCATCCCAATTCTTACTGAGTGCAGCTCTATTGTCTTGAGAACGCATCCTCTTAACAGTAGTTTATTGTCCCTCGTTACCACGCCTCCAATTGGAATAATAACCATTGCTAGCTAGTAACCCGGCCATAAACACTAGATAACTTGATCGTTCTTCCTCATAATAGTCCCGTAACTAGTTACTTTGCCCAACTCAAGTACCTTACGTGTCATTATAAATACGCAGCTTATTTTTGTGAGTTTTTTTTTATAAATTTTTTACAAATTTTAGCTATAAACATACTTGTCTTAACATTGCTAAATACTTTCCAATTGATATATCTCTTAAATTTAGGAGGAACTCAAGATAATTCCCACCATAGATGCATGTCCTTTGGCTTTGCCCACAGCACCAAAGAATTGAAATACATTACAAGGAATTTTTTTTTAAAAAAAAAACAGAATAAAGAGAGAGGGTATCTAGTCAAACCCCTGCTTCAATCACTCTGCAAAAAAAAACCTCATAATTCTCTATAGTGATACACTGTTAGCAATTTCATACACACATATAAATTCTCGGAAAACCCAAGGATTCTCAACAAAGTTTTCATCTTCCTCAACCATACACTTGGACAAATACATCAAATAGGGTTTATTTTAGTTGGATCCTCATTAAAGCTTGTAATGTTCTCCATAGATAAACTATTTGGAGTGCTTCGTACTATAGGAAGATCAAGTGAGAGAGTGGACGCTACAGAGCGAGTGGGAATAGAATTACTATGCCAATCAATTGACCCAGCCCCAGGAAGACGCGGTTCGTTTTGGTCATCATCCTTTGGTAGAATGGGTGATAGTGCACTCTTCTCATTATAGCTTTCTAAATATGTTTGCATCCAAGGATGCTCAAGAAGTTCGTTTGCTGACGGGCGTTTTGTAGGATTTCGTGTAAAGCATCTTTTCAAGAAATCAATTCCCTGGGCAGATAATTGTGAGGGGTCTGGAAGAGGAGGATGGCCGGTGACAACATGGTACATCACAGACCATTCGTTTTCTAATGTACTCCAAGGCCGGCGTCCTGTAGCCATCTGAACAACACAGCAAGCCAAGGACCAGATATCCATGGATCCCATGCGACCAGTATCACCTCCAGTAATGACTTCTGGAGCCTATAGAGAACATCAGAATGGGTTAACTGATTTGAAAATTTGGACTTGCCATATACATGGGAGTTCCAGCCAAACTATTGACATTCATAGTGGCGGTTCGCCCATTTGTTTTATGACCCTTGGCAAGGATCTTTGCAGCACCAAAATCAGTCAGTTTTAGTTGACCTTGATAGTCGATCAGGATGTCTATAAAACATCAATAACAATCAAAACCAAGATCCCAAGGTGCTCTCTTTTGCTTACAAAATCAAAATACACTTACTATCGGGTTTAATGTCTCGATGAACAATATTATTGCCATGTAGATAGGATAGTCCTTTGAGAAGCTGGTAGGCATAGTCCATTATGTACATCTCGTCTTCAATGCGTCCATACTGCTCCATCAACGCACCCAGACTTCCATTCTCACAATATTCCATAAATATATAGACCTTGTCACGATGTACCTCCTACATAATGCACAGGTTTAAGAATAATTCGATTGATAAAGTGTACAGAAACAGTAAAAGTCAAATTGTACAATGTAGTTCTCAACATACCATGCCATAATACTGCACAATATTGGGATGATCCAGCATCTGCATTACTTTCATTTCTTCTTTAATGGCCTTGTGCAAGGTGGATAGTGAACTTGAGTCCGGGAAGCGAATTTCCTTGACCGCCATCACCGAAGATGTATCGAGGTTGATGGCCAGATAAACCGAACCAAATGTGCCTGCTCCTACAAATCGACCTTGCTGCCATCTAAAGGAGATATTTGATGATGATGGTGCAAGGAACACAAGCGACTGATCTTCTGGTTTCTCGTCGTCCAAAATCTTTCCCACCATTTTGCGCTCAACCTCTTCATGATTACGTTTGTATTCCAGTTCATTGATCTTGCGCATCCATTCGTCTCGAATATAGGTAACGCCAGTCGAAGAAGAAACGGTGTCGTTGGCATTACCAAAGGATGAGGCAGTTCCATTATTCTCCTTATCTCCAGAACGCTTTCCAGACATGTACGAGTTTCTCTTTGCAGTTATTCCACGTTTCCTTTGCTGTTCTTCTTTTAGCTGCAATTCATATGACCACTGAGTGCCAAGTACATCAAAATGCGAAATCAATAGTGCTATGCAGCGTGCAACTTTGCTTTGAAGCGTTATAAATTCGCTTTCACTCAGGGCAAGTATATTGACACCTCGAGTCATAAGGTGGCCAAATTCGAGGGCTGCTACGGCCCATCGGAAGGTCTTGCGATCCGAAGGAATACAATCATCAGTAATGAAGCAAATCCAATTAATAGCCAGGCGAGTAAGTTTCAGGTCAAGCTGCAGACGCACAGCAATGTCAAGGAACCGTGCAGCTCGGATACCAAAGTCACTTGCAAAGCTAAAGCACTCCTCGACAAGCTCCTGACACCCTAACCCTTGAGTTTGGTCCCTTATGGTACCCACGCTTGAAATCGTGGAGTCCGCCAATTTGAAGACGGTCATTTTGATCCTGTAAATCTCTTTGTTGATTCTAGGAATATGTGCACGATGTTCCTGGACAATTTCAATTCCTGAGTGCTGGACAGCCGCCCAGAACAGAGACTTTGCAGCCGAGAGTTTTGTGTCATCTGCGGTTACGAGACGAACCCGCTTAGTCTTCAAACCAACCGGAATAGCCTGTGCATGTACTTCGTTAACCTCTCCTGTCCACATTATATTTTGCCACGGTGAAAAGAACAAGAGATAGTCCTCGGTGTTCATATGAGTGGAGATCCCTGGAGGAACAGGTGTGTTGAGAGGAGTTCGCTCGTACATAAAGCAAGCACATATTAGGTTTTGAATGACATCCTCGCGACCATGGAGTGAAGGGGAAGCAATGATATAGATTCTGTCTTCTTCAAAGGTGCCCGTAAAAACCAGAAAATGGCCGGTGTCTACGAGGCAAGCAAGAAATTTATCAACGTTGTCCGCTTCAACTACATATTCTGCCGAGTTCTCAAATTGGCCCATAAAGGATCTTTTTGAACGTTAGTCATCAATTTAGTGTCATAGTATTCAACTCACTTTGAGAATTGGAGCAGCTTACGTGCACGCATTCGCATAGTATGTAGTAGCTTTGTGTACTTGACTTCTATACCCCCATCAACTGACTCTGATGGAACGGTTAGGTTTGCATTGTATTCTCGCATCACATCAGCCAACAGTCGGTTGGTCAGAGAGCTATTTGTTCGGCCACAAGAAAGCCATGTAAATAAGCATCAAAATACCCAAACTAACTGCCATTCAATATAAACTCACCAAAACTTTTCTGCGCATTCCCAATCAGCCTTGTCAACGGCACGGCAAACTGTGCTCTTGAGAAAATCCCATTCTCTCTCCATCACCTCGCATTCTCTTAGATTATTATCCTTTTCCAGACCAAGCTTCCATGAAATAAGCTTAAAGTAGAAGCGTACGGATTCCATCAAGACCGTGTCATATACTTTGCAGGATAATTCATCTTCTTCAATGCGCCACCCCGGAGCAGGGTGGACGAGCTCTTGGTATTGCTGCTTTACCCGACAGGCCAAAGATATCAGGCCGCGATAATCTTCCATCATGGCATCTACCATTTGCTTGGGAGGTTCATTCATTCGCTCCTTGTACTCGAGACGCATCCTCAAGGCTTCCTCGACAAGGGAGGTCGGAAAGAATGCAAGCTGAAGTAACTGAGAAATAAAAGGTGGAAGGCGCATCATCTTGAATAGACTATTGTTTGCGATCATTGTCTGTTTAGACTTCATCAGGAGCAAGTTGAGTGCTGAGAGAGTCCGTTTGTCAAAGGTGTCCTGGAGGGCGGATTCCTTTAATAGACGCTCGACAAATGATGGGTTGGTCTGTTGGATTTCAATATAAGGACCCTCTTCTTTCTCTTCTACTGTCTCTTGTGCTTTTCGACAAATCTGAAGGTCTTCAGAGCCTGTCCAGTCTCTTAGGATCTTGTACTGCATGTGCAGACTGCGAGTGATGGTGCACCAAGAGTTGAGGGCGTCTAGACGTACTTGAAACTCTGGTGAGCCATAAGCTGGATGGGCTTCGATCATCTCGGCTCTGGTGGTATAGAGCGACTCAATCCGATCCACGTTCTTTAATACCTCTGCAACCTTGTCAAGTGCACTTTCCTCTTCCCCCTCGTTAATCCTAAATGTTTTGACCATTTCCAAAACATCGTCGACGCCTTTTCGGCTTTCCTCCAAACACTTTTGCTCTTGAACCAAGGTTCGGCCACGTAGCAAAGCCCTAAAGGCCATCCAGATATCTTTGGATGGGTTTTGCTGCTTAAAGTGGTCTGTGCTAGAGAGTCGTTTCTTTTCAGACTTGATTACTTCTCCCATTAGGACAGACTGTAGCATCTGCTGCCATTCAAGGCGCTCATGGGTAATTTGTGGAGTGGTGGTCAAGAGAGATTGATTTCGGGAATATATTTGGTTGCTTGCAGTCTCGTCTTCACAAATGTCGTCGTCGTCCTCACTAAACTCTTCGTACTCATTGTTGATTTGTTGGTGGGGGTTGAATGGCCAAGGGTTATTATCGGGGGGTTGATCGTGATTGGGTTTTGGATTATGGGGATCTGGCTGGTGATTGTATTGATCAGAAATCAAATGATCGTTTTCATCTGTTCCGTCCTTGTCGTACGTAGTGTCTTGGCATCCTGTCCATCGTACTCTCCGCTCGGTTGACATTGTCAGTAGAGATCGTCTCTCTCTTATATTTGTATAATATAGGCTGTAGTGTCTGTTTGGGCTTTGGAGCTTGGGTGGGTTGCTGTAGCAGGACAGAAGATTTGGTTCTATCAGGTTGCCTTTAGCACACACTCACTCACTCTCACTCTTTCTTGCTCTCTGGTCCAACGTGTATTTTTGCACAGGATGGTTGATATATTTCTTTCTTTGGAAAAGAGAGAAAACTTGAACCTTGTAGCCTTCTTTTAAAGCAAGTGATGTCTAGGAGGCCAAATCAAGGCTGCGACTGTAAGAGGATGAATTCTAGTTTAAGGCCAGGAAATTGGTCTGGAGAGAAATAAAGAGATGGTCAAGTAGAAAGAGGAATAGAAGGATTGCAGGATCGCACGGCTATGAGAGGTGACTTTTTTCAAAAAAGGGGAAGTCTAGGAATGCATTGAGTCCAAAGGTGATAGTATCAAGCGAGTCCAAATGGAGTAAGGTCAAAGAGGTGGTATAAATAAAGGTTGAGGGGTTATGGTGAGCTAGTTTGGCATGTCGTTGTTTTATATATGCACATGCCAGACATCCTCTAGGTTGGTCTTGGGTAAGAAGGGATAGAGGGGGGGAAGTGGCGGCCAAAGTCGGTCTTTGGTTTCCAAGATATATAGCTTACAAGGACTTTAAATGATCACAACCGATCCATACACTGCTTCCACTCTCAATTTACAAGATGTTTGAAAACACCACCAACTTTTAGCAAGATACAAGACAGGTGTGTCTGATCCAGTTCCATAGCTTAGATCACTCTAACAATAAAACTTTCAAAAACTGTGTATTTCTTTAATTAAAATGGTAAGCTTTGTACAAATCTGAAAGGACTTACCCACTTTTATATATATATATATATAAAAGCATTACTGTTATCGATAACTCTCGCACTCTGCTATTTAACCACAAATATTTACTGGGATTAGTATTAGATGAAAGACTTTAAAAGCAATGATTCTAGCGGTAATTTAGTTTTGGCGAGTTATTTCTTATAAACTTTTATAAAGAGGTTGATCTGATTAATTTACATTTTTTTAAAAAAAAAATTGTCGCAGAAACATGTAACTATGGTAACCAAAGATCGCCCTTATAAGGTTAGATGGCGACCTTTGATAATGACAGTTGTCTTTTTACCAAGGCTCACACATCTTACTTTACCGTCTGCCAAAAGTAGTCTTTAAAAGATCTTTGCTAAACTCTCTCTTGATATCTTCCAAGTATCCCAAGTAAAAAAAAATTGATTTATAGTTTCTATTCATTAGCTAAATACCAAAATATTTTTTTAGAGGTCAGACTTGAAAAAATCCTCCGTCTCTCTTTCCAGACCATCCAGCCTTGGCCTCTATTTCACATCTCCTCCACCAGCAAAGATCGGGTTTCCTCAAACCCTTTCCTGCTTGTTGGGGAAATTTGTGCTGGTGATGCTATGCAGGGGAAGACTTGGTCCAGAAAATTGACCAGGTTACCTAGCCTATTGTTCAATTCACTCAAAAATCAATTATATTTCTCAAAGACCAGGAAAACAGATACTACAGTTATTTATATGGGAGGGGTTTCCCAATCACAGCAGATCCACACAATGTGGTTCTTTCCACCCTCATTCACAATACTATAATACTATCTTTGGCTGCCGATATTTGGAGGTTGAGCTCCGCAATGGACAGTCCGTCTCTGTGTCTGTTGAAGAACACAGAGACATTTGGATGATCATCGAAATGCAAAAGATGCGCAGTTAATAGATACAGCATGTAAAAACAATCAGCCCAATGTTCTAGATTTGGAGTTTGGATAAATACTTGTGGTATTCTCTTTTTGCGACATCCAAAAAGACCAACAGGGTTGAGGTGGCGAACAAAAATGGCGAACAACTCGTCATTTGTCATGAGGTCCAAGAAGTAGCCAAGGACAATGGCCTGGTTACGCGGGACTTTGCATCCAGGAGAATAATATGGGTTTGGCCGATTTGACTTTGTTTTGTTAGGCAATTAAAAAGAGCATGGTAGATTATACCCGCACCATCTTTGGAATCTATTTATCCCTGTTTTAGGGCCTTGTAATTTGGGATATTTTCTGTCCCAGTCCCAATGGTGCAAGTAGTATGACTGCAAGAATCACTCAATCTCTTTATATATATATAAAGGTAGGAATATTGATAAAATTGAAGAACAATATTCCATTTCTTTTTATTTCAATCGACACCTCTTTGAGATCCGAATGCCAATTATACCAGGCAGAAAGACGCCTGATAGCTTAGGGAAACAGCCGTATAATACAGCTTTTAAGATCACTTGATACTCTATGCACTGAATCAATCAGGTCTATTATATACTGTTATTTATCTTCAGAACGGATGAACACTTGTGAGCAGTAGATTGGGAATCACATATATTATACTAATTCTCAAACACCTTTGCCGATACGTTAATCTTACGGGACACCTGTAAAGTACAGGATATTACACAAAATATTTTCAATGTTCCGGCAAAAAAGCATGAGCGTGAATACTTGGCTTTTGTCTGGCTCACGTCAAGAGATCTGGTTGTATGTAACTCTGTCCCCTAAAAAAGATGAGAAATATCGCCTCAAAGATGTACAAGCCGGAAAGCAGAAAAATAACCTCCTTACCAACTGGATTCGTCTGGTGGAGACTGATGCATCAAAAGATTCCATGTCGCCAAAGGTTATATGACAAGAGAGTCAAGGATGTTGAAAGTCCAAATTGTGTAATTTGCAACAATCCAGAGGATAACCAGCATCTATTTTCGGAGTGCCCTTCAAAACGATCAGTATGGAATACCATTGCCAACAGATTCATATCCAACCCTGCTACACTGCAATTTGAACATCTCACCCTGCCTTGCCCTCCAACATCAATACAGCTCACAAACACTACTGCCAACATACACACTGTACTAGGCTGCACTCTGAGTGCCATATGGTCTGCTCACTTCAGACTAGTGTTTGATGAAATACCATTCAACCCCAACTTAACAGCCGCAATGGCCACCTTAGCTATTCGACGAGTTGAAGCAGAAGGGTCTTTAGATCTAATCCTCTAAATACATGTATAGATAGATGTCACACAAAGCAAATTTTCATCCAATAAACAATACAAAAAAAAATTTGAGGGTGATTGCCTTTGACTAGCTATAAAACCTATCGATTAGAATAAGGATCAAATGGGTCTAGATTGCATTTACCCTGCCAGATTCATGGGTTTATCTTTCTCTTGCCGGATATCATAAGGATGGCCACAATAAATTGTCCGGCCCGCACCCCTGGTCTCCTAACCAAGATGGATTCGTGTCCCCTAAGATTGGTGTTGCCGATAATACAATGTCTGTCTTAACATTACTACCAACTATGACAGCTGAATTATCCCGGAATACTTGGAGCCTATTAAAATGTTGGAGTTTTCAGCAGAAGCTTAATTTATGAATTGGTTCAATAAAGTAGCTCAAGGGCATGCTAATTGGGTGTGTCAAAGAAGCTGAATAAAAGGCAATTACTGGACCTTGCTGGCCAAAATCTGCAAGTCTTTAAGGATTTTTACAATGGAATACTTGTAATCATGCTGGATATTCTCCAAAAATAAAAATAAAGACATTATCTGAATCACCCTCAAAGCGGACAAGAACAAGCAAAAACAATAATATTGGTTGTCCAGCAATTATTTACAAGCACACCTTGTCAAATGATAAAATTCATGTAAAATACAAGTGGCAACATCTGAGCATATATATATATATATATATATATATAATCCCAGAATTGAAGAAATCAGTGCTTCAAGATTGCCTATTGAATTAAAAGCATAGGCTGAGAACATCATCCAAGGAACTATTCAATGATTGTGAAAAACACTTTGGTTTGTATTCAAATGAGTATCAAGACAAAGTGAAGTACGAGATTGATCCTAAAGCTCTAGACCAGTTTATTAGTTTATCAAAAACAGTTTCTAATAAGCTAAAGGAATACTGCATTTCTTACCATAAACCCCCAGCTAGACAAGCATATATATATATATATCATTTCTTTATCTCTTTTCAATGAACTATAACATAAACAATTCATTATATTATAAGAATCATTTAAATATTTAAAAGTTCATTTTGATCCCAAGCGTGACTCGCATTTGAGATTGCCAATTTAACGGCACTTCTTTTTTCTCTCTTTCTTTTTTGCAGTGTTTAGAGCACTTGGATTGTTTTTTGGAAGCATTTTATTAAACATCTAGTAAATTGACAAAGGCAGTGAGGATGCTCTTGCTGAACCCAAAAAGGGGGTTTTTGTTCAGCACTCAATCAAAATGTGTTGTTGATAAACTGTTTAAAAGAGACTTTGAACCCATTTTAATATCTGGTCAAATTACCTTGTTAAAAAAAAAGAAGTGGGCAAATTTAAGCTTGCACAAGCGTCCAAAATCAATTATTCCAAGAAGAAGAAGAAGGAGGAGGAGAAAAAGGGTGGTATTTTCAAGCGTCTGGTAAATTGAGAATGGAAGCACAGTATCAGAAATTATTGAATTGGTTTGGTGAGCGCTTTTGCTGGTTGACAGATGCACGTGTAGCTGTCTGCAGAATATAGCACTTTCTATTCTGGGCCTACATTCATATAGACCCGGTTGTAGCCCGCCTTTGTGGGCATTCTATAACACACTTTTGAGCCCTTTTGATTTCTCCTCTTGGTGCAGAAAGGGCTGGCTCCTTGTTGCTCTGTTCCCTTTTTGCACATGGCAAACAGACAGCAGAGTGAGCCCTGTTAAAGAAGTCCAAAAAGGCATGTCAGTTGGCTGGCTGCTTTTGGATAACAATGGATCTATATTTCTTAACCAGGCACATTCTAGGTAACAGAGAACGGGAACACGAGAGCCAATTTGCTCAATTGATTGATAAAACAGCCTTGAACAATCAACTCCAGGCTCCAGATTCCCTTTCCAAGACAAGCACACTCGTCAATGGAAAAGGTTGATTGTCTTTATCGAATTGCGCAAACGATACATGAATTCCAACCAAAGTGATTCGAGTGTAACCAACTGGGCTCATTAACAGCTCCCTCTTATAGCCAAATACCCCAAATAACCCCCTCAATCCCCCCTGCTAATTGTCTCCTCTCTTTTCTTCCGCTTTCTTTTGACTTTATATTTCTGCTTTCTCGCGAAACCTCTCTCATTCCCTTCCTTCACGTCTCCATTCCCAAGCCCCCCCTTGCCTTTCCTTATCATTATTCCTATTAAAAAATGGCACTCGAGATTGTCTATGCCATCCATGACTTTGAAGCCGAGAATGAAGACGAAATTGCCTTTCTCATGGGTGATCCCATTGTTGTCATTGAAAAGGACGAAAAGTACATGGACGGCTGGTGGCAGGTAGAGAACTCTTGCTACAAAAAAAAACCTACAGACACTGCAAATAATTGGCTTACACCTATTCTTTGCCTCTAGGGACGCAACATCCATGGCCACGTAGGATTGTTCCCTATGAACTACACCACCATAGAGCAGCCCACCACCAACCGCACCTCTCAATCATCAACCTACACCTCCAGCCCAGAACCAGAACGTTACATGGGATCATTTAGCCTAGAAGACGAAATCGACCACGCAATATCCCAGGTTCAGATCGTACCTGATCAGTCCAACTCCTCTGAGCGTTTCAGCAGTCGGGCCAGCCGTAGATCCCGCCAGGAATTCAGCAAACTCAAGCCAGAAGATTGGACAGTGGATCAGGTAGCAGCCTGGCTTTCATCCGTGGGCCTCCAATCGGTTACGGACAACTTTGTTGGTAAGATATATAATATATGTAAATTAATAATTAGTGGGGCATCACAAGAATCTAAATATCGTCTTGCACAAGATCAAGAAATCACTGGTGATATTCTCATTGATCTTGATGTGGATGCCTTGAAGGAACTGGGCATCTCGACATTTGGCAAACGACACAAGGTGATGCACGCCATTACTGGCCTCAAGAAGGACCAGCAGGACATCAAAATAGAGGCAAGTCGATTGAATTGAAGGGCCACAGTATTAATGACTCCTTTGATTTTAGGCGCCATCCAACAATCAGCCCAGTACAACCCCAGAAGCCATACATTCTATCGGCACAATGCCTTTGCCCACTACCACCGACACTCAAGTCACTAGACTCATTACTAATAACGACATACGCTCATCCCCTCCCTCACCCATTGACACCGATGGGCTCTACCAGTACCCTCGAAAGGCACCTCTTCCTCCAATGCCAGCCCACGAAGACCCTGACCGCAACCTCTACCACCTCTCTCCTTTACCACGCCAGCACGACTCCATGCGCCCCATCTCTCCCCAGAGCCTAGAGTCATCCAATGTCAGTCGCTCAAACACATTCAACACCATATCCTCCAAGAAATCCAGCTCTTCCAACGCAACCTCCAGAAGCACCGAGCGCAGTCTAGGCCACAACATCGGACTACCCCACCGCATGCCATCTCAAAAGAGTACCTCTTCCTCTGAACTGGACACAAAACACAGCTCAACCTTTTCTGGTCGGCCTGATTGGGCATCCGAGGTAATTTTTTTTTGGAGACTAGAATGGCAATTGCAAATATAGTACTATCCTCACAAAACTATTATATAGATTCCCACTTCTGCTGTTACTGTAACTCCCAGTCCGTCCACAAAGTCTGTGCCACCTAATCACACCCTGTAAGTCGGATAGGCTGTTTAGAGACTTGACTTTTTGGTGTCTGATAAAATAGCCTCTTTCAGACGCCCTGCAAACCCACACACTCTTTCGGTCTCCTCTGTGGAACCCACAGACGATGGGCGTGCTTCTGCCGATGCAGCACAGGCACCTGAGCACGAGGGGTGGCTGCACAAGCAAGGTGACAAGTACAAGACCTGGAACAAACGCTGGTTTGTACTCAAGGGCATTCATTTGTTCTATTTCAAGAGCCCAAAGGTAAGTCTGCCCAAATTATAATCAATTTGCTTAAAATTATCTGTCTAGGATGTGAGAATGAAAGGCATTGTCAATCTACGCAACTATCGAATCATTGTTGATGCCTCGATCCACTCTGGAAAGTACTGCTTCAAGGCCCAGCATGACAAAGAACGCACCTTTTATTTTTACACCGACACTGAAGAATCGATGCGGTTGTGGGTCAAGATGTTGATCAAGGCAACTATTGCCAGAGACTTTCAAGGTAAAAAGAAGAAAGTTAATAATTTGCAGATCAAGAGGAAAGTCCTAGGTAATTTATTTACCTTTAAACCTGTTTTTTTTTTGAAATATCATTAGCCCCTGTTATGTCGTCAAACCATATTGCCACCGTGCCTCTTGAGGTGGCCCGCAAGATGAGACCTAGACCTCCGTCTGTGATCATGTACAAGAACCAGAATCAGAACCCGAATCAGAATCAGAATCAGGGAAAACAGACTGAAGAAGTCAAGATGGAAATGCTTCAGGAAGAAGAAGAGTGTTTTGCTGGAGGCGGAATGACTACCTTAGCCAATACTACTTCTTCTATGCGTCTCTCCTTTGATCCAGAAGACAGATCTAATAAATCTTCTGATCTTTCCCAGTATTTGAAGCAAAGCAGGTCCACTCAGAGACTGAGTCAGGATATGCACCAGAGGCACCAACAGTCATTGAAGCCTCGGAAACTCAGTTTCCAGAGCTCCAGGCGCTCTAATGCATCCATAGATTATCCTCACCCGTCAGGGGATTTGACTAGAGAGTATATTGACTGGGTTAATCAGCATCTGATGGAACCTTATCATATATCTGACCTTTCCAGTGGGTTCCAGGATGGTCATGTATTAATAGCCCTCTTAGAAGCCATTAGTCAACAAGTTGTACAAAAACCATCCTTCAAGAAAGAAGAGTCCACCAGTGCAATCGCTCTAGAGCTGCTTGTGGCTGCCTTTAGGTTTATGAATAGCCAAGATGTTCATTCCGATGGACGATATACGCTCAAAGGTTAGCCATCGAGCCTGTTTTATATGGTACTAATTGAATGGCATAGAAATCTATAATGGCAACGAACAAAAGGTTATCGAGATGATTGATTCCCTACGAGACTGGGAAGAGGGCATCAATGAAGAACGCCAGATCGATGCCATTCATCGCAAGGATGGTTTTGGGTGGCCAACTTTCTCTGTATCGACACAACGCGCATCTCGACCTGGCATGATCTAAGCCATTTTCCACTACTACTACTACTACCAACACCACCACCACCACCACCACCACCACCACCACCACCACCACAAAAAAAATATCTTTCATTCTCTCCTTATTATCCTTCATGTTATGTTTCCATAGTATCCAAATTGTTTCCAACAGACACTAAATTCATTCCCTACTCGTAATACTATTATAATAATACATACATATAATGTTTTAGACTCAAAAAAAAGCTGCTCAAAATATATAAAGTTTATAATCGCATTTATAGTCAATCAACTTGTGAAAAACATGGTGCCACAACGATCAGTGTTTAAGCAATGACAGAAAGTCAAATAGAATTGGACACAATCAAGATACTCAGAACAATCGGAACAAAAGCCTGTTAATGAAATACAATTTATTTGTATTTTTATATATTCTTTATTAACCAATATTTCTGAAATCACATTTTCATGTGCAATAATTATGCCATTAATTGGCAAATATTAGGGTCATTTAAAAGAAAGAAAGAAAAAGGCAATCGATATTTACTAGCAAACATCGAGAATTACAGAAAATGTGCTTGTAATTGCACTCGGCCAATGTTGTGTACCATCCCTTGACATTGGCTGTCTTTCTTTTTCTTTTTTTTTGTGCAGTCGGACAAGATGAAGTTCTAGGATGTCTGGCTCAGTTTAATACCCTTGACCACATATACAGCCACAAAAAGAAATCATTTGTTGGAGCCGCTTGGTCAGATACTAATCTAGGCATATACCATGCTGTTTTTTCAAGACAAAAAAAAAGATGTCTTAATTTCCAATTGATCGTATTTCTACTCTATAGATCAGAAATGAGTGCCATATGATTTGTAATTTAGCATATTTTTGAATTGAGAATACAAGCAAAAAAGAAAAGGTTCATTACATGATTATTGTGGGTTATAACATTTTGAAATTCGAGTACCATTCGAGTACATAAATATTCATCCACAGCTCAATATTTAAAGCTCTTGTGAACATTGAATCAATAATAAATCTCGAGTTACAATGGTATAGGAACCGAAATCTATAAATATAAATATAAATAAATAAATAAATATTGTTTTTGTCATGTCATTATTGAATTTAAACACTCTATAAATGGTCAGAGTAAGAAAGTGCTTGATATTCTTCAAAAAACAAAATTTTGTTCTTGGGTTTGTAGAAAATGGATCTGATCGTACGATTATAAAAAATCAGACATCTTATGGGCACAATGTTTCTGTTTTAGGGGAATGTCAAGGTGGTCTAGTGAATTCTTTGGTTTCAATTGTCCCTTTACATCTTATATCTCTTTCTATGTGTTTACAGGACAAAAGCAATTAAATATTATATAAATGTTGGCATGAATGGAAACCAATAATTTTGTTGCATCTCTTTGCATCTAATAGACTCTTATACATACTCATGTCACCAAGGTCCCTCACACCCGCCATCGTAAAACGAAATATATTGTGTGCCCATGTCACAATTACTTGCACCATCAGTGACTAACTTTGTCAATGCATTAAAAATATGGCTCGTCCTTAAAGCCGATTTGCAGCATACTATATCTATACAGAGGTCCTAAAGAAAAAAACATTGAAAAGTTGAGACCTTGCACAGCCAGGCAATGATGATGGGGCAAAAGACAAACAGAGTTGTATCAGTACCTCATTTGCCTCTGATTATTCCCAGAAATATATATATATATATATAGTCATCAGTCCCACGACATTAAACAGGATAGTAGATGATTTTTTATCAAGACAGTTGCTACACTTTATGGGCTTTGTGTGAAGCTCAATTATTCAATTGCTGTTACTTTTACCCCCATGCTGTAATTCCGAAAATATGTCTTGCTCTGGCGAATCTAAAAGTTTCAACGAATCCCCCCCAAATCTGGTGAATATAGGGAGCAGAGCCAACAATCCAGCCCTTTGGGAAAAGCGCGGTGAATTGCAGCAGTGCTAAAAAAAGGTCCCCTTTTTTTTAGAAGGAAAAAGAACATCTTTACTGCCAAGCCCAGAACGCAAATTAATGCTGGGCTTTTGATATCCAAGTAACTACTCTGAGAATCCGGCAGAAGCAATACCTAGATAAGCGATCTAGGAGGTAACAAGTTTGTAACTTGCTATACTAACAATCTTGTTACCTCTTGGCATCTGGACAAAACAGGGACCAACGTTATTAACCCATTTGTATATCAACAAAGCTCAATACGCCTTTCTATATTTCTCCAGCATGTTTTGTTGAATTTTATTGTATTCACCTTGGTTTACCCCAAACACATTATTATTATTATTATTATCATAATTATAATTACTCTTGGTGCAGTATAAAAATCTACATGTGCCTGAAGCTAGCTTTGAAATCCAAAGGATGTTTAATAGCTGCTATGAATTGCTAATGTAGATGTTAGCAGTATGAGTGTTGCTGTTGAAAAAAAAAAGAGTGTCCCAATGCTATCAACAGTTGATCTAGGTATGTTGACTATTTTTTTTTAATAGCCAATTCACAAATTCCCTTGTCCACACACACACACACACACACACACACAGTAACTGTCTCTCTTGATCCCTTTATTAAATATGCTTTGCCAATGTTAATACTCCAAGCATCTCTTCAAGTACCAGAGATTATATTATCATGGATATTGTTTATAATGAATTGCTGACTACGCTCATGATAATATTAATTGTATTATCAGTAAATATAAAGAGGGGAAATCACTAGGTTGAAATGGTCATTTCAGAAAAAAAAATTAAAATCACAAAGTTGGGCTCAGAATGCCAAAAACTTAGACAATAAACTGAGATTCGTGTTCGGTAAGGATTTTTGCTGATCGCTTGGCATCAAAGAACAGTTCGGTGGCCTCATTGACATCGTCCTTGGTTATGCTGGTGTGATCATTGATTCCTGCCAAGATGCTGGCCGGTGTCAATAGTTGGAGAGCGTATCTATGGAAACCCACCAATTAATATCTGATTTGATACGCAAATTTCAATCCAAATTACCTCACAGACGAATCGACGCCACTCTGAGCAATGACATCGATAGCATCCTCCTCTACAACCAAGTTCTCAGTTCTGGCTCTGATCTTTACGATAACCTTGATCTCATCAATAGTGTAAGGCAATGTACGGATAATAAGAAGACGGTCAAGAAGATCGACAGGGATACCGTGAGGAGAGAGAACATCCTCTGTACCACTAATAACAACAGTCAGCCCACCACCGCACACATCTTGGATAGATTGAAAGCTTACCGAATTGTGCACATGCCTCGGTTGGTGGCAAAGATCACAACAGGTGCAAGTGGAGATTCCAAAGCACGGTTAAGGTAAGTGAAGCACTCAATATCCAGCATGTGTACCTATCATAGCCCATCATGGTATCAGTCCAGATCCACTCCAAAACCACATTATTATCCTCATCTCTACCTCGTCAATGAACAGCACACCGGGTACCAGTTCAGCAATACCTTGATCGATATACTTGTTCACGACCTTGTTGATCTCTTGTCTCAGCTTATCTGTGATCTCTGTCTTTTTGGGCTTCAACAATTGACCCATCATAGACATGATATCTTGACCTCCCTTTTATTTACCATTAGTTTTCTTGTACCATTGTCTCGAAAAAAATATTTACCTGAGGCTTGGCATTTGCAGTATCCAAATCATGTAGTGTCACATCCTGAATAACCTCCTTTTTCTTGTGAACATCGCCCTTTGGCAAAGGAACATACTCTTCAGCCTCAAGATCAAACTCTGTGGCATAGGCATCCGAACGACCAACACGCTATATGACATAATAAAAAAAGAAGAAGAGTCAATTCCCATACAACCACATTTCTATCTTTTACCTTTACTGCGCCAGTGTTTGCCTCTACGTAGATAACATCACCAACAGTGACCTTTTCCTTTTGAATGGATTCATAAATGCTAGGGTCCAGCTTGAGCTGTTTTGTGCCCTTGACGGTCTTGAGACCAATGATGACATGGGAAATAGTCTTTCCATAACCACCCAATGGATTCTCTGTCTCTTCGGGTGTCAATTCAGTCACCTCGCCTTCATAAACCTCCTTTGTCTCCTTGATGCGCAATCCAATCGCACGTCTAAAGTTCTCCATCAACACTTCGGTCTTTTTGATCTCGGAAGAGTATACTTCAGAACCGACAATGGGTCTAAAAGGAACTTTGGGGCCTAATTCCTGTGAGATTGCAAGTGCAATGGCAGTTTTTCCTGTACCGGGAGCGCCGGTAAACAAAAGGGCACGACCTGCCATCTTTTTTGATTTGATCAACTCGACAACAACACCACTTGCCTATATTGACATGCTTTCAGAAAAATGGAATGTTTTGCACGGTAGATTTTATTGTTGTAATGATATATATATATATATATATATATATGTGTGTGTGTTTGTATATCAGTATATATTACCTCGCGAGCGTTTTCTTGTCCAACAAAGCCTGCCATGATCGGTTCAGCAGAACCATCATCGCGTAAACCCAGACCTTTGATGTGAGAATGGGCAGCAACACGCTTTTCACGAGGAGTAGAGTTGACCTGCTCGATGCGCATGTTTCCAGAGGTAGGAGTGTTTACAATCGGGGCTGCCATGGTTTTGTGTTATCGTTCTTTTTTTATATATATATCGATTAATGTATATGTACACACGTATGTATATATAAATGTATATATGTATGTATATATATACTAGCTATAGAATGGGGGAAAAAGATGTATATCAACCAAAAAAAAAAAACAAAAAATTATAGCCGAGACCAATACTATATGAAAATGCGTACAGTGAAAAAAATATCAGGGTCGTCATAGCGGACTGCTTTTCTGGTGTTGCGGAGAATAGACTCTTGAGCAAGGATTTTGCATTGATATCATGAATTATGACGATATGTATATATATTTGAAAGGCATTTATATGTTGCATTTTCCCATTGTTGGCTGTTCTTCATATCCTCTTTCTTTAATAAAACAAGAAATGGAAAGATCGTTTAATCCTTACCAATCTGCTGGAGGAAGCCACAGTGCTTTTCCGGCCCAATCGGCAAACCATGGGCTGCCAAAAGGTCCCGTTGCCTCCGTGTCCCATTATGAACGCACAGGTATATAGACCCCATTAATCAAATACGTGTGGTGCTGATGACATGCTTTTTGATTAGGAATCCATCAAAATGATGTAACAAAACGTATCGAGAGAGATGTGTGGCATATTCTCCAGTGGCAGAATCCTGTCAGATCTGGAGCCTACCTCGTCTTGATCGTTGGCACTCTGATCCTGGTTGGATCCTACTCTCTACTCCAGATCAGTTCTGCTATCTTGACTGTTGTGGTGGGACTCAATCTGCTCTATGTATCCCTTACCACCCAGACTCATCGGGTGCTTATGGAGGACGGTGCTGGTTATTCAACAAGGCAAGCAGTTAATTTGACTAGACTAGGTCTTGAAATTGGCTGACAATTTGTCATTATTAGAGATGTGTTTTGCAAAGAACCAATCGAGATTGATAGACACCAGATGAAACACTATACTAATATCTTAGTGGACATTGCCGAGACCGTCGTTCATGCACTCTCTCGAATCGTATTGATCCAAGACAGCACCACAAGCCTCAAGGTAAGAAGAGGTTGTTTGAATGCCAAAACTGACACTCTGATAGTGGTTGGCCATCTCCTACTTTACCTGGGTAGTATCCGGTCATATCTCTAGCCGTGTCCTTGCCATCCTGTTTGTCCTTTCAGCCTTTTCCTTCCCTCGTCTTTACATGTCCAACAAGGACATGGTCGATGCTCGCATTAACCAAGGTGAGATTTTGCTTAAACACCGCCTCAGCCAATCCCAGGCTGCTGCTACAGAAAGTGTGAATTCGGTGGTTGACAAGGCCAGAAATATTGTCGGCATCGCCAGTGAGCCACTGACAACCAAGACAGACTTGAAAAACACAAAGAGACACACGACAGTTGTAGCAAAATAATAGCCATTTTCTCAACACATTTGTACTTTACGAATTGTTCAAAAATAAATTATATTTTCAATATCTTTCCTTCCTGGGCCCCCCAATCTCTTTGTTGTTTGGGCATCAAAAAATAATAATATCCATCATCCGTACAAGTCTCAACTTGTTATGTGTTTGCTAATCCATATTTGCATCTTCTTCAACGCCTCGAATATAAAGTACATTGTTGCATCTAGACAGCAATTAGATTCCATTCATGCCCAGACCTTGTTTTGACTATTATATTTTACCTGATCAACACTTCACCCAACAAACCAACCGACACACCATCCTGGAACTCTTCGGTATTGGCCAACTAGACAAGAAAAAATTAGAAAATATGAATCTTTACCAGAGTCTTGTATTTACCTGGAGGTTCATATAGGCATCAACTGAAATAAGGTAGCCCTTGTACTCTCCACCCCATTTAAGCTTGACAAGAACAGGTTTGCCGGTGAGATCGTTCAAGAATGGCTTGGGATTGACAGGAACAAACTATGAAATCAATCTTGTTAGATTTATTATTATGATTATTGGTGATTGTCTTTGCAGATCATCTGTCTGTCCGGGTAATCGTACGCGTTTTTTCTACTTACTGCAGCCATTGATTGAATGGGATCAAAGCAAAAAGTTTGATGTAAAAAATCAAAAAAAAAAGAGGCGGTGCGCAATAGAAATCACCGCACCCTTCAAAGACAGACAAAGGCCAAGAGACCGTAAATTGGATTAAAAAAAAATACGTCATCACATCATATATATAATAATAATAATAATAAATATATATAAAAATATATATAAATATATAAATATAAAGGAAGAATAAATATGATGTCTTTTTGTCTAGATGCACCTGGCGTACTTGTAAAGAATAAAGATCTAAAAAGAGTTGTTGGAACAGATATATTAAAAGGACAATTTTAAAGGCTGATCCTGCAAGTGTTATACACTACCAATTGAAACAAGGCTTTATTTACAATTCACTATTTCCTACAACTAGAAAAGATACAAGACCTTTTTTTTTTTTTCATCTAAAGGATAAAAAGGCAGTGTTCCTTTAGGCCATTTTGGATTCTGTCAAGACCAGCTCTTTTGTACCTCCAAGAGCTAGTCAATTCTATAGCCTAAATACACGCTGAATTATAGGATCAACATGTGGTATACATTACGTACATTTTGCATGTACTTTATAAATAATCACAAAGGTAGAGAGGTTGGATGGGATATATTGAACGAGTAAATGTGAAGCAAATAATAGAAAGTCGCTGAAAGAATATTGGTTTTTTTTATGACAGGGCATATATTGTATAAACTCTTTCGTTGGGAGTTATTTTCCTGCATGCCTATGAAAGGTGGGTGGTAAAGAAGGATGATAAGAAGTACAAGTATAGAAGATAAATATTTTTGTTGTTGTTGTTGTTTTTTATATATAACTAAACTTGTAAGTCTATAAAAATTCCATACTTTGGTTGTGTCGGTGATAAAAAAGGGGAAAAGGTGAGTGTTGTTTGATTACCAGTTTGCAATCAGTTCCTCTGCTGTCATTACAGGAACACTGTTAGCATGGACATTGCTGGTCTTGGAATCCGCAAAGCCTTCTTCGATACGGCCAGAGCGCTCGTTGGAATCAACGTGATCTTCAGACCAACCAGCGTTTTGATGTGTGTTTCTCAACTCCTCAACAACAGAAGTAAGGGTTGCATCAGAGTGCTGATCATCATTGTTTTCTTCAGACCAGCCAGTCAGACCATCATCTTCGACATCAATAGAGTCTGTATGCCATGTGCCTTCGTTGGAGTGGTCTGGGATATTGTCGTTTGACTGCCATTGTCCTTCAACCAAGTCTTCATGAAGACTGGAAAGCTCACTCTCAACGTCAATCTCTTCAGAGTTCCAGTGGCCTTGGTCTTCGTGAGGAGCAGAATCTTCAGACCAAGCATTTGCTGCATCAGTGTGGTCAGCATCAGTCCATTCGTTAGAAGCATTGACATCGTCGATAACATCAGAGTTCCAGTGGCCTTGATCGCTATGATCAGGAACTACATCATCAAGAGACTCCCAGTTGCTGGCGTCCTGGTGGGCAATAGACTCGACATCGATCTCCTCGGTGTTCCAGTGGCCCTGCTCGTCGCTGTGGTCATAGTCGGAAGAGTCGGCATCCTCAGACCAGCCTCCATCTTCATGAGGAGTAAAGTTATGAATCTCGGCGTCAATCTCTTCAGAGTTCCAGTGGCCTTCGTCAGAGTGGTCAGGGATGGCAGAGTCATCAGAGTGCCATTCACCCTCTACAGCGTCTTGATGGGCCTCGACAAACTCGGGCTCAACATCAATCTCTTCAGAATCCCAGTGGGATTCAGTCAAGTCCTGACCATCTCCGTTCCAGTGGCCCCCGTTGGTGTGGGATTCGTCAGAGACATCGTATTCGGTAGAGGGAGCATTGACATCGTCGATAACCTCAGAGTTCCAGTGGCCCTGGTCGCTATGGTCAGGAACTACATCATCAAGAGACTCCCAGTTGCTGGCGTCCTGGTGGGCAATAGACTCGACATCGATCTCCTCGGTGTTCCAGTGGCCCTGCTCGTCGCTGTGGTCATAGTCGGAAGAGTCGGCATCCTCAGACCAGCCTCCATCTTCATGAGGAGTAAAATTGTGAATCTCGGCGTCAATCTCTTCAGAGTTCCAGTGGCCCTCATCAGAGTGGTCAGGGATGGCAGAATCATCAGAGTGCCATTCACCCTCTACAGCATCTTGATGGGCCTCGACAAACTCGGGCTCAACATCAATCTCTTCAGAATCCCAGTGGGATTCAGTCAAGTCCTGACCATCTCCGTTCCAGTGGCCCCCGTTGGTGTGGGATTCGTCGGAAACATCGTATTCGGTAGAGGGAGCATTGACATCTTCAATCACTTCAGAGTTCCAGTGGCCCTGGTCGCTGTGATCAGGAACGGCATCATCGGGGGATTCCCAGTTGCTGGCGTCCTGGTGAGCAACAGACTCGACATCGATCTCCTCGGTGTTCCAGTGGCCTTCGTCGCTGTGAACCTCACTAGGCTCTTCCCAGCTGGCCTGAGAATCATCATGGACAGTAGTACGGCTGTCTTCGTTGGTAAAGTAGTTGCCTCCTTCGGCATTCCAGTGAGCCTCATCCTTGTGAGTACGCTGGTCAGCGTTGGTGAAGAATGGGCTGTTGGTGTGCTTGTTAGCCTCGAGACTATCGATATCGCTGTCAAGGTGGCTATTGCGATGATCCTCGTTGGTAAAGTAAGGGTTGCTACCAGCGTTGGTGTGCTATTTAAGAGAAGAAGAAGAAGAAAAAACCCACAAAAAATTGGTTAGTAGACAAGATCAATTTTGATTTAGCTTTTTTTAAAAAACAATTGTATTTACTTTCTCGGATGAGCTGTCAGAACCATCGTTATCAATGTACTCATCGACCTTGTCAAGCATTTCTGACCAGTTCTTGTCATCTGCAGCATCATTCTCGTGCGACTCATCGGCAGCAGGTACTTCGCGCTTGTTGATTGTAAACGGAGTAGAAGAGAGCTCGCAAGTGGTAGTCTCGGTACTGCCGACAAGCTTGTAGTGGTACTTGCCTTTTTTTTTTAAATAATAATAGAAATGTCAGTTTCTCAATATTAATACATCAATCGAAATACATGTATATTTGATGCTTAATTTCTATTTTATTTTTACCGGTAGGATGATCGCCAAGATTCAAAGGCACCTCGTCAGACGCACCACGTTCTGCACCTAGAGTACATGGAGTATAAAAGACATTAATTAGTGTAATTGCCTAGAAATGGACTATTCTAATTTCAGGGGGAGGACAGACAAATGAGGGAGCGCAGAGAAGGGGACGTAGGGAAATAAAGGGATATCCCATTCATTCAATAATTTTATTTGTTGTACTTTACCATAGCCACCAATTGTCTGTACCAATTCGTTTGATTCGTCTGTTACAAGAGAGATGTCGATATTGGCAAGAGTCTCGGGTGCTTGCCAGGCAACAACGTGCTTTGAGCTGTCTTCAAAGACGAGATCTATTAATTATTATTTCAAAAAAAAAAAAGATAAAAATAGAAGTCAGTCGATTGATTATTTTTCGGAACATGTTCAGCATCGAATTGTATATGTGTGTGTTTTCTGCGCGTATTCGTTGTGTTGTTTACCTGCTGATGTTGGAAAGGTGATTCGGAATCCTATAAAATAATATTAGGAATGGTATAAAATTAATGAGGAATTTCGGTTTACCTGCACAGGGATCAGCATCAAGAGCATCGTTTGCATGGTTGGATTGAAAGAAAGGACTGGCTTGGACAAAGGTGCCTAGTTGTAGAAGGAGTGCTGCTGAAGTAGACAGACGAGCTAGGCTAGAGAACCTCATCAGAAGTAGGGAATGGTGAGATAAAAATAAGAAGAAGAAGAAGAAGAAAAAATATGTATAGAAAAGGAGAGCAGAGTAGTAAAATAAAATAAAAATTAAGAAAGGAAGGAAGGTTAGGGCGGGGAATCAACATATATTTTTTGGGTGCGTAGAAAATAAACGCTTCTTATTTTTATTTTTTTCAGTGCTTTTTTATCATCTATTTTTATACTTGTCGTACAGAACCCATTGGCACGACCACAATCAGGGAAAGATGCTTTATTAACTATTGACTCCGCCCCGAATGTCTATATTGCACGAGGACCAGGCATCGTCAAGAAATGCTCTTTGCAACAAGTATTGATCCGTTACCTTGGTAATAGCGTACCTGGTTACCAAGACAACTGGTTTATGTAGTCATGAGGCCAAGTAAACAAATAAATAATGTATATGAATTTATATAATTGATGTGTACCTAGGGTCAAATTATCCTAAATTGAGACCGTCCAAATGTACCCAGTCTTGCTAATTTCCAAATAAATAATTAAAAAAGACAATTTAGTAGTAGCAGGTTTTTTCGTTCTTTCCATTCTTATTAAATACACAGTTGGTTCTACGAGATTTATTTTCTTTTATTTATTTTTATACGAAAACTTCTTGTTTTCTTTCTTTATCTTGCTCATAGGCATTAGAGACGCTGCTCATATGTCTTTATATACTGGCAATCTCCCTCCTTTTTCTTTTTGGGTGACCAGCAGT
Source organism: Phycomyces nitens (assembly GCA_022702545.1). NCBI lineage: Eukaryota > Fungi > Mucoromycota > Mucoromycetes > Mucorales > Phycomycetaceae > Phycomyces > Phycomyces nitens. The sequence goes on along the minus strand of JAHRBC010000006.1, from coordinate 3,093,592 downwards.
CTAGATAATGATGAGTGATTATGTTTTGGGTCAAAAAGTAGCATTTGGCAGTAAATCCAAAAAAAAACAAACAAACCAGCAATTGCCAGAAAGTAGAAATAAAACATGTATTACATTCAATATCTGGCCTTTTATACTCATACCTCCATTCTTGGCATATTTCTACAATGATTACAATTAATATACACGCCCATACATGTACCATATATATATTTGTGTATATATATTTATATACAAAAGTTGCTTGTTAAATATATTAATGAGAATTACAACAATTATAATCATTATCTAAATATGGATTCATTTTCAAAAAATAAAATCCCAATGTTTTTTTTACAAATGTATCCCGCCAATCGAGTTTGAACAGTAACATATTCCCCATTTCATTCTTTAATTTTATTATTCTTGATATTATTATTCTCTTTTTCTGGATCCACGACGTTGGCGTCCCTGTTTCTTTGGTCGTCCTCTTGGTGCCCGCTGGCCTCTTGTTGGTGTGGTTGAGCTACTGCGGGAACGAGCGACAGGAATATCAAATTGTTCAAAGTATTTGGCACAATCGGGATGACTAAAGCGATTGTCCAATAGATTCGTAAATCCCAATAATGGCGAGAGAGACCCTTGGCGTCCTTGGTTGACAGCCATAGGTCGGGCAAACCTTGCGATTGGATTCATTCTCATGGAATTATCTCTGCTAGTGCCTTGCAAGATTTCATTGTATTCTTGGCTTGGTTCAATCAAAGCTGCCGAGGATATCGACCCTTTGGGCCTGGGTTCAAATTGATCAAAGTACTTTGCACAGTCTGGTCTTGTTGAACGATACTTTAATAGATTGGTAAATCCCAACAGTGGAGACAATGGCTCTTGAGGAGAATAGTCTTGAATGCCAACCAGTTCATCACCAATAAAAGCGTGTGTGTCATGGTCATGGTCATGGCCCTGCACAGACATTGTCTCATTAGAAAGTTCAGCTTCCACATGATCTTGGAGTTTGTCTTTATCGACCAGAACACCACACAGTGGACAAGGCTCCTGATTAACAAGAGATCTAGTAGGGTCTGAACTGCCTCTGCATTCAGCCGCATGCTCCTGAATTAGATCCCCAGGAAAAACCAAAAAGCAAATGGGACACTCGGTATCCTTGTCTTTCAATCTATAACCCTCTTCATCATACTCATTATCTTGCAATTCAAAGGAACCAGTATCGCCTGGGTCTCTAGCCGATTCATTATTTTCCTCTGCCCACGATCTGATTGAGTAGTTTGATTCATCATCCGTGAAACCTAGCCGAGGTGAATTGCCTGTGACGGATCCCATCTTGAGCCATTCTGTAACATTCTCAATCTCTATAGATGTCTCTTGAGTACTAAGCACTTCTTGCTTAATGGTCAGATCGATAGTTTCATCCTCTGAAAGTTCATTATCTAATTTTGGAATCCTGCTTTCTTTCAAGGGTGGAAATGTCTCGTCATCTGAAAACTCATCAAATGCCTGCGAATATGCGGGTTCTTGTGCCGTGGTTATATCATGACTTGACCAAGCATTATCAACCAGTGGCTGATGGGGTTCAGAGCCTATTGACCCAAGGTCAGAGTAATTATCGAATATGGGCGACTGATAATGCTCTGGTCTTTGTGTAAATGGTTCTGGATCCTCATAATCGTTACCAAAGAACCCATTCTGCTGTATAATAGATTCCATAAACTGATCACTTTTATCAGAATGGTAGTCGTGTGAATCGTTGTCCATTTGCACTGTATCGTTATGCACGATATCTGGATATATTGGACTCTTGCTTTCTGGCAATTGCGGTAAAGAAGATGTTCTTGAGGGTGATTGAGTGTGGTTTGGTGTGATTGATCCTTGCTTTGGCTTGATCTTCTTTCGCAAGAGTAATCGTTTGGGTATAATTATTGGCTGGAATTCATCATCGCTAGCAATGACGTTTGTGGGTTCATTAGAGTTTGATGATTCAAAAGCTTGTTTTTCCCGGCGTGTTGCTTGTGGTTCCGATTTACGACCATTGTCTGAGCGTTTGCTGATGAGGGTTCTTGTTGATCGTCCCAAAGATGCCATTATTATTGGTATTAAAGCGTATTTTGATTATGATTATGTTGATGATGATGATTATGATTATTTTTACAATTTTTATTTATTTATTTATTTATTATTATAATAATTATTATAATTATTTCTTGATCAGCGTCACTGGAATCAAAAATGAAATGACACTTGACTGATGCAAAGACCAGTAAAAAGAACAAGGAATCCTCTGGACAAGGCGTCTATTTCAGCCATGGTTCTTCCTTTTAATTTTAATTTTTATTTTATTTTTATTTTATTTTTTGTCTTTTGAGGATATTGTGAAAAATAGCCAACGCTTTGTTTTCCCTGTGTATTTTATAAACATAATAAGAATAAGAATAATAATAATAATAAAATGAAAAGGACATAATGATGCTCTTGGCCTATATAAAACCAACAAAAGAAAAGAAGAACAAAAATCCATCTCTTCTTCTCTTCTTCTATCAAGGACATCAGCTTAAACCTGCAAGTATGTTTCAGCTCCACAGGAAACAAAGTGTAGGACAAGAGAGAGAAAAAAAAGCTCGAGACTTTTTATATTATTTCAATGAAATTGACCACTTGAAAAAAAAATAATTCATTTCTATTCTTGTTTCTATTATAATCATCATACCATCCGATTCGAATACATCAAATGGGCTGGCTTACCTTGTTATTTTTTGATAAGGTGTATCAAATACACTTTGTATTGGCCATCTACAAGGCCTATAAGCGGGTGGCTCGCCTATTTACCCAAACAACGGAGATGTATCGCATTTGCCATTCAGCTACAGTTCTAATCGGCTGGTCCAATGACGAATCAAAGGGAGAAGATGAGCAATTGTTACTAGAGAATGAAAAGGATATTTCAATGATTAGCCTGCCTCCATTGACAATCTGCCGTATAGGTAAATTCCTTTTTTTTTTAGAAACAACTTATATTCAATAATAATAAGAACAATAATAAAATATAAGAATCCACAAGAGTAATTATTATCAATTGTACTAGAGAAATCCTTGATGTATTCCAAAAATCTCATTGTAAGCCAAGACAGCGGCATTAAAGGCATTATATAACTGTTTAATAGAAAGAGCAAATGGAATTAGCCTTGGAAACATGCAATGTTGATCAGATTGTGAATGGAATCCGCATCAAAAAGGGATTCCCGGTTGGACAAAGGTGAGCCAAGCAAGAAAGAGTAAGGTTTGGGACTAATAGACAAGCTTTATTATTATTATTATTATTATTATTGTGACCATAATAATTCTATGCTATTAGCCCAGAGTCAAAGATATTAAAGGCATGTGTGATCCAGATTGCAGAGTCATTTGGGCTGGTGCGACAGATCAAGGCCAAGACCTGTACGCCTTACAGTATAGAGAACCCTCTGCATGAAGAACAGCTTATCAAGGTAACAGATATCTATTTTACCAAAAAATAATAATAATGTAACCAAACAACTGTAGCTCTGGAATTCATTGATGCCCAGCGTTGAATTAGAGGCACGGCAGACGCGCCAGTGGATAGAGGTAGGAATACAGACACAAACAATGGTTCTCATGTTGGGACAGATTGGCTTTCAGGGTACAGACCCGGCCACTGACTTTAGAGGAATGGGCATACAAGGCCTGGATGATCTAGTATACTATAGCTCTGAGCATTCAGAATCTGCACAAACAGCCTTGAAACATTCAATGGATGCCGAAGCATGGTACCCATTTGCAATCGTAGGTATCAACATCACTCGATATGCTGTACAGACCCTAGAGTCACGGCGACTTCAGTCTTATCTTTATCGTTACGGAAGCACTATAAAGTCCTATCAAGAATTCTACAGTAAGTAAAAGATGCACACATTACAAACATTATTAAGTTGTTTGTTTTGTTTTTTGTTTTTTGTTTGAATAGGCTATTTATTCCATACTTTTGACGCTTTCTGGATTAACCATCAACCTCCCCTGACTGTCATGGATTTTGAGAGGGCATTTGGGGAATTCAAGGCTATCATAGACGCCGATTTGGAAATTGTGCCTCTGGATCCCAACCACCAAGAGTCCCTGCATACCTCACCCAACGAAAGAAGAATCCTCAAACGATTCATATTTAAGAATAGATAAAAAAATAATATTTTTTTTTGGAAAGTGAAATACAATAAAAATGGCTTGCATGTTGTGTGCGTGTGTGTGAGAGTGAGAGAGTGTGAGAGAGTGTGAGAGAGTGTGCGAGTGAGTTGAGAGAGATGGGGTTTGGTATGCTTTGAAATGGAGTCTGAGCCAAGAGAATAAGGATGCAAAAAGTGTGAGGATCGGTATGTTACAGAGGTGGAGATATATATCGCTAAATCGCTAGATCGATTAATAAAAAAAATAGGACAAGTTTTAAAAAAAGGTTTGCATCGTTTCGTCAAGTGGACTGGTGGCCGAGGGTGTAAAGGGTGGGTGAGTATAATTGAAAGGCTGCGAGAAGGGGTAGCCTGTCTCGACTTGAAAGTCATTAGAAGACGATGGAGAGCCATCCTGGACTGCACAGGACATCTCGGGTGAGGGTGGTCCAGATTGGTCTCCTTTGGTTTTCTTTCCTGTCTTGCGGCCATTCGTGGAACTCTCGTAACGTTGGCGCTTTTTGATTATGTCTGTCTTCATAGAAAGAGGCCTTCGCTCGTGGTGCAGCTTGAGATATAGTCCACACGCGTTGCATAGCGGTGCTCCCTCATCATCTCGTCGCCACAGAGGGGTTGTTGTAGTAGAGCAATTGGAGCATACTAGTTGAGACACTTCGTCTTCACGTGCCTCCTTACGTGCATTGTGGGGCTTGAGTGTCTTTGGACGTGGTGCATTGTGTAACTTTTGACTAGAGCAAACAGTTAGAACAGATACCATAATCTTAAAAAGAAAAAAAGAGAGTACGTACTAGAGGCCACAGGCATTGCAGAGCAGCTCATCATCGGCCGAGCGTCTCCAGAGGGGAGTCGAGGTGGCACTGCAGTTGGTGCAGATAGGTTTAGCCTGATCATCACTCATAGACGCAGCCCCTTTGCGAGGTGGTATGGGTTTTGGGGATTCATTAAAGCCAAATACATGATGGGGAGGAGTACTGGGTGCCGAAGCAGAAAAGGTATGTTGCTGAATATACTCTGGATAGGCACTCTGCAGACGACTTCACAAGAATAATTAGTGGTAGTCTATGTTTAAAGACTTCTTGGCTTACTTGTTGGCACTGAGGGTTGGAGTGGTTGCAGTGGTGGTTGCTGCTGGGGTTGTTGGATTCGATGTGACGGTGTTTGTGGGTGGTAAGACTGTGGCTGTTGACGCAGTAGAAATGGTTATTGATGTGTTTGTAGAGGGAAGAGGTTGTTCGGCCGTCACTGATGAGGAGGAAGAAGATGAGGATGATAATGTAGGAGTGGTGATGAGGGGACGAGACGCACCAGTAGCTGTTAACTGGTTTGGAAGTTGTTGTTGTTGTTGCTGCTGTTGTTGCTGCTGTTGTTGTTGCTGTTGCTGTTGGCCTGTGGGAGTAGAGTTGGATCGAATCGGAACATTCCCCAGTAACTTGTTCCGTAGTGTGCCTGCGGGTGGCGGAGGCATTGCAGAGCTAGAGGCTACATAAACTGCATCATTGCCATCTTCCATTTTCTGTGGATACAGTACAGGGCTGGTTGGCATGGATACAGAAAGATTCTGTCTCACCGAGAAATGGGCCATTCGGTTGACAAGCATGTTTTCCATTACTGGAAATCCGCTCTTTTGTTGCTGTTGCTGTTGCTGTTGCTGTTGCTGTTGTTGCTGCTGTTGCTGCTGTTGTTGCTGTTGTTGTTGTTGTTGTTGCTGCTGTTGATGTGATGGTGGTTGAGGTAAGAGTAAGGGTGGTGGCTGTTGCATAGTCAAGCCAGGGGACATTATCGGTGGCGTAAAATAGTGTTGTACAGGAGAACCAAAACCTCCAAAGGGCCATGCCTCGTCCATAGGCACATCCTCTGAGGCATTGGATAAAAAGGACTGGACATCGCTAAAAGCCCCAAAGATATCCTCTAATTCAACTATCTGATCACTTGCCTGGTCAGAAGTAAATTGGTGCAAGACAAAGTTGTTTGTCGATTGCTGATTAAGTCCATAAGCATCTGCTGAGTAAGATGGCCCATTCACCAATGAGGCACTCATATTTTGTCTTTGGTGCGCTTGCTGCTGTGCTTGGTGATGTTGCTGCTGGGCTTGCTGCTGGGCCTGCTGTTGGGCCTGTTGCTGGGCTTGCTGCTGAGCTTGTTGCTGGGCCTGCTGTTGGGCCTGTTGCTGGGCCTGTTGTTGCGCCTGTTGTTGGGCCTGTTGCTGGGCCTGTTGTTGCGCCTGTTGTTGGGCCTGTTGCTGGCGGTGATGCTGCTGTAGTTGCTGCTGCAGCTGTTGCTGATGGTGCTGCTGTAGTTGGTGCTGCTGAAACTGCCTTTGGGCCTGAACATGTGCCTGCTGTTGAGCTTGTCGTTGAGCTTGCTGCTGTGCTTGCTGCTGTGCTTGCTGCTGTGCTTGTTGGTGTGCTTGTTGGTGTTGGTGTTGTTGTAGTGACTGTTGTTGTTGTTGTTGTTGTTGTTGTAGAACAGGTGATGGGTGAGAAGCATAAGATAAGACAGGGGGTGCAAAAGGAGAAGAAGCAGTAGCTCTTGTGGCTTCGTCTTGGGTTGCTGACGTTTCAACTGCCAAGACTGTGCTATCTTTGGGTCCAGATGATGAACATTCCGCCAGCTCATTAAATGGTGTCAGCTTTGATGTCTGATGGTCCAGTTGGCGAGTAGTATTGGCTGATAGCTTTCTAAATGGAGCGTTTGACCTCTCAGTCAAAAGATGCTGCCTGAACCACAGTCTCCATGACAGATTCTCCAGTCTCGAGCCGTTCTCGAGTGAATCTTTGACTTTTGTGCATACTCTCCATGTCTTGGACAAGTCTTCTTCGGAGTCGAGGTTTGAAAACGGCAAGAATGACTTGCTGCCTTTGATCTTTAATACGAGAGGTGCCATCACCACGATGGTCAATGCACACTATTGACAGAAATTTTCTTTTTCTTTTTTTTGGAAAAAAGAAAAAAAGGGGGGGCAAGGAAAATAAAATAAAATAAAATAAAATCAAGAAAAAAAAACCCGGCGCCAATTGAATCAAACTCCGCCTCAACACAAGTTGGGCGTACCAATCCAAACTGCGCTCTTTTTCTTTTTTTTTCTTTTTTTCCTTCTTCTTTTTGTTGTTGTTGTTGTTGTTGTTGTTTTGTTGTTGTGTTTTAGTGTCACACTGGTCAGAAATGTGTCCTTGACACCAAAGGTGGTATTTAGTTTGGCCACCAAAATAAATAAAAGGCATCATCAGAAACTATTTTCCCATTGATTTACATTAATCAAATGGTGGCTGATAATTATAAGGTTGGTTTCCATGACAACGGTTACCCAGCAACATATTCAGACAATCAACAGCACGTTCTACCCTTGGAAACCATATAAAACACATCAGTTCCCTATTGACCATTTTTTACTTAACCTGGCTCTCAAGAGCGTGTGGCCATTTAATAACTAACTATCCGAGTATTTGCCAATAACACTTTCACCTGATTTCAAAATTAAATCGCTCCACAACAGTGGCACCACTCTTTTTGATATCTACCGTTTACAATCACAAGTCCAAAGTTAAATACTGATTATCATTCTCTATAGTTGCAAATTTAACATTGCAAAGTGGTATATGTATATATGTATATACGTGTATATGTATATTTAAATGTAATTACCTATATATATATAAGACAAGTATACACACATCTCTATATTGAAGTTTGATCTAAATAATCAAGGTACAATCTAGTTTCTCTTTCACTCTATAGTCACAACCATCAAATCAAATGTAAAAGATACATGTAAAATCTAATAATCATCATATCATAATCATCGTCTTTGGATTTCCACCTCCCCCCCAAAAGGACTAGGCACATACACTCACACCCTACTTCAAAATCCCTCGAAAATATGCATAAAGACACGGTTGGTCGAACATTCTAGGTTCAAATCGTTTCTTTGGACCGTACGGGCTTCTTTCTCGGCCTGCCTGTTCTTGGTCGAGCCTTTGTTGAACCAGTCAGTTTGAACCGATTGATGATGCCAATTACAGTTGTTCGGGGAACTTTCATAAATCCAGAAATCTCACCAGGAGTAAGTCCTGACTTTGACAGCCAAATAACACCTCCATAGTCAAACTCTGACATTTCTGAGCGGGGAGGGGGGTTTCTGGTTGAAGTCTTTACAACAGTCATGCAAAATAATAATAAGAATTGTTGATATTAAGGGTAGAAATAAAGACGAGAACAAACCCAGTCAAAACAGAAAATGCTAGTTCTCACAGGGTGCCAAACAAAGTCACAAAGTGCTTGTTTATTTTAGCTTTGGTTGACTTTACAGACAAAATCCAAGGCAAATCCGGGTCCCTTGCGATTAACTCATGGGTCGCTGAGGGGAGGTGGGGCTGAGATGTCTCTGCAAGGGCGGCCGGTACAAGTGTTTCTTACTTGAGATTGAGACGATGTTGGGGGGGTTTTTTTTTGGACGAATGAAAATTAATTTCTAGACAATTTGCTTACCTTTTTTGGACAAACAAAAAAAAAAAAGACAATTGAGACACAAAAGAATAAGCTTTGGTCAAGAGGATTTAGTTAAAGGTACGGACAGAGTAAGTTGATTGATTATAAAATCATAGTCAATTAAGCTTGTCTTTTTCTTTTCTTTTGGTAATTATACAATATATATATATATATAAAGAGCATCTTTAGCAGCCTACTTTACACTTTTTATTTTATTTTGAATTTAAATATTTAGTTATTAGATACGTGAGGAACAATGTGTGGTCTTTTGGAAGAATAAAACGATCGTTTGTTGTTATACTTTTATTTAAGACACAAACATATCCTCCTGATGACTTGAGAGCAAAAAAATGCTGCTCACATATCAAGAAAGAATAACCCAGAAAAAGTTCATGTTCTAATTGTTTGCAAGTCTTGCCATGTTCAAACCACAACATGACTTTGCTACAGCTGCTACTAAATAGCAAGTATATCCAATTGATCCTGGAAGAAGAGATACCGTATAGCAAACAGGCGGAATCCTGAAAGTACATACCAAACTGTCCAACCAAGGTAGCAAGTCAATTACTTGCTGTTTGTCTCCAATCTCATAATAATTAAACATATTACAGAAACTCTCATCGACGTGTCTTTGGAGATGGGCTTACAAACAAGTCAAGCGTCAGATTTTGCATACAGAATAGAGTATCCGAGAAGATTTACAAGCATCTTCTTATAAAACAAAAAAGATTGGAGAATTGTACCTTTTGGACATCAATGCAGTCAACACTTTAAAGGTACTTGTGTACTTTTATTCATTCTTTATATTCAATATTGATTGTGTAGGTCTACAACTCTTGTAAGACTAAAGGCCCAAGACATTTCCAAAATGCCAACGACAGACCTATCCACCCAATATTAGTTTGCAACAACAACAACAAACGTGGTTGTTCCTCACTTTGGTGAACAAACTTAAAGATATATGCTTATTACAGGTAAAGAGCATTCTAGCCATTTTTACCTTTTCTAAATCCTCTTTACCAAATTTTATTCTTTTGTGTCTAGAAACAAACCAACATCCCAATCTCTAGTAGAAACACTGTAATGTCCAAACAAAGCAAAATTTCATCACGCGGCTTGAAATGAATGGTTTGACAACCAAGCCCTTTTAATGGGTCAATCACGCCAATTTTGCAACCAATAACATCATTAAATTCAACAAATTAAAAAAAAAAAAAGAACGTTTCCTGTTCGACAGCCTTTCCCTTTTGAATTTTGTTTGGGTGAAATCTTGTTAATTATGGCGCCGTATTAAAGATATAGACTACGATCCAATCCATTTCCACTGGCCAGATAGAATAGGCCAACGTTCCTCATGGCGTGGTGTAATTGGATAGGTTGTATTTCATTTCATTACATTACATTGCATTTGATTTTGATTTTTGATTGTGGTGTGGTAAAGAAGACGTGTGTGGCCTGACAGGGGCATATGTATGGACGGCCTAGTGTGGTTGGGCTCATTCGGCGGTGCCATGGATACCTGCGTTCTGGTCCGACACATGTTTGGTAGACAGAATAGGTTCCAAGAAGGAAGTCCCGTTGAGCATTTGAGTGGTGGCCACCAAGTAATCACGTCCTATAATTGCCACCTTTATTAGTGTCTAGTCTCCTTTATAGTCAAAACATACCTTCGTCCTGCTGGGCCAAGAGGCGAATGGCAGACACCTCGGTATGAGTACAGCCACCCAAAAAGAAGATTACGGTTGTCTTTCCATGTTGGAGTCCATGGCCTACAAAACAGTCAGGGTCCAAGGATTGTCCACTGATTTATAATACTCACGTTTAACCCTGGCCATTGCAGCATTGGTCTCTGGGCCATATTCAACCGTCTGGTTGAGTTCAAATGTCTTGCCTGGTAGGAGTTTAAGGATGTCTTCATAGCCCTTCCAGCCAGAGCCAGAGCCAGATGCGCCAGAGGGTCTGATATGCTTGTCTTGGATAGAAGCTGTGCTGCCACCTCCGACATACGACAGCAGCTGTGCAGTGCCCGAGTTGTTGATGGTTGGAGGCACAGAGGTGTGCAATCGTTGCATCGCGCATTGAATAAGGCGGACACTCAAAGGCGCATACCCGGAGTAGACGTACGAAATATCGTTGGGGTTGAACTCATCAACATCATCCACAATTAGACGCAGCAATCGTCTTGTTTGAGCAAATGGACTACGGGACGGTGTAGAGGTGGTCCGCTTACTCAAAAGACCAAGCTTCTCCAGCCGGTGCAGGGTCTCAATATGCTCATAGCCATACGTCTATTACACAACCTAGTCTTAGTCCCCAAGTAGGCCATTGTGTCCCAGTCGCACATACCTGCACAATCTCACGTTCAAAATGGTCATACAGCTTGGCCTTTAGTCCGCCCTGAGCAAGAGACATTAGGCACAGCAAACGAAGTACTTGCAAAAGCGGCCGCTGACGGTCAATCATCTCTTCGATATAGTCTGGCTCCTTTGTTCCATCGATACCCGCAACCACGTCTATTCCAAAACCCATTAGCTCTCATCTATATAGATCTATATGAACTTACTCTGCTGGACCTCTAGAATCTTGTTAAACTCTTCAGTCATTGTATGCTCCATAATCTTTTCCGCGATTCCTGTATCTATAATGGCAACAAAGTCAAGAATATATATATATATATATATATATATATGTATATCACTTCCTTTTCTTTAAAAAAAAAGGATACGAATTCGTAGTGATTGATGCTCTTGCTGCAATTCACCCAGTCGACCCACAAAATCTCTGATCTGGGCCACTGTCTTGGCATGATGCCGCTCCTAACAACCGTTTTCATAACTTGTTTGCCAATATCCCGACTTACTTCATAGTTTTCATTGATTCTTTTCGCAATCTTGTTCAGCATTCCACCCACAACTGCGAAATTCTGATCCCGGAGCTGATTGAACAGTTTATCTGACGAGTTTAGCACATACTTTTTCTTCTTTCCCGGCTGTCCAGCACCAGTCGCCCCACCAGGCGTCATAGGTCCCGTAGATGTGCCAGTCTTTGGGGTTGCTGGCTGGGCAGGGTTGACTAGAGCAGCATCGAGTTCGACAAATGCTATATAGAATGTCATCAAAAGGATCAGACATGTTATAAATCAATAAACCAAATGAGTTCTTACTGTGGTGAATGCCCATTGTCTCATCAATAAGGCCTTCATAGGTCAGTTCAGTGCACAAGGGAGTAATAATGTCGACATTTCGGTCAATGATAATAAACTGGTCAATATGGTTCGAGACTGTGTTTAACAAGGAAGGAGTCTTTGCAGAAGTCGTGCTCGCAACCTCCTCCACAACCGCCTGTTCTTTTCTCATACGGACCAGCATATCTGTCAATTGCTGTAGGTTCAAATACACCCAACTGTTTTTTAAAAAAAAAGCAAATTACAGACAGTTTGGCCTTTATACTCTACCTTGGCACCATCTCCTTTACCGATAATACGTGGAAAAAGGCCATAGATTGACTGGAGTTTCATAAGTGCACAGGCAGCATAATAAATCGACGTTTGATCTCCATCCTATAAAAAAACACACACACACACATATATCTTTCTCAGTACCTCTTTCTCCATCTCTTTGGCCTCCATTTAACTTTATTTATTTATTTACCAGATATATTTCTTTCCAAGTTCCTGGATCCAGTTCCATGGAAATCAAATCGTCTTCATACGGGATCCAGTCCATTGCATAGTCGCCCAGTGTAATATCACCTAGAACGCCTTCCTCTTCCAGCACACGTTCACATACCATGGTGCGTCTAGGAACAAAGAACAAGGAACAATCTGTCTTTAGCCCGGTTTGTTTGGCCAACTGCTTGATATGGCCTTTTTTTTTTGGTTTGGTTCAAAGAAAAATAAACAAGGTCATTTGTAAATCCTGTTCTTCTTTGACGCAGTCGGTGTTCTTTAGGTCTCCAAAGAGAAACTCACTCGCAATATAGCGCATGTATTTGAGCTTGGGTCGGCAGATATAAATAAGACTGCTGCATTCGGTCTCCATCGTGGGTGTGTCGAGGTGATAGATCTTCTCTACGCCATGGTCCTATACTTCGCCTCGGCTCTGTCAGTGTCAGCTCATTACCACAGTCATCTCATCACCTTTAAGAGTGTATACTCTGCAATCAGACTAAGAGGTCCAGTCAATTGTGGATCGAGTACCAGGCCTTTCTTGCCGCGTACCTATTAGCCCACACATGCAAAAATAAACTACAAGGTCAACATGACATTCTTTTATTGGCTTGTCTTTCGTACAGTATCCAGCACTTCTGGAAGCTCTCTGCGTGCTAGTTCTCGGAGCTTGGCTAAATTGAGGGGTGTGTTTCCCAGGTGAGTTCCGGTCGGTTGATTGCTCATGGTGTTTTCTTCTTCTTTTTCTTCTTCTTTCTCTCTTTTTTTTGTTCACTATAAGCTTTATATACACGCAATGATAAAGTTCACCACAAGGACCGACCAAATGGGTTTCATCTGCACTCAAGGCTATCGTGACTGTCTGGCTGTCCCACATTAATGTAGGGTGCACTTGAAGAAAAAAAAAAGACAAAAAATGGCAGGGGAAAATGTGGATGGCTAGACAGAATGACAGAATGGGTTGCAGATGCCGTTCAGGCCACTGAGGTCCTCCAATCAATGTACTTTGATGAGTTTTGTTTTGCAACTGAATCCGACGATGCATTATTTCAGTACCTTCGAGACAACGAAACCCTTCCGCCGCACAAGCCAGACAAGCTTGAATGGGATATCAACGTCCCTGTGCTCTCAAGTCCTGCTGTCATTAACCTCCTTATTCATGTAACCCTTTCACTTACTGGCCCAGGCATACAGCTCACGATTCCCTCGCTGCCAAACCCCTGGCTCAATCGAGACACTCAGGAACGTCTCAGCCGAGAGGCACAGGACGCTATTCAGCAGCACACTGATCCGGATCTCATTGACCGTGCGTCCTGTCTGATTGAAGTCCTGCAACACACGCGTGATTCTGCTGAATTTCTGGCACTTGAACATGCACAGCAAGTCAAGGAGTCTGAGGTTCAGACCGATCAAGGCCCTGTCGTTTTTGTGCGAGAATGGATCTGGTTTCCAATGATATACACCCGTGAAAAGGTATGAGATATCTTTGCCATGGCCTAACATTGAAATTAAATGTAAATATCTAGAGAGGACACATCATTAAATGGGCACCAAAGTATGGGCTTACAGGCTTCTTGTGTCCTGGAAAACCTGGAGCCTTGTGTTTAGAAGGCACTGGAGAGGTATTGTGTACTTTACAAGGACATGCTTGGAAGGGATAGATGAACTAGACTTGAAGAAGCGAAAAACAAACAAACAGATGCTGACAATGCCTTTATAACTTGCTCAGAATGTCACGGTTTTTATCAACGACATCAAGACCCTGTCATGGGCAGATATCCCGGCCTCGCATCGCAAAATGACATCTCGATGGCAGCAAAGAGTAACATGCGAATCAAAACAAGAGCTAGAAAAGCAGCGCTTATTCAATGACATGACAGAGGTCACGTTTGAGCTCCATGGTGCATTTGGTAACCATAACAACTTAAACATGCTTTCGGACTGGATGAAGTCAAAAGGCTGTGGTGATGCGTTTTACCATTTGTTTGAGTATGAAGACGATGGATCAAAAAAAGCATAGATTTTGAATATGGTTGGCATTGTCGACCGATTATAGATTTGTATTTATTCATCTTTTTTTTTTAAGAATGTTATTAAACTATATGCATTTTATGTCAAGTCTGGTTGGGTTCACGGATCTTGTACTTTAAGACATTAAGATATAAATGTATGCATTTATTCGTTTAATAGAATTATTATTTTTTGAGAGAGTCTAGAGGTGTCATTGATGGTGGAATACACCAAGGCTATTTACAATACACATTTTATGTCTTGGATTCCAAAGTGTAGAATTTGGTTATTATTTAATCAATTAACTGATTTTGCATATTTAAAAAAAAGAGGCAGTGTTTATGTTGTAGAATTCAAATAAGCTATAAAAAAAACCTATTCGATAGTAACCATAGTTTCAATTGTATATTATCCATTTTATAGTTGATGCTAAAGAGAATATATTTATAGCATTCATAAATTGTATAATGGATTAATTCTTGGATTCTATGAGTTATCAAGGTAAAGTTTAATGTAAATGTATTAAACTTGTAGTATTTTACCTGGAAGATGCAACAGCAAGAAAATATGGATAAGCCGTACATGTTGACTCTACCAGTGCATGTCATGAACCGATCTATATATGAAGGATAAAACAATAGAGCAGGTTGAGAGTTACAGATAAATTCCTTTATTAAATATGTTGTTCTCTTGATCTTTCTATTGATCAAACTCAAATGTCATTCATTTAATATTTAGTTTTACAGACTCATATCATGGCCAAGGAAAATTTTCATGTTCTACTAAATCAAGAATAGAACCTCTTTAACTTTTTCACTCCTGTTTTTTCATCTTACATTTCAACATACCTGTAATTCTTGGGCATAAAAGGATATGGACTTTATCAATTAAAAAAATATCGTACCAACATGGGCTTTATTCACCGAAGCTATGCGATTTTGTATGGTCATGTAATATCTCTTACTTTTGTTGAAATTTCCTTTGACTCATAATGGATCCCAGTATCAAGCTGTTTAATTTTGTTGGAGTTAGTACTTTTACCCTTGCTATGCGACTAATATAAAATTATACACCTTCATTAAGGCTGAGATCCGAGGTTTTTTGTAGCCATACTCTTAGTGGGATACTGAACATTTTCCAATTTTCTGCAAACCACAGGCTTTTGTTGCGAGAATCGACTTTTTGATAGATAAGCTTTTCATTGTTTTATTCATCAATTGTCTTTAAAATAAAAATTATCCCTTCAGAATGTCTATATATGCATATTGGCCGAGGGTGTTCTTGACTATCTCTAAAAGCTCTACTTGTCTGTCTACTAGACAATCTCAGAAAATATCAAGACCTTTGTTAAACTTCATTCATAGAATTGTGTAATCTTGTTTATACAGGGTACTCGGACAAATATTGTGTTTTGACACCACCGGTTTCAGAGCTAAAGATTTTTTTTGTGCAGATACATATTCTACCGACACATATCCCCGTGATAAGAACTAGTATGAGTACCCCTGAGGGATCGAACTCGCAGGGGCAGTACTGTCAACCTATGGCAGGTCCAACAACCAGCAATCCGTGCACAGAGCACACCATCTCGTCCGCAGAACAAGTCTCTTTATATCTTTACTGCACCTGGTTTTGACCAGAACCTCTCGATGGATCCAGCATCTGGTGTTTGGACCCGCACCATTCATCCGCCGAGCGCTTTGTTCAATCTTGGCAAATTTGTTCCTGTCAACGCAGTAAATGATGTCCTCTCTGACCACATTGGCCAGATGGCCTCGTTGACCTTGAGTTACACTCGCTTAAAGGACCTTTTGGCAGAGGACCTTTTCACCGAACCTGTCATCCGGGCGAAAACCACCTCCGACGGCCTAGTGTATCAGAACACCAGAATCGTTATTTCTCCAAGTTTGCCTTCCAATAGTCATATTGTGAAGGTTAACATGTATCGTATCAGCGCTTAAGATTCCAAAACTGACCTTCTTGCGCCAATTGAAGAGGCATTTCACTCGTACGGAAAGGCTGTTCAATTGCGTGGCTGCGTCTCCCACCGTGGAATTTTCCGTGGTAAAGCTACCGTCCTTCTGGCCACATCTGGGTTAGACACCCACAAATCCCTCCTCAGCCGCATTCACCTGGAAGGCTCCATCTCCTGTACATCTGAGCTGCGTTCCAGGGACATTCCACACATGTGTGGGTATTGCCGTGATGAAGGTCACTTCTTGCGCGCATGTACAAAGCACCCATCTCGCACACCTCGTTGTAAACGCTGTGGTGTCTTGGGCCATGAAATGGATAGCAGAGACTTCCCCACTCACCCCAACGCTGTTTAGGCCGAGCGTCTTCAGCAAGAGCAACTCCATTTGAAGGTCGCTGAAGCAGAGGCTCTTTGTACTCATCAGGCAGAAGCCAATGCTTTCCCCTCTCCTTCCAGTGCAGCGGTGGGTTTGAAATCAGACAACACAACTCTTGCATCCGTATCTTTGGCTCCCAAGCCTGTTCGCCACTGATCAATGTTGGTAATGACTACTCGATCCAAAGCTGGATCCATTCAATCCCCTGCCCCAACTGATGATGAAATTGACATACACATGTACAGACTCCTCCCCGTAGTAAGGAGTCAATTCAATATTCGCCAAATCAAAAAAGAAAATATCTTCTTTAACTCTCTCATTGTGCTATACCTACTTTTGCTTAACAAGTCATGTCTGAAAATATACGAGTAAAAACAGACAACGTTTAGCAACAATAAATGTGTTTATTAATTTTATTTAGTATTTGGTGGAGCCACCACCTGCCTTTTTCATTTCAGCTATAGGATTTAGCATTGACATGCAATGCCTTTCACATACTTTAACAGGTATTTTATTCCACTCTTTATAGATTGCGGAATCCAGCTCCTTAATATTTTTGGAGCTGGTACTCTTGCCCTTACCATGCGCCCAAGATAAGCCCACAATTTCTCGATAGGACCAAGATCTGGGCTGTTTGGTGGCCATACCATTACTGGAATACCCTGGCACTTCTTCCAGTCCTCAGCCAGCTTCTACTTATGACAAGGAGCATTGTCTTCTTGATAAATGAACTCCCCGTCATGATGTTCATTCAAATTGTCCATGAAAGGGACAAGTTTTCCGCCCAGTAAGTTGATATAGGCATATTGGTCAAGAGTGTTGATTATGGTCTTCAAAGGGCAGACTCCTCCTGCCTACACACAGCCCCACGCCATTACGGAACCACCACCAAACTGCATTCTTGGCATAATACAGTCTTTTCTAAACTTTTCTACTGGAAAGCGCCACACTCGCATGTTTCCATCCTTGGGAAAAAGCATGAACCTAGATTCATCACTCCAGAGGACACGATCCCATCTTTGATTGGGTTTTTTTTAGTGATGAGCAAAAGCTAATCGCTTCTTTTTATGCACGTTGGATAGCTGTGGCTTAAACACAGTGTGACATGAAGACATTCCAATCCTACGAATGGCACGGTGGATAGTAGTCGTTGAGATGCAATTGCCCATTATGTCGCTCATGGCTTTAGTCAGTTCTCCGAGTGTAGCCCTACGATTCTTTTTCATTTCACTTTTAAGATGGCGTAAATCACGCTCATTAAGGATCCTTAAACGTTCTTTTCGCTTTCTGGCAAATGCAGTACCTGTCTGTCTCCATCTTTGTATGGTCTTTTGGACAGTTGCTTTGGGTATACCAGTTTTGGCTGAAATGGCCGATTGCGTAATGTCATGAAGAGCACCTCTGATGATCAGACCTTTCTGGTAATCTGAAAGCTGCTTTCACTTATAAAGAGGTTTATTGTTAATTTTATGAGACATGGTGTGATTCGAATGAGAAAAAAAAAGATATAGAAAGAGAAAAACAAGAATGTAGTATCGATATCACCACCAAAGACTTTTATCCGATATAATGGCCTCAAATTGGAGTTTGTACTACTGAGCAATATGTCTCCTTATTGGGATAGTGTATACCCTCAAGGATTCGAGTTGAATACTCGATAATAATCGCTTTTTATTTATAAAATTTAGGGGATAAAATTGATAGCTAGGCAAATACTATAGGCTATTAAGCATGATATTGTAGAAAACGCTACCTATCAAGGCTTGCTATCAGAGCCACTTGGCTACCTGGACACTGGGCCGTTTACCAGTAGAATATTTAAGCATAAAAAAAAACGAAGCAAGTCGGTATAATCCATCGAGGTCACTTACTGTTTTGCGAGAATGTCAACCCGAGTATTTATAATGGTTGTTATTATTATGCCTTTTGAAAAGCAAGACTTGCAAAGTGAAGCTACTACAAAAATAAATATCTCCATTAATCAAAAGAATATAAAAGTGAAGTAGAATGCATCATACCTTTGCCAAGTGTGTGTATTACATTATTTATGCACCCATAAATCTAATAATAAAAAAAGACCTAGTCAGTCAAAGAAGTTGTTTAGAGAAGCAAAACTTGTCTCTTTAACATGTGTTGTTTTTGTATAACTAGATTGTATACTCTTGTCTATAATATACCTTTTACAACACAAGAAAAAACTAAAATTTGAGCCATGCCTTTATATTAGAATCATAAAAAGTTGTCAAAAAACGATGTGAACCTACCAAACAAAAATTTTGCAAGAGTAAAACAGAAGAAAATATGTTGCCTCTAGCCGTCACACGATTTTGTATTTAATTGATCAATGAAGGAAATCATTTAGTCAATTATCTTTTCATCTCCTTTTCTCAATTCCCCTAATCTTCTTCTACCCTGTCAAACCAACAACAAAAAATATGCAATGCTCCATCTTCAACAAGAGAGGGCAAAACAATTTTTTCATTGAATCTAAAGGCGTGCAGCATATACAACAAATCATTTCAAAGGGGCTCCAACTATAAGAGACATTTGTCAACTGTCCATAAACAAGGAGATCAACCAAATGACCAATCTGTATCAAATTAAAAAAAAAAAGTCAATTATGGATTTGATATTGAACAAGATTGGGATATAATTTCTTTGTCTTTGGATGACAATGATGATAAGTACTTGAATTTATTTCTGGGGGCAAGCAGCCAAACCAACTTCCTTTTTTTTATACAGGTGACAATGAGCAATCAGAAGTTGATGCGATTGACGATGATGAAGACAACTGAAATAACTTTACAGCTGACTGTCATCCATTTCCAAGTGTTGAGGCCAAGCTTTTGTTTATTTTCGTGGATGGTGATAACGACATGTTTTTCACAAAAGACGATGGAAAAAATCTTAACAGCAATGAACATGATATGCAACATGCAAAAGGCAGCGGTTGAAACTACCCAGAATTTCAAGATTCCCAAGTTAGATGCTATCTTGTATTATTACCATAGGGTAAAAAACAAGATCCCAGCATTCCCTGTGAAAGAAGTTGATGTCCCTGGAGGCCAAAAAGCCTACATTAACTTGCCTTCAGATTACGTGAAGAATTCAATGGCCGACCCTCGCAAGTCCAAGTTCGTTGCTTCGTTGTCTGATCGTACGCTTAATCAGTCAGTATGCTTGCAACAAGGAGAGAAATGGAGAGTCGATCCCTACTTTCAACAGCCAATCTACAGGATCGATAATTCTGATTATTGGTCTGGTGATATTGTATGTTTGTCTGACAAAGACCCTTTGAAACATCGATATCTGGTGCAGTCTTTTCACACTGTTGGCAAGGCTATAATTGCAAGAGGTCATCAATTGACATTATTCAAGGATGGTACTAGAGATATTCTTTGCATTGAGATTGCATGCCGGGATATTCCAATCAACAGACTGCAATCAATCGACACCAGATTCATCCAAAAATACCAAGATTGTAATATCTACAGTCTTCATCAAGGATCAGTCGTCACTCTATATGCTTGCCACGCCAGTCTTCTGTTCGGTACACACCGACTAAAGAGAAAAGTTCCTGGACAAAACAAATTTTACCAAGTAAAAGTGGCTCCAATCATCTTGTTCTCTTATGATACGTCTGGTAATCGGTCAAAGCAGTTCAACCCATACGAAAGCTGGTCAATGAAGTTTGCTGCTCTGTCATTTTCAGATAGGCAGTCAATTGAAAACATTCACTTCTTGTCTGCGATTCCAAAGAAATATGGTGCAAGTGGAGTGTCGTTACTTCCAGGAATTGTCGATGATTTGGTGCAGCTGGAAAATGGAATAGTAACGTATTCATGCGAGGAAAATATGGATGTCTTGGTGGTTGCTCCTCTGTTATGGATCGAAGCCGACACACCCTGCCATTCACAGCTCTGTGGATTATATGCTCCTAGAACGTTATACCCTTGCAGAAAATGCTATGTCCTACTGAAGCGAGGGGAGAACAATTTTGACGACTTGAGCTACTACCTGCGATCACATTTGGAAAGAACAAGAGATCATTACGTTCTCGCCAATTCTGGACCACGATCTCAAGTTAGGATGCCTCCTCTTCCCACTCTTGGAGATAACCTCGTTGCTGATGATCTCAGCTTTAAAGATTGTTCTTCAGGAGATCTTCTTTGGCTGAAAGCTTTTGATCCTTCCAAAGATACACCTGTGGAAATTCTCCATACGATTCTGCTTGGTACAGCCAAATATCTTGTCGATTGCTTGGTGAAAGTTTTGCTGAAGGGAAAAACAAACATTTTTGACAAGCTGAACAGAATTCTCATAGATTACAAAAACTCGACAAAGCTCTCAAGGAAGTTCGCCCAAATATTAAATCACTGTGGTTCCTTTCTTGGCAGGGACTATAAAGTACTTGTCCAAATCCTTCCAAATATTCTTGTCACTTACTTTGCCGAATGTACATCTACACAGCCAATTATTCTATCCTTCTGTGCTCTTGGTCCTCTCTGTTCTTTAGTCTTTGTTAGGCAAGTAACATATGGCTTTGAGCAATACATTGGTGATGTGGATTCTGCTGTCAAACATCTATTGACAAAACTGCACGAGTTTGATATCAAAAATCTCAGGCCCGGCTTTTTAATCCAATTACCAAAGGTTCACAACTTGTTACATCTTCCACAGGATATTCGCCGGTTTGAAACTGCCCTCAATTTTGAAACCGAAAAAGGAGAGCAGTTTAACAAACATATTCGTGAAAGTTTGTTTCATACAAACAGGACAAACACTTCAAGAGATATTGCTCTCAGGTTTGGCAGGAAGGCTGTTCTACAGCATGTTATGGATGGTGGGTCTTGAAAGACTCAAGAAGGAACCAGAGAAAGATATGGACAGCATATTGAGCGGTTTATGCAACAAAACAGTGGACTTGTTCGCCTCTCTTTCTTGGGTGGTTCCAGACCATTGGCAGACAACAATGACACTGGTGAGATTGAGGATCAAAAGATCAAGAAGAATTCTTTCGGTATATACAACCATACTACCAATTCTTCTTTGTCTGTCGGTCTGTTCTCTGGTTCCGATCTTGCTCTTTGTGATATTCACAATGGCATAAATTATTGCACAGTGTCTGTCACAAGCACCCATGTCAATCTTAACGAAGTTCAGATAATATGCAAACTCGATGCTCATCTGAAATTGAATGCAAATCAGTATACTGTCAATCTCAATAAGTTTGGCTCATTCTGGTTCATCAAGAATCATTTTTTGATGAATAATGCTGCCTAATAAAGTTTTTTTTTTTTACTCTTTTTATTTTGCACCAAGTACTTGTTTAATCCAAGTTTGTATTCTAGGCAATACTTTGTAACACTTGAAGTATTTCTAATATTACATCATATGGATCTGAAAGGCTCGAAATGAAAAGAGCCATTTTGGATCATTAGTTTAAAGTCAGTTTCCAAGTTTTGTTCACGAAATAAACGTTTCAGCCAATAGCAGTTGTTAATGAGACTTATTTTTCCTTTTTAATCTCAAAAATCTTTGATGGGGAACACATCTTTATTCCGCGGTACCACATACGCAATACTGGCCACTTTGCCCAGAGATACATTTACATACTAAACCTAAGCCTTGATATTTTCATTAATGAGATTTAAAGCAGAGAATATACTCGATTACAATCCATATTTTTTTATATGCAATAATATCCTACACTCCAAAACACGTATACATAGGTGCTTTTATAGTGATTTATCTTTTGAATTGCATTTCACTAATTGTGTTTTATTGATAGGATAAAGAATATATACAATTCTTTAAATGTATCAATATTCAACTCTTTTAATATTCCTAAAAATCATTAAAGATCTAACAGCCGTGCCAGCTATCAGTGTATTATTCTATTTGAAAATTCTATAACCAGAATTCCATCAATAATATACATTTTACTATACAAAGAACTATATTGTACCTATAAAAGTGTTTGTGGTCATTATATATGATTCTTAAATCTATTGTTTTTCTCTCTCTTCAAGTTGAGTTAATAAATGAACAAAAAAAAGGGGGAGAGAGAGAGAGATCATAAAACTCGTAATCATAATAATGATCATTGTGATTAAAAAAATAGTATATAATCCCTTGATTCTTCTCTCAACAAAAGCTATCAGTAAAATGATTCCATTGAGTTTGGTCCTTCCCCTCGTGTCGATTGTAGCTCTTTTAATAAGCTATGTAGCGTTACCCAAAGGCGTTATTCAATATGGCCACAACCCTGGATCCTCTACAACCAATAGGCCTCAAGTTGGACTGGAAGGAACACAGAGAGATGCTTACTCTTCAAAATACTCTGGACTTGACGATGGCTTCAAGTCGCCAATCTTTGAAGCTGTATACACTCAGATTTCCGGTTCTCGAACAATGAATCCCATGTCCTCTACCGAGACGCCTTGTAAGTCTATTAATATTATATTGGCCATTATCAGTCTATAAACTCACTAGTATCAAATAGACATCAATGATATTAAGCCAGATACTTTCTTTTCTGACCACCAAGATCCGATCCCCATTAAAGACAAGCTCAATATTGACAACACAATCACAAAGAGCTCACCAGTCGTTTCAACCGTTATTGTCACAGAGTACATTCACAGAACCTCCACAGTGACACTAACTGTACCACAACCAGAAAAGGCGAAAGATTCCATGACAGACCTCTCACAAATAACCAATCCCGTATTTAGTACCGTATTATTGCCCAAACCACCAACCATCTATTCGATATTCAGCAAAGGATGGCCAACAAAAGAGCTTATCAAGGAAATTTTGTTTGGCAGAGGAAACCCCCAGTTGTATGACTATCAATACCAGCTTTACATAAAACACATGCCTAATATTGACACCAAAACCTCAAAAAGAACCTTGACAGTCGCTTCAACGGTTGCTTTCACAAATTACCTTGATAAAACTTCTACAGTAACATTAACCGTACCGCAACCAAAAATGGCGAAAGATTTTATGGCAGAGAAATCAAAAACAATCGATTCAGGATTTCGCACCGTGTTTTTACCCGAACCACCCATCGCCTATACACCGAAATTCAGCAAAGGATTGCCAAAAGAAGATTACACGGACACCAAGGACATTTCGCTTAGTAGATCGAAACCTCGAATATACCAGGATTATCCTTCTGATCGTGCCAATATTTACAACGTCAAGAACTACAGAATTGGTTCCACGGAAGTCGATTTGGCGATAGCCATTATCGCACCTCGTAATTTGTGCATTACTATAGGAAACACTATTTTCTGCTCGCCGACTCCAGAAGATTATATTGATCAATCGCTCCAAACTCTTCGATATGTAATTTGGATATTACTCACAGCTCTCAATCTATTTATGGCCGCCATAGTCTACGCAGTCAGGTTTGTTAAGTTGTACTGCATAAAAAAGCTGAAAATATTCATCCAAGATTGCATGTTTCCCAATAGTTGGACAATAAAAAAATTATATCAAAAATTGGTTTTTAGAGCCGATCGTTTGTCTACCGATTCCAGCACGTCAAGCGATTCTTCTTATTCAAGCGACAACTCCTTTACTCAAGATACAATGGACCCAAACATGAGCCCAGGATCTTCATCAGAAGGTTCTTTAACTCCACGAGCCTCGCTATTGATGCCTAATCGTATCATACATTCTCCATATTTGAACCCATCTGATGAAAGACCTCCTGCGAGTCCAATGAATGTATTCTCTAGTGATTTTGCCCACGAAGCTTCTTCTTCTGGGACCTCGTATAGTCAAGGTATTTTGAATCCAATAAAGTGATCATCACCAAATTCAAATATCCAAGCCAATACTTCAAGTACAGACCCCTCACATTTTGCAATAGTTCCTAAAATTGAAGTTCAAGAAACGCCTTATAGGTCTGTTGAGATATCTAGTGATAGAAAGAGTATGCAAAATGACACTATTTCCACTTTTAGACCGCCCGTTCGAGAGCCTTTAAACCCTCTGTCAACGTCTATGATCAGTACGATACCCCAAAGTACTTCCGAAACTTCAGGTATTCCAAACCCAGTAGAATCTAGTACCATGGCTCCGTTCACAATACTTTTACACGGTGCATTGCAGCCAAGTATTGAAAGCTCTGGGGATTTAGATACTAATACTCCAATGTCTGATATCACAGATTTACCAAGTACTATCCCTGATTACCACACCTCAATCAATACCGACACTGTCATGAGCAGAATGGGTAAGATTAGTGAAAACAACTATACGGTTACTTCCTTCTACATCCTCATATTATGAACAACATCTAGTAGATACATCTATAAGTGGTCCGAATCTGTCACCAACGAATATTCCTTTTCCTACATCTATCGTCAAACCAATGATTCCAACCACCGAGAGTCATGTCACCTCTTCTGCCTCTATTCCGTTGTCCCCTGCTGGAGGACAAATAGATACATCAAACAACTTTTCTTTGGTAACAGACAGTACAGTTGGGATATTACCCTTAACCGAACCGAATATTCCGGATGTTCAGGGACTTCATTTGCCACGTGGTTTAATAGCAAAGTCGGATCAGGAACCAACTTTAGTAAATACTGCTGCCGATAGTCATCTTATACAATTTGACAGTAGTCGGGAATCTAGAGAGCAAAGAACATCAAGTACCTCTAGTCCAAAGACATCTTCAGGTGTTATTAGTCCAAAACGTTCCGTGGTGAAAGGATCCACCATCTCAAGCGAAGACGTCATTATTGAAGATGATAATATTAAGCCATATTCAGACAAAGGATCAACCCAGGCTACGCAGAGCTTACTAGAGTCAGAAGAGCAAAAACTACACTCAAGTATCTCTAGTCCAAAGGCATCCTCAACTGCTAGTAGTCCAAAGGGATCCGTCGTAATGAAATCCACGGTCTCAAGTGAAGGCGAGAATATTACAGATGTCAATAGCGAGCCTCATTCAGATAAAGGATCCTCCCCTGTTACGCAGAGCATAACAGAGTCTGAAGAGCAAAAACCACATTCAATTGTCTCTAGTCCAAAGGTATCCTCAACTGCTAATAGTCCAAAGGAATCCGTCGCAAGGGAATCCAGGATCTCAAGTGATGACAAGATTGTTGAAGACGTCAAAAGTGAGCCTCATTCAGATGAAGGATCCCCCTCGGTTATTCAGAGCAGATCAGATTCAGAACAACAAAGACCACCACCAAGTGTCTCTAGTCCAAAGGCAGAATCGGTCAAAGGTTCAAGCTCAACTAGTTGAAGTCCAAAGGGCTCTGCCGTCGAAGAACCAATATTATCTACCTGGAGTGGCGAACAGGAAAAGCTTACTAAAATATCGGAAGACCTGAGCAAAGAAGACTCTTGATAGTCATTATAGCTCTAAGTAACTTGATATTCACGTACCTTTGTTATAGTCTGTCTTTCTTTATATTTAAAATAGAAAAGTCGTAGAAGCTACATGGCTTGCGAGCAGATATTAAATTTTTGTTTTATATAACGGTTCACTCTCACATTTTAAAATTACCATATAGGAATAAATTCTTTTTCAATTGTATTACGTTAATCTTACGAGACACTTGTAAAGTACAGGATATTACACAAAATATTTTCAATGTTCCGGCAAAAAAGCATGAGCGTGAATACTTGGCTTTTGTCTGGCTCACGTCAAGAGATCTGGTCGTATGTAACTCTGTCCCCTAAAAAAATGAGAAATATCGCCTCAAAGATGTACAAGCCGGAAAGCAGAAAAATAACCTCCTTACCAACTGGATTCGTCTGGTGGAGACTGATGCATCAAAAGATTCCATGTCGCCAAAGGTTATATGACAAGAGAGTCAAGGATGTTGAAAGTCCAAATTGTGTAATTTGCAACAATCCAGAGGATAACCAGCATCTATTTTGGGAGTGCCCTTCAAAACGATCAGTATGGAATACCATTGCCAACAGATTCATATCCAACCCTGCTACACTGCAATTTGAACATCTCACCCTGCCTTGCCCTCCAACATCAATACAGCTCACAAACACTACTGCCAACATACACACTGTACTAGGCTGCACTCTGAGTGCGATCTGGTCTGCTCATTTCAGACTAGTGTTCGATGATACACCGTTTAACCCCAACTTGACAGCCGCAATGGCTACCTTGGCTATTCGACGGGTTGAAGCAGAAGAGTCTTTAGACCTAGTCCTCTAAATATATATGTTACACACTGTTAATTTAAATCCAATAAACAATAAAAAAAAACTGGATTAGTGTCCCCTAAGATCGCTGAAAAACAAACTACCAATCGTCTCATTTGGTTAAAATCAAGGGTCTTGGTTCAAGCGTCATTGATGTTCTTTGGCGATAGCTCAAGTGTAAACAGAGATCTGGCGACCTCTTGCTCGTTTATGTGAATGAATTTCGAACCTCAAAGGTACGAAATGTCGAATCAATTTTGCTTTGTAACCAAAGGTTTTTGTACTGAAATGTCCCTCACAGAAGCCTACGCTGGGTTGAATAGTGTTCTTGCTTGCCAATGCTTTGAAAAACATTTACAAGATTTCAAACAGCATAATCAGCGGCCACTGTCGCCCTCGAGCATTCTGCAGAAGCAATTGATGCTTTTATTTTCACTACATTGCCGTAAAGAACACGGTTTCCCTTTTTTTTTGGGATTTAGATTTTTACATCTAAAGTCTGTACAAATATCTCCTTTGGTCTCAAAACTATCTCTTTTTTGCTTGTCCAAAAAAAAAAACTAACCAACTAACATCGTCTCAATTTCAAGTAGAAACACTGTAGGATTTTGCAATCTGAACACTTTATTTTAGCAAATAAGAAAAATATTCGATAGACCTTGAAAAGTACAATTTATATATTTAATATATATATATATGTATGTATGTATGTATGTAAGTATAGTTCTTATTGGCTTATGCATCAAAACCATCTTTGCAAATATCAAATAGGCGACCAAGATCTTTGCCATCTCTTACGAGTCTGATGCTCTTGAATGCATTGCCATTTTCATCAAGAATCTTGGTTTCTAATGCAGTAGGCGTTTCAAAATCTTTGAATCGTCGACCATCCAGTTCAATAGAGATACCCGATTTTCCAGTTGCGTCTACAACCTACAGGGTCTAGTAAAAAACTGTGCTGGTTTTAATGTCTGATAAAAAAGATGAAAGTCTTGTATCTTTAATCGTGTAGTAAAGAATGTGAAGACTACATATAGCCATGAGATTCATAGAGACTAATCTTCAATGTATGAAGTTTACAGTGGTAAAAAAATGGGGTATGTTTAATAAGTAATGGATGAATTTATTCGCTTTCAAAGCAGCTAATCTGTTATCCATATGGAGACAGTATCGTTCACAAACATCTACTGTCACCATTCTCCAGCTTTCTTGTAAAGCCTCCTTCAACTCATCCAGAGTGGTAGGCTTGTGAGGCTTCATCCTCAAAAGGTCATCCAAAAGACTCCAAATGTTTTCGATTGGGCTGAGGTCTGGACTGTTTGTACGCTCCAAGACCTTCAGCTCAAGGTCTTCTTTACACCTTTATGACATGGCTGCTTTATGGGAGGTGGCATTGTCTTCTTGGTAAATGTAGCCACCACCCTCGTCATGGGGAAGATTCTCATAGAAGGGCAAAAAAGAATCTTGTAAAACCTTTACATACTTCTTGGCATTCATATTGCCATCCAAAACAACAAGTGGTCCAACCCCTCCTGCCCAGATACACCCCCAGATCATGATCGAACCTTCATTTCCTTGCACTCTTGAAGTAAGGCAGTCAGGGTGGTACTTCTCATTAGGCTCACGCCAAACATGGGCACGGTCATTCTTCTTGAAGAGAGAGAACTTAGACTCATCACTCCAAATCACCTTTTCCCATTGATGATCCCAGTTTTTTACAGCATTGTAAAAAGCGCGGCGCTTTGCAATGTGCTCCTTAGTCAGGAGAGGCTTCGCGAGAGCTACACATAAATGAATATTCATTATGTGTAAAGTCGTGCTAATAGTCTTTGCACAAACAGATTTTCCCGTCTCTTCCTTTATGGTGCAAGCCATGTCACCCAAAGTCTGATGACGATCTCTCTTCAAGTTGAACATGAGATGTCTTTCTTCTCTGGGAGTAAGTCGCTTTGGTCTTCCTGAACGGCTCTTGTCAGCAACAGACCCAGTTTCGTTGTATCTTTTAATAATACGAGAGATTGTAGTAGGTGGGACGTTTTCGTGTCTCGCAATGTCGGCAACTTTCATTCCGGCCATGTTAAGCCCAATTAAGATTCCTTTTCTCAAATCTGAAAGCTTTTGCAAGGTCTTGTGGGGTTGAGTGTTTTGTACTTTAGGCATGATGATAAAGTTATTAATGGAATTTAAGAGATTAAGAAAAGCAAAGTGTAAAGGTGTCTAAAGAGATGAAAATATGAGATTCAAAGTGAAGAACTTGTTACCCGATCCTGTATAATGCACAACTTGGTATTAGAGGGTCTATGTATGAGGTGTGGTGAGGTATGATGGTGACTAGGATGAATACCTTTATCGATTTTGAAACAACCACCTTGCAGGCACTAAAGTTTCGCTTGTAGATAAGCGTGTCGTTTTTGCGAATCAGACCCTTGCGACACATACAGAGGCTTGAAAAAGTTGTTGACCAACTCAGGGAAACACTTTGCTCGACATCTACGAAACCAAAAATTTGACATTTTAGCCATACAAGAAACCCACACCGACACCGACAACATCCAACAATCCATATCTACCATCTTACAAGTAACATCCAGTACATGGTCACACCATTGTGGCCTCGTTTCGTTCAATCCAGATTTTTATATAGAACCCATATACAATTCGTTTGACCCATCCCATCTATCTAACGGCAGACTCTTGTCTGCTCGAGTTCACTACCATAGAAATTTATGCGATCCATTAGACTTTTGCATCATTTATGCACCAGCACATAGCGACCTTCGACCTCAATTTTACACTCTTCTGGACCATTACCTGTCCTTCAGTACACCGCCTCCATCACGGAGTATACTCCTTGGGGATCTTAATTACAACACCCGTCTGCACCACTCCTCTCCACTTCCATCCAGTTGGACTCAATGGCTAACTCATCATTGGTGTGATGCCATTACAGCTCCACATCAGCAACCTCTCCCTACCTTCACCACCGGCTCAACTCTCGATTACCTTTATGTATCCCACGATTTACATAATGCGGTGACTTCCTCTACTGTCAAATACATAGCTGGTCAATGGACGGACCACCACAGTGTCAATATAACACTCGACATTGGCATCATAAAACAGGGTCCAGGAATGTAGCGTTTCAATCCTTTCCTTCTAACCGATAAAGAGTTTTGTGACAAAATGACAACCTACCTTGACGCAGCCGAGAGACAGACAATTATAGCCGAGCCACATGTGCACTGGGACATCCTGAAAGCAACCCTGAAAGGAATGGCTACTACATACAGCTGAAACTCTCGGATAAAAGCAAAGTCTAACTTGCAATTGCTAGAAACACAACGAGCGGCAATACTCCAACAACTCCACAAAATGAATTCAGAAACCTCCAATGCTGACTCACACCCTAACCCACACAGCCGGACCCAAAGTCGCAGGGGTCAACATATAAGCAACTTTGACGCAGTAGAAGAATATGCCGCCGCCCGACATCATCCAGATAACGACATTCACGCACCTAGTCCCACCAGTTCTGTAATGGATAGGGATGATATAGGCACTGACCACATACTTGAAGACGGCGACTTCCCTTCTGCCATTCACCGTCAACTTTTGGATATAGAAAGGAAGATTGACAGACAACAGGAAATTGACGCACGAATTATGACTCTTAGAGCAGGCCACCGCTGGCGAGAGCATGGAGAGAAATAGAATGCATACTTCTACCGATGCCTCAAGTCTCGTCGTCAAGCGCAACACATCAATGCACTCTTGGACGGCGACAAACTAGTAACCACTCCTCCCGCTTTGGTCAAGTGCGCCCACGAATTCTACACGGAACTATACACTGCAGAACCAATAGAAGAAAACGCTATTAATACCTTACTATCTTCCATACCTGACGATAGCCGTCTTGCTGAAGATATACAAGCCCCACTCGTGGCAGAATGGTCGGTGGACGACATCGCTGAGGCTCTAAGCCGGACACCCACACGTAGCAGTCCTGGAGTCGATGGGGTTCCTTACGAGCTCCTTCGATGGTTGTTCCAACATCCTTTCTCCAAAAAGTTGATGACCGAGGTTTTCAATTGTGCTCTCCAAGAACAAAAATTTCCCACGTCCTGGAAACGTTCTGTGGTGATTCTTTTGCCAAAAAAAGGAAACTTGACGTCTCTCAAAAACTGGAGACCCATCTCTTTGATATGTGCCGATGCGAAACTATTCACTCGCTTATTGACTTCTAAACTACCAGAAGCGATGCAGAAGATAATTAATCCGTATCAGACAGGATTCTTGCGTGGACGTTTCATTGCTGATAATGGAATTGTCGCCAGGTTGATTATGGATATCGCTCAGAAACATAAGCTGCCAGGTATAAGCCTCTTATTAGATCAAGAAAAAGCTTATGACAGAGTACACCACAAATACCTGTGCAAGTGTTTAATAGGCTTCGGTTTCCCCACAAAGTTCATTCAAGCTATATCAACACTCTTCTTCGATACGTCAATGTGTGTAAATGTTAACGGCTTTTTATCTGCACCAGTTGCCCAAGGACGAGGCTTAAGACAGGGGGATCCACTTTCTCCTCTTCTTTTTAACCTAGCCCTTAAACCGTTCCTTCGTCGAATTCTTGCCACTGCTGAGATACCAGGCTTTAGGATATGTCGTAGCTTGACACCACCCGAAGTCGTATCTCCACCGCCGGGCAAATTTCTCGCATATGCAGACGATATAATTGTGTTCTTGAATACACCCTCGGAGCTCAACACCCTGATGGATCAGCTCCAGGTGTATGGTCAAGCATCTAACGCCCGTATGAACAGACACAAAACCTTTACTGTATCACTATTGGGAAACACACAAGCTTCGTGGATATAACACCTCCAACACAACAAAATAGTAACGTGGCATGATAGTCAAAGTGCTCAACCCACCACATACCTAGGGTATCCTTTGACTAGCTCCAAAGTTCAGTTGTCGCTCGCAATTGACAGTGTAATCACCAAAAAACGAAACCATGCGCATATACTGATGCAGCGTAACCTATCAGTACTCGGCCGGGGACTCATTGCCAACACTCTGCTTCTTAGTCGGGCATGACACGTTATTCGTATCCTACCGATATCCCAGAAGGACCTCAGCCGGATCCGATCAGAGGTGATCAAATTCCTGGCTCAGGAGAGATTCCCTTTCGTTCGTTTTGAGTCCTGTACACGCCCACGTAGGGAAGGAGGACTGGGTGTCTTGGACCCGATGTTACAACACTCGCTTCTTCAGACTCGATGGCTTCTACCCATGCTAGACCCCTCCTTAGACTCATCATTTTCGGGCAAAATATTGGCGTACCTCCTGTGTACGCAATGTAAAACCAGCGAGGCCTTCCTCCCACTGGTTTTCCCCGAGGTCCGATCACCTACTATCACAAAGTTCAGTATCTTCCCAACGCTTTTTAGAACAATGAAGATTCTCTCTCTCTCTCTCAATTGGCTTGTACCCAACGCAGTAACAGCACAACAGCTCCCACTTGTAGTCTTACTGGACCCTCGTCAGTCATTACCAATTTTCCTCTCGTGTGGCAGGTTGCGTGTTTCTAATGTATACACTTATGATTATATCATCGGGTGCATTTGTAGAAGAAGAGACTATGAAATTCGGAAGACTAAAAGTGCTATCCGCTCACTTTTTGCTCTTCTAGATCATGGCGAACTGCAGCTAATTGAGTGGTTCTCTGCCCTCACCAACTCGCCTAGCCGGTCCCCAGACTCTATAATGGCTTCATTCTTCCCGACTCCTCCTCGCCATTTTAATGGTTTCCTGTCTCCAGGCCTAGAGGAGGTGCTCTATATTCACCAACTCACACCTAAACGGATTCGATCATGTATCCGCATCCCTATAGCAGCCCTTCCACCTCCCTTCCCTAATGCCCCGGAAAACCACTGGCGCACATTTTGGAACTCCAGTATTCCGCACAATGGCTTCACAATCTGGTGGAGACTGATACATCAAAAAATCCCATGCCGTCAAAGACTATACGACAGGAGAGTCAAGGATGTTGACAGTCCAAATTGTATAATTTGCAACAATCCAGAGGATGATCGGCATCTCTTTTGGGAGTGCCCTTCAAAAAGATCAGTATGAGATATCATCGCCAACAGATTCATTTCTAACCCTGCTACACTGGATTGTGAACAACTCTGTATGCCTTGCCCTCCATCCTCAATACAGCTCACAAACATTACTGCCAATGTACATACGGTACTAGGCTGCACTCTGAGTGCCATATGGTCTGCTCACTTCAGACTAGTGTTTGATGAAATACCATTCAACCCCAACTTAACAGCCGCAATGGCCACCTTAGCTATTCGACGAGTTGAAGCAGAAGGGTCTTTAGATCTAATCCTCTAAATACATGTATAGATAGATGTCACACAAAGCAAATTTTCATCCAATAAACAATACAAAAAAAATTTGAGGGTGATTGCCTTTGACTAGCTATAAAACCTATCGATTAGAATAAGGATCAAATGGGTCTAGATTGCATTTACCCTGCCAGATTCATGGGTTTATCTTTCTCTTGTCGGATATCATAAGGATGGTCACAATAAATTGTCTGGCCCGCACCCCTGGTCTCCTAACCAAGATGGATTCATGTCCCCTAAGATTACTGAAGTTGCTCACATCCGGGTGTATCACGCCATCAACAAGCTTTCCCGCGGAGAAGCCATCGTATTGATATACTCCATATTAAGAGAGGTATGCCTTTCTGGTACATTTGGAGAATGTAAGATCGAAACTCGATCAAAATCTATGCTCCCCTACTGTCGATACTGTCAGAAGGAGGGCCACTTTAAGGCCAAATGTCCTACTTGACCCAAGCCTGCCGCACAATGCTATAGCTGTGATGAGGCCGGTAATATGGCCAATGATCCAATTTGCGTCAATTTCGACCAATTTAATGATGATAGACCTAAGGAGCCAACAGAAGAGTAATTGTTAGCTAAACGCACAACCATGATTGACGAAGCAAAGATACAAGCCCTTGCAAAAAAAAGGGTTTCAACTGGCAGAAAAAAGACGAGCAGATCCACTTGCTGCCGCCAATCCTGAATGTGTTGATATTCACACGAGAGATTTGAAAGTAACTGCAATTGATAGTAAACACAATCCTGCAAATTCGGCAAACCGACCCATCATAGACAATCAGAACCTGCCCAACGGCGACGTGGAAATGCAATAATCCAGAATGGGTAGCTCCTTCCCAAAATAGCGTTTGGGAATCCAAACTACAACGGGAGATTGAAGCTGACCGCCTGCGGGAGAGTGATATTGTAAATATACAGATAGTGGAGATTACGGTCAAACAACTAGAAAATATCAAAGATACACTGATAAACGACGAGACTGATACTGATTATCCACCCGGACCCGGAGACAACGCCACCTCCAAACATTAATGAATGAAAAATCGATAAAAATAGGGACTCTCAATGTGAGAGGTCTCAAACGTTCTGCTTCTAATGTAAACACGTCAAAACACCTACTCTTCCGCAACCTACAGAACCCAATTTCTCTCCTCGCTCTCCAGAAAACGCACAAACATCCTGATCAATTCGATCTGCTCAAAATCTGTTTTCAAGCTCACAACTGCTTGTGGACACCACACTGTGGCCTAGTATATTTCAATCCTCTTTTTGACCTTTCACACATTTGCACTTCTTTTGACAATAGGGTCCTTATTGTAGACGTCTCTCATGTTAGTCTGCGAGTAGACCTATTTACAGTGATAGTTGTATACGCTCCTGGTCAACCCAACGAACGCCCAGCTTTCTATTCTAATCTCACCACGAATCTGTCAGTTCGCAACTTTGATAAGTCAGTCATTCTTCTTGGAGACTTTGACTGGAATTTTCATACCCACTCCTCTTTTATTCAATGACAGCAATATCTCAAGATAATTTTGTAGATGCCATCACTCCTCCCTCCTCTCCTCCCTTGCCCATATCTTCTAATGGAAGAAAACACACTTTAATAGGCTTTATTTTCCCCTCGCCTACACTTCCTATATCTACTCCGGAAATCCAGTTCTTCAACCCTGTGTGAACGGATCATAGTCTCCTTACCATATCGATCCTTTTTTCTCGTCAATCTGGTCCGGGGGTTTGGCGTTTTAACACTAGATACCTGCCAGACGATGATTTTAAGACTGACCTTGACCAAGTCCTAGACGCAGAAAAATCTTCTCTATCAACTATACAGGACTCAAACATCAAGTGGGACTCCATAAAACATACGATTAAGCTACTCGCACTCTCGTATGCAGCCAAGTATCATCGGCACATAGTTCACAACGATCGAAACCTGCAGCGGGAACGCTCCCAGCTCATTCTTAATGATAACACTTCAGATGTCCCTAGGCTTGAGGCCGCACTACCCCGAGTGCAACACCATAGGACTGAAAATCCCTTAGGACTGGTATTCGGTGGTTTGAACAGGGTGAAACCTCGTCTAAATACTTCTTTCAAGTTATCCGCCATCGCAACTCTTCACGCGTTCTCATATTGCTCCGTGATCATGAATCAGAGAACGACTTCCCTACTATGGAGGGAATGTTAGGGCACATTCGAGATTTCTATACCACTGTATACACAGCTGACCCTATTGCTGATAGAGCCGCAGATATTCTCTTCAGAAATGCTCCCTTGGACACCAAGATCTCGGCAAGACAGGGTAAAAGACTGGAAGCTAATATCAAAATAGACTGTCTACTTGAAATGCTACCTACATGTCCCGGAGGCTCTATTCCTGGACTAGATGGACTTTCGTACCATTTTCTTGCCACTATGTTGGGCCACAAATACATTGGACAACTGAAAGTCTCAGTCTATCAACAGGCTCTAAAAGGAACCTTTCCTCCGTTGTGGTTGAATACTGTGCTGGTACTTTTACCTAAATCTAGAGACACATCCAATCTTAAGAATTGGAGACCTATATCTTTGATCAACTGTGATGTAAAGATATTTACCAAGCTTTTGACCTCTCGCCTTCGGGCTTCCATACCTCGATGCATTAACACCTTTCAGACAGGTTTTATGGCACGTCGATTTATTGCTGATAACGATCTCTTTGCCAGAATATCTATGTACCATGTACAGCTTGCTAAACACCCTGGAGTCGCACTCTTGCTGGATCAAGAGAAGGCCTACGATAGGGTCCATCTACACTACCTATGGTATGTTTTTTCTCTTTTCGGTATTCCTCAATCGATTACTAACGCCATCTACTCCCTTTTCTTCTCTACAGATATACATGTCAATGCGGGTGGCCACTTGTCAGTATATATTAAGCAAGGCTGTGGATCACAACAAGGCGACCCTCTTTCTCCACTCTTGTTTAACCTGGCCTTCGAACCGCTTTTGCGCACTATTTTGGCTTCCCCCCTATTCCCTGGCTTTCAATTCGACCACCTACCCTTCATCCCACTGACTGTGCCATCTTACTCACCTATGCCTCTCAAAGTACTGGCATATGCGGATAATTTACTGGTGTACCTCTAGGCTCCCCATGATCTAGATCTTTTCCTTCATCTACTCGAGATTTCTGGACGGGTATCCAACGCAAAAGTCAATATAGGCAAGACAGCTGCTATAGCTCTATCTGGGACTTTTGTTCCTGACTGGGGTCCTGTTTTTGACGAAGCCCACATTATGTGTCTTCATGACAAGAATTCAGCTAATTCTGTATGGTATCTGGGCTTTCCGCTGCACTCTCCCCCATGCCAACTTGAAGTATTCCGACAGGGTATCCTTGGAAAGATCCAAAGACATGCTCAGTCCCTTGCACAAAGACGCCTCTCTATTCAAGAAAAGAGCCTAATCATCAACTCTCTGCTTCTCAGCTCACTGTGGCATGTTTTGTACGTGCTACCTACTGATGAACGCTTTTTCAATACTGTCAAGAAATACTGCCGCACTTGCTTGTCCTTGAGATTTTGAAGCCCTAGTTGGACAGCCATGTGTTTATCCAAAGGAGTAGATGGACTAGGATCGATTGATCTCCAGTCGCAACAACAAGCGCTTCAGCTGCGATAAATTGACTCTATTTTACATCGACGTACGCAAGCAAACAAATTCTTCATATTTTCATACTTAAAATTCATGCTCACTACACACCTCCAATCCACCTCTACTTCAACTGCCCTACTCTTTCCTAGGCCAGTTGCTTCTTGCACATCCCCACTGCGACCTCTACTACAGGCTTCCACCAACATGCTTCCCTCGTCACTCAACCTAGACTTTTGTCTAAACCCATCTACTTGCCTCAGCTTCCTCCTCTCTCACTTCCTACCTGTCTTACATAATATCTCAATAAGTTCTTTGGCATAAAAAGCCAACTGCTCAGTACTATTTACTGAAGCCGACCAATAAATACAAAAAAAAGGTCGAAGATATAAAAGATAATGTGCTTTAAAGTTGAGATATGTGCCCAAGATATCATATAAACTCTCGAATACATTTTCATTTCAGTGAATCGTACTTTTATGAACAACATAATCATATTTTCCTCTCAAACAACTTTTCTTGTGAAACCCGAAATTTCTCTCGTTTACGACGTTTCTCTGGTAAACGACTTTTTCAACTGACATAATTTATACATATTACTTATACAAAGATATAATAGAATAATCATGATACCATATAAATATATTGCTGCTGCTCCATATTTATAATTCAGTATTATCTGGTATGAGTGAACACATATTCAATTGATTCATTTTAATTGCTATTTTGAACTGCTAGGGACCATATAGTATTACTCAACGCCGGTCAAGTCACTATTCATGAGTCTGGTAAGATATATTAAATAGGCGTCTTGTTGTTAAGAAAAAGTGTCGTGTACGAGAGAGACGTCGTGTACGAATCATTAGCGATGTAGGTACATCTAATGCTCTTTTTCATAAATTAAATTTGTGTAACCTTAAAGTCACCTCACGTGACCATGTTGGATTTTTGGAACATTGGGTACCGTAATGCAATCCATACGGCTAAACAGATTATATTTTTGGATAAAGTATTTGGTGCATTTGGATCTAATGATATCAAACAAGCGAACTCTGGAATATCAGTACATGCTCAAGATCAGGTAATTGCATTGCGTTGTATTCTTGAAGGACCGATTGTATGTGACGTAGAATGGCGGGTAATGAATATTCTCCAAGTGAGATTCAGCCAGCGCGTCACTCGAAAGGTGCCGTTTGGTTAGAGTTTCCCTTGCCTGGATAAGCCCTATTATACTTGAGCATCATCATGGTATTTTCATCTATCGATTAATTGCCCCAATCGCTGATAATTTATATTCGCTTCCCAGGTCGTCTTAGCCGCATCAATTGTCACCAAGAGCGGCAAAGGTGAGTACCCCTCCTTTTTTATATATATTCTTTTGCAAAGAAATAGAAGCCAGCAAGAGGTTCTCATCCCAGCTCATTCCTGCCAGCCGTCATTTCTCGCCAATTTCGTGAGATGCAGCGCTCGCGCATCGAAGGTCTCTTGGCATCCTTCCCAAAGCTTACCAGTACTGGTCATCAACACACAACCGTCGAGACAGAGCACGTTCGTTATGTGTACCAACCCCTGGATGACCTCTTTATTGTCTTGATCACCAACCGCCAGGTAAAATAAAGAAGATAATACCAATAACATGGTCACCATGCAAAAAGAAAAAGAAACTACATTATTTTTTGAATCTGACACATGGATCCAGTCCAATATTTTGCAAGATATCGAGTCACTTCACTTGTTTGCACGTGTGGTCACAGATATCTGTCGCTCAACAGACGAACGTGATATTTTGAGCAAGTCGTTTGAGTTGCTGTGTGCCTTTGATGAGATAATCTCGGAGGGCTACCAGGAGAATGTTAATTTGGCTCAGGTCAAGAGTATTATCGAGATGGAGAGTCATGAAGAGAGGATCCAGGAAATCATTGCCAGAGTACGTATAAAGATGATAAAGAGAGAAGTTTATGGCAGACTTATGATTTTGGCAACAGAACAAGGAACAAGAGGCAAAGGAAGAGCTCAAGAGACGCGCAAAGCAGTTTGAGATGCAGAAGAAAGAGGCTGCCAAGCGCGGTCAAGGATTCATGCAAGGCAATTTCAGTGCCAACAATAATTATATGGGTGGACAGCACTCGCCTTCGATTGATCCTACCATTCAGACCACTGTTGAATCATCCTCGATGTCGTTTGGGTAAGTGTGTGCCGATTGGGATACTCAAAGAGATGCTTATAAAGGCACCCGAGTAGAAGATCATCTACACCTCCTGTAACCTCAAAGGCCAAGGGAATGCAATTGAGTCGCAAGCCAAAGACAGCAGATCTCTTTGAGGCCATCAAGACCGAAGTTGAGCCCATTAGAGCTGCACCTAGTGCACCTGCTGGTCCTGCCAAACACCAAGAAAGGTAGGATACTTTTGAACACGACGATAATGAATGAAAAAAGAAAGAGAGAGAGAGGTACCAATAGTGTTATTGGCATAGTGTTCATATTGATATCGAAGAACGCGTATCATTGGCTGCCAACAAGGATGGTGGATTAGAACAGATGGAAATCAAGGGTGTCTTGACCCTGCGTGTAGTTGACAATGCTAGTGCACGCGTTCGTATCTCTATTCAGGCTACTGACGATGCTGCTATTCAGTTCAAGGTAATAAGTCAAATAACAGGTTGATCTGATAAAAGAGACTCAAATGCTTGGATCCCCTTTAGACACACCCCAATGTAGACAAGGTCGCCTTTAAGAATGAAAACATTGTACAGATGCGTGATTTGGCAAGACCATTTCCTACAAACCAAAATCTTGGTGTTGTAAAGTGGAAGTACACTACCCGTGATGAGACTGCAGTACCACTATCTGGTAAGAATGTCTTTATGGGATATACGGACATTTGGATACTAAGATCATTGCGATAGTTACCTGCTGGCCTTCTCCTGCAGGCGATGGTACCTGCGATGTAAACATTGAGTATGAGCTCGAGGCAGATCACCTTGAGTTGCGTGATGTGGTGATCTGTGTGCCTCTTCCGTAAGTAACTCTTGTCAACTATACCAAACACTACTAATCTCCAGGCTGGTCATATAGTGCTGAACCTGCTGTCCAAGTCAACCATGTCGATGGATCTTACTTTGTAGATCGTGAGCGCCGTGTGCTAGAGTGGAGACTGCCTGTAGTTAGCCGTGCCAACAAATCTGGTCTGTTGGAATGCAACATTCCTGGAGACAATGCTGATTCCTTCTTCCCTGTAATGGTGTCGTTTGTTAGTGATAAACTTATCTGTGATGTTGATGTAAGCATAAATCAAAAGGATATAGTGTCTAGATATATTGACATGTTTCTATAGGTCTTGCAAGTTCAGAACCTGGACACCAATACCCCTGCTTTGTTCTCCAAAGAAGTATTACTTGTAGTAGACGACTATACCATTGGATAAAAAAAATAGTTCTAAATAATTATGAGATGATTAAAAAAAACAGAAACATAACTGCACTTGTATAAAGCACACAGAAATAAGCAAAAAGAAAACAACAACAACAACAACAACAACAACTCTTGGGTTGCTCTTTATCGATTATAAGAGCAACCATAGATCATAAGCTCCTATTCGGTTTTGTCTGCAATAATCAAACCCATTGTTTTTCCCCATACTTTGCAGCACATTATCTCTTGATTGCAACCCATTCACCAAGAAGTGGTCGAGAAAGCCAAAGATTGACATTAGCCATAAATATAAACGGTGTGACTATGATCCTAAAAGGGCCAGAAAGCAAGAGGAAGCGGTGTTTCTAAATTAATACATGTTTGGTCGAAGATTCCAGGAGTGGAGCGGTTGCTGAGAAAAAGGGGGAGGTTTTCTGTACTCAGACTTGTAGGCATTCCTTTCCTGACGGCTCAAAAAAGGAAAGAAAAAGACAAGAATCATGGCAACGGATGCAATTCGACAGGCCATAATTTCCAGTTTATTCTCCTCGGAAACCGGTGGCAAGTGATGCCAATGGACTTGATTTGCGCCAAACACACAACTCACCCGAGAAAGATTACTGAATTGTAGGAGGAGCAGAACGACTCTTGATACATGTAAAGGTCTTTGAGGATGTCAAACAGACAGATGGCGGTGGCAATGTCCGATCGCCAAATATTATGGGCAAACCTCGATACCTGTGTCTAACGCGTGAGTTGATGATGAAGTTGGATGACAATGGACTAACTTGCAGGTTTCAGAGAAACGAAACAAGGTGCGGCTTTACAAGACCAAGCGCAATCAGACAGGAACCTTTAGTATAGGAAAAGCGTGGTCATTGGACGATATCCGGCAAATAGAAGTTGTTGATGTAAGCCAAGCCCTTGTAAAGAAGTCGATTCTGATCAATCATAGGCAAACCAATTTGCCATGACCTTGAACAAGCAATATCTCTGGGCCGTCGAAATACCGCGCGACAAAATGATCTTCTTGGCCCATGTAGTAGACGTAAGACTGATAATTGTGGTCCAATAGTCAGAGACACTCAATCGAATGACCCGTGTGTTTTGGGATCGATATACAGGCATGTCAACGCTTCTTGAGCAGAGTACCAAAACTAGTCAATGTGGATGAAGCCTATCTTTTACGATGTAAGTCTTGCACTCTACCATCACTTGGATTCTGGCGAGTTGAACTAAACGAGCTGATTCCATATTTCTAGTCATTGGAAATTCTACTTCTTTACCAGTATCCCCAACAGCAGCATCTCCCCCTATTCAATCTCCATCTATCAACAGCGATGATGCCTCGGCCAATATACCTTACTCACAACACGAACCTTCATTCCACTCTCTGGCCCCTCCTGCACAATATGGGCCAGTATATTCAGTTCAGAACTCGGATCGAAATCTACCAATGGTCGAAAGTCCAATGACAATACAATCTCCCATGTTGCCACCCCCGCCTGTCATGTCGTCTTCTCTTCCTCCTTCTCCTCTTCCTCCTTCTCCGTCTGGTAAGTGCAAAGCATAATGTAAGGCCAAGACATTAAATTGATTGTTTGGTATCAAAGTTGCCCGCATAGACGACTCTCCACGCGTCTTGATGGAAAACAAGGACAGAGAACGGGACGAACGCAAGGAACGAGATCGTGCTCGAGAGTTAAGACGAGAGAGAGAAAAGAGAGAAAAGGCAATTGAAGAGGAAAAAGGTGAGTAGACTGGGCCATGGAGATTGAGTACTAATGTCAATAATCAGCAAAAAGAAAACGCATGGCTGACATGCAAGACAAGATGGCTGAACAGGCTTCTTTGATGAATGTGGAAGAATTACTGACGGACTTTAACTGGAAAGCGAGCGGCAATGCGGCTGCACTTGAAAAACGATTGTTGGGTGAATTGCATGCTCTGGAGGCCGTAAGTTTGGCCTATGAAACCGAGTATTTTAATTGAAACCCTAACATTGGCAACCCTAGGCAAATGTACATGCCATCATTCAATCAGACGAAAGAGTACGATCTGTAGTGCAGCATATTGACAATGCCTTGGAAGAATTGGATAGCATGGAAAGCTGGTTATTCCTTTATAGTGCTGAATTGAATGCAAGTATTGGTGAAAAGCACCGTATATTTGCCATTACTGATATTATTATCTGATCTAGAGTATGGGAGATGATATTCGTGAAATCGAGTCTCAGAACAGAGGTCTACAAATCCTGACTTCCAATCAACACCACTTGATTACAGAACTAGACGAGTTGTTGGTAAATTTCCATTTGCAACCCCCCAAAAAACAACAACAACAATGACCATATCGATACTTATACTTTTGGGAAATATTAGAGTGCAATTTCTATTCCTCGAGCATGTCTTGAAAGCCTCAAATATGACCCAATGGAAACTGTAGAAGACATTGAGCGTATACAATCATCAGCCGAACGTCTTCAAAAGGTTTTAAAAATTAAATTGGACGGTGGACTTCAAGACATGAAGGCAGTACAGGAAAAACTTGAAGCCTACAATGTACACAGCAATACCTTTTGTTCTCGTATCAATGAGTTTTTGAAGAATCAATTCGACCAACAGGTAA
Source organism: Phycomyces nitens (assembly GCA_022702545.1). Classification (NCBI taxonomy): domain Eukaryota; kingdom Fungi; phylum Mucoromycota; class Mucoromycetes; order Mucorales; family Phycomycetaceae; genus Phycomyces; species Phycomyces nitens. Next base: position 3,050,597 of record JAHRBC010000006.1, on the reverse strand, counting down.
GCAAAGCCGACCAACTTATTTCCAATCTAATCTCTTGTCTGCCTAATCTATAATAATTATAAGGCCAAAGTCTTGGCAGATTCAAAGACACGAGCACAGCCAACTGTAACTGGACGAAAGCCTCAATCAATTGTAGTTCACCCTCATGAGAGTGCTGAAGATGGTCTTATTCGCTATCAAGGATTTTCTTTGTGGGAAAAAGAATTGGAGCCACGAATGTATAATGAACTTCAGAGAGTAAGAATAGATTATATTAGCATGACAATTATTTAATGGTTAACATTGGCTATCATTAGTATTATGCCCAGGCCATGGCACCTTTATATGAAAAGGATATTCGTGAACTAATGGATGCTACCCGTGGGTTCTACACAACGTTGCGCAACCGAGGGCTCGATGAACTTGAATATAGTATGTCTGGATAATCTGCAATCTACCGAGTCTTCATTCAATATTAACAATAATCATATAGTCTTTAGACCAGAAGAGTCAAGACCCGTGCGTGCACTTGCCTATGGTGCTGACAAGCTTCGAGGAGGAGACGAATCTCGAACCCACCGTTATAGACATATCTTGCGCGGTTCTGTTGAAGGAATGAGTGTTCCTGGACTGGCTGCTGCCGGTGGAGCCAATAGTCGTACTGGAGTAGATGAAGAAGAGAAGCTGGCAGACGATGTAAGGACAAATACTTTTTATTTTTATTTTATTTTATTTTTTAAAAAAGGTTGAAATAAACCATTTCTTGATATGTCTAGGCATTCTCTCAAATGATCAGCCAGGGAGCCATGCTGGTGGGCCGAGAGCAAAACTTTATGAGCGATCTTTTCCAGATAGCACCCAGTGCACCAAAGTCATTTCTTGAGCGCGGGCCTGTTTATACACAGGTCCCAAGTGTAGAAGATTTGTGTGAACGACGCGAGAAGATTAGAGACGTCAAGATCTCCAAGAAGATTCTGTAAGTTGACAGGATAGTTGAGCATCTTTATATTTATTGGTATTTTGTATAGAACCTGGATGGAATTGTTATTCGAGACCTTGGAGCCAAGTCTTGTAAGCTTGATTGAATACGGTGTCAAGAGTGACCCAACGTAAGATATCATACAAAGAGAATGAAATGGCAAATATCACTGGTCTAAAATTGATTTTTGGGTCTAGTCAAACTGTCAGTATGATGTCTTCAGTAGAATTTCAACAAGAAGAGAGACAGGGTTCCGACCAAGAGTTTACCCTTCGACTGTGTGCGTCTTTAACACAGCGACTGAAACGCATGTTTGAACGTTTTATTGTGAGTTTTTTTTTTGTGGATTATATATTGGGCTTTTCGTACTTACTATTTCTCTATGCACTCCTAGACTGACCAGATCCGTATTATTGAAGAAACAAAGGTCAGCTCAAAGAAGCGAAGAGGTATCCTTCCTTTCTTTAGAACATTTCCTGTAAGTGATCATTATGCTTTTTTTTGGATTATCGATTATTAACCCAAGAGTAGATATTTGCACTACGACTTGAGATGGCTGCTGCTACAATTGATCCTGAATCAGAGACTCGCAAGACCGTTAATGAGGCGTATGAAAGAGTAATCAATGGTATGATGGCCAGTTTGGATAGCATTGCCCGTGAAAGTGATCAGACAGGCGACGACAAGGAGCAGTTGAATGCGAATATTATGTATATTGGTATGTAAGCCTTTGTTTATTGGATTGAATATTAATAATCTTGTAGAGAATATGCATCACTTTTACCATGAACTGAGAACCCACAAACTGCATGTCTTGGAGCGATGGATCAAGCATGCAAAGTCTCAATATGATAGTCGTCTGAATGCCTATATCAAGGTTATCATTCGTCGACCATTGGGAAAATTGCTGGTAATAGATTTTGATATGTAATAATTTAAGGCTGACAAGGCTATCTAGGAATTCTTTGAGGGAGTTGAGGCCATGATGCACACCAGTACACCCGAAGAAGTATCATTTCATATGAATTACAACAAGGCTCAGCTTCGTAAAGTGATTATGATGTACCCTGCAAAAGAAGTAAGCCAATAATATGAGTGTAATTATGCTGGAAACGATGGCTTAGATCTTTTGGTTAGATCAAAAAGTCTTTGGAGCAGCTCTACAGACGAGTAGATAAGCATTTCTCGGAAGAAGAGGGATTATTGCAGGTAGTTTGGCGTGGAATCCAAGAGGATTTTATCCGCCAACATGAAAAAATGGAGGATTTGATTCAGAAATGCTATCCTGATGCAGGTGTTCACCTTGAATTTAGTATTCCAGACTTACTAGCTATGATGAGTGAGCTTGCTCGCAAAGTAAACATCTAATCTTTAATTCCCCTCCCTTTCTATATAAAACCCTAGTTCTAAAGTATAATGATATTGTCCTGGTATCATTTTTACACCTATTAGAATCCATCTCGCTCATCACCCATGCTTCCAAACACATTAAACTACACAGGATGCCCTATAATTATTGGACTATTTAACTTACTAGATTGGCAACTTTATATATATAGTCCTAAAATCAAATCAATCCTTTTTTATTTCATGAGTGCCTCTGTATCTTTAGAATTGAAACAAATAAACAAAAAAAAAAGAATTCCTGACTATATAATTCTGATTCTATAGTATCTACAGTGCCTACTATATCAAAAAAAAACATCATTTGTTTCAAATTAAAGAAAAGATCTTGCTGGTATTCATTGCTTTTTAAGCGTCCCATCACGTCAATGCCCCACACTAATATTAGAAACTCAGTTCTATCCCGCTTACTATCCTCTTGGTCTTTACTTTCTTTCAACATATATATATATATATACATATATATATACTTTTTGATAAGCTGCTCAGCATTTGATGGAAAAGGCTTCTGAACCCACCCCTACGCCGATTGCTTGGACAAGCAATCAAGTATTTCATGAACAATCTCAACACATGAAAGCAGTTTGTGATTCATCGTCTCAAAGAAAGATTCCCTACACCATATTCGATTGCTCTTCTCATTCAGGAGCTTACTATCCCCAAAATATATGCCATGATAATCCAAATGATCAGTCATCGCGTTGGTCTTCGGGTCAATGTGATCAGACCCAATATATAACATTGAAATTAGACTCTCTAGCCATCGCACGTAGGTTTCATTGTCTGGCTTAATCTAATCATTAATTTGCATCAATGTCTGTTAAAAGGTACGATTCTATTTGGAAAATACCACGAAAGTAAGTGAGCTGGTAATTTGTTCTAGTCAAATAGACAAAGAGATTTGTAAAGCAACCCCTTGACAATGTGAATCAAGTATAATGATTTGGATCGTTTTTTTTTAATATATATATACATACAAACAGGTCATTTATGCAATCTTAAAGAATTCAAAGTCTTTGGCGGTATGGATTCCGAGAATATGACCGAGATTCTACACCAAGGCAAGTGAGATGACAAGTAAAATAGTTGGGCTCATGATGATGCATTTGGAGATTATGGAACTAAAGTTAAAATAAACTAGGGCTCCATAATAATAGCGAGCCAGAAACATTCCAGCTCCAGCATACTGTCAATGGTGTGGTAAGGTGTCTATTAAAAAATGACGGATACTTGGCTGGTCTACTAGTTACCTAGTGCGTATACTAATACTCTCTCATATTTTCTCTGGATGCTGTCAATATTACTCTAGGCATTTCCTGTTCAATATATCAAAATCGTCCCGCTTGTTACATTTGGAGAAAAATTCAACTATAGCATATGGTATATAGAGCTGTGTGGAGTGACAGACAAGACAACCATCCAGAAAGTTGTCGAGGATTATCAAAAGGTAAAGTGCAGTCAAGACATAAAAAATCATGTTTGTGCTCACACAGTTTTCTTTTTTTAAAAAAATCTAGTTAAAAGAGATTGAGACCATGCGTTTATGTCTCAAGCATTTCCGTCAAAGAAACATGATGGACATATTTCATAGCCTGCAAGCAAGAACTGGTGTTAAGCTCGAGGAACCTCTTCTTACCCATCTGCATCAGGTGCTAGTAACGGAAGGAGATTACGAAGCTTCTGAGAATATCCTCAATGACACGTACAAGCAAGGTCTTTTTGATGGGTATGCAAATAATACAAAGTATGTTCCAAGTTGGCGAAGAATATACCCTTCATCCGGTAAGGAACTATTATTAGTTCTCGCCGATTGGCTTACATATTAAAGGACCAGACAGTAGCAATGCACCTGGTCCAAGAGGAGGACACCAAATGTGTATCGACATTGAGTGTAGTAAAGTGTATCTTCTTGGCGGCTGGGACGGCAAGCAAGACTTGGGTGATTTCTGGTGCTTTGATATCCAAAAAGAAAAATGGACTCTGTTGAGCCCAAATACATGTCAGTATGTATACTAGCTGTTTAAGCAGACCTTGAAGACCTTGAGGACCAAAACACACTAAATCTATTCCGAATTTATAGTAATGGAGGACCAAGTCCTCGTTCATGCCACAAGATCTGCTTTGATCCAATATCAAGATTAATATTCGTGTTGGGACGATATATTGAACCTCAGGGAAGCATTACTGTAGACCATGAATCTGATTTTTATTGCTATGATATCGACAAGAAAAAGTGGACTTTGATCAGCGCAGATACGGCAGTAAGTCTCTTTATTATTAAATGTACATAATTCATACACCACCGTTTTGGCCAGTGGTTCATAATCTTCTTTATGTTTTGTGATATATAGGCAGAAGGAGGCCCCCAGTTGATTCTTGATCACGAAATGTGTATAGACTCTAGCTCAAACTCTATCTATGTATTTGGTGGGCGAGTAGCTTCAGGTGGCCCCACGATACATTCCTACAGTGGCTTATTTGTGTACTCAATCGATAACAATGTATGGAAATTATTACGGTAAGTTTTGGAGTAATTGGATATAGACTTGGCACGGTTTATGTAGACCAATTTATTAATGTCATTGATATTACTTGCTTTAAAATTGGATCAGTCGAGATACACCTTATTCTGGTACACTGGGAGAACATTATCAAAACAGTAGATGGAATATAGCAAGTTCCACAGCTGCAGGTTCTTTGCCAAGACCAGCAGCACAACCACAATCGGGTTTCCCACAGCTGAAATCACGAGCAGGACATTCCATGTTATTTGACCCAACCACTAGAGATCTGTACATATTTGCTGGCCAGCGAATCAAGGATTTTCTAGCAGACATGTATCGCTACTCTGTTGATGCCGATAAGCTGGTTGAGATTACGGAAGACTATTCAAAACAATCAGGACCAGATCCTGGCTATACACAACGTACGACATTTGACACCACGAAAAGAGAGTTTTATGTGTTTTCTGGATATATGCGAACTAAATCGTATGAGGTCGTCAAGAATTCATTGTGGGTATACAATATAGCGCAAAATAAATGGGAAAAAGTATATCAAAATGAAAGCCGCGGCCGAGAATACTGGCATAAAATGCAGAATAAAGAACCTTGTCCAAGGTTTGCGCATCAAATGGTGTACGATTCAAAGTCAAAACGGCAGTATATCTTTGGTGGTAATCCCGGAGATACCAAAGACCCCTCTCGACGCCTCAATGATTTTTGGGAATTAAAATTAACAAAGTAAAGCATCAAGATAATGAGTGCTGATTGATTGATATTCATCTCAATCGATTGGCATAACCAAACACAAGACACTTTTTTTTGTTTATTAACTTGTATATCTTTTACATAGGACAAAGCCAAAGGACATCATGCGCAGGTGTATATTTCTTTTGAGATCCCAAAAGCTCCGTGAGATGCATCGCAAAGCAGACTTTGAGAAACAGCAAAATCCAATGAAACTGGTCAATGCCAAAACAAAACAGATTCTCGAATACTTGAGAAGTTATGTGTCTCCAATTTTAGATGAGAGTTCTGAAGAAGAAGTCGGTGAATTCCAGAGACTCTGCGCTTGTCTTTGCTTGGCAGATCACAGCATTGACAAGAAGTATTCTTATGTCAGCCAGAATATGTTTCCAATACCAGCCTCACAATCATTGGAAAACGAGCTTTCAGGTAACGTGTATTGATGCTTTATTGCTATATACTCTAGTATATACATATATATTAGAAATATTGAAATGGCAAACATTTTGCTCCTTTTGTAGATTTCATATTTTCAGGGAGAAGTAGGATTTACGATAGTATCATAGCTTTTTTACCGCAAAACATGAAACAACCAGATGAATCCTTGGTAGATATTATAAAAATATGAGTTGTATCTTAAATACCAAAGTATTTGTGTTTTTGAATATGATAGAAAATAAAGTGAGACTTTGACATGTGGGTTTTATTAAGAGATTTATGTATAGATTCGAATATAAAAATATTGCTAATGATTTTAGCATGATATTTTCCGTCTCTTTTATATATTAAGGCTTGTCGGGTAAAAAGTATTTTTTGTTTTGTTTTGTTTGGTTGGTGAGTAGACCTGGTGCCTGTAGGTATATAGGCCACCCATGAGAACAAACAAACTAATAAAATCCTAAATACTTGGGGAAAAAGGAAAAGGGAATTGTTTTTGACACAGCATGACAAAGAGGGAAGTCAGCGAAAAGGAAAAGAGAGCACGGAAAACTCCCCTGTGGAGAAAACGGCTTTTAAGAAAGTAAAAATAAGTCATACAGCTGGTAAGAATACATGCGAGATAATGATATATAGAGAAAGAGAATGAATTAAATGTCAAGAATTGGGAATAAGTAAGTAGGTACTGACAGCACCAAGATTGGGAACGGATTTCAGTAAGAATAGTTCCAAAGAGGGATCCCCTTTAGAAACTCAGAGAATCCATTTATGAAGCCGATCGCACAACAGAGCCAAGAAAACTTGACCGTACTAAGCACAGCTTTGGGAGAACGCAGACGGGAGGGGTTGACATGGGACAGTGGAGATATCGGACGTACGCCAAGGGAAAGGATCGCCGGGGACAGGCTCTCTCTGTCGTCGAGGGGTGAAGGAATGTTTGGATGAGAGTTTATTGGAGCAGTAACAGGTTGCAAGGTCGATGAGGATTTGTCCAGGACGTGGTTTGGGAGGGATTGGATATTGAGAGGTGGTTTGATCAATATCACGCAGTAAAACAAGTAAGCATACCCACCAATCGCATCACGTACGACTACAAAAGACTAGGAATATTATTTAAACAAAACATGTAAAATAAGCTACTGAATTGTTTAGTTTTACCATCCTTTTGGTAATATATGATCATGATCAGTAGTGAACTAAAAAGATATGACAATGATCCCAATTATCTTACCTACTTGTATACAAGAATCCAATGTAGAATATTTAAACAGCAATCTTAGGGGACATGAATCCATCTTGGTTAGGAGACCAGGGGTGCGGGCCAGACAATTTATTGTGACCATCCTTATGATATCCGACAAGAGAAAGATAAACCCATGAATCTGGCAGGGTAAATGCAATCTAGACCCATTTGATCCTTATTCTAATCGATAGGTTTTATAGCTAGTCAAAGGCAATCACCCTCAAATTTTTTTTGTATTGTTTATTGGATGAAAATTTGCTTTGTGTGACATCTATCTATACATGTATTTAGAGGATTAGATCTAAAGACCCTTCTGCTTCAACTCGTCGAATAGCTAAGGTGGCTATTGCGGCTGTTAAGTTGGGGTTGAATGGTATTTCATCAAACACTAGTCTGAAGTGAGCAGACCATATGGCACTCAGAGTGCAGCCTAGTACCGTATGTACATTGGCAGTAGTGTTTGTGAGCTGTATTGAGGATGGAGGGCAAGGCATACAGAGTTGTTCACAATCCAGTGTAGCAGGATTAGAAATGAATCTGTTGGCGATGATATTTCATACTGATCTTTTTGAAGGGCACTCCCAAAAGAGATGCCGATCATCCTCTGGATTGTTGCAAATTATACAATTTGGACTGTCAACATCCTTGACTCTCCTGTCGTATAGTCTTTGACGGCATGGGATTTTTTGATGTATCAGTCTCCACCAGACGAATCCAGTTGGTAAGGAGCTTATATTTCTACTTTCCGGCTTGTACATCTTTGAAGCGATATTTCTCATTTTTTTAGGGGACAGAGTTACACACGACCAGATCTCTTGACGCGAGCCAGACATAAGCCAAGTATTCACGCTCATGCTTTTTTGCGGGAACATTGAAAATATTTTGTGTAACATCATGTACTTTACAGGTGTCCCGTAAGATTAACGAATAATTAAATGCCCTCAAACAGTGCAAGAAATAAATATACATTGTAGCCACAGTGTACTTCTAGTCGATCTACCCTTTTTTGCATTATATTTTATGATATACAGATAGCTTTTGGCTGGAGGGATTGACTACTTACAAACAGCCGGTTTTATTTTTCATTAGAGAAATATTTATGCAATACGCCTAATAGTTATTAAGCAGCAAAATTGAAAGAAAGTTCCAATTTTAACAAGTTTTTTTTTTTTTTTCTTCAAAAAAAAAACCGCTGTGAACCAGCATTTTTTAGGTAACTATTTTGACAATAAAATGCATATTTTGTCGAATATCAGATCAATGTATATTGCATTTTTAAAGGGCTAAAGAATAAAGCTTATTCAATGTTCGAATATTATAATATCTTTTTCATTCAATATATTTATTACCTGAGATTTCATCCAAAAAAACAAGCAGAAATAATGAAAGCAGCACCACTAAGATGCGTCTCAATGAACATAACACTTCTTTGCCTGCCAAAGAAACCAAGCCTGCGAGAGTTTAAAACAACTTTTATAACAAAAGCCCCCTTTTTTTGACATGTAATTATAAAGTCTGAATAAATAGTTCTCTAATGTCTATTACAAGCAAATAAAACTACCGTCTGTTTAAAGCAACATCCTATACCATGGGTGGGCAGTTGCCACATCTTCATTCGTTTATGAGTGGTCAGTAACGTCCCTCTTGCGTGTTATTTATAACACAATGATTGCTGCTCCTCCTCTACACCTCCTGTAGATGTGGTATTGGCCCTCCGAGCCGCGCATCGTGGACAACCTTGACTTAATGCGAATGCCCTTAACTGTGCACAAACTGTGGAACTCCTTGAGCTTATCTATAAGCACAAATTCCAAGACAAAAAAGTGCCTCTGGATGGGATTCCACCAGTGGGTAGCTTGGGGTAATCTGTCCAGACATGGTACAGACATACAAATTACAAGTGAACAAAGACCCCACACCCGTGGATGAACAGACATTTTGGTCTATCAGAAAGCAACCAAAGGGAAGTAGACACCGCCGTCGCATAATTCATTCAAGCAGGCTTTATAGAGTACTCACCCGAGAAAATCCACGGTTACCTAAACAGATTCATTGTGCACAAAGCAGCCAATAAGAGGCCGATTCTAGACTACAAGTGAAGAAATAAGGATATGACATGGTTGTACACAAATAGCAGGGTAACAGGGGGTAAAATACTAGCAAGAGAACCCAAGGAAGCCCAGTAGAAACAGTCAAAGCTAGTTTTTATCCAAAATAAAGAGTGTAAAGTAGACTACTAAAGATGTGCTTTATATATATATATATATATTGTATGATTACCAAAAGAAAAAGACAAGGTTAATTGATTGTGATTTTTATAATCGATTGACTTACTCTGTCAGTACCTTGACTAAATCCCCTTGACCAAATTTTATTCTTTTTTGTCCAATAAACACTCGATAAATTAGAAAGACTCTTCAATACCAATAATATATATGTTGAAATTAGCTATGATTTGTATGGTTATAACCAATAAACAAAGCAAAGTTATATTTTATTATCAAGTGAAACAATCTTAAAATGAATGATCTGATTTCGGAAATATCAGAATAAAGAATTTAGGTTGAAAAACTGACAGATCTGGGCCGAGGGTGGGATGGAAATTACTAGGCACTGATGGAGCCCTGGCCACTCTATACCACCCCCACCTCTATAACCCATTTTTATCAGTTCAATTATTCACAGTATTCTTTTCAATACAATATCACTTTGGAAATATGGTCTATTATACAAGAGTCTCGACTGAATCAATATAGTATGTCAAGGGCACTTTTTGTCCGACACAAAAAGCTTATCGACAGCATCATGATAAATAAAGACAAAGAAAATGATATATAGATTGATTTCAAAAATAGAAATGAAAAGACAAAATGAATATAAAAACCCCAAACCTCTTTAATAAGGTGATACATTTTCATTCTCTCAAACTTCCAATGTACACCAGATCGCAAGCCGTATGCAAAGCCTTTGAACCGGCCGGACCGGATGCTGTATACGCAGAGTTGGACCCCAGACATCCTGTGGCAATTGGGACAGATGTCATTGTCCGGGATCATGTTCCACGCATAAAGTACGTTGACTGCAAGCTAATGAAATGCTTTGGTTTCAATTTATGATTCTTACCGAGACACTTTTTTTACAGTCGATCTGGGGCATGCAAATGTCTGCCGGAAAGTATGACGGTCATCTTGGTGGATTCTTGCCGGCGTAGCAGGAGCTATGCGAGTTCTGCTTGCGCCGCAAGTTATCATGTCGTGGAGCGGGACTTGGCATGTCGCCATTTGACAAAGGAAAGCCGGCACAGCAACGGCGGCATGCAAGGTAAAAAAAAACAGCTTGATAATCTGCAATAGTGGATCTTATAGTAGATTTATATATATATATTTCTAGATTTAATTGCATTTGTAAAGGCAGCCGTGGATCCCGTCGGGCTGGCCGCCATCGACTATGCCGGCCTTACAACATCCCCCAAGACCTCTTGGTTTTTTATTGGGAACCAAACGGGATGTTGTCCGGGCCGGCCACTCGTCCAACTCGATCTGGGATAAAGGGCGTGCTCTATAACTGTGCATGCCCCCCGCCGCACACTGCAGTTGGACGGTGTGCAAGATGGTTGGTGGCCGCCACCTTGATAAATAATGGCCAGACGAAGTAGCGGGCAGTTTAAAATAAGTGTGGAGGCAGAGGGGACCATAATAGAGGACGTTTTGTGAAGAAGAATAAAGTATCTCTTTTTACCTCGTTAAAAACACTTTATATATTTTGACAACTGATCTCATTTCCATACGCCTAGTCATAAATATTACTTGACACATCTAAAAAACTTAGTGCAGCTCTATTGTCTAACACATCTTGACAATAGTTTATTTTCCCTCGTTACCACACCTCCAATCGGAACAACGTTTATTGCTAGCTAGTAACCCGGCTATAAATACTAGATAACTCGAGTGTTCTTTCTCATAATAGTCCCGTAACTAGTTACTTTGCCCAACTCAAGTACCCTACGTGTGAATACCTACCATAATAATTAATTTATTTACTAAATTAAAATGATTTCCTTTTTTGTCGACTGGCAGAGATGTGGTGAAGAGCGCCTTTACTCTTTCCTTTGGGACCACCACTTGTATCAATTGCTCACTTACCAAACCAATCAAGGTATTCGTCCAATTGATTAATTCATATACCAAATACTCATTTACAATAGATGAAAAGGATATACAAACCAACCACTTTTAACATACTATTGATTTTTGAATATTCCTTTAGGTTGATCAATCTTCATTTAACTACAAAGGTTTTTGGTAAAAATATTAATAAAATAACTTGCTGTCCGATAATTGCCAACCATGGATAATAGTCATACCCTTTTGATCGTGAACAAAGGAATTGTCCTTGTAATTCAATATAACTTTTGGGCTGCTAGATAAAATGAAAATACAAGTCAAAACATGGTGTGACATTATATTGTAGCTACAATCGATTATTACCTTTTCCTTAAAAACACTTGAGAATATGCGCAACATACTTGTTGTGTTTTAGGGTATTAAAACAATAAAAAATATTAATGGAGATATAGACAGTGAGTACTTTGAGACTGTATATAAGCTTGTCTTTATTAAGATACAAAATGTGCCGCTCTTTATATACTCTTTCAATGTGATGTTACACAAGATCTTGGACTTCCTGATACGTGGGGTCTTTCACCACATTAAGATATTAGATGGAGTAAGTCTCTGAGCTCGACATTCATGTTACTATTATTCTGATGCATTGCTATAATTCCTTTATCGTACCTTATTAGCTCTCAGCTAATCTGTACTTATAGCTTATCTATATGTAAAATATACATTAATAAGGCTGAATCACCACAATACTTTCCCAACAAGTTTATAGCGAGATTATACTTCATAGTGTCTTTTAAACTATTTAACATTACCTGGTACATCTTCTTTTATATAATAAATTGCCGAGGTCTATTGCATAGCTGCTCCACTCAATTCACAGAGAGAGAGTCATTAGTAAACTGGATAAGCTTACAAGATACTTGGAAGATATTGATCTGTAAAGACACAGGAATCAACTATTTCGAATGCTAAAAGTTTGGCTGTTATAGTATGACTCATAAGTTTGGCTTCAACATAAATTCTCACCCAAGAAATACTGCAATAGGCTAATGACCATATCCATTGTATCCGTAATAAGCACAATCGCTAATATTAGGGGCACGACGTTTTGATTTCACTGGACATTTTAATTGTGGTTTGCTATCCGGTGTCCAACAAATATATCTGGTTCCCAAGACTTTAACATCTCTTCTATAAATACATGCTTTAAAAACGAGTTTTATATAAAGTCTTTGAATATCTTTTTCAGGACACAACATTTTATTCCGTAAACTGGGAACAGGCACTACTGGTTTTTTCCTTGGAATTTACGGGTTGAACAACATTAATTGGTGCAGTGGTCAATAATTATTGGTGTTTTTCCCTCCAACCCTTCTGCTTTAGATCATCAATAATTATTGACCACTGTGCCAATAAAGATTGTCAAGTGCGTCAATTCAAAGGGAAAAAACCAGTGTTTATTTTTTTATTTACCGCTTGTTTTTGCCTGCTCTGTATGTCAATAATATTGTATCACCGACAATTGGCTGTTTAGAAAGAAAAAATTAAAGTTACATATACAAACACAGTGGTGAAAAAACCTTATTGTATTGAATATACGACATTAGGAGTCTAAATAAATTCAGACACCGTCGCATTTTTTCTGTTGTTTAAAAACTACTATCCTAATAAATTCCCACACTGCTAGGGTTTTTAAAAAGTAGACTCAGAATAGTATGACATTTAAAAAATTCCTACACAGATCAAGAAAACCTTGGATTAGAGAGCGTGTGCGTGTGCTTATAAAATCGAGGCTACTTTTTTTTGTTTTTCAAATAGAAAAGAAATATGAGCTGTAACACAGATGAGAGAATGTAAATATGTATAGATATGGCCTTGTAGATGATTTTTTTTGGTGTATACACCACAACTGAGTGGGCACAGACTCTACAGCCGATCTCTGGTTACTCTTTGCTAATGATCCCAAGTTTACATCTCAATGGTTACACGTCATGCGCACGAGCACTTTACACTACCACATTGATGCCGACCATAACACAATAGACGCCAAGTAACAAGAGAGCTGGAGTAACTAGTATCTTTGGTGGATTATGCTCGTTGTCTATAGAGGCCACGAGTGTATTTACCAAGATATCCATTTAAAAAAGAGTTTTTATAAGCTCATCCTCCAAATCATTTTTGCTACCCTATTAAAACATGAGACACCTGAAAAAAAAAAGTATTTTCAAAAAGAGAAAAACATAATATTGCTATTTTATTTTGTAGAGTTTTGATGAATTATACGCTTCAGTGATATGAGTCTGTAGTTGGATAGTGAGTATTGGTTTCAATTTACATGCTTCTTATGAGAAGGGTTTTTGTTAAGATATGCTGCCTTGTTGAAAAGACTGAGCACACTTTTGGGAGACAGGGTTGCTCCACGGAACTCGGAGCATCTACAGATTAATGTGATTTTAGTTGTGATTTAAAGACAATCAAGCCACAAAAAGGCTTACCTTCCACCCAAAGTATGTCCTCCCATAAATGGCACGTCGAAAATAATATCAATCATATTATCGTGCACGCCAACAACGGTGCCCTTTGTGCCCAGTGGAATAGATCCTGTATCCAATGCGTAGACGACGCGGTTGCCGATTCTGAAGAACTGATCGGCCAGCTTTGATTCGGCATCGCATGGTCTCAGTAGAACATCGCGAGGGATACGCTTAATAATAACTTTTTTGAAATCCAAATTTTCGTAGTTCTTGTGATAAGATGCTCCCAATTGCTCAATGGTTTGAATATATGGCTACAGAAATAAATAAAAAAATAAAATAAAAAAAAAGTCAAAGATAAATCTTACAAGAGCCTCACTCATCGTACCTCTTCAAACTGTTCGGATGTCAAACTTGCTCTAGGAAGATCATTGACACCCTTGGATGCCAACCATTCCTTCATCTTTTGCAATTCTGCAGAAGGGTTAGGAGACCATTTAAAGTCGTCCAAGCTCATAAACGAACTGGAATTCTGACTTCCAATAGCAGAAACGAACTCTGGGAATCTTTTGATGTACTCTTCAATAAGTTCGACTGCTTTGTCAGAAAACTCCCAAGAACCATTTGCACCCTTTCTAGAGTATCCCAACACCTTTTGCTGCTTAAACTCGAATTTGAGGCTCAGACCAACATTGGTGTTTTTACCCTTATCAGACACAAGAACAGAAGATGTGATCTTTGAAAGAGTAATGTTGGCCAACTTGAATCTAGAGCTCAATTCAAACGAAGGAATATAAGACACCCGCGCCTCTTGTTCTTTTAAGACCAAACTGCCAAAGTTTGGTTCGTAAGAGTCTCTGGGATTGACGGGAGCAACAAGTTGGATGTCAACGGTATCAGAGTCAACATGGCCAATTACGGTACCTAGGGTGCCATAGTACAGACCACCAAGGAAGAAGACTTTGCTGTTGATAGGGAACTCTTCTGTGATAGGAAGAGGAGGCGTTTCAATGTAGCGTGCATCCTCATTGGCGACCTTTGTGACGCACATTTGAACAGGAACCAGGTCTTCTTGAGCAGGGTTCATATATTCTTTGACATATGAACCATTGGTGGTGCGCTTCATACCACGAATAACACAGACGTGAATAGCAATGTCAACATTGCCAATATTGAGAGCAAATCGCTTTTTGGACATGTAATCAATAGCACCAATACGCTTTCGCCAGCTTTCTTTTTCAGCTGGGGTATGGGTGTGTTCCAACATCTGCTTCTTCTTGCCAGAGAATTTGATATAGTATTTTGTATTGATATTGGAGACACCAATAACAACTGCTTCCTGCAAATAAGGATAGTCTTTAAATAATAATAGTAATGTATGAGTGGGTTGAGGCCAAAAGCAGGGCAATTGATGTATAACCTACTAACAAATACGCGCTTGTAGAGAAGGAGATTGGCAATATCCTCTGCATTGGTTTCCTTGTACTTGTTTTTCAAATTGATAACTATAGATTCGTTCCTGTAGATACAAATCGATATAAAAGGGAAAAGTTAGGTGTCTAGAGTAGAAAAGACCGACTTTTTGAACTTTGATTGTTTACCTGCTGGGTTGCTGGAATACCATTACTCCGCATGCCTCCAATTCACTTGTATGAGGGATGGTTTGAAGAGATGGGAAACCGGCCAATGCTTCTTTACCCAAAAAGACACCATCTGGCAAACCCTTGTTCAATGTCTTTCCCTCGATACTTGGCAAATTATATACAACTTCGCGTGCAAGCAAGTTGTGGATATCAGGAAATACGCCTGGAAGAGGACTAGGGTATGTCTTGACCTCGTCATCAGCTCCATTGCTATTGTCAAAGACAAACTTGAAACTTTGGCCAGCCTTTGACTTTGCAACTTCGGCCTTGGTCAGACGATGCTGTCGTGCATGCATGGCTTCCAAGAGACGTTTCTCATCGATAAATGGAATCTTAATGACAGCTTCCCAGTCCTGCTTCTTTCCGTTCATATCCATATCAAAGTCGCTAGGATAAAAGTCAATGATAGGTGAATTGGGATTTGACATGAGTTCCTGTGGTTGTAAGGATAAATAAAAACTCGATTAGTCTTGACGATGGCTTGTAGCAAACTGTCTGACTGACTTACTTGATATGGCTCTGGCAAGAGCTTCTTACTAAGGGTGGGCAAGACACCCATCAGTTGTTCAAATGGGTTAAAGGGAGTGCCAAGATCAAACTCAATGTCTTGATACTTTTCAATATCAAGGAGATCAGAGATTCTGGGTGCATAATGGTAAGGGTAAAACCATCCCCAGGATGCCACACCGCTGTAGTAGTAGTGAAGTACCCATTGAATACCCTTGATATAAGAACCAATAATGCCATCCATCTCCTCCTTGTTATCATAGTCGATGTTCATTTTTTCCTAAAAGGCAACAAACCAAAGTTCAAAATATATCCTTTCAGCTTTACAACAGTACTTTGACTTACCTTGTAATATCTTGCTTTCCATTCTTTAAACCCGGCATCATATCGTTCCTTTCTTTGCTTTTCCGCAAGCTCCTCTTCCTCGGGATTGGAGATTACACTGGCCTTTTCGTACTTGTTCAGGACACGGTCACGGGCAATAATGGCTTCCTCATCCCAATTTTCCACCTCGGTCTCACTTTCATCATCATCACAGAACTCGATAACCACTTCTTTAATGTTATCCTTTTTAGGGTTGACTGCAAAGACAAAGCCCAGATCACGACACAGAGTCGCGATAAATGTCTCGTCTGCGTTCTTGAGTTGGAGATCAAGTCGAAGCTTTTCTCCCGGCTTGTGTTTCAAGGCAAACTCCTTGACAGACTCAAAAATGGTCTTTTGTGCGGGAGTGATGGCTATTCGTTGGCGAAGTTACATAAATACTCTCCCCCAAAAAATAAAACTCTAGTCTTGCACAGAGACACCTTTTTTGGAATACTTACTCATTGTTTTCTTATTCTTTCTCCTTTCCATTTTGTGAAGAGCCTGGCGTTCATACTGGCCGTCTTCCTTTTTGCCTCCTAGGTATAATCCATTGACACAATCTGCCTGGAAAGCAGTCTTTTCTAGCTCATCGGCCAATTCAGCCAGGATAACTTGGAGTCTCTTCATATTGACCCTTCCAGAGTCTTGGATGTAGCCCCCACAGGTTGGCAAGACTCTTTTGTAGATATCAAACATGAGACTAAGGGCACCTTCATTGATATGAAGACTTGGAAGATGAGGCAAGAAATCGTTTCCAATAAAGAGGGCTATTAACACGAAATCATCGATGATGCGCTCAAGGTCATAGGGGAATTCCATTGATTTTTTGAGAGACTCAAACTCCATGTCGAGGTATTCTCTGATGAGCGAGTGGTGCATCAAGTAAAAGTTCATTGAATCCAAGCTAGAAAAAAAAAGCTTGTCAATTACCTATATTCTTCTTCCGTTTGATGACTTACGTGACTTTTTTCTTGTTTTGCCTTCCAAACAAGACCTCTTCACGTAACAGGGCAAAGTGAGGATCGTGGCTCACTAGACCAAGCATGATGAGATCAGCATCGAGACCATACAGACAATGTCTTGTGTTTGGATTGTAGCCTGGTTGAGCCTTTGAAAGACGGATATACTCCATGATCTTGTGCTCTCCTTCTCCAGGAACCTCGGGACCCGACAAGATGATTTCTACATTTTGCCAGTTTGAATCTTCCGAGACTTTCTTGTTTATGAAATAACGCAATTGAAGTGTCAACTTTTTCATGAAATCAGTGCCTATGATGGTTTTATAAGAAAATGTCAGAATAATGTGGATTGGCTGATCCAACGGTATACTATATACTACTGACCTGGTGTGATGCAATTGCTGTCAAATGGATCTTCTGCAGGCAATTGTTCGCCCTTGTTGAGAGCGCGTTGGCGAGTGTCTTCGGCATCTTTGGCAGTTCTAAAACGTCTGGATCTCTGCTGGTTCATCTTTGCTCTTGGAGCAACACCATCAATGGCAAGAAAAAAGACCTTTTTTGGCTTGATTTTGGAGAATAGATGGTCAACGTAATTGAATATTCCCACCCAAATTTGCTCTTCGGTGATTCTGAAATGAGCACTCTCGTTGTTATTATGCGAACAGTTGTGGATAATGCCATTCATGTCCAGGTACATGTTATCTGATTTAGAGCAGGAGAATGATTGATTTATACGGTTGGCTGCATTGATTGTTTTGCCTCTAGAGCTTGAAATTACCAAATTCTGGTATCCTGTTTTCAGCAATCAGCTGAGAGGACATTGGGTAGCGTTCGCTAGAGGTAGAGGTAGAAAAAAATCGTTTAGCATCCTGCTGTCAAACTGTCTAGACCTTTGGGCGCTTTACCTTATCCATCTAAAGAACTTTGGGATTCCCATGTTATTATAGAAATGGTAATTGTATTCTAGACAAAAAGAACAAAACCTCACTTTTGAATACTGCGCTATTTAAATGACGTACGCACTATTATTTTTTAACAAGAGCTCTCAAACTCGGGTTTAAAAAAAAGTATTTCTGCGGGTATTTAATCTGTAAAAGGTGATTGTTGAAAAGAAGTATCTTTTGAATGATGCAGGCCATTTTGACCTGTCAGACTTTAAATCAAGAGCTCTGGCAGAGCATCAAGACCAGCACTGATATGCACTGCAGCAGTCAATTTTCCTTTACCCAAAACACGAACCCTTTTATTCAAAAATATATAAATCCACTACCAAGGCTATTTAGAGTAGAGTATGAGTATTATTCAAGATAATGAAACAGGATAAAAGGATAAAATGATAAAATGATAAAATGATAAAGAGGTTTAGGGAGAATGCAATTGGGGTTGCTTCAAGAGCACAAGTATTTACCACCCTCTTTTTCTATAATTATTCTCTCTTGCTCTAGAGCTCAATTATGCACAAGATGTATATATATATATACGCGCCTTTATTGTATTTTATTTTGCCAAATCCTTTTCATATTCAGCATTTGTCTTGGTCTTTAGGACCAAGGCGTGCAATCCAGTTTGAAGCTCATGCTCCAATAGTGCATATATTGCTCGATGGCGCTTCATCAATGGCTATATAAATAGATGGCTTGAGTTCAATTGGTTTCTTTTCTATTGACCTTACCTGGCCCACAAAGGCGTCGGATACGATTGTCAAGCTATGCAAATCAAGCATTAGTACTTTTTGGACCACAAGCCAAGCCGTGTACTTTGCATAATATTACTTGAAATGAGTCTCTGGATTGGTGTTGCCTTTCATGGGAGCATGATGGGCATGCTTGGAAGATTCATTGACGATCTCCAACAGGGAAGGAGACAAAGCTTCGGTAATCTACATTAGAGTTTTATTTTTATTTTAAATAATGTTTATCCTAGCCCCCAATTGTGTGATTACCTTTGCTTCGATTGAACGAGCAACGGGTCCTTTTTCTGCCAATGCCATTTAAAAGTAAAGAAGAAGAGCTTTAGAAATCGAGATTGTGTGTGTGTGCGTACTTTTTTCTTGTTTTTTAGAATGCCGAACAAGAACAAGAACAAGTTTGCAAATTTAAACAGTTTATTATTATTATTACTATTATTATTATTATTATTATTTTATGCTAATGAAAAACAACTTGTATTTTTGTGATTTGGGCTAAAAGTCATTTAAGAAATCTTTCTTCGGCTGGAGTGGCTCCTTAGTAGAATTTTCCTGGAGCAATAGGATGGCTTGCACTTAGGCCACCATCAACTGCAATAACCTGGCCATTTACATACGAAGCTTCATCACTGGCCAAAAATGCAATCACATTGGCGACCTAAAATATTTGGTATCCATGGTTAGGGAGTCTTCATCATTGACAAAATATTGACTTGCCTCTGAGGAAACACCAGAGCGGCGCAAGGGGTTTAGCTGGCCAATCTTGTGGGTAGTTCCTCTGGTACGGGCATGGTCAAATACAAGCTTTGTCATGTTGGTCTCAATCAACCCCTAGCAGACAAGTGTGAGTTGGAATATTTTGGGTGCCCAGAATGTATTTATACGCTAATCTCCTTACAGGGCAAATGGCGTTTACTCGGATATCGAATCCAGCATATTGGCATGAACCAGTTTGGCAGAGATTTGCAACACTAGGAATTCCATTAGAGCCCAATAGATTGATCATTAAACACTTACGCTGCCTTTGAAGCAGAGTACTCTGGAGAACCAGCGCCAGATCTAATGCCGGCAACTAAGAGACAATTTCAGCAACACAAATCCAATTCAAATTGCAATATAGCTGCTAGCTGGTTGGTTGGTACCTGATGAAGTTGCAACAATCGAACCACCGCCACGTTCCTTGCCGCCCTTTCCGACCACCTTCATGGCCTCACCAGCAAATTTGATGGCCAAAAACACACTCAGGGAATTGATACGCATCATGTCTGTAAAGGAGTCGGCTGTCTCTTGGCTGATATGGGTCATTGTGGCCTTTCCAGCATTGGCCACAAACACATCTAGTCTTCCAAAGGTGCTCATGGCTTCACTGACAATTGCCTCGACAGCCTTGGAAGATGCAGCATCAACTGCACGTGCAATACACTGGACACCGGGATAGATTGTCTGGATCTCCTTTGCAAGATCCTCGAGATTGTCAATCAACAGGTCGGTCACATAAATGGCCTTGGGTCCACGCTTAGCAATAGAAAGTGCAGTTGCTCGACTGGTATGATGAGCTTGGGATTCTCAAAAGGGGGAGGGGGGGATCGCCAAATGACTTACCCAATTCCATAGATGGATCCTGCACCGGTAATGATGCAGACCTTGTCTGCCATGGAAGGGGTAACATGGGCAAGATGAGCAGTAACTTGAGCAAGACGATCGACGGCAGCAGTCATTAATCAAAATTTAAAAAAAAACTAATTTATATTTGTGGGAAATTAGAGAGAAAGAGACAAAGGTGCAATGGTATATATATATTTTTTATAGCACAAAATATTAACGGTTACTTTTGTGGGGTATTTCAGGTACAGATTTTCTACCAGGAATTAGCTCGTGAGAAACCGTTCTTGGGAATCATTCAATACAAGCCCATGAGTTGGGATTAATGGGTTTCAAAGCATATTCGTTAATCTTTTTTTGGCTTCTGTGCTTAGTCAAGGAATATACTTGTTTTTGAAAGCCCGGGTGGTTTGGTTAGACAGGTTTATTGGATATGTTAATTGTGGTATTTATCTATACTATATAAGTTTTGTATAGCTAGGAGGTGCAAAGCGCCGTCTAATGAGCTTGACAATATAGAGAGGGAAACTGCTGACGGCTGTAATGACAGCTACCTTCCAAACGAATCTCTCGGTCAAGATAAACGCCATGTCTAGTTTGAAAGGTTAATAATAGATTGATCAAAAGGCAAAATGTGTACAAATATTACCAAAGTATGTTGGCAAAAGCCACATGGATCCAATGTATATCAGCATCGTCGCTACTTCTGATAAAAACATGATCTTGTGCCTGTAGGAGAAGATTATTAAGGCCAATTCAGTACATTTCCTCTCTTTTGCCTACCAGGTACTGATCTGTAACGCCACCATAAGGAGCTCATTAAAGATGAGCGCAGTGAATGAAATGGAGACAATATGGATAAACTCATCCTCAAACAAAATAATCGATAGAACCATAATTGCACCTCCTAGAATCATTATTGTTACATTAGCAAAAACCAAAAAAAAAAAAAGACATTTACAAATGGGCTTTATGTTTACCTTGATATACACTGATCAAAAGCCAAGTAAAGAATGTTCTGTAGGATAAAGAGCGACCCTATCAAGACAAGTTTATCAGTTTTAGTATGCCAGATGTGGTTTGGGGCTATACAGTGTACTTTCTTTACCTTTGTTAAATCTTTGTAGAGTTCAGGATACATTAATGCAATCTCTTCATTGACATCCTGGTCTAGGACAAGCGAGAATACGGGTGCCATTGTGTACAGAGTAGCATACCTATATAGAAAACGTTTGTAATGCATGCAATATATCAAGCAGTCTTACCCAACAATAAGCATTCCTTGGTACAAGGCAATTGGAGCAAAGTAGAACAAGGCTGAGAACACGGCCTGCATTACAGAAATGATAAGGCCACGGTGAATGACAAACTGAGAAAGCTTGGCTGATCTTTTGTAGCTGTTTCTTCCATGCCATACTAGATTCACAGAGAATTAGGATTGTGTATACTAGTGGTTATGACTTACACAGCAGTTTGGTCAAGTGGCTAAACTGAGTAATGGAAAAGTCTGCTGCAAGAGATGCCTGTTTTCCTTCCTTTCCAACAATGCCAACACCTAATGGTCTAGAGTCAATAAAGGTCCCTCAAAGCTGATCAGGCACTTGCCTACATCTGCGGCCTGGATCATGCTAACGTCGTTTCCACCATCTCCAACACACAAGACGCGTTTCTTTGTATAATCTTTGATCAAAAGGGTAATATCGGCCTAGTAGACATGTTAAATACTGTCATTGATATTTATTGTGTATATCAAGCATTTAGTAGCGTACCTTTTGGGTAGGTGAACAACGACAGCACACTACTACAGGAAGTCTAGTGGCCACTTCGATAAATTCCTCTCTGCATGCATCGAGACAAAACTATACGCACAAAAAAGATTAACTTGGACTCATTCAAGAAAATATTATACATACTTGCAATGACTCTCCATCTATTACAAGACAGCAGTCTGTTTTGGATTGAAGATTGTCAATTGCATCAAATGCCTCCATGTTACTTGATACTAGATATGGACTGGACCATTAATCGCTTGGATCAACCAGCTTATTATCTCAAGACATTACCTTTGGTAACTTGGTGGATTTGCTGGTTACGCGAAACTAGTTTTGAAGACACTGCAATACAAGTAGCAGTTTCTACCTTGTCACCTATCAAAGGTATTAATATCATTATTATCATCACAACCAACTATTGTCGTAACTTGCCTGTCAACATCCATATCTTGAGACTTGCATTTCTCATGTTTTCCAGTGTATTCTTTACACCATCCTGTAGCTTGTCTTCTACACCTGTCAGACCAAGCAATTCAAGATCTGTTTCGAGGTGGGCTTCTACTACGGCCTGCTTATTTTCATTGCGTTCATACATTGATATTTCCGCCTCGTGGAATCTATTGGACGAATAAGTAATTGTTATATTTTAACAAAGACCTTACTTGTCTTTAAAGAGTTGGTATGCCTCGTCTGTCAGTCTCTTTTTTGCAATCACGAGTGTTCTCAGACCCTCTCGGGCCATATTGCCACACTCTTCATCTAGCCTGTTTCAGAGTATTAGATGGCTCAATTTCATAGGGTCTATAATTACCAATCATTGTACTGGACAATAGAACTCATAACAGCATCTGCTCCCTTTTGGTAAAATGTAATATCTTGGGTTTGGTTATCCTTGATAATGATACCCATTCGTTTACTTTCACTTGTGAATGGAAACACATTTAGGATATCAAATTCAAGAATCTCGCCGGTTGCCGTAATGCGTAGACGCATGGTATTGATGTCGCGATGGACAAGAACCATGCCCATCTGCTCTGTCCATTTCACAATTGCAATCTCATCAGGGCTTGCTGCTTGGTACGTTATCTCTTCATCCAGACTTAGAGAAGGAGTTACCTAGACAAAATTTGTATCTTTTTCAGCATTTGTCTAATTGACATAGTATATAACAAGAACAAGAGGTGTAAATGGTTACATTATGGCACAGTGCCAACGCCTGCACGATATCCTTTACACGCCATGCAATATTGCGCCGAGACTTTCCAGGCATATTAATCTTGCCGCCTTGCAAAAAAAAAAACAACATCAACAGGTTTAAGAATCAAGCCAGATCATCTTGTTGGGTTACCTTGGTCTGTATGCTCACAAGCAGATGCAAGATACGCTTGGATCTCGTCCATTGTATCCAGACTATATGACATTGTTCCCATGTGTAGCTTCTTGAGCTCCATATCTACAGCCAATTCCCAAGACGTTTACATATCTCTCAAATTACCATGTAAGCTTACCGTTCTTGGTCAATGTTCCGGTTTTGTCTGTCAATAGGTACTCTATACGACCAAGTTCTTCAGGAAGTGTGCTGGTTCGAACAATTGTCCCACTGATTGCGTCGTCGTTTTCAATCTGTCTAGCATACACCGTCTTTCCCATGTCCAGATTCACACGCAAACTATTAAACACTTGTTAATATATAAAAAAACCTTTTTTGACAAACTATCAAAGATATGACCTTATGGGAATAATTGATGAAAAAAGGATAAGGAATCTGAATACATAAATGTACCAGAGACCATGGAACCCATTGAGTCCAACCATGATTACTGACATGCACAAGGTAACCAAGAAAAGGATCTACTGAAATAAAGTTGGCCACACTTGTATTGATGCTCAGTATAATTTACCTTGGCCAGCTTATTGATCTCAATATCAATCAATCCAACCTTTGTCTTTGGGTGATTTGTATTCATTACTGCCCTGGTGTCTTTTCCGGTATAGACCACAAACCCAATGGCAGATCCAGAAGCCAATACTGTGTTTGACCAAAGAGTGTTTTCGACTCCAAGAGACTCTGTACGTTCTGCCATGGCTACCTTGTCAAAGTGCGTAAAGGTGCCCATGAAGCTGTGGATGTCCTTGTGGGGTGCATCGGCTAGATTAAATACAGGTTTAGAATTTTTTTTTTATTATTTCTTGTCTGGTCGTAATATTCACCATTGACAGTTCCCTCCATGTCCATCAATTCATTATCTGTCAAAAGTCTCTGTGTGGACGGAACCGCCAATCTCAATTTCCAGTCTGTTTCTCCGTCCAATTGGTCTGTGCGAATAAAACATGCTCCGGTTTCTTCAGTGGTTCTCAGCAAGATCATGTCTGCAGGAATCTACAGAGGCTTACTTATAAATGACCTTCTTTTTTAAATATATATATATAAATATATATATCTGTCTTACCCTTTGATCCTTTCGTACGATGATCAAATCGCCTACACAAATCTTTGAACTCGGGATTGTCTGTGGACCAGAAGGGGCAAGACGCTGATAGATTTGTGAATTGGCTTCCTTGTCTCGTTTGTACCGCTGATAGTCATCCATGGCTTCCTTGCTAATGGTCACCAAGAGTACAAAGCTTAGGGGACCAAAGTAGGTGACGATATAGCCAATTTTTAATGCCGGCACAAATTGGGACAAGGCAACTAAAAGGAAATAGAGGTTGAAAAAGACGACAAACTAAAAAAAAATAAAAAAATCGCAAAATCATTAATCATCTTTGTGGGGAGGTACACCCAATGCAATAATGATTCTCTGCACTTGCCTGCTCATAAAGAACGAGTGGTAGAAACGTAAACATGTTGTATTTTTGGTTAATGACAATATTGGGTGTGTACTTCTTCTTTTGTCTGGCTGTAGTGACATGCAAAGGGTAAGCAGTTGATTCCTAGATTAAGAATGTCTTTTTTTTTGCCAATTCTTATTACCCTTGACGTCAAAGGTGATTTCTCGAGGCTGCTGTGGTTTCTTCCAATCAAACCAGGCTCGCCATGTAGTTCTCTTTGGCACAGGACGATTGCTAGGAGCCTAGAATGACAATAATTTTTGTGCCATTGAGGTCATTGAGGATTCTTTTCCGATTCAACAACAAAAACACACACACACACTCACACCTAGCTCCTCGTCCATCAACAAGTGATCCTCATCGCTTGGATGATCAGATGATGTACTGACTTTCCGGCCACCACGTCTTGAGAATGGGATTAGCTTTCTGAGTGCGATTGGCCCAGAATCTGAACGCATAACTGCTGTTGGAGTGTGAATAAAGCGATCGATTTGTTGAAATACAAGAGTTGAAAGCAGGAAAGCCTTGGCTCCGACGATCAATGACAAGAGGTGAACATTTTTATTTATTTATTTAATTATTTATTTATGTATTTAATTAATTAAATAAATAAATAAATATGTAGAAAATGCTTGGTGGTTTATTGTGTCAGTTTGGTACGTATCTGATCCAAAAACACGTCTGTAGATTTAGGAAGGTTATCAATGGTATAGTCGCCAATCTTTCTGCAGTTTATGGTGACATGGCCATTGACGAGACAACTGAGCCATCCGTATTGAGTGGGAGGTTGTGCGATGAGCAGATTGGGTATAAAATCAAACATTACCACAGATCCAAAGTCCTTGGCATATTTACGGCAGTATTCTGAATCCTCTTCACTCACTAGCCAAATGTCTGTGGTGAGATCATAAGAGCTCGAGTTGCAGTAAAAGTACATCCAGATCGATTCCAAAGGGCCAGGATCACCAGAACTTGGGGATATTGATTTCTTGTTGTAAACTGGCTTGGTCGAGTGGGCCTGTTGGTTGATTGACAGCATGTGTATTTCGACACAGGTTGTCGATGATGGGCTATGGCTCCAGTAAAAGTGAGGATAATGGAGTCCCAAGTATTTGAGATCTGTGTAGGGCATGTCGATAACCAGGCGTCCGTTATTCTGGTCAAGGTGGCCCAGTATGTCTGTATCTGATATAAACATATACTTCAAATCTCTGCAGCGCGATGAAAGGTTGGTAAAGAAGGACGGTTTAACAATACAATGCGCGAGACTTATTAATTGGAGTCCATGCTGGGTTGACTCTGAACTAGCAGAGCCATCAACCCTGCCATCCAATTCTAGTACTTTGAGAGCCGGAAAGCAATCAAGCACCAGATTGACTTTGATGGGAAGCAAGTGGGACTTTAGACGCAATTCAACCAAACTCGAAAATAAACTGCCAGCTAAACTAGCCGGCATAGTGGACGGTGCAGAAGATGGGTCTTGTAAAGAGATGCCCAAGAGGTTTGTCAAAAGCACATCTGGTACTTGATCATCGGTAATCATAAATCTGGATACGCGAGTAACCCGTCTAAGAGGTATATTGAACTGGTGAATAAGTTTCCAGACATTGTAATCAAACTGACGCATGTCTTGGTACAAAAAGATCTTGAAGTTCTCCAGGTTGGGGAATGCAAAGGGAAGTTTTGCAAACATGGCGTCTGCTTCATTTCGATACAATTCATTGTGGAATCCATTTGTCCTTGGAGTGAGTTCGAGGGTGTGTAATTTGGGATACTTGTGTGCAATGTAACACAGCCATTCATGATTTGGGCTGTAGACCTCGAATTTGGAGACGGTTATCCTGTTTGCTGGGAGGACTTTTGAGAGAGAAGAGGTATTTATGCTGGTAAACGCGTTGACCTGAATAGACATGGATATATATTCTAGATTCGGTGTGTAGCTGTGAAGAAGTTCAAACGACTTCATAGTAAACGGAGACACCCTATTATTCTCTCGCTCAATGTATTCCAGGCGGCTAAGGTTGGGTAAATAGGACACGAGGGTGTAAAAGTATGTTCGAGGATGCTGCAGCTCTGAAACAGGCATACTGATTCTCATACCTTGTAAGTATCTCCAGTATTCCCAATCATTCGGTACTTCTTTGTCTATAATGTTTATTCCTCCAGGGATTTTGATATGGAGCAGGTTTGGAAAATGCTTTTGGAGGCATACTAGATGTTTATAGCCGAGTTTAACGTCTTTAGAGATACTCAACTCTCGAGTAAGATGGCCGTGGACGCGGTAGATATTAATATGAGAAGATTCACACATGTATATTAGCCTGTTCTGACAATTTATTTCCATAAACTCCCAGAGTGAGTTTTGGAAGGCCAGTTTCCAGCCTGAACATGTCAGGCTGCAGTGGTATCTGTCTGCCTTGGGGAGGAAGCTTGCGATCTGGGCAAGGATTTCAAATGGCAGATTAGATGCTAGCATTTAAAAGAGGATGAATAAGCAAGAGAAGATACAGAAATATACACTTGAAAAATATTATTAATATTATTTTTATTTATTGAACACAACCCAAAATGTACAGTTTCACAGCCTTTAAAAGTAAAACTTGGTCTTTGGTTACAAACATATAATAATTACACGTACAATGGACACTTTAATTAAATAACACATCTTGAAGGAACTCTTCTGACTCTTGTGCGTTTGGAGTATATACAAAACTACCTGTTGAACCAACATTTAGCCGAGGTTATTTGAATAATAATAATAAAAAACAAGGCTGTTTTATATATATATATTAGTAGTAGTATTATTTAACAATCTATATAGCTCAGAAATACAACTTGATTCCATTGGCACGCACCCTGGTATTTTCTTATTTAATGGGTAAAGAATCGCCCATCACACCCTTGATTTAAATAAAAAAAGAAACCTTGCGATAATATTTTGATGATTGAAATGTTTGTGTATTTGTAAATAATAATAAAGAAAGAAGACATTGAGGGAAAATGAGATAAACAATGGCTTGCAAGGTCTGTGTATTGTATTGTATCGTATTGTATTGGGGTGCATTATAATTTTCTCTCTTTAAAAGTGCTTGGATTCAGAAGGAACGCGACCACGGATGACCTTTGGCTCAGTACCGGGAATGTAGATATCAGTGTAGAACTCCTTGAGTTCAGGCTCAGGGGATGCCTCGGCCTCCTTGGCAGCCTCATCAACAATCTTGCGGGCTTCCTTGTCAATGGCCTTGAGGTCAGCCTCGGTGGCAACGCCGTGCTCGAGGATGATCTGCTTCATGCCTGTGATGGGATCAGAGGTAGAACGCATGTGCTGGATCTCCTCACGAGTACGGTAGGTGGTTCCGGGATCAGACATGGAGTGGCCACCATAGCGGTAGGTAGCCAACTCCATCACAAGAGGACCCTTTCCAGATGTGGTCCATTCCTTGGCCCACTGACAGGCTCTGTAGACAGCAATGGCATCCATACCATTGACCTGTCACAATATTTATTTAATACCCCATTCAATAATAGATGGATAGTGTGTATGTGGGGGGGTTGGGAACTTACGTAGATACCGGGAATGTAATCACCACGAGTGTAGTACTTTGTGGAGGCAGACGAACGGTTGGCAGAGGTACCCATACCGTACTTGTTGTTCTCACAGACAAACACACAGGGAAGCTCCCACAGCTTGGCCATGTTGTAGGCCTCAAACACCTGACCCTGGTTGGAGGCACCATCACCATAGAGGGCAAAGGTGACCGAGGGAATACCGAGGTACTTTTGGGTAAAGGCAATACCGGCACCAAGAGGAACCTGGGCACCAACAATACCGTTTCCACCGTAGAAGGAAGGCGAGAACATGTGCATAGAGCCACCCTTTCCCTTTGAAATACCATCACGACGACCCATCAACTCGGCGAGGATGCTCTTGATGGAACCACCACGGACATAGGTGAAACCGTGGCAACGGTAGGAGGTGATGACGTGATCGTCGTGAGTGATGGCAGCTTCCATGCCAACAGAGACAGCTTCCTATAAGACTAGTGTGAGCATGTTTTTTCTTGTTTTTTGTTTTCAAGGGTTGATGGTGAATAATGTTCAACTATTTCCCGGCGAGTTGGGTTAAGGCGGGTTCAACTTCTCACACAATTTTTTCCCGTCCAAGATTTTGGCTGGGAAAAAATATTGTGGATTCCCCCATTTTTACCCGCCTCCCCCATTTTTGCGTCTTTTTTTTATATTTTTTTTATATTTATGAAACTACTAGTAGTAATAGTAGTAGTAGTCTTTACCTGTCCATTGCAAAGGTGGCAGAAACCTCTGATCTTCTTGGCCTTGTACATGGCATCGGCAGCCATCTCCATACGTCTCATGGTAGTCATCTTAGTGTACATATCCAAGAGCTCGGCCTTGGAGAGCTCGACCTCAAGACTGGGCTTCTCGGCATTGTACATCTCAAAGGAAGACTCTGGCAAGATGATCTTGATCTTCTCAGAGTCATCGGTTCCTGTTGCCTGGGCCATAAGACGGGGAGTCATGATGGAAAAGGCACGCTAGAATACAAGTCAGTCTTGGGTCCTAATCGTGTTTTTTGAGTGTATATTTACGGGAGCAAAAGCCTTGGGGGCTACTGCTACATTAGCGAGCAGACGGGAAGCAGCCAAACGAAGCATGGCTTGAGGATGATTTCTTTTAAAAAAAGTTTAGAAAGAGAGTAATTAAGCCAGGATGGGAAAGTGATGGAAATTTATAGGGTCCCAACCGTTGACTGTCCTTTTGATAAACTAGCCTACTGATTGGCCAATGTTGGTATTCGCTTCCCCAAAAATAATAAAATAAAATAAATAAATAGATAGATAAACAGCAGGATTTCTCTCTGTCTGGATGCCACACACTTGTTTTAATTGGTTTTTAATTGTTTAGTTTTGTTTTAGAATCCTCTATCCATAGTTTGGTCCTGGACGTCTGTCAGGCCATCGTGCCATGCCAGCGGATAGACATGATAATACAATTGGTTCAGTCTATCCAGCTCGCTCTCCAGATCCTGCATCTCGTCATCCTCAAAGCCATGGTCTTCTTCTAGGCTCAGCATGTCCGATACATCGATTGGCTTGGGGAGGTAATCTTCCTGCTCCTGTATTTCCTGCTCAACCGATAACGAATGCTGCTTTTCGGGATCTGGTGTCACATACACCGTAACATATTCAATGTGCTCCACTGCCTCCTTTGTCTTGACAGGCTTCAGTCGTCGCTTGAGTTCGGCTGCCTCGGATGCTGCTGCCAACGCGGCCTCGATTTCCTGTCGCGAGTGTGGAAAGGGACAGAGGAGATCCTGGGGATCATAGCGTCCCAATGTACGCGCGCATGCTGATACCTGGCGATGCCAAATGGCCCCAGTGTCTTGAAGCAAATCATGTGTCTTGAGACGCCCCCAGAGATCCAGAACAGGGAGCCCTTCGAATGCTGGCAGACGGTGGTTTGGCAATTGGTCAAGAATCGTATCACGCTCCATCAGAGGTACCCGGAAATTGTCAATGATTACCTGGAGACGTGCCTTTTTTACGTGGGTACCAAACTCGAGATGGTTGGTAGAAAAGGATTCGTAGTGCTGGAAGTTTGGATAGAGCATCACGTATGCGCGCAGATAGACTAGTTCAATAAAGTACTTTTTCCAAGACTTTTTCCATCGGTCAGAGCGGCTGCCAGGGACAGTGATGTTTAGCAGATGTTCTTGACGGAGATCCTCGATTCTGCTGGTCAGATAGTCGTGGAATTCGCGCCAGTGTTCAGGAAAGTACACTGCTCCCCAGCTACAGGGTACTTGGCTGACATATGGCATCCGGGGTGGATAAGTGGGTTCGAGGACAAGCGCAGGGTCAAAAGGCCGGCGTCCTTCTGGCAAGAGTTCAAGGTTGCGAGGAGAATAGAGCGAGATGCCATAGAGGGCTGGATTGGATTGCTCATAGCGATACTTTAGGATCGCATATTTTGACCAGCTGTAGAACAGAGGCGACACTTCAATGTCGTCTTCCAGCAAGACTGCATAGTCGTCATTGTCGTTGGGATACCAGGACTCTATGATGGCCGGCATCAGTCCTCCCTTGCGTATCCTGTGCCGCACTGTCTTTTCGCCATGGTGCCAAGAGAAGCTGTTGACCAGCATCTTTGTAACCCTGTCTGCGGATTGTTCCATATGGACCACCAGATTGACCTTGTCGCCCAGAAAATGGGCGCGTCCTGACGACTGCAGCAAGCGAGACAGCGAGTGAGGTCGTCGGTCGGTAATGACAACCAGCTGGATTCTGATTGTGTGCCAGAACTGGAGGGTTTCAAGAGACAGATCTGCAATCCAGAGTACATGACGTACATCATCAGCAGGCAGGCCAATTGCAACCACATGCTGCAGACGCGACAACTGAGCGAGTGAATCTTCCATTGAGTTTTGAATGTGGATGAGGATCTGGGGACGAATGACCTGGATGAGCCTAGTCATCTTCCAGACGACGGCCGATGCAAGTCCAAGCTCATCAAGAGGTTCAAGATCGAGGTCATGGATTGTTACACTACTTGAGCAATTTGTGTGCTCAAATGCACGCTCCAGTGCATTTCCACTCATGCCTCGCGAATTACCCGTGACAACCACATGTGCAGTCTGGTTGAACCGACAGATCAGTGGATGGAGCGCAATGGCCTGCTCAGGACCATCCGCAAAGAACACTGCCGAGTGGCGGTCGTGGTGCTGCCTGACTGTGATCTGACGGTAGTCGAGTGCAGAAGGGCTGGTGCGTTTGGCCAGCAGAGTTCGCCACTGGTTGTTTGTCTCGAATTCCTGGATGATCTCTTGACACCCCTGATCTACAGACGATTCGAGAGGAACAAGGATGGTAGGAATATTGGCGTGGTGTAATAGGCTTTGAGATACAAAGTGTCCAACAGGAGAAGCCAGGCTATCTGGTCTGTGATCGGCTAAGAGATAGGGCAGCCACGAACGTCTGAGAAGCCACGCGCCCTGGATCATGTCTACTGGCTGAGCCAGACGAGGCAGCTGATCAAACGCCTCGGGCAGACAAAGGATAGTTGAGGCTGGATCCTTGTTGATATTTGCAGGCAAGAGCACTCCTCGATGGCCAACAAGCGCATGCTCGTATTCGGGAGTGTGCATGAGACGGTAGATGCGTTCCAGTTCGTCTGTGGCCATGGTTGAGTCGACTGCCCAGACCCAGGCAGTTTCGACGCTGTGAAGTAATTGTAGCCACGCGGCTGATGCTGCACTGCCCGCAGGTGCATCTTCAGGGGTATCGAGAGCGATATGCTGAAGGGAGGGATTGTTTGATTCCTGAATGTATTCTTTGATGAATTGGCTCAAGTGAGTCTGACTAACAATGATGATATTTGATGGCTGGAGCGACTGAGAAAGCACTGCATCGATGCGGTCGGTCTGGTGTTTGGAGTGGACCGAGATGATTGTGGTGATATCAGGGTTGGTCAATTGTTGGTTGGTGGCCAGGTCATCGAGTGCGGTTAGATCATGGCCTGAGATGGCGTAGGTCTGCAAGGAGCGTAGGAATGAAGGGGGTTGAGATGAGTGCCTGAGGTTGGTCTGGTGATGATGACGGGCGATTGGAAATGACCATGCGGAATCTAATTATATATATATATTAACAAGTCTGGAATCCAGTAATAGGTCATACCTTGCTGCCAGCTGTTAAACTGAGGCCAAGGCCATTCATCAAACACATGCTTTGGAATTGGTTGGGATTGGATGAATTGCTGTGGCTGTGGTTGTGATGGTGCTGATGCTGGTGCTGGTACTGGTACTGGTACTGCTGGTGCTGGTGCTGGTGTAAAGAACAAGGGAATACAGAGCAAGAGGGAAAAGGCCAAGAGACCAAAGGCAAAGAAACGAAACAGTTTCTTTGGTGAATAAGGTAGTGTCATGGAGGTCGCCTAGTATTTCATGTGATTTAATATACTATTATATTCTCTATGCAAAATATATATATATATATAAATATATATATATAAAAAGTAAGAAATAATAATAATAACAAAAAGCAAAAAAAAAAATGCTTAATTTTGGGCAAGATATTCAGGTCCATCGATTCTACTTGCTGGATCCAATAGGAATTCATCAAATGAATTTAATGATATAATATACTCTCCCTGTCGGGATTCAAATGGTTGCACAACTTTTGTGAATTATGGATTCTAAAATAGGAAGCAATTTGGTCTTATCTAATCAAGTCTTTATATTTTGAATAAATGTGATTATTAAAATGGCAAATTAGTGGTAATATATGTTTATATGAGATGAAAAAAAAATAATGTATGTACAGGTTTGGGGTCTAGACAATGACTAGAGATGGTTCGCGTCTCTTGTACCAAAAGAACTGAAAAAAGATTGTTGCATCAAAGGACAGTGTGCCAGCACTGCCGATCAGGTATGGAAGGGCGTCCAGCAGACTGGCCAGGGTCTGTCCTGGGTGGGTGAGGATAGATAGAGCGTAGGTCAGGTTGCCACCGACAGCAAAGATAAATAATGACGGCGAGAGACCGTCGACTGACTGACGTTTGTAGTTCTTTCTGATTTGGGGGATACGGGACATGAGGTATAGGCAGGTGCATGTCCAGGCAAATATGCGACCAATGATAAGCGGGTCATCTGCAATCGAGTCTTGTGGGTCAAGCGTGGTGAGGGTGGTGGGGGAGGTGAGGGTAGTGAGGGTAGTGAAGGTGGCTGCTGGCAGACGAGAGCCAAAAAGAAATACGGAAAGCAAGAGCGCACTGGCTTTGCTGGACTTGGCTTCAGTTTCTGGCTGAGTAGGTAAAAGAGTGTACCACTTGCTGGGTGATGCCGAGACAGAGTAGGGTGCAATCTCCTCGGTCAGAATCTGGCCTGGGTTAGACTGGATAAGGAGAGGTGTGAGGACAGAGGGGTGCTGGAAGGCCGATATCTTTGCTCGGTTGTATTCGTATTCTTTGGCAGTGTCAGAGAGGTGGTGGGGAGGTCTAAAGTAGGTGTAATAGATCCATTGGACTAATAGACAGACATCGACCGAGACAAAGTAGATGCCTAGATACTGCTGGAATGGCAGCTGGTTCGTCAGTATGCAGCCTATTAAATTGGCAGCATCACCTAATATCAAGGGTTAGAAATGCCCAATTGATTATGTATCTATATACATGATCAACTTACCTAGTAGCCAAATAAATAGAAATGGAAGGCTTAGCCCTTCTGCAGACCCCTTGCGATAGTTTGTGATGAGTTGCCTAGAGGGTTATTTAGTTGAGGAAATATTATCTAGAGGATATTTACGGTAGTTGGGCATTGAACCAGAATGCCATTGACATGTAGCCTAACAATAGGCTCGTTGCTCCTTGGGCGCCATATACACATTCGCCGAACAATGCCTAACAAGTGATAAATAAAGGTGTCGAGATCAGGGCAAGGCTTACATGTATCCATTGGACCAATGGAATGTCGTCTTGGGTGGGGAGGCATTGGGTGGACATTGTTGGTGAAGAGCGTGAGAAAGAGAGTGGTATTGTGGGGGTTTGAATATCGGTTTAGGGGTCCCTTTTATACATGACGGGACTATCGACGTTTTCTATCATCAAAGATAATGAAAATTTCCTTTTTAGTTTGGCATTGCTTTACCAAAGAGCATTTGTCTTTTTGTAGGGCCTTTTTATTTTATTTTATCTTATTTTATCTTATTTAACCCAATATCTGATCTGCACAGAAGCCATTAAATTCAGGATTGCATTGCCTTATCTCAACCGTGCTTCTTGTGCTGTTACGGACAATGAGTCATGAATTGAAAATAGCCATAGTGACTGAATTGCTGTGACATGATTTTCTCAGTAATCAGTCTTGGTGATAATCCCCATGACGCCATAAACGCTCTATTTCACCATACAAACATTAATTTCTGCCCTGATATTCTACCACACCAACAACAGATCGATTGAGCCTTTATTTTATTTTTTTATTTTATTTTTATTTTTAGGTGTCGGTCCGATCAGCCGTCCATCCTTGATTCAATATATTAAATTGATTACAATTCAGCAATCTGATCCACGCTAGATTCCCAAGAGCCAATGCACCTGCTAGACTGTTGAAAACGATCTTTGGGGAATCCAAAGGTAGATGCGTGAATACAAGCAGCAATCCAACAAACCAATATAGAAACCAATTTGACCGTATAATTAAATATCTCTCAAACAACCTATTCTGGCCATCATATTAAGCTAAAATAAGCCTTGGCCTCTAGCCGTTATGCCTCCAAGACTAGCACGATTGAGAAGATTCATAAATATCTCAAACAACCAATTGCCTGTTTGTTTTATTGATTTGACACAAGACAAAAAACATACTTTGGAATGGTCAGGTGACACCGTTCAATGTTTGGAACAGTCGGAATGCTAGATAGTCCGCCTCGGGTGTAGATAAGCACTCCGGTCCGGAGTACTTTTATCCCCGATGCATGCTGAGTTTGGACATAATAAATGCATTTGTTTTAGATGGCAATGAATATATTATGTAAACAAGCCAGTGTTTGTAAATGCATTCAACAAGAGTGTTTTTTTTGGAGGGGGGGTTTACATGTTAAATACATGGCAACCAAGTCTTATTTTGGTTTGAGAGACCATGGTTTTTTTTTCATTGACTATATAATAAAGCAACATACTTGGAAGCAATAACTATGCAATCACAATATATATATATATATATATTTAAAACAGAAAGTCTTGTTCATTAGAGATCTAATGGAACCAGCAATTGCCCATTGACCACATTCATTACATTCTAGGCACATTTTATACATTAGTATAAATGTACACATTAACTTGCGAATTTTATTATAATTTGCTAGGAAATATTAATGAGAGCAGTGTATATAGTACAAGAAATCTCTAAAATATATATATATATATATTTAAAAAAAAGAAAAAAGAAAACAATAAAGACCCAACTAGTATGATTCCAAAACTTGTCGAGACACACAAAAGAGTACGTTGATTGCCATTGCAGTAATGGTAGTTATGGTTATAGTTGAATGGGTCTCGCCCCTCGGCACCCCCTCTTTCTATATTTATATTTTATTTATATTTTTTTTACTTGGTTTTCTTTCTCTGCCCTCTTCTTCTTCTTCTTCTTTACATGTCATTGAAGAAAAGAACTTTTAGTGATCAGGCTTACTCTTTCAACTGTCAATCAACAAATAACATTTACTACATGGGTGCCAAACAAAGTTCAACTGCCCAACTTAATCCTTCTGCAACAAAGCGTAAGCGAACTAATCCCACTGTTCATCAGGAGACAAAACACCAGCAATACCAGCAACAACAGCAACAACAACAGCAGCAGCAGCAGCAGCAGCCACACCAACAACACCACCAGCAACAATACCAGCAGCAACTACGCAATCAGCACCAGCATCTGCAACAGCAGAATTCGCAATCTATCCAGAGTCAAGCACCACTGCCCACAGTTCCCTCGAGGTAATATTGTCAATAGTCAATGTTAACCCAATCTAATCATCCTGCTCCTTCTCTTTAATCTAGTCCACAGGTAAACAAATAAAGGAAAACAAACTGTGTCAAAACGTTGACTATATTTCTCCAACCAAACTATGATCATATACTCATTACCTCTAATGTAGTTTAATGAGCAGCAATGTCTACAATGGTTCGAGCGGTACCGTGATCCAGAATCCCCATTGATTATTACACCCGAAGGAACTCAAATGTTCTTTGAGGATCTGGGGATATCCGTTGAAGATGTAATTATATACACGTATATTCACATGTACACATATTCAGTGTTAATACAAGCATATTTCTGTCTTTTTTCTCTCTCTCTCTCTTTCTCTAGGTCATTATATTGGTCATTGCATGGAAGATGAACGCGTCTACAATGGGTATAACACAAACAAGAATTTTTAAAGATGGAGATCAACATATCAATTGATTATCAATACACACAGGATATATTACCAAAGACGAATGGATGACAAGTATGCACCAGTTGGGGTAAGATGTGCACGAGTACCAATGAGATAAAACACCAGGAGTCTGAACATTGGTTGTATTGTATTGTTTAGAACGGACTCGGTCAGTTCATTCAAGCTAAAGCTTCCAATGTTTGAAGCGAGCATTCGTGATCCGGATACTCTGAAAGAAGTATATCGCTATACATTTGGCTATGCAAAAAACAAGGGTCAAAAGTGCATGGATGTAGAAGTAGGTTTCCAAAGACATGACGTTACAGCATTCTAATATACCCAAAGGTTGCCTGCGAGATTTGGAACATGTTATTAGGTGCCTATTTTCCATTGACGATTCAGTTTATTGAGTTCTTGAGAGAAGCAGATCCTGTCCGAGTGATCAACAAGGATCAATGGTCCAACTTTTTTGAATTTGTCTCGAGCGTATCTGACGATCTGATTGATTATGACGAGACATCAGCATGTAAGAGAAAGAGGCCCTTTGAAAGGCATTTGTATGAATTGAGTGTCTAATTTGACTTGTTTGGCATCTTTAGGGCCTGTTTTGTTTGATGAGTTTGTGGCATGGAAAAGAGAGAATCGTCAATGAGAATAAGCGAGTAGAGTTAACAATTTACAATACCCCCACCAAATAACTCTTCTTTTTTTTTTCTAAAAAAAAAAGACTTTATTTTTTTGACAAGAGAGAAAGGCTTTGTTTATTCTTTTCTTTTAAAAAAAATTCATTTGTACATAACATGTGTGTGTATGGGTGTGTATTGGGATAGGCAGGAGAAATAAAGGGGGAGATAGAGGGAGGATCAAGGTGTTTTGCAAGAGATATCTAGGGATTCTGTAAGACATTCATACGAATATTTCTTGTCTGATGGTCTTTTTCCTTTGAAAACCAATACTCACAAGATGGCTCTTGGGATACACAGTCCAAGGCAGTGGTTTGTATTGGTGTTGATACGAAATCTCATCATCACCAAAGTAATTATTTGCCTCGTGGCAAATACGAGGTCTTGCCGGTGGATACAATGACTTTTCCTACAAGCCATATCTTCCTCTTCCTCTTGACCGTCAAATGGATCTGTATAAACACGTGCCAGGAAGGTGACGAGTCTTGATGTATCCACAACCCCTGTTGGCCGATTCTAGTAGATCATGATGACCTTCGGTATGGTTAGGTTGGTTGGTTGGTTGGTTGGTGCACTGACAAGTCTTTTGACAGAATCTAAATATATAGTCCCACTACTGCGGAAGAGATTCCTCGACAGGGCAGACATGACGGTCCATCCCACACCATTGCCCTTGCAGTTCTCGGTGTCTTTTGCTATGGAATAGCCAAATCCAGACAAACGATAAACATTGTCAGGATACATTATTACTAGAATATATTGGGTTTACTTTATAGACCCAAAGGAGCACTCATGATTGTATACTCGCCCGGTGCATTACCACAGGTCTGATGGAAATACGGGAACCCTGCAAATAGCCTCGGACAAACTCCTCATAATCAACACTAGGGGCTGTTGATATTCAGGAACTATGGCTGAAAATAAAAGTGTGGCACGGTCGTGTGCATTGTTACATATATCTAAAGACGGCGTGCTTGGTTTAATATAGGAACATGTAACATCATCGACCACGTTCTGAGTTACATCAGGAGGCAGTCTGGTGTTTATAAATAATACATGGCACTTGAGCAATACAATGGCACTTGCTAACATGGTCAGAAATCGTATCATTTGATGAGCGTAGAAAATATTTAATAATTAATATTATTTAGCAGTAAAATAAATCAATAAACAAAAAAATCTAGTATACCCTTACTTGAACTTGTGGATTCTTAAAATACCAATTGATACAAGGATATATTTATTGATGGGTTTTACAAACTTTCTTTCTTTAATAAAGAAACTACATGCTTTATATCCATAGATGTATCAATATATATATATATATATATATTCATTTGATTGCCCCAATCGCCATTTTCACTATTCTGGATAATGAAGAGAGAGGAAAGGAGGCTTTGAGTTATAATAAGCATGGTAGACTATTTGGTACAAAGCTGTGAATTATTCCAGATAAAAATAGGACCTAAATTTAATTTATTTCCAAGAGTTGACATTGAGTATTACTAGGAAATAGTAAAGATGTTTGGATAAAATTTAATATTCGCGCCAGATCCAGTTTGTTAATCAGAGGAATCTCATTATTCACTTTATAGATCTTTAATAGAGAAAGAATCGCTTACATGAAAAGGGGAAAATTATATCAACATAACTATATATATATATATTGGTTTATCCTCTATGGACCAAAGTAAACCTCGAGCCAATTCAAAACTTGTATCGGTTTAAATATACAAATATTACATTGCCAAAAGTTTTTGTTAAACAGAGGTTTTTATTTTACATCTTTCAAGTCTCTTTGCTTCAGCAAGTCTAGCCTCTAGTCGATTTGTACGCTCATGATCATTTATTAGATGCCCAAAGTCAATTATGGTGCTATCCACATTGTTTGATTGAATATATCTATTCAGAATACTAACGTCATTTACATCATAACCAGCAAGTTTCTTCAAGTACCCAGTAGTGTCTTCAAAATGTATGCGCATATTGCAACAAGCTTAGCTTACTTTTGTCATTTAGTCTGTGTTCATGATAGATACGTGTAAGAGTATAAAGTACTTTGAACAATATATGAGCTATACCCAAAGAAAAGAATATGTTGGTGCTCAACCACAGTATTGTAGAGTTTGCTTGATTTAAAGAAATGGGTGTTATGTTAGCCTTCCAGATATAATAATCTTGTTAATACTGATAATATGGTTATTATTAAATGTTGGTTGTCTTGATGACCCACATTGATTTTTTTTTCCAACATATTTTTGTGGACATACATTATCATAAGAGACAATGATGCGTTTCCATGTCTAGCAAGTCAGCTATTTCCAAATATTGACGGTTTTTGGATGGAAGCGAGCTCCCGGTCAATCACTCCAATGCACCCTCTCAAGTGCATGTTGCTCATTTATCTCAAATGAACCGAGAACCCTGCTATTTGATGGCAGAGTCCAAGAGACTATTGGTGATCCCATCCAAAAAACCTGTGGTAGGAAGCTTGTCCGACACTAAGGAGCTCAGAGATCAACCGATACCCCAAGTGAGTGTTACCCAAAGGCCAGAGATCAATGTCAATTTGCTTTCACACAGGATACCTCGAGCTATCCCTCTCATTTGTAGGCAAGATCTGCCTTTGGTGTATAGACAAAGACGATGCTGCTGCTGTTATTTTGATAATTACAAAGTTGATACTGTACAGAATGCATATTATATGCTTTGCTTTGTGGAATGGTTCAGGTGTGATGAATAACACATCTTGTATTTAGACTGTTGGGAAGAACACTTTCTGTGGTGGCGTTTTAACAATCGTGCGACATTAATAGTCTGGCGCTCTTTACTATCATGGGCAGGAACATGGTAGAGGATAGTAAAGACCTTTGGACAGTGAGCAGCTGTTTACTTGACACAATACAATTCACAGATTCGTTTTTCTGCTCCACCATCACAGCCAGCCTTTGAAGACTGCCAATACAGCATACACAATTAACGATCTAAAAGGGTTACACAAGCAAAGATTGTCGGAGAGTCAATCAGATGGCGCTGGATGGACGGGATGGCTATACCTGCTTTGTATCAAGAGTGGGCAGAATCTCCGCCATTTCTTTCCCGTCTATCTTGCTCACTTTTCCCGTTTCCCATTCTCAAAACTTAATTTGGGGTTACTTTGTCCAAGAACCATCCAGGTTGACCAGACAGAGTTCAACCCTTTGTCTCGACAGCATTCCCAGGACCAATTGAACCACCAGCATCCCCACAAATATCCTAATCGCCTAATTAGAGCCTAAATTTATGCTTTGCGCCTAGCACGTTTGTTTAAATAGCGTAGATGACCTGTAAAAAGAATGTTTGTACTTTGGATTCTCTCTAGCCAACTTTGAATACAAAATTATTGCAGACATCACATTGAGTCATGTTCCTCAAGAGATATAAGGGCAAGTTATATAATAAAGGCCAGACTCACAAAACAAAGCCCTTTAAACAGGGTCCTTGATATGAGAGAAGTGATATATCAGAGTCAGTGTTGTGTAATTCATAAAACAATCAGTATCAGAATCAAAGTATGTATATAACACCACCATAGTTCTTAAGAATTACTATATATTTAAGAGTCTCTTGGATAATAGTCTTTTCAACATTACGGCTCTCATTACAGACCCGTGAACAACAAGGGAATGTTTGCTAAAAGGCAACATGTCACTTGATATCATAAACGATATCATGTTCAACTATAGAATGTATTAAATAGATTGTTATTTACAACTGGATCAATGGTATTTGGCTTTTCAAAAAGAAAACTTTGTGTACTAAAGTGTCAAGATCAGAGGTAATTTGTGCCTTGGAGTCATATGTCTCTTTATCACGAGCTTTATCCATGGGGTCATATTTGACTATAATTACTTTGTGGGAAACAAGGGCATGGACATCAAGACACCAATCTCGCGTATTTTGGGCTCGTACTAGCCCCAAACCACCTAACAGACAAGACTACCAAAACACGGCCAAGGCAGTTTACAGTCAATATTGTGAGTAGGGTGAGTAGGTTGATGTGGACATGCAAACAAAGAGAGAGATAGAGAAATGGGATCTCTTTACAGCAATAAGTGCAAGCCAAATATATTCTTTTTGCTCTCGATTCAATCTCACTCAAAGTGGACCCACTCATTTTTAACTTGCCAACTAATATAGAGTCGTTGGCAGCAAAGAAATCTAGGAGAATGGAGGTTCCTGAATATCTTTCTTTGAGAAACAGCTTTGAAATCTATACAAATTAATCTTGACTTGATTGTTGATTGAGAGACTAGGTGTAGTGACAAGGCATATAGTCTTGCAATCCAAGCAAGTGCCTATTGGTTGTGCACTGATTTTGCCAAAGAAAAAAGGATGTTTACCAAGAAGCCTTTGTTTCTATCAAGGTTGCTAGAGAGTATATGGATCCAAAAGAGAATATGATTTATTCAGTGTTTGCGAGGAATTTACAAACTAGCCAAGATTTACAACTGTACGGTATTGGCAGGTAGTGTGAGTCCATGCCATGGCAGAACTCACATTAAAGTGTGTGTGTGTGTGTTTTTTTTTGAAGGCGAATATTTTGTGTTTTGGATGGATTGATTTTGGATGGGTTAGTGATGAAATCTGCTTGGATTTCCAAATGTTTTTTTTTTCACGACTGGTTTGAAAATGGATTTTGTCCTTTATAGAGGCAAAGTGGTGTCTGGCAAAGATTGAATGAAAAAGAGAAAGAAATAATAGGCGGGAATTATAATTATTGCCTAGGGTTTCTATGCAACTCCCGTGGAAACGTCATGACCAGGCCTTTCTGGCGCTGTATCGTTTTCTGAATTGATAAAATCGCTTGCTATTCTAGACTTGATAGAGCATACCAGAGACATTTACCCCGTACATGGATCTACACATAAAACATATGGATTGACCTGTGTACACCTCTTTAAAAGGTCACAACATCATGTTCAAAAACACATACACTTTAACCCTCTCAATTACATGCTTTTCACTTTGTTTTATTGTAATGTAAATTATCAATGCCAAGTTCCTGCTGGCTTTGTCTGTCAGTCTGCTTGCAATTCTTGTATTTTTTTTATAAAAAAAAAGGTTGTTTCTTTAGATGTATTTGAAGGAATGGGTAAAACAAATAAACGTCTCTTTTTTAAGGGTTGGTGGGTGGGCTGGTGTATGTATATAGATGGTGGTTGTTCTTTAATTGCGCAAGAACTTGCCAACGATATGAAGACCAAATACAGAGGCAATGAAGGCGAGCGAGAGAACAAGGACAACAACGGGATCACTATAGAGAGCATTAGACCATTTGATCCCCTTTTGTCCTTTACTGGCCCAGTAACCCCCAATTCCCAGATCTCTATCTTTCGCCTTTATCTCTCTCCTATTATCTCTTTATGCCTTTATTCCGTGTGATTTATACTTACGCACGAAGTCCAGGAGAGTCATCCGAGTAAATGCGCATCATGCTAGATGTGCTTCCACCGGGAACACCGCCTCGGGGTGTGCTGGTGTTGGAACGCGAGGTAACGCGCTTTCTAGAGATGCAGGTAGGAGAGATGAGTATTTTTGGGAATAAAACATGATAATCTACATGTCCACATTGATATTCTTACCGGATGGTGCCCTTGGGTGTAGAGGAATCGGCCTGAGAACAGAGAGGGAATGAGTATTGTGGATTAGGTTAGGATTGTTATTTGAGACTATTGATAATCATTCTTTGTATACTTGCCATGTTTATTAGATGAGAGTAAGAGGGAAGGATAGAACAAGACAGTCTGTAGAACAGGGCAGGTCCAATAAAATAAAACTTTGGCTGCTTTTCGAGGTGCACTCGTCTGATTGGTCAGAAATGTTCAACACTTCTCCTGCCGCAACGTCACAAAAGCTTACTTGGCCTGACAAGATAAGTGTCGCTTTAATTACGCCTATTAGGATAAGCCTCGTATGGCCTGTAGGATAATATTATGTCTATTGCCAGACATTGGCAATATGGATGCTACCTCTTTACTGCCATTGACACACACACACACGCAAAAACCTCGTTTTCTTTGTAATTGATGGCTATTGGCTCTGTACCTCGAGCGGTCTGTGCAAGGATTTCATTTGATGGTTATACAGACAATTTTGAAAAAGAAAAAAAAAGGTAGAGTAACAGAAGCTGGCCTGTAATGGTTATTTATTGCATTTTTAAAGACAATAAAAAGTCAATGTATCTTTGCGGTTTAACAACCAGAGCACAAAGATCTTTTGAAATCATTTACATTCACTGCCACACCTATCCCATCATTTCTTCATCTCATTTACCTCTACTTTAAAAATAAATAAAAAGCTTGTCGACAATATATTGCAATTTAAATAAGATAAATAAAATTTGGATAGAATGGGCAATTAGAATATGAGAGCCAAAAGATTGGACAAAGACTAAATGCTCTCCTGATCGCTAGATCGTATTCAAATACACATCACTTATACCTCTTCATGTCCATTGGTCCATTAACGATAGTCCTGCCTTATAGTCCAAACTACTCAAATACATGATGGTTATATACATACACATCCTTTGCCAAAAGGGCAAAAATTTATTATATTCTCCAACTGTATATATACAGAGATAAATTCAAGCATCATACGCCACAATATGATAAAAAGTTCGGGATTTTTCATCGACTGGTAAGTTTTTACGGGTCATTAAAGAAACAACGGCTTATTATTATTTATTGACAATTTTCAACATGGTAAAAAAAAAAATTGAAAGAGTGAAATGACAAGGAATATCTTGACTCCTAATCCCAATCACAGTTACGATGGACTGTGCTC
This sequence comes from Phycomyces nitens, assembly GCA_022702545.1. Lineage (NCBI taxonomy): Eukaryota > Fungi > Mucoromycota > Mucoromycetes > Mucorales > Phycomycetaceae > Phycomyces > Phycomyces nitens. The sequence goes on along the minus strand of JAHRBC010000006.1, from coordinate 3,005,881 downwards.
AATCAAAGTGATGTTATAGAAAGCCGGAATGAAGCTGAACTCAAGGTACGTGTGTTATTTATTCCAAATCACCTCATTCACACTCATTTAGGTCGAAAAGCTGGTTCGAACCTACAACCGAGCTCTCTTGCTTCATCAGACCAAACAATACAAAGAAGCCAAAGAGCTTTATCGAGAAATACTAAACGATGATTCAAAATCGTTGGATTCTCTAAAAGTAAATATTGCAATCCATCCTTTTTCACATATTCAAGTAACACTGCACAAACTAGGATGAACTCCGGACAGAAGCCAGCCGGAAACTATTGACCAAGGATTTGCCCTACTTGGCCTACAAAAACTATGGGCAGATTCTAGAAGGAGAATACAATGCAGCCGAGACAAATAAGAGTTCGATTGGAAAGGACGCCGTCAAACATTACCTAAAGGTGTGTCTTTTTGCTGCGAAAAAAAAAGCTGTGATTTAATTTATGGTCCATAGGCTTTGGATACAGACCCAACAGATCCTGCTCTGTGGTGCAAAGTAGGAGACCTTGCACTTGAACTGGATTGTGACAAAGTTGGCCTGGCAGCATACAAAAGAGGACTTTCTGCTACTCTTGGTTTCCCAAAGAAAATAGAATCTTCAGTCATCAATGGGGTCGAGCCATTTGTGTTTGAAAATATCCATGAAATACTCTTGGAAAAGATTGGATACGGGCGTATTTCTCCAAACCAGTGGAGGTGTCTCAATGGCATTTGCACCGTAGGTATGTTGATGTCAATTTACATTGACTAACCAACCGGTTTATCTATTATATAGGTGGCTTACAAGATTGGTGACGTTTTCGAATGTGTATTCTACATTGATTGTATCCTTGAGCAGTATCCACATTGGCCAGTTGGAAAGCAACTTCGTGAGAAACTAGATCAAGAAATGAGGCTGGATAACTCCTTGGATCAAACTCACGACGAGGATGTGTCTATGTCTGGGTTAGAGCAAGTCTCTTCAATATCACTGCAAAAACTAACCTGGCCAGAGCTTACGAAAAAGATCCTTTTGTTATACCAAGACACAAGCCTATCAAAAAAGTACATGACTCTCATGCATTTAAAGGTTGATCGCATTGTTTATTCACATCATATACGTTCCTAGTGGTAAAAATGATGATCGTCATTCGGAAAACATATACACTGATCTCTACAAGCGAGCGTTCATCTACAATAAAAGAGTACACATCAACGTGGAGCGGAAGGAACCAATTGTCCTTGATGTTCCAGAACAGCCTTCTAGATCAGACAACCAGATAAACGATCCCAAGCAATACAAAGACTGGGAATCTGAGGAATCCCTGAAAAGTGGTTTAGAAAGCAACTCTAATGATAATCTACAAAGCGAAGAGAATGTCCTTCCCACTGAACCGATGGTAGAAGGACCTGTGATCATTGACTTGGTTTCTCCTACAATTCACATACTCGATGATATGAACGTTGACAAGGAATCATTAAAGCGTAAAAGAGAAGACACACAAGAGGAGCGAGAAGACGGCGCCACAGATGAGCCTGATGATGAGCCTGAAGAGGAACCCGAAGAAAAAAGAGCAACTCTAAGGTAACTCTGGCTTTATAGATTTATATTTATAAACTTGGTTATTAATCTGATATGGGCAGAGCGTCTAAACGTCAGCAGCAAAAGATTGAGCTTGAGAAAAACGCAAGGATCAAAATGATGGGAGAAGAACAAATGTTTGTTAACAAGGCAAGGCTAGTATTAAACACAATCTGGATGAAAGACAGCCTTCCTCCTATCGATCTAGTTGGTCTTTCTGATGGCGATCCGGCCTTGGTTGCTGCCCTTGATTCTGACATGAAAGTAAATGAGAACACCTTTGAAAATCAGCCGCAAATTACTGCAAATGACGATACTAGTGATACAGTAACAATGGACCTGTTCTGGACTTGGTTGGATGCAAAGGTTGCCGAATTGGACAGTTCTTATCATTGGGACATGGAAGCAAACCAGACTAGGTGGGTTTAATCACATTTTTGTTTTTGGCTTTAAATGGTAAAATATGTGGACAACTGCTTGTTTACTAAGACCAATGGTGGTTTACTAGGCCAAAGGGACGTACAAGTGGAAAAGGCAACACTCGAAAGTGCGGAACTTTTCATAAAGGGTCCATTGATCATTGTATGGACGTAAACCAGCATTCAATTAAATCTGCTCTCTTGAACTTTGTCACTGCCCTCAATTCCGATAATTCTGGTTCGATGGATAGCCTTTGCAAATTGGCAATGTGCTTGCTTGAGTTGGATGCTCAAGAAGAATACACGGAAGCATTTGATCAGGCAATCATAAAGCCAATGGTCGATGCCATTATGGCCCTAGAGCGTAATATTTTTAGTGCCTTTCCTTTTGACAGAAGAAGCACAGATGTAAGTTTGCCTATTCAAAGTATTGGATTGTATGTTTAATTAATAAGCCATAAATTAGTCTGTATTGAGAATATGTGAAAGTCTAGTAGACCAATTCATCATCAAGACTATTGCAAGCAGCAGATCAAAGCTTTCTCTGTCACGATCCAAGGGGGCTGCAAAACAAGAAGCAACCCTCCACGAAATGGCACAACTCTGTCATACATGGATTGAGTTTTCTGAACAGTTTGTCCGAGGCTTTGAGCTTCCATTTGTTCAAAAGAGGTCTGATCTGTCAGATTCTGAATTCAATATAGAATTCAAAGATGTACAGCATCAGCTCAGGCTTTTGTTTGCTAGAGGAAAGTTGGCAGAGTGTGAAGGCAATATTGACGATGCGGTTCGGCTATATGAGCAGTGCGAATTCATCCTGCTTGAATATTCTAAACATGAACCAGGTACTTCTATATCCATGTCACTCAGATGGTAAGTCTATAGTATACTCGAAAATTGCACGCATGGCTGACAGGTTTTGGATTATATATATATATATAGTCAATATGATAACTGTATTAGTCTCGGCAGTATTCAACAGAAATTATCAGATCAGCAAACAAATGAATATGTAACAATGACATCAAACATGTTGGAAAACAAGGATTACCCTGGCGTAATTCGTCTGTTGAAAGATTATTTGCTCGAGACTCAAGAGGATACATCCAGAGCTAGCCCAACAGAGATTTGCGAAATTCTTTTGATGCTCGGAAAGGTAAGTGTCTTTTTCTGGATATTTCTGTGGACAAAATTTCCATGGATTTCTAATAATCGGTTTGTAAACACACATGGTACAGGCATACATCAAAACTGGTGAATTTATAGAGGCTTGGAACTGCTATTCCCGGACATTAGAACAGGCTGTTGATAATATTGTATCCTATGGAAGTTCCCATACTACTTTGGATAGCTTTCTATCAAAGGAAGAAGACACCGAGTTCTTTGATCTACTCAGAACAGTATGTTTTGCATGTCACTTACGACATGATTACTAACAACGTATGGATTTGCTTTAAACTATAGCTCAATTCTGTAATCAAGAAACTCACTGATCTTGCCTTTCAAAAGGATATAAATGGTATTTTGATCGATTAGTATACAATATAGGAACCAAATGGCTAACCAGCTCGAGATATAGATCCAGTGTGGCAATCCATACAGCCCAGTCTTTCCTTCAAAAGAGCCCTGCTAATTGTGATCCAAATGTCGATATTCTACATCTATCGCCATTCTGACTTTATTGCTTTGATCAGTCGTTATGAGACACCCGAATCAGTCCCTCACTCTCCTTCAGAAATCACAAAGGCAAACTCGTTTAATGATACTGTCATGCAAGCATGGGTGCTTTTATCTATATTGATGCACGTCGAACTCGAAGAAATGCCTATATATGAAGCAGATCTGGCAACCTCGTTGAGTACATTACTTAAAGATATACACGAAGAGCTGGGCGAGCGCGAAATATGTGGATCTGGCAATGGTAACACTGGTTTTAATGGTATAGATGAGAGATACTTATGTGCCTTTGCTTTCAATGGTCCCAGGTATATTTCTCAAGCATCTTCTTAAAGTGCTGCCAAAGTCGGATGATGCTGAAGAATGTGCCAGTCTATACCAATGTTATCATTGTTTGTACGGTTTGCTATTGGCTGTAAGTATATTTTACCAAATCGTTTTTTTTTGTGTGTGTGCTCTATTTAAGTATTTTATGTAGCCGGATTCAGACAATATCCAAGACCATAATGCTGTTCACAAGGATATCGATCAGAAGTCAGCCGAGCCACTGTTTGACCTCGTCAAGGATACTGCTCTCGAAAAACTGAATCGTGGTGTGCCATTAAAGAACGATGTAAAGATTGCGATCGATATTTTGTTTGACATTTTCAACGCAATTCCGGATAATGCATGTAAGTAGCATCCCAGTATGCCTGTCATATTTTATAAAATGCAATTGATAATATACAAGGGCGAAATAGGGACTTTCTTTTTAACTTATGGTCATCATTGTACCTTTATAGATCGAGCCCAGTTTAATGCTCGAATTGTAGACATTTACTTGTCTGGAAACATTGTACCAAAGCCTTCTGTTGCAGAATTGGTAGAGACCGCAAGCTTGCCTACTCGACCTGATAGTTCAGAGATCAGTCACATATCACGTAAGTATTTTCGTAAACAATGACAATTATCCAATCTTGATACAATTTATTTTTTTATGTTTAGCTGTGTATTTCAAGATATTTTGGATAAGAGGTAGAACACTGCGTATAAATACCAAAAACAGAGCGAAATCAAATCTAGAGAAATCTATTGACGATCTAAAGGAGGCAATTGCATTGTTCATGGTATGCAGACATATATATATATATATTAGTGCTTTAGGGTATCCAGACACTTATAATTTTTATGTGCCTATATAGAACCATATATATCTGTGTCCAAACGACTTTTACGGATGGTACGATCTTGCTCTTTCCCTTTCCCAGCTCGCAGAAGAAATCCTTGTATTTAGTACGGCCAGACTTCCATCTTTCAAGAACGAGATTGCCAAATATCAAAAAGTATGAAAATGTTCAATACAAAAATTACCAATACAAAAATTAACTTTTCCATTTGCTTTTATCAATTAGAAAGCGTTTTTGGCATTTGTGAGAGCATGGTATCTCATTAAAGAAAGAAAACTTACCATTTCAGATGCCACGTTATTCGAACTGTATGCCCACTTTGGCGAATTGGTTTTCAGCATGACAGGATCACCGATGAATATGGAAGCCTTCAAGGCACCAAAGACTTCAAAAATTGTGATGGCTGATGGAAAAGTTCATAAAATCGCAGAGCCCGTCTTGGGGAAAAAGCTAGCGTATAAATTAGTAATCAAGTTATTCTCCAAAGCACTCAAGTACGATTCTCCGGATGATTCTCACTGGAAGTAAGTTTTTATTCTTTATCATGTCATCTTGAATGTTTCATGGGTTTATATAAAATCTCCTGATGTTCTTCTATTTTAGGTGTCATTATATGATTGGAAAATGCTGCAGTAAGCTAGAGTTACGGCCACAGGTATTACTGCTATAGTCAAACGATATAATGTATTTATCATATACATGATATCTTTACCTTGGATTCGGGATTTAATAGGAGGTGCTGGGTCATTACCGATTGGCTTGCAACCATGCCATTTCGCGCCCAAGACAGCAAGAGAATGTGGAAAGCACTCGAGAGCCTATATATACACTTTGTTCTGCACTGGCAAAATATTTGTACACTGAAAAAATTCAGGTAATTTTATCAAGCTATAAATATAAAAGTATATTAATATTTTATCAAACGAACATTGTGGTAAAAATGTATTTACCAATTGTAGGCCCAAGATGTTGAAAAATATTTCTCGGGTATACCATCTCTCTTGCCCAACAATTCTCTTTTTGACGAGATATCAGCTTCTTCTTCAAACTACTTTGAAGGCATATGTGCAATTCTTCCTCAAGGTATTCCTGTCCCTATATATCCATTTTCATTTGGTACCGAGCCTACCAAAGAGCTTTCGAAAGCAGAGCTTGAGCACCAATACAAGTGTATAAATAAACTGTCTGTAGAGAAAATCATGGCCTACAAGATTATATATGACCGATTGACAGAACTCAGAAGAATAGACAAGAGATCTCTACACCATCGTCCGATATTTAGGGTAATATCAAGGTTTCTTTCTTTTTGAAATTATATTTATTATTTATGGGTACTCGACTTTAAACTAATCAACACATCTTTACACTCTATAAAAATAGCAAGCCTGGATAAACTTTTATATACTTGGAAATATAAGACAAGCAAAGAAAGATATGCTTTCTCTTTTTAATTTTCGATCCAACACAAAGCTACTTGTAAATATCTGGAAATCTGATTATGAAAGGTAAATTAATTTTTTGTTTAAAAAAAACTAGTTGAAAAACATGGTACTCTTTATTATTTTTAATGTCTAACATGATAACTAGGCCAGGAAAACATTATGAATATATACGCGAGTATATTTTATTTCTAATTAATATTGCCAAAGCTTCCAAAGATATAGAATGTCTCGATTTACTTGGTAAAAAGCTGCAGAAATCCCAAGACATGCCTGTCAGCGACAAGGAAAATTATTTAAAAGCTTGCTCTACATTTTCAATCGATTTAACTAATGATTAATGTTAAAAATCATTGTAAATTTTAGTAGTATATATACATTCATATATATATATATATTCACCTATAATAGGTCATGGGACGGCATTACAATTTCTGGTTTTTTATTTTTTATTTTTTACGATATCTCTATTTTCTTGGGGGAATTCTTGATACACTCCCACCAAAAGAATATCAAAAAGTGTGACATGGACTCTTTTGTAGAGAGTAGATTTCAGTGTTTATATTCTAAAAGCTTCTTTGAACTTTACCTTTTCAAAATTCTTTCTCAATCTAATCGAACTTGCGATGACATGAACACCAAATAAGAAAAACTTTGCCATTGGCAGACAATTTTTTAATCGAAAGAAAAGATTACTGAAACTGCTAAAAACTTTGGAAAGAAATACAACATCATCTTTTCTATCAAAACCTCGAGTTTTAAGCAAGGAAAAATTTCTTACATTTGCAAGCGTAGAGGATTAAAACGTGAATCGTAAATAAATTCTTCAGGCATTGAGAAACGAGAATCAATCAAAGGTGCTAATATCATAAAGAAAGAAATGAAACGGAGTACTCAAAAGTTTGATTGTCCTGCTTCTTTCAACTTGTTTGATTTCACCATAACAAGAAGCAACATGGAACACAATCATACAATCTCACAGGACAATACTACCTCTGGAGTCAATCGTAAGCAGCCACCTAAAATTATGGAACACATCCATACTTTGCTGTCTAGTGGGCATAAAGACCCAGTTATATGTGTTATAGATGTAAGTGCACATACCAACAATTGGCAACTCTTTCTAAAGTATTTTTACCTAGACTTTAAAAGCGTTAAATAATGAATATCATCAAAAAGTACATTCAACCTTTTTTTTTGAAGAATGAGAATGGAAAATAAACGCTCCTCCTTATATCCTATCCTGAAATCATTGGATATACTGGTAATTATTTTATCATCATCTTAATATATATAAAATCCTTCAGAGATACGAATTAAAACTCAACCTAAGTCATGTGATTTACGTCTTAAAATCCTTCAGAGATACGAATTAAGACTTAACCTAAGTCATGTGATTTACATCTTAATATACGCATCTTTCATCTCTCGGCACTAAATCCTTCAGAGATACGAATTTAAACCCAGACCAAGTCTTGATATTTATACATTTAAAAATCACAATTTGCTTCTCTTTGCTAATTTCAACATTTAAGATGAGCTCATCAACTACCCCAATTTGTGCAAGCTGCAAACAACCTGGACATTATCGCCGTACAAGCCGGCATTGTCCTATGAATCCACGTTTTGGTCTAGAGAATAACAGACCGAGAAAACAAGCCCGATATGAGAGTGCTGACATCACAATCGAAGAGAATTCATCATCTCCTGAGATTTCTATTGAGAATCAAGAGAATATTTCAGCCATTACTCTTCTACAAATTCCTGTAGTAGAGAATACTGATGACAATGTTGTCGACATTATTGAGGACGTTATTGAGGATGTTGTTGAGGATACCGAGGAAGTTATTATGGAGGATAATAATGTAGAAGTATTTGATACCAGAGACGTTGAATTGGAAGAAACAGTTTCTGAGAACTCTGTAGAAAGCACAGTCAATACTGTTGTACTTATCTGTGGCAGTTGCCTTCAACCTGGACACAGAAGGTCAACTCATCGAAACTGTCGCAATAACAGAAACAATTTGACAAGAACAGAAGCAACAACTTCGCCCTTGAATGCTGCTAGAATCAATGGAAACCTAGAACCTGGAAGAATTGATCTTGGCAGGATGAATATCGCGTGTCCTTTCTGCCACTCAATGATGTGGCTTAATGAAAGAACTTCCAGGTCAACAGTTGCAAAGCCAGCATTTTCCATGTGTTGTGGATCAGGGCGATTTATTCTGCACCCGTATGAGCCTACTCCTACTGAAATTCATTCGCTTCTAACACGACAAACCCCAAAATCAAAGGCATTTATGGAAAAAATTCGTAACTACAATATGGCTTTGAGTTTCACATCCCTTGGTGTTAAAATTGATCAATCTGTTGCAAACAACAATGGCGGAGCATACAACTTTCGTATCAGTGGCAGTTTGCACCACAAGATTGGCTCTCTGCTTCCTGTCGAAGATTCTGTTCCTTCCTTTGCTCAGATCTATATCTATGACACTGAAAACGAAATCAATCATCGCCAAAATACAACAGGGGAATTAGACATTGAAGCCTTGAGTACATTGCAAACCCTTATGCATAGAGTGAACCCCTTTGTTTCTCTCTTCAAGTCTCTTGCTGCTTTATCCCAAGAAAATGGCAGAATTTGTGATCTTACGTTACGCCTAAGAGCAGAAAGCACTGACGATTCTCGCAGATATAACACACCGACTCAATCAGAAGTAGCTGTTATTATGGATGACAACTCAAACGCAACAGGAAGAGATATTATATTACATACTCAACAAAGTCAACTTCAGAGAATTAGTGAAATTCACCAATCGTACGATGCTTTACATTATGTTCTTATATTTCCCAAAGGAGACCATGGATGGACCATAAATTCCAAGTCAATTTCTGGTGAATCAGTGAGCATAATGCATTGGTACAGTTTTCGCTTGATGTATCGTACAGATACACAACATCACTTGCATCTTTTTGGTCGGCTTTTTCAACAATTCATAGTTGATATGTATGCCAAGATGGAGCAGCAAAGGCTGAATTATCTGAGACATCACCAGAATGAACTCCGGGCAGAAGTATACAGTGGTGTTCAAGACGCCATAAATGCTCAAGGTGATTCGTTGACAGGTGTAGGATTTCCTTTGATACTTCCATCTACATTTATTGGAAGCCCTCGACACATGCGACAGTTGTATCAAGATGCTATCAGCATAGTCAGTCATTTTGGTAAACCTGACTACTTTATTACAATGACATGCAATCCAAGATGGCCAGAGATTACAAGAGAATTGTTGGAGGGGCAATCGTCAAATGATAGACCTGATCTTACCTCGCGTGTTTTCAGGCTGAAAATGAAGGAGCTTATGGACGATTTGTTGAAGAAGCATGTACTTGGAAGAGTAGTTGCACACATCAGTGTAATTGAGTTTCAGAAACGTGGATTGCCTCATGCGCATATGCTATTGATTCTAAGACCTGAAGATAAGCCAGTCAATCCAACTGAGTACGATGCAATTGTTTCTGCAGAGATTCCAGATGAAGATCAGTTCCCGTTAGCATATGAAACTGTGACAAGAAACATGGTCCATGGACCATGTGGAATGCTCAATCCCAGGGCGCAATGCATGAAACAGGGCAAATGTTCAAAGGGCTACCCACGCAAACTAAGAGAATCTACTGAAGAAGATAGTAGAGGGTATCCTTTGTACAGAAGACGAGATGATGGAAAGACAGTGAAGAGAGGGAGACTCGAACTCAACAATGAATGGATTATTCCACATAATCCATATCTTTGTGCAAAGTATGATGCTCATATTAATGTTGAAATATGTTCCACAATTTCTTCAGTTAAATATCTGTACAAATACGTATACAAAGGCCATGACCGAACAAGAGCAGTGATCGAAGACGCTGAACCTCAAGTGCGGAATGAAATCCAAGAATTCCTTGATGGTAGATATGTATCTGCTTCAGAGTCGTCTTGGCGCCTCTTTTCATTCCCTCTTCACCAAGAATCGCCTGCCCACCAAAGACTTGCTGTCCATGTTGAAGATGGACAATTGGTATATTTTAGAGAAACCAGTGACCCTGAAAACATTGCAAGCAATTATTCAAGAACAACCTTGACAGCATGGTTTGAATATAATGCTCAACACCCGGAAGCCAGACATATACATTATGTCAAATTTCCCGAACATTTTGTCTGGAACAGGGGATCAAAGATATGGACACCACGAAAGAGACAGCATGGGAAGATAATTGGGCGAATCTACACCGTCTCCCCCAGAGATGTTGATAGATATTATCTTCGCATTCTGCTTCTCAATGTCCCTGGAGCAACATCTTTCGCTGACATCAGGACTGTCAATGGTGTAGACCAGGGAAGCTACCAAGCTGCAGCAAGAATGCTTGATCTCCTTGCAACAGATAATGAATGGAATGAGTGTATGGTAGAGGCAGCACAATACCAGTTGCCTTCTTCACTCAGAAGTTTGTTTGCGCTACTGTTGGTTTTCTGTCAACCTTCTGATTCGCACAATCTTTGGATTAATCACAGAGATGCAATGTCAGAAGATTATCTTCACAGAGAGCTGGACGGCATTGAAACAAGAGACCAAGAGCAGCTTGAAGAGCACAAACTTGCCGCATACAATCAGACTCTCTTAGGTATTGAACGATACCTGTCAGTACATGGGTTTAGTCTCAAAGACTATGAAGGCTTTGTGCTGCCAAGTCAGCAAGAACAAGTGGATGAAAATATCCAAAACATACTAGAAGAATTGGATCTTTGCCGCCAAAGTCAAGGTTACCTCAATCCTGACACTATGCCATTCAATGGTAGTCAAAGACAAGTGTATGACAGAATTGTTGAAGCACTTGATGAAGAACCAAGAAGCACAAAGTTGTTTTTTGTTGATGGTCCTGGAGGAACAGGGAAGACATATGTCTTTAATGCGTTGCTGACAAAGACGAGAAGAAGCTCTGGGATAGCTCTTGCAGTGGCATCAAGTGGAACTGCGGCGTTGCTGCTGAATGGTGGAAGAACTGCCCACTCACGCTTTAAGATTCCACTTAGAGTTGATGCCACGTCAACATGTTCAATTACACCCTGATCATCTGCTGGAAAACTTCTGAAGATGGCAAAGTTGATTGTATGGGATGAGACATCCATGGTTAGCCGTCATGTCTTTGAAGCTGTAGACAGAACGTTCAGGGATATAATGCGGCTGGAAGACCAAGAATTGTCTCGAGTTCCTTTCGGTGGAAAGCTTATTGTCTTTGGAGGAGACTTTAGGCAAGTACTTCCTGTGATTCCTGGTGGAACGAGAAGTCAGATTGTGGATCAATGTATCAACCATTCTCCTGTCTGGCAACATGTCAAATCTCTCCGCTTGACTACAAACATGCGTGTAGCTCAATCTACTGACCCAAACCAGGCAACCCAATTGCAAGATTTTGCAGATTACCTTTTGCGGGTTGGAGAAGGGCGTGAGGCCACACTTGGTGATGCTGAGACCATTCAGCTCCCAGAGTCGATGATAGAAAAAGGCTCCAATCTTTACAATCTGACAAGTACGATCTTCCCAGACCTACACTCTGCTAATCCCAGTAATGAGTTTCTTGCTGGCCATGCAATTCTTACTCCCAAGAACTCAGATGTCAGAAAGATAAATGATATTCTTTTGGAGTCATTTCCTGGCCAATTGGTTGAATACCGCAGCATTGATGAAGGGCAATCAGAAGAAGACCAGGTTTCATACCCCATTGAGTTTCTCAATTCATTCGAGTCCTCAAGTCTTCCTCTTCATAAATTGAAGCTCAAGGTTGGATGTCCAGTAATGCTTCTGAGAAATTTGGATCCGGCAAATGGACTATGCAATGGAACCCGTTTAATCTGCGAATCACTTGATCGATATGTCATCAAAGGGAAGATTCTGAACGGAACATTTGCAGGCAAAGATGCCTTTATCCCAAGGATTAAACTAAGCCTATCAAGCACTGAAGGGCATAATTCCATTCAACCGGACCCAGTTCCCTCTTCGCCTAGCATTTAGTATGACGATCAACAAAGCACAGGGTCAAACATTAGACAAGATTGGTGTATACCTGCCATGTCCAGTGTTCTCTCATGGCCAGCTGTATGTAGCTCTATCACGGGTGCGTAACTTGAACTCTATTAGAGTGATGATTGATACAAGTGAAAGCCCCACTATCCCAACTGCAGGTTCTATACACCCTCAAACATGTCAAACAAAAAACATTGTATTCAAAGAAGTTTTCCGATTTGTGTAATCATACTTCTTATTAGCTCTATTGTTTCTCTACCTATATAATAATAAAATTATCTTATCAATCGCCTTTTTTATCTTAAATATATATACCAGTAGACCTATTAGTTGTGAAGTCTACGACTGAACCAAACTGCTGGAATTAGTTATTAAAGCTATGCAGTAAAACGTAGTATAGTCTAACATCCGGTAGTAAGAAGATATTCTTTCTTAAACATAGGCCGAGAGGGGCCCCCCCGAAGGGAGGGGTGTGGGGGACCCCCCAAAGGGGGGGGGGAGCGAAGCTCGTCTTCTTCTATATATTTAAAATTCTATAAAATTAGAAGTCATGTGATTTACGTTTTTTTCTTCTCCCCTCTCTCCTTTCAATTTTTTTTTCTTTTTACAAATTCTTTTCTTTTTATACATCCACACACAAAAATACACTTTAAAACCTCTCTTAAAATCAGACATCTTTATAAATCACATGACTTATCATCAGAGTTATTTTTGGCCCATTTTTTTAAAAAAAACCCAAATTGCCAGTAAAATCAACGAATCAACCAAACCAGTAAATTAGTAATCAGTGAAGTCAACGACTGAACCAAACCGATGAATTAGTAATCAGTGAAGTCTACGACTGAGCCAAACCGGTCGAAACGTATAAGTTGTGAAGTCTACGACTGAGCCAAACCGGTAGAACCATATAAAATGCAAAGTCTACGACTGAGCCAAACCAGTAGAACCATATAAAATGCAAAGTCTACGACTGAGCCAAACCGGTCGAAACGTATAAGTTGCAAAGTCTACGACTGAGCCAAACCGGTAGAAACGTATAAGTAGCAAAGTCTACAACTGAGCCTAACCAGTAGAAATGTATAAGTTGCGAAGTCTACGACTGAGCCAAACCGGTCGAAACATATAAAATGCGAAGTCTACGACTGAGCCAAACCGGTCAAAACATTTAAACTGCGAAGTCTGCGACTGAGCTTAACCAGTAAAAATATTTAAACTGCGAAGTCTACGACTGAGCTAAAGAAGTAGAACCATATAACATGCGAAGTCTACGACTGAGCCAAACCAGTAAATGTATTACTTGCGAAGTCAACGACTGAGCCCAACCGGTGTGGTGCCCGCGTAAGCGGGGAAGGAGCGTAAGCTCCTGGTCTATCATCATCATATTATTAAAATAGAATGAGATTAGTCCGTCACGTGATAAACCCATCCTAACTCATCACGTGCTGTATAATATCTTATTCTTATCATCATCACCATAAAAAAAAGGTCACATAGTATAACACAACACAACACAGGGAGAGATATATAATTTTTTTATCTGTTACTTACATTCTAAAACAAACGCAATCACTCGATAATACTTTTTTGAAATGCCTCAAGCTACTTCTTCAATGCGCTCATGCAGATGTGGATCTACTAATCATCTGAGAACAACTCACCGTGATTGTCCCCTGAATACAATTTCTCCATATGTACAACCCCAAACTGTACCTTGCCCCAGTTGTGGCTCATTTGAACACAGACGCTCTAATCATCGTAATTGTCCAAACAATACCAGCAATACTTCAGTTAATGTTGTTAATCACGAACAAAGTGAATCGAATACTACTCTTTCTAATATTCAAAATGTACCAAGATCGAGAAGAAATGCACGTCGTAATTGCCCAAGCTGTGGTTCAAACACTCATTCCAGAGCAAGCCACCATGAATGTCCTTTCAATACTGAGCAAACAAGAAATACAACCAATGAGATTACTCCAACAATTTCACAGTATAGAGTCGCTCGCATGATCCCTTTTAACCCTGAGAACATTATTGGACCAAACATTTCTTTAACTGAAGGAAACTTATATCGCAGACATGTTTTTCCACGTATGGAAAGCAGATGCCCCTTTTGCAATGCACACATGTGGGTGGATGAGTGCTTAAAATCAAGCAGTATCCAAAACCCGAGGTTCGGATTGTGTTGCTCCAATGGAAAGATAACACTTCCATTACCTATTGCACCTCCACAAGAGCTTTTGGATTTTGTCACCAACCATGATGCAAGAAATGAGCAATGTGTGAATTTTCATACCAACATTAGAGCATTCAACAATGCATTTGCTTTTGTGTCTATAAAGGCTAATGTTGACGAGAATTTGGCCAGTGGAAGAAATGGCATATCAACATTTCGTGTAAATGGTACAATGTACCATAATGTTGGAGCACTTCGAGCTCAAAATGGAACCTCAGCTGGATTTTCACAGATCTATTTCAGTGATACGAATGAGCAGCTTGCGAGACAGACATCGCTTTTCTCTGGATTAAATCATTTGACTGTAGAGACAATCCAGTCCGTCATCCAGCATGTAAATCCATATGCTCAATCCTTGATGTCTGTCGCTGAGCAGTTTCGGAACCAGCCATTCGGTAGCCTGCAAGTAATAATAAGAGCAGCAAGAGATGCCGGACGTCGCTATGACATACAGAGCTCGCCTGAAGTAGCGGCGATGGTTATTGAAGAGAACGTTGATGGTAATGCATCTCCACATGATGTGTTAATAAGTGATCGTACAACTGGATTACGATCCATTAGCTCAATGCATCCAGGATATATATCATTGCATTATGTCCTCATGTTCCCTTTTGGAGACGATGGATGGCACATGAATCTTGAATCTGTTCCCTCCAACCCTTCCATCACAAACCTCAATAACCAACCAGTACGCATCACCATCCTTGAGCATTGTTGTTATTTTCTGATGATCCGTGATGGCAGCTACCTACATCACTATGGCAGATTATTTCAACAGTACATAGTTGACAATTATGTTCGCATAGAGACAAGCCGACTTTTGTACCTTCGACTCAATCAAGATGGTCTCAGAGCAGAGATGTACAAGGGCATTGGTGATAATATAGAGGACCCTCGGCAAATCGGAAAAGCAGTAGTCTTGCCATCAACTTTTACCGGAGGACCTCGGTATATGAAGCAAATGCTTCAAGATGGACTTGCCATCATAAGATCCTGTGGAGTACCGACACTCTTTGTTACATTCACCTGTAACCCTCAATGGCCGGAAATTACAAGAGAGCTCAATGGTCAAAAAGCCCAAGACAGACCGGATATTTGCGTCCGTGTTTTCAACTTGAAGATGAAGGAGATGATAAAGCATATACTTGATACAAAATGCTTTGGTGATGTATCATCTTACATTGGCACAGTTGAGTTTCAGAAGAGAGGCCTTCCCCATGTCCACCTTCTTTTATTCTGATGCCAGATGAACGTCCTCGCACGCCTGTAGAGTTTGACAACTTTGTTTGTGCAGAGCTCCCTGACCCAATCACCCACCCAAAGTTGTACAATACAGTAGTCAATAGTATGACACATGGTCCTTGCGGTACTGCCAAGCCTGATGCTCCATGTATGCATAATGGTATATGTACCAAGGGCTATCCAAAGGCATTCATCGAGGAGACAAGGGTAAGCTCAAGTGGATATCCACTTTACAGACGAAGAAACAATGGGCAGTTTCACATCTTTGGCCGTGGACATTTCGTTGTAACAAACCAACATGTTGTCCCATACAATCCATACCTCTGTCACAAGTATGATGCCCATATCAATGTTGAGATCTGTTCCACAACCCGTGCCATCAAGTATCTGTGTAAGTATCTTACAAAAGGCTCTGATCGTGCACAAGTAGAAATTTCAAACGAGAATTCTGCTGTTGATTCTGGACATCGAGATCAACCAGTTGCTATTGATGAGATTACTGAGTACCAGAATGCTCGATATATTGGCCCATGTGAAGCTGTGTGGCGCACATTTTCAGTCCCTATTCACATGCACCACCCAATGGTATCACGACTCAGTATCCATCTACCTGATGAGCAATACGTCAATTTTCGGGAGGACATGTCTGCAGAAGAACTTCGCCTTGCACGCGACTCTCTCTCTCAAGGAACAAAGCTCTTGGCGTTTTTCCAACTCTGTGCTTGCGACGAAAATGCACGTCAATATGCGTACAATGAAATACCAAAGTATTACACTTGGATGGCTGCCAGCAGAAAATGGAAGGCAAGGAGCAGACCTCCATTTAAAGATGTTGTATCTCGGATATATGCCGCCAGTCCGTCAAATATGGAGTTGTTTTGTCTTCGGATGCTCCTGCTCAAAGTACGAGGACCAACAAGTTTTTCGAGTATCAAGACCGTAGATGGAATTGTGTATGGAACCTTCCAACAAGCTGCTCTTGCTCTTGGGCTCTTGGCGGATGACAATGAATGGGATAAGTGCATGGATGAAGCCAGACAACTCTCCCCTTCGGCCTCAATAATTCGTGCATTGTTCACATACATTCTGACCAACTGTTCTCCATCTGATCCTTCTCTTCTTTGGGAAAAGTACAAAGATGATATGGCTGATGACTACTTTTTCGAGATTCTAAATACTCTTCCAACTACAACAATGGACTTGAGTGAGGAACAGAAAGAGTTGATCTTAAAAAGGGCTCTTGGGGACATACAGTCTCGACTCCAGGTTACTGGCCATAACCTTTCGGATTACCCAACAATGCCGCAAGAATTTGTTACGGATATGGGAGATATTCCAATTCTTGAGGCACTTGAAATGGCCGAAAAGAGAGGATACGACGCCGAAGAAGAAAGGCAGGCACTTGAAGTAGTTCAGAGGATGTTCAACACAGAGCAAAAGATCGCTTACGATCAAATTGTTGCATCCCTGAATCTTTTCGAAAGTGAACCCCAGAGCAGACTGTTCTTTGTTGATGGGCCAGGCGGGACAGGAAAATTGTTGCTGTTCAAAGCACTTTTGAACTATGTACAATCCAAGGATGAAATCGCTCTCCCTGTCGCTACTTCTGGAATTGCCGCAATCCTATTGCCCGGTGGAAGGACAGCACACAGCAGGTTCAAGATACCATTAGATGCAAACCATGACTCCTCCTGTGGTATATCACTTGGATCTTCCCACGCAAGGCTTCTACAAAAAGCCAAACTCTTTCTCTGGGACGAAGCCGTAATGTGCAACAAACACAGCTTTGAGGCTGTTGACAGATGCCTTCAGGACATTATGGGTGCAGTAGACCCTGTCTATGAGAGAATTCCGTTTGGTGGAAAAGTGTTTGTGTTTGGCGGAGACTTTCGTCAAATCTTGCCTGTTGTGAAGAAAGGCACACGATCTCAGGTTGTAGGAGAGTGCTTAAACAGAGCTACTTTCTGGAGATTTGTAAAAGTGTTCCGTTTGATCCAGAACATGAGAGTTTCTCAAAGTGGTCCTCTTGCTGCTGAATTCGCTGCAAAGTTATTGGCTATTGGAAATGGTGACGGAGAACATGAGCACACTCTTGAGCTCCCTCCACAGTGGTGTATTGACTCGGAAAGCTATGGAACCCTTATTAATAAGGTGTATCCTCAAATTTCCTCAATCAACCAGCAGCCCCACTACTACAGCCACAATGCCATCCTTGCACCAACCAACAACATGATCACCCAAATCAATGATGTTGCCATCGAGATCTTTCCTGGAGACACCAAAGAGTATTGCTCTTTAGACACGGTCATGGATTCTGATGATCCGGATGCAGACAATGCCAGATACCCAGTCGAGTTCCTCAATTACCTCACTTGCAGTGGTATTCCACCTCATATACTCAAGTTGAAAATTGGTATGCCTCTTCTTATCATGCGCAACGTCGATCCAGAAGCTGGACTATGTAATGGCACAAAAGTATTTGTAACCACACTCACAACAAACATCATTGGCATCAAACGTTTGGATCAAGGCAATAATGGAATTGACTACTTCCTCCCAAGATTCAATATGACGACTAATGAAGGCGAGTTTCCCTTTAAGCTCTCACGCCGTCAATTTCCTGTCCGGGCTGCCTTTGCCATGACAATTAACAAATCTCAAGGACAGACATTGTCTCATGTTGGTGTCTACCTTGAGCATCCTGTGTTTTCTCATGGTCAGCTGTACGTTGCACTCTCCAGGGCAACAGATCCAACAAATGTGTGTGTGGCTGTCCCAAAAAATGTATCCACCACAAAAAATGTTGTATATAAAGAAGTTCTTCTTTAGTTCCCACATCATCAGTTTTATCAACATATACTTTTATCCTAACATCAATAAATTTTCTATATTATATCCTCACTAATAACTTAAAATATCTTTTACAACTTATAGCAACTATTTACCAATATAATTTATATTATGTCTATCCTCTTATTAAAATGTAGATCCAATTATTAGTAAAGTCAATGGATGAACCAAACTATTAAAACTCTAATAATGTAACCAGTAGTCAAAATAATTTATAAACTCAGTAGAACCTCAATAACAGCCTATAGCCATAGATACTACGAAATCGTAAAATTAGATCTTTGCAGTAGAACCAGATATTTCTTTCTGCCTGTAGTTGGGAGGTAATCAGGGAGCCCTCGGAGAGCAAGCAGCGCTTGTATATTTAAAATTCTATAAAATTAGAAGTCATGTGATTTACGTTTTTTTCTTCTCCCCTCTCTCCTTTCAATTTATTTTTCTTTTTACAAATTCTTTTCTTTTTATACATCCACACACAAAAATACACTTAAACACCTCTCTTAAAATCAGACATCTTTATAAATCACATGACTTATAATATAGATTCTTTTCTTTTTATACATCCACACACAAAAAAAAAATACTTTAACACCTCTTTTAAAATCAGAACATCTTTATAAATCACATGACTTATAAAAACCTTTCTTAAAATCAGACGGTATTAGAAGTCATGTGATTTATACCCAAGCTCTATTTAAATACATTTTATTTGTTCCTCACTCTCTCTTTTTCACAATGTTCTTTCTCTTAATACAGTAATATACCTCTTGCCTCTACAAATATAAATTGCTTTAAAAGGCTATCATATCAGATCTTTATAACTGCATTAAATAAAAAACCAGCTGCCCTGACATATTTTTTGTTTGGCCTTGAAAAATAAATAATAATAAAGAGAAACTTTGCAATCATCTCTTAAGAATCTTGCAATCCCCAAGCATCAATCACCAATCCCAATCCCAATCCCAATCCCCCTTTCCTCAAAACCTAACAAAAATGCTTTCAACTGAGAAACGTTGCACTTCATGCAAGCTGACTGGCCATAGCCGCAGATCTAATGCCAAATGTCCTATGAACCCTAAAAACACTTTGCTCTTTATCCCTCAAAAGAGAACAAATGATGCTATTTCCATTGAACAAGAGTATCCTGCAGAGAGTAGCAGATGTAATAACTATTATAATTATATTAGTATAGTACCAATTCTTATGTTAATTGTATTTTCTTCATATTCCTCTATACAGCTGCTGCTTTGAGAGTGAGAGTAGAGACTCCTCAGGAACCCGAGTTGCCCATAGAACACCCCCAAGTTTCTCTTCTCATCTCTCCTGAGATTCACAGTGAAGAACAACAACAGGATATTCTGGCTATCAACCCTGTATCTGTTCCCCTGTTTTGTCCCAGCTGCCTTGGAACTGACCATCGTCGTATTACAAGCATTCAGTGTCCTAATAATTCAAGATATGCAAACAATACTGTTAGAACCCGAGAATCAGGCATGCACAACATTGCCCGACTCCCTGCAACTATTGAGCCAACTGTAGACAATAGAGGGAAAATGGACATCGAATGTCAATTCTGTGGTGCCAACATGTGGATCAAAGAAAAGTGTCAGAGCTCTTCTCTCAGCAACCCAACATTCACTATGTGTTGTGGCCAAGGAAAATATGTTCTCCCTCAACTTGAGCCAACTCCCACCGGGATTACAGAACTTCTCAACAATGCAACACCAGCTGGAAAAGATTTCTTTTCCAAAATCAGAAGATACAACAGCACAATGAGCTTTACTTCTTTGGGTGCCAAGATCGACCATTCGGTCAGCAACAATATAGGTGGCGCCTACAGCTTCAGAATCCATGGTACCATTTGTCACAAAATTGGTTCAATCTTGCCAATGAGTGAAAGAGAGCTTGCCAGACCTCAGTTTGCTCAAATATATATTTATGATCCGGCCTCTCAGATTGAACAGCGTCATCGAAATGTGCCAAACTTGGAGAGAGACGTTTTAGAGAAGATCCAGGCTGTTCTTATGGATATAAACCCATTTGTATCTTTGTTCAGAACCATGGATCAAGTCTCCCGCCAGAATCCCAACATACAAGATCTCACTTTGCGCTTGGTTGCTGAAGGTCCCCAAGACCAAAGGCGCTATAATGCCCCAACTGCCGAGGAAGTGGCAGTATTGATTATGAACAATGAGCCTGGAACTTCCAGAGATATTGTTCTCCATACCCAGACAAATTTTCACCAAAAGATAAATGAGTATCACCGATCCTATGATGCTCTGCATTACGTCTTGCTCTTTCCTCATGGCAAAGATGGCTGGACAATCAACTCGAGATCATTATCAGGAAATAACATATCAGTTATGCAGTGGTATTCTGGCCGCTTGATGTACCGCCCCAGCTCCCACCATCACCTCCACCTCTTTGGCCGCCTCTTTCAGCAATACGTTGTTGACATGTATGCAAAGCTTGAACATAACAGGTTGAACTACATCATGAGCAACCAGGACCGCCTCCGAGTGGATCTTTACAGTGGTGTACAGGATGCCATAAACCTCAATGACAATGATTTGGCAAATCTTGGTCAGCGAGTTATCCTCCCATCATCTTTCATAGGCAGTCCACGCCATATGAGACAATTGTATCAGGATGCAATGAGCATCGTCCGCCACTTTGGCAAGCCTGACCTCTTTGTAACGTTTACCTGCAACCCGACTTGGCCAGAAATCTCCTCTGCTCTTTTGGCTGGACAAAAGGCCAACGACCGCCCAGATCTCTGTTCCCGGGTTTTTAACCTCAAGTTAAAAGAGCTAATGAATGACTTGACAAAGAACCATATTTTGGGGAAGGTCAAGGCATTTATTTATGTCATTGAGTTTCAGAAGAGAGGTCTTCCTCATGCCCATATTCTGTTGATTCTGCATACGGAAGACAAGCCAACGAGTGTAGAAGACTATGATCTTATAGTCTCGGCCGAGTTGCCCGATCCTGAGTCAGAGCCACAGGCATATGCAACTGTCCGTCGTAACATGATGCATGGTCCGTGTGGTCCTACCCATCCCAACGCCAGGTGTATGGAAAACGGCAAATGCCAAAAGCATTTCCCAAAGAAGTTCAGTGAGGAGACAGTGGAGGATGGTACAGGATACCCTGTTTATTGCCGCCAACAAAACGGACGTTCTGTCAAAAAAGGTCCAGTCGAGTTGGATAACCGATGGATGGTTCCCCATAACCGTTTCCTTTGTGCAAAGTACAATGCGCACATCAATGTTGAAATTAGCACATCGATTTCAGCCATAAAATACCTCTACAAGTATGTATATAAAGGTCATGATTGTGCAATGGCAGCCGTGCAATCCTCAGGCCAACAACAACAGCAAGTAGAACAAACTGATGAAGTCGCCGAGTTTCTTGACGCACGTTATGTTTCTGCTTCTGAAGCATCCTGGAGAATTTTCTCCTTTAAACTTCACCATGAGTACCCTGCTCACCAACGACTTGCGATCCATACTGAAAATTCTCAGCAAGTATACTACCACGACTCTGATGATATAGCTCAGCTATCAAATATCAATGTCAATACAACCCTGACATCATGGTTCCAATACAATGCAGCCAACCAAGACTCTCGCCAATACCTCTATCCAGAATTCCCCATCCATTTTGTCTGGAACAAGAAGGATAGGAAATGGACCCCTCGCAAGAGATTGGAGGGAAAAACGATCAGTAGAGTATATGCAGTCTCCCCAAGAGATGTTGAGAAGTACTGCTTGAGGATCCTCCTCCATAACGTTCGTGGTGCCACCAGTTTCGCTGACATTCTTACTGTCAATGGTCATCAGCTTGAGACCAACCAAGCTGCCTGCCGTGCTCTGGGTTTACTTCTGAACGATGATGAATGGAGTACATGCATGGAGGAAGCTGCATCCCATCAGATCCCATCATCATTGAGGCGTTTATTTGCTGTCCTTTTGGTATTCTGTGAAGTCTCAGATCCTTTTGTCCTCTGGATGTCCCATCGCACTTCTATGGTCGAAGATTATCTTCACCTGGCCAGAACAAGCCAAGCAGATCCTTCTTTGGAGCCTACCCAAGACATGTACGACAGATGTCTGTGGGATATTGAAACACACCTGTCCGTAAACTCCCTCACTCTCACTTCATTTACCGGATTTATTCTCCCACCTATGCCCCAAAACCTCACTCTTTTACCGAATCGCCAGTCATCACAGCCAATCATTCAAGAACAGCAACAGCTCTGTGATGATGCCCATCTCTTGCCCTGTCCCGACAACTTTCTTTACAATGAGGACCAACGCTCAGTATATGACACTATACTTGAAGCTGTTGATGCCTCCCAAATTGCACCAAGGCTCTTTTTCGTCGATGGACCCGGTGGTACAGGAAAGACATTTGTCTTTAATGCCTTGCTCCAGAAAGTGCGCCAAACAGGAAAAATTGCTCTTGCTGTTGCAACCAGTGGCATTGCTGCCCTTCTGTTAGATGGTGGTCGTACAGCCCATTCTCGGTTCAAGATACCAATTGATATTGATACCCATTCCATTTGTTCAATTTCGGCAAATTCGCAGTTAGCTGAATTGATCAGATTAACAGAGTTGGTTATTTGGGATGAGGCATCCATAATAAGTAAGGATATCTTTAATGCTGTAAGCCGATCTATCCAGGACATCATGAAGGCTGTGGACCCCTTGCTTGAGCATGTCCCATTTGGTGGGAAACTATTTGTCTTTGGTGGTGACTTTCGTCAGGTTCTTCCTGTCATCCCCAGAGCGTCCAGGTCCCAGATCGTGTCCCAGTGCATCAGTAGAGCCAGTGCATGGAGACATGTAAAGACACTGAAGCTGAGGAGAAACATGAGAATTGCCCAGGCAAACACTCCTGAAGATGCAATGCAGCTCAAGAATTTTGCGGCATTTCTCTTGCAAGTAGGCAGTGGCGTTGTCCCCACCACGGGCAGTTCTGACACAGTTCCAATCCCATCAACAATGTTGATCCAAGGCCGTAATATCACTCACCTGGCCAGTGCTGTATTCCCCAATCTCTCCTCCAATTCCGCCACACCTCAATTCCTCATGGGTCGCGCCATACTAACTCCAAAAAACGCTGAAGTCTCCAGGCTCAACAACCTCATTCTTGATCAGTTTCCTGGGGAACTTAAAGAGTACAAAAGTGTTGATCAAGGCACAAACGAAGACGACCTCTTAGCATATCCAATTGAGCTCCTCAATTCTCTTGATCCTGGATCCCTGCCACCACACAATCTACGCCTCAAAAAGGGCTGTCCTATAATGCTCCTAAGAAACCTTGATCCCAAAAATGGGCTATGCAATGGCACACGCCTTATATGCAGTCATCTTGGCAGATATGTCATCAAGGCAATGATTGTCACTGGGTCCAATGCCGGAAAACAGGTTCTTATCCCAAAGATCAAGCTTAATCCATCCGGATCAAATGCTTCGATTGAGTTCCAAAGATACCAATTCCCAGTCCGTCTTGCTTTTGCCATGACTATCAATAAGTCCCAGGGCCAAACATTGGACAGTGTTGGCTTATACCTTCCTTCCCCAGTTTTTGGCCATGGCCAATTATATGTTGCCCTTTCCCGTGTGCGAAGCCCATCCGGAATTAAGATTATGCTTGACACACCCTATGACCCCAATACGCCCCAAACTACATCATTTACGACCAATGTAGTATATAAGGAAGTGTTTACAAGACATTAACTACTATGCAATTGACTCTAAGCACTTTATGCCCTTATACACCTATGCTCTCATACACCTATTTCTATTTTTTATTCAAGCCTATGCCACCTATGATTCTATTTCTCCTTCACCCATTTAATATATATATTTATGCAATTACCAGCTATACACATTTGGTGACCATGCTACTTCTAATATTACAGATATGAGTAAAGACAACAACTGAACCAAACCAGCCAACTTATTTGTTGCAAAGTCTACAACTGAGCTAAACCAGTAGAAACATATAACTTGCGAAGTCTACAACTGAGCCAAACCGGTCGAAACATATAAAATGCGAAGTCTACGACTGAGCCAAACCGGTCGAAACATTTAAACTGCGAAGTCTGCGACTGAGCTTAACCAGTAAAAATATTTAAACTGCGAAGTCTACGACTGAGCTAAAGAAGTAGAACCATATAACATGCGAAGTCTACGACTGAGCCAAACCAGTAAACGTATTACTTGCGAAGTCAACGACTGAGCCCAACCGGTGTGGTGCCCGCGTAAGCAGGGAAGGAGCGTAAGCTCCTGGTCTATATTCTTAAAATTTTATAAAATTAGAAGTCATGTGATTTACGTTTTTTTTTTCTCCCCTCTCTCCTTTCAATTTTTTTTTTTACAAATTCTTTTCTTTTTATACATCCACACACAAAAATATACTTAAACACCTCTCTTAAAATCAGACATCTTTATAAATCACATGACTTATAATATAAATTCTTTTCTTTTTATACATCCACACACAAAAAAAAATATACTTTAACACCTCTTTTAAAATCAGAACATCTTTATAAATCACATGACTTATAAAAACCTTTCTTAAAATCAGACGGTATTAGAAGTCATGTGATTTATACCCAAGCTCTATTTAAATACATTTTATTTGTTCCTCACTCTCTCTTTTTCACAATGTTCTTTCTCTTAATACAGTAATATACCTCTTGCCTCTACAAATATAAATTGCTTTAAAAGGCTATCATACCAGATCTTTATAACTGCATTAAATAAAAAACCAGCTGCCCTGATATATTTTCTGTTTCTGTTTGGTCTTGAAAAATAAATAATAATAAAGAGAAACTTTGCAATCATCTCTTAAGAATCTTGCAATCCCCAAGCATCAATCACCAATCCCAATCCCAATCCCCCTTTCCTCAAAACCTAACAAGATGCTTTCAAATGAGAAACGTTGCGCTTCATGCAAGCTGACTGGCCATAGCCGCAGATCTAATGCCAAATGTCCTATGAACCCTAAAAACACTTCACTCTTTATCCCTCAAAAGAGAACAAATGATGCTATATCCATTGAACAAGAGTATCCTGCAGAGAGTAGCAGATGTAATAACTATTATAATTATATTAGTATAGTACCAATCCTTATGTTAATTGTATTTTCTTCATATTCCTCTATACAGCTGCTGCTTTGAGAGTGAGAGTAGAGACTCCTCAGGAACCCGAATTGCCCATAGAACACCCCCAAGTTTCTCTTCTCATCTCTCCTGAGATTCACAGTGAAGAACAACAACAGGATATTCTGGCTATCAACCCTGTATCTGTTCCCCTGTTTTGTCCCAGCTGCCTTGGAACTGACCATCGTCGTATTACAAGCATTCAGTGTCCTAATAATTCAAGACATGCAAACAATACTGTTAGAACCCGAGAATCAGGCATGCACAACATTGCCCAACTCCCTGCAACTATAGAGCCAACTGTAGACAATAGAGGGAGAATGGACAGCGAATGTCAATTCTGTGGAGCCAGTATGTGGATCAAAGAAAAGTGTCAGAGCTCTTCTCTCAGTAACCCAACATTCACCATGTGTTGTGGCCGAGGAAAATATGTTCTCCCTCAACTTGAGCCAACTCCCCCCGGAATTACAGAACTTCTCAACAATGCAACACCAGCTGGAAAAGATTTCTTTTCCAAAATCAGAAGATACAACAGCACTATGAGCTTTACTTCTTTGGGTGCAAAGATCGACCATTCGGTCGGCAACAATATAGGTGGCGCCTACAGCTTCAGAATCCATGGTACTATTTGCCACAAAATTGGTTCAATCTTGCCAATGAGTGAAAGAGAGCTTGCCAGACCCCAATTTGCGCAGATATATATTTATGATCCAGCCTCTCAAATTGAACAGCGCCATCGTAATGTGCCAAACTTGGAGAGAGACGTTTTGGAGAAGATCCAGGCTGTTCTTATGGACATAAATCCATTTGTATCTTTGTTCAGAACTATGGATCAAGTCTCCCGCCAAAATCCCAATATACAAGATCTCACTTTACGCTTGGTTGCCGAAGGTCCCCAAGACCATAGGCGTTACAATGCCCCAACTGCCGAGGAAGTGGCAGTCATGATAATGAACAATGAGCCTGGAACTTCCAGAGATATTGTTCTCCATACCCAGACCAATTTCCACCAAAAAATTGACGAGTATCATCGATCATATGATGCTCTGCATTATGTCTTGCTCTTTCCTTTTGGTGAAGATGGCTGGACCATCAATTCCAAATCCCTGGCTGGAAATAATATGACAGTTATGCAGTGGTATTCTGGCCGCTTGATGTACCGCCCCAACTCCCACCATCACCTCCACCTCTTCGGCCGTCTCTTTCAACAGTACATTGTTGATATGTATGCAAAGCTTGAGCATAACAGGCTGAATTACATTATGAGTAACCAGGACCGCCTCCGAGTGGATCTCTATAGTGGTGTCCAGGATGCCATAAACCTCAATGACAATGATTTGGCAAATCTTGGTCAGCGAGTTATCCTCCCATCATCTTTCATAGGCAGTCCACGCCATATGAGACAATTGTACCAGGATGCAATGAGCATTGTGCATCACTTTGGCAAGCCTGACCTCTTTGTAACGTTTACCTGCAACCCGACTTGGCCGGAAATCTCCTCTGCTCTTTTGGCTGGACAAAAGGCCAACGACCGCCCTGATCTCTGCTCCCGAGTCTTTAACCTCAAGTTAAAAAAGCTTATGAATGACTTGACAAAGAACCATATTTTGGGGAAGGTCAAGGCATTTATTTATGTCATTGAGTTTCAGAAGAGAGGTCTTCCTCATGCCCACATCCTGTTGATACTTCACACAGAAGATAAACCAACAAGTGTAGAAGACTATGATCATATAGTCTCAGCCGAGTTGCCTGATCCCTAAACCGAGCCACAAGCATATGCGACTGTCCATCGTAACATGATGCATGGGCCGTGTGGTCCTACCCATCCCAACACCAGGTGTATGGAGAACGGGAAATGCCAAAAGTGTTACCCCAAGATGTTCAATGAGGAGACAGTGGAAGATGGTACAGGATACCCTGTTTATCGCCGCCGACAAAACGGACGTTCTGTCAAAAAAGGTCCAATTGAGCTGGATAACCGCTGGGTGGTTCCCCACAACCGCTACCTTTGTGCAAAGTACCATGCACACATCAATATCGAAATTAGCACCTCAATTTCCGCTGTAAAATACCTCTACAAGTATGTATATAAAGGACACGATCGTGCAATGGCAGCCATGCGATCCTCAGGCCAGCAACAACCACAACAACAACAACAGCAAGTAGAACAAACTGACGAAGTTGCCGAGTTTCTTGATGCACGCTATGTTTCTGCTTCTGAAGCATCATGGAGAATTTTCTCCTTCAAGCTTCATAAAGAGTATCCGGCA
The DNA here is from genome assembly GCA_022702545.1 of Phycomyces nitens. NCBI lineage: Eukaryota > Fungi > Mucoromycota > Mucoromycetes > Mucorales > Phycomycetaceae > Phycomyces > Phycomyces nitens. The sequence continues at coordinate 2,977,755 of JAHRBC010000006.1, read as the reverse complement.
CATCAAAGACTTGCCATACACACCGAAAATGCTCAGCAAGTTTACTACCATGACTCTGATGACATAGCTCAGCTATCAAGTATCAACACCAATACAACTCTGACATCATGGTTTGACTACAATGTTGTCAATGAAGAAGCTCGACAATATTTATACACGGAATTTCCTACGTATTTTGTCTGGGTCAAAAAGGGGAAAACATGGAGCCCCCGCAAAAGATCTGAGAAAGGGACCATAAGCAGAGTGTATGCAGTCTCACCAAGAGATGTTGAGAAGTACTGCTTGAGGATTCTCCTCCATAACGTTTGTGGTGCCACCAGTTTTGCTGACATTCGTACTGTCAATGGTCATTTATATGAGTCCAACCAAGCTGCCTGCCGTGCTCTGGGTTTGCTTCTCGACGACAATGAATGGAGTGCATGTATGGAGGAAGCTGCATCCTATCAGATCCCATCATCATTGAGACGTTTGTTTGCTGTCCTTTTGGTATTCTGCGAAGTCTCAGATCCTTTTGTCCTCTGGATGTCTCATCGCACTTCTATGATCGAAGATTATCTTCACCTGGCCAGAACGAACGAGGCAGATCCTTCTTTGGAGCCCACCCAAGACATGTACGACAGATGTCTGTGGGATATTGAAACACACCTGTCCGTAAACTCCCTCACTCTCACTTCCTTTACCGGATTTATTCTCCCACCTATGCCCCAAAACCTCACTCCTTTACCGAATCGCCAGTCATCACAGCCAATCATTCAAGAACAGCAACAGCTCTGTGATGATGCCCGTCTCTTGCCCTGTCCCGACAACTTTCCTTACAATGAGGACCAATGCTTAGTATATGACACTATACTTGAAGCTGTTGATGCCTCCCAAATTGCACCAAGGCTCTTTTTTGTTGATGGACCTGGTGGTACAGGAAAGACATTTGTCTTTAATGCCTTGCTCCAGAAAGTGCGCCAAACAGGAAAAATTGCTCTTGCTGTTGCAACCAGTGGGATTGCTGCCCTTCTGTTAGATGGTAGCCGTACAGCCCATTCTCGGTTCAAGATACCAATTGATGTTGATACCCATTCCATTTGTTCAATTTCGGCAAATTCGCAGTTAGCTGAATTGATCAGATTAACAGAGTTGGTTATTTGGGATGAGGCATCCATGATAAGTAAGGATATCTTTAATGCCGTAAGCCGATCTATCCAGGACATCATGAAGGCTGTGGACCCCTTGCTTGAGCATGTCCCATTTGGTGGTAAACTATTTGTCTTTGGTGGTGACTTTCGTCAGGTTCTTCCTGTCATCCCCAGAGCGTCCAGGTCCCAGATCGTGTTCCAGTGTATCAGTAGAGCCAGTGCATGGAGACATGTAAAGACACTGAAGCTGAGGAGAAACATGAGAATTGCCCAGGCAAACACTCCTGAAGATGCAATGCAGCTCAAGAATTTTGCGGCATTTCTCTTGCAAGTAGGCAGTGGCGTTGTCCCCACCACAGGCGGTTCTGACACAGTCCCAATACCTCCAACAATGTTGATCCTGGGCCGTAACATCACTCACCTGGCCAGTGCTGTATTCCCCAACCTCTCCCCCGATTCCGCCACACCTCAATTCCTCATGGGTCGCGCCATACTAACTCCAAAAAACACTGAAGTCTCCAGGCTCAACAACCTCATTATTGATCAGTTTCCTGGGGAACTTAAAGAGTACAAAAGTGTTGATCAAGGCACAAACGAAGACGACCTCTTGGCATATCCGATTGAGCTCCTCAATTCTCTTGATCCTGGATCCCTGCCACCCCACAACCTTCGCCTAAAAAAAGGCTGCCCTATCATGCTGCTCAGAAACCTTGATCCAAAGAATGGGCTCTGCAATGGCACACGCCTTATATGCAGTCATCTTGGCAGATATGTCATCAAGGCAATGATTGTCACTGGGTCTAATGCCGGAAAACAGGTTCTTATCCCAAAGATCAAGCTTAATCCATCCGGATCAAATGCTTCGATTGAGTTCCAAAGATACCAATTCCCAGTCCGTCTTGCTTTTGCCATGACTATCAATAAGTCCCAGGGCCAAACATTAGACAGTGTTGGCTTATACCTTCCTTCCCCAGTTTTTGGCCATGGCCAATTATATGTTGCCCTTTCCCGTGTGCGAAACCCATCCGGAATTAAGATTATGCTTGACACCCCCTATGACCCCAATATGCCCCAAACTACTACATTTACAACCAATGTAGTATATAAGGAAGTGTTTACAAGACATTAACTACTATGCAATTGACTCTAAGCACTTTATGCCCTTATACACCTATGCTCTCATACACCTATTTCTATTTTTTATTCAAGCCTATGCCACCTATGATTCTATTTCTCCTTCACCCATTTAATATATATATTTATGCAATTACCAGCTATACACATTTGGTGACCATGCTACTTCTAATATTACAGATATGAGTAAAGACAACAACTGAACCAAACCAGCCAACTTATTTGTTGCAAAGTCTACAACTGAGCTAAACCAGTAGAAACATATAACTTGCGAAGTCTACGACTGAGCCAAACCGGTCAAAACATATAAAATGCGAAGTCTACAACTGAGCCAAACCGGTCAAAACATTTAAACTGCGAAGTCTGCGACTGAGCTTAACCAGTAAAAATATTTAAACTGCGAAGTAGAACCATATAACATGCGAAGTCTACAACTGAGCCAAACCAGTAAACGTATTACTTGCGAAGTCAACGACTGAGCCCAACCGGTGTGGTGCCCGCGTAAGCGGGGAAGGAGCGTAAGCTCCTGGTCATATTATTAAAATAGAATGAGATTAGAGATCATGTGATATACCCACTAGCTAACTCATCACGTGATACTGTTCCCATTTCAATTCACTTGCTCTATTCTACTAATAAAACATAAGTATTTGCCTATAGTAATATAATATAATATCTTTACTATATTGATTTGATTAATTAATTCTTTTTAACAAAGCATTTATTTATATAATTTCCCCAAAAACATATACTTATGTGTATCAAGTAACTAAAAATTTATACAGGTCTATCTTAAAATCCATAGTTTTTACAAGTAACGTGACTTAGCTACTTATTAAATTTATCCAACAAAAATGTTAACCAATAAAAAAATAATCTATTTTTAAGAGTGTGACTGATTGGATAGCTGATCTTCTGGATTTCTAACTGTTGTTTCAACTCTCCAAAGTATATAAGCTGTTTTTATATTTGGTTTGTATGTTCTTTCTTTTTCACATTTTTTTTTTAAAAATAGTATCAACATGCCTTCTACTACTACAATGAATTCTTGCCAATGTGGATCTACTACTCATCTGAGAACATCTCATCGTGAATGTCCTCTCAATCAGTCAGGTCCTTATGAAAGGCAAGGTTATCAGTCTTGCCCAAGCTGTGGATCTCATAATCACAAGCGTTTGACACATCGCAATTGCCCCAACAATAGCAACAATCTTTCAGCTATTCATAATCAAGAAAGAACAGAAATTGGTATTTCTGCTGCTGTAGGCATTATACAGTCTGACAGATCTATTTCTGGCAATTGTCCAAGATGTGGATCAAGCACTCATCGCCGGGCAACAAATTTGGAGTGTCCTTTTAATACAAGAAGAAACACAACCAATCAATCTACTACAACAGTTTCTCAGTATAGAATTGCTCGCACTATTCCATTTGTTCCTGAAAATATTGTCGGGGAAAATATTTGTCAAACTGATGGTCCACTATATCATCAGCACATATTTCCACGTATGGAAAGCAGATGTCCATTTTGTAATGCGCACATGTGGGTAGATGAGCGCTTGAAAGCAAGCAGTATCCAAAACCCGAGGTTCAGATTGTGTTGCTCCAATGGAAAGATAACACTTCCATTACCTTTTACACCTCCACAAGAGCTTTTGGATTTCGTCACCAACCATTATGCAAGAAATGAGCAATGTGTGAATTTTCATACCAACATTAGAGCATTCAACAATGCATTTGCTTTTGTGTCTATAAAGGCTAATGTTGACGAGAATTTGGCCAGTGGAAGAAATGGTGTATCAACATTTCGTGTAAATGGTACAATGTACCATAATGTTGGAGCACTTCGAGCTCAAAATGAAACCTCAGCTGGATTTTCACAGATCTATTTCAGTGATACAAATGAGCAGCTTGCGAGATGGACATTGCTTTTCGCTGGATTAAATCCTTTGACTGTAGAGACAATCCAGTCTGTCATCCAGCATGTAAATCCATATGCTCGATCCTTGATGTCTGTCACTGAGCAGTTTCGGAACCAGCCGTTCGGTAGCCTGCAAGTGATCATAAGAGCAGCATGAGATGCAGGACGTTGCTATGATATACAGAGCTCGCCTGAAGTAGCAGCAATGGTCATTGAAGAGAACGTTGATGGTAATGCATCTCCACACGATGTGCTGATAAGTGATCGTACAACTGGATTACAATCCATTAGCTCAATGCATCCAGGATATATACCATTACACTATGTCCTCATGTTCCCTTTTGGAGATGATGGATGGCACATGAATCTTGAATCTGTTTCCTCAAACCCTTCCATCACAAACCTCAATAACCAACCAGTACGCATCACCATCTTTGAGCATTGTTGTTATTTTCTGATGATCCGTGATGGCAGCTACCTACATAACTATGGCAGATTATTTCAACAGTACATAGTTGACAATTATGTTTGCATAGAGACAAGCCGACTTTTGTACCTTCGACTCAATCAAGATGGTCTCAGAGCAGAGATGTACAAGGGCATTGGTGATAATATAGAGGACCCTCGGCAAATTGGAAAAGCAGTAGTCTTGCCATAAACTTTTACCGGAGGACCTCGGTATATGAAGCAGATGCTTCAAGATGGACTTGCCATCATAAGATCCCGTGGAGTACCAACACTCTTTGTTACATTCACCTGTAACCCTCAATGGCGGGAAATTACAAGAGAGCTCAATGGTCAAAAAGCCCAAGACAGACCGGATATCTGCGTCCGTGTTTTCAACTTGAAGATGAAGGAGATGATAAAGCATATACTTGATACAAAATGCTTTGGTGATGTATCATCTTACATTGGCACAGTTGAGTTTCAGAAGAGAGGCCTTCCCCATGTCCACCTTCTTTTTATTCTGATGCCAGATGAACGTCCACGCACGCCTGTAGAATTTGACAACTTTGTTTGTGCAGAGCTCCCTGACCCAATCACCCACCCAAAGTTGTACAATACAGTAGTCAATAGTATGACACATGGTCCTTGCGGTACTGCCAAGCCTGATGTTCCATGTATGCATAATGGTATATGTACCAAGGGCTATCCAAAGGCATTCATCGAGGAGACAAGGGTGAGCTCAAGTGGATATCCACTTTACAGATGAAGAAACAATGGGCAGTTTCATATCTTTGGCCGTGGACATTTCGTTGTAACAAATCAACATGTTGTCCCATACAATCCATACCTCTGTCACAAGTATGATGCCCATATCAATGTCGAGATCTGTTCCACAACCCGTGCCATCAAGTATCTATGTAAGTATCTTACAAAAGGCTCTGATCGTGCACAAGTAGAAATTTCAAATGAGAATTCTGCTGTTGCTTCTGGACATCAAGATCAACCAGTTGCTATTGATGAGATTACTGAGTACCAGAATGCTTGATACATTGGCCCGTGTGAAGCTGTGTGGCGCACATTGTCAGTCCCTATCCACATGCACCACCCAATGGTATCCCGACTCAGTATCCATCTACCTGATGAGCAATACGTCAATTTTCGGGAGGACATGTCTGCAGAAGAACTTCGCCTTGCACGCGACTCTCTCACTCAAGGAACAAAGCTCTTGGCATTTTTCCAACTCTGTGCTTGCGACGAAAATGCACGTCAATATGCGTACAACGAAATACCAAAGCATTACACTTGGATGGCTGCCAGCAGAAAATGGAAGGCAAGGAGCAGACCTCCATTTAAAGATGTTGTATCTTGGATATATGCCGCCAGTCCATCAAATATGGAGTTGTTTTGTCTTTGGATGCTCCTGCTCAAAGTACGAGGACCAACAAGTTTTTTGAGTATCAAGACCGTAGATGGAGTTGTGTATGGAACCTTCCAACAAGCTGCTCTTGCTCTTGGGCTCTTGGCGGATGACAATGAATGGGATAAGTGCATGGATAAAGCCAGACAACTCTCCCCTTCGGCCTCCATAATTTGTGCATTGTTCACATACATTCTGACCAACTGTTCTCCATCTGATCCTTCTCTTCTTTGGGAAAAGTACAAAGATGATATGGCTGATGACTACTTTTTCGAGATTCTAAATACTCTTCCAACTACAACAATGGACTTGAGTGAGGAACAGAAAGAGTTGATCTTAAAAAGGGCTCTTGGGGACATACAATCTCGACTCCAGGTTACTGGCCATAACCTTTCAGATTACCCAACAATGCCGCAAGAATTTGTTACGGATATGGGAGATATTCCAATTCTTGAGGCACTTGAAATGGCTGAAAAGAGAGGATATGACGTCGAAGAAGAAAGGCAGGCACTTGAAGTAGTTCAGAGGATGTTCAACACAGAGCAAAAGATTGCTTACGATCAAATTGTTGCATCCCTGAATCTTTTTGAAAGTGAACCCCAGAGCAGACTGTTCTTTGTTGATGGGCCAGGCAGGACAGGAAAATCGTTGCTGTTCAAAGCACTTTTGAACTATATACGATCCAAGGATGAAATCGCTCTCCCTGTCGCTACTTCTGGAATTGCCGCGATCCTATTGACTGGTGGAAGGACAGCACACAGCAGGTTCAAGATACCATTAGATGCAAACCATGACTCCTCCTGTGGTATATCACTTGGATCTTCCCACGCAAGGCTCCTACAAAAAGCCAAACTCTTTCTCTGGGACGAAGCCATAATGTGCAACAAACACAGCTTCGAGGCTGTTGACAGATGCCTTCGGGACATCATGGGTGCAGTAGACCCTGTCTATAAGAGAATTCCGTTTGGTGGAAAAGTGTTTGTGTTTGGCGGAGATTTTCGTCAAATCTTGCCTGTTGTGAAGAAAGGCACACAATCTCAGGTTGTAGGAGAGTGCCTAAACAGAGCTTCTTTCTGGAGATTTGTCAAAGTGTTCCATTTGATGCAAAATATGAGAGTCTCTCAAAGTGTTCCTCTTGCTGCCGAATTTGCCGCAAAGTTGTTAGCTATTGGCAATGGTGACGGAGAACATGAGCATAGTCTTGAGCTCCCTCCACAGTGGTGTATTGACTCGGAAAGCTATGGAACCCTTATTCATAAGGTGTATCCTCAAATTTCCTCAATCAACCAGCAGCCCCACTACTACAGCCACAATGCCATCCTTGCACCAACCAACAACATGATCACCCAAATCAATGATGTTGCCATTGAGATCTTTCCTGGAGACATCAAAGAGTATTGCTCTTTAGACACAGTCATGGATTCTGATGATCCGGATGCAGACAATGCCAGATACCCAGTCGAGTTCCTCAATTACCTCACTTGCAGTGGTATTCCACCTCATATACTCAAGTTGAAAATTGGTATGCCTCTTCTTATCATGTGCAACGTTGATCCAGAAGCTGGGCTGTGTAATGGCACAAAAGTATTTGTAACCACACTCACAACAAACATCATTGGCATCAAACGTTTGGATCAAGGCAATAATAGAATTGAATACTTCCTCCCAAGATTCAATATGACGACTAATGAAGGCGAGTTTCCCTTTAAGCTCTCACACCGTCAATTTCCTGTCCGGGCTGCCTTTGTCATGACAATTAACAAATCTCAAGGACAGACATTGTCTCATGTTGGTGTCTACCTTGAGCATCCTGTGTTTTCTCATGGTCAGCTGTACGTTTCACTCTCCAGGGCAACAGATCTAACAAACGTATGTGTGGCTGTCCCAAAAAATGTATTCACCACAAAAAATGTTGTATATAAAGAAGTTCTTCTTTAGTTCCCACATCATCAGTTTTATCAACATATACTTTTATCCTAACATCAATAAATTTTCTATATCATATCCTCACTAACAACTTATCATATCTTTTACAACCTATAGCAACTATTTACCAATATAATTTATATTATGTCTGTCCTCTTATTAAAATGTAGATCCAATTATCAGTAAAGTCAATGGATGAACCAAACTATTAAAACTCTAATAATGTAACCAGTAGTCAAAATAATTTATAAACTCAGTAGAACCAGATATTTCTTTCTGCATGTAGTTGGGAGATAATCAGGGAGCCCTCGGAGAGCAAGCAGCGCTTGTTCTTATTATTTTATGTAATTACTTAATTATTTTGCCATTATCTTTACAGATCATCAACAAGCTTGTCCTCTTTGGTGATTTTACATAGTTTAATAAGATAAAATAATATTTGCTCAAAGCTTTTCTTTACTAATGACTTTGACACGTGTTGGGATTGTTGGGTAGTGTAATTGTCCAAGAAGTATGTATATATATTTTATATCAAAGTATTCTTATCCAATAATATGTAGCAGCAATAGCAAATGATATCGCTCTTCAGGCAAGAATATTAGAGTAAAGTTTATATGACTTCTTTTATCAAAAGAAAAATAAGAGTAGAATTGTTTTTTTTCTTTTTTGAATGTTAACTTCCTGACTATTTATATGAAAGGTTAAGAGATAGATTGCTAATTATATCTGGGTAAGTATAGTGTTAGGTTGTCTTTGGAAAGGGGTGGTGTGAGTTCAGAAAGTAGAAGAGGTGACTTCAGGAGGGTAGAAATTGAAATGAAGGTGACTTCGGGAAAGAGATTGAAAAGAAGGGAAGGTGAACTTGTGGTAGACAAAGGATGACAAGACAATCATATGTGTGATATTTGTAGTAGAAAAATGGGACGGTGGATACTTTGAGACTCTTTATTGTGGTTTAGAAAAAGTTAAAGTATATCCAGTTATTGATTCAAGAAGTATGTTAACTTAGTATTTATAATTATTGTTATAATTCTTATCAGCTTGGATATTCATTATCATAATGGCTGTGTTATCAGTTAATAGGTATTTTGAGACTTTGTCCCACAATAGATTGGGTATCACTGCAAAAATGACCCCAATTTTCATATGTGAAATAAAGTAGGATTCTGAGAAATAGTGACAATAAAACCTGGGTTCCAATGAAAATTTATCTGAGCTACAGATACATGGGCACATATGGAATGAATTGTTTCCTTCGGCAGACAGAATAGTCTGTGCGTGGACAATGGTTCCTTTAGTTACCATGAACCCAGAAAACTCAATTAGGATCAATATTTTTTTTACATTTCTGATTGTGATCAGTCTATTTCTATTTAAAAGACAGTGTTTTTGAAAGGTCTTTCATCTGTTAGCAGTGTGGAGTGTCACTGCCTACCACTGTATGGCAGTTTCTATTGGATATCATATTATGTATTCTATTGATATTTCTTGATATAATTGTCCAGAACTATTTTTTCGAGCTTCTTTAAAAGAACAATTTATGGGAAATAGTTTACAAAAAAAAATTTATTTGATAAAAAATATTTATTTTCTAGTTGGATTGCCTAGTTATCTATTCAAAGCATGGGCTATTCATATATTAACATTATGGATTACCTTTTACAAATGCAGTTGAAATGAGCAAAAACAATTTACAGCAATTGAATATAAAATAGGAATACTGCTTGGATATATAATGTGAATCTCTATACTGAAAACAAAACATTGATTAGGTTTATGTATTATGTCTTTTACTATTATAGAGAGAGAAAACTTACTTGAGGCAGATTCAGCATACTTGGTACTGAATTGAAAACAACAAAGATGTTAATAATGTATTATGAATAGAGAATATAACAGAGAAGTTATACTTATAATACACTCGCAAAAAGTATGACTAATATTTAAATATAATATTGCAAGATCTATGAGAGTAAGATAATAGAATATGAGTGTTAGTCTACATGGGGTTATAGTGTTATTGATTATATATACCATATTATATACTGCTATGGTTCTCAGCCGTGTAAAGTGCGCAGTATCTATAATTTATAAATGTTTAGTAAGAAAATGAATATTTGTATGGGTCAATCTTTATCTTACCAGTGAGATAAGTTGTGGTATATCTAATACTATTAGTAGTCAAGCAATGTCATTTAATAAAAGTAAAAGTAAAAGGAAAAATACTTACTGGGATATGTAACTCAAAAAAAAAAGAACAAATGAGTAAGCAAAGAGGAAAAGGCAAATGGAACCGAAAGAGTGGTTTAAATTGTAAAACAAAACAAAAAATATCCTAAAAGAAAAATCATTGAGTCCAAAACCAAATCACAAAACTCATATTCATATTACACTTTCACAAATCATTTATAGCTATAAAAGATGAATATCGAATTCATTATTATATTCTTCATATCACTTAAAGAAATCTTTATTACTTACTGTGAACTATATTGTATGTATATCTCTTTACTTGTATAATTCTTAATAGTATTTAACTAATTTTGCCTCTAGAAAATGCCTCCCAATTCTACCAGATCAAGAGCAAATCGAGAGGCCAGTTCTTCTCAGCAGGTGACAGCTGGTCATATTGAGCAACACCAACTTGGCCCAAGAATTCCTCTAAGCAACAATAGGGACCAGCAGTTCAAAGATCTTTTTGATGAGGTAAAGACTGTCCGGGTTGAAATTGCAACTGTCAACCAAAGACTTGGCATGTTGTTTGATACAAACAAAGAGACCAAGACAGCCATTAGCAATTTGGCCAATGCTCGTGCCAATAGTGAGGCTCGTATGGCATCATTTGTCCCAATTGCAATGGCTCCTGCTGTTGTATCTGAGAAGTCTATCAGTATCAGCGATATTGGTAGAATCATCCTGGTATGTTTAACTCAAATTATATATATAGACTAACCAAATTATATCCAGGGCCTCATTAAAGGCAAGATGTGGAAGAAGAACTTGGATTCAGATAACCCGGGTCTGATTGCTGAAAACAACAGCAGAAAAAGATGGAATGAGAACAAGCAGATTAATCATCCTGATAATGTCGCAATCATCAGTTACTTGAAGGAGTATATTCTTTCACAGCCTGAAGCTTCTGGGTTTTGGCCTGATACAGTGGTAAATAAGATCAAGAACAATTACAAGCATTCCCACCGTAAAGCTTGTATGACACCCGAACAAGATGAGGCCAAAAAGCAAAAAGGCCGATCTAACAGCAGGATTGCTGAGGTTTGTACAAAATGATTGATTTAAAATATTTTCAGTTTTCTCATATTATATTATGTATAGATCCTCCGGCGTCAAATTGCGACATACAAGAGCAACTGGAGGGTGATTGACGAAGACATGGGAGATAAGCCAGGCAACACAGCTGAGATGGCTTATCTCCATGTTCTTAAAAAAGAAGTGATGTCAGATGGGGAGTCGGAGACAGAGGAGTTAGAGCCGGATTACAAGGTGCGTGTGTTGAATGTTGCTTGGCCGAGATGGAGAAGTGATGAGGTAAATATATAAAGTATATACTTGTAAAACAAGGATGCTAATAAAGGGAATATAGCTCAACAGACTCTTGTCGGTTATTGACTGAGTTGCAAGAGTCTGTGACTTGGCAAAATTCCAGTCCAAGGCAAAGCCAAGAATGCCAAGGAGACAAAAAATGGAGAATCTTGTTCCCATCCCCTCTCACTTGTGTTCCTCTCTCCCTTCTTGGGCATTTAGAGATGAATAAAACATTTTTGTAAATGACAAACAACTTATTTTTGGATTAATATAGAATATATAATGGGGTTAGATAAAAGTAAAAGTAAAAGAAAATAAAAATAAAAATAAAAATAAAAATAAAAATAAAAATAAAAATAAAAATAAAAATAAAAATAAAAATAAAAATAAAAATAAAAATAAAAATAAAAATAAAAATAAAAATAATAAATTAATATGAGATCTTTCTGGGAAGAGGGACTACAAGTCTTTTTCTAATATCTCCAGTTGTTTTGTACTCCATGATTGCAACAGACATTAGCACTGGGAAAACGGTAAAAGTAGATCATGTGTAAAACTGTAAATAAATATGTGAAAAGTCGCGAATTTTCTATGGTAAAACACAGATATGACAGATAGGAGAACCTAGGTTCCTATCAGGTTGTAAGACTCGAAATAAACATGGTAAAAGTTGTGACAGCGAACGGAACAAAGGTTTGTTAGCATTTTTGACATGCTTAACTGACTTGATATACTCAATTGTTACATCCGACATTATGTTTTTGGTGTACAGGTATTGTGTTTACATCTTGAAAGGGCGATCTTATTGTTGTTTTTCATACGCTAATAGTGAGGGTTTATTATTGTTTACCCATTCAAACTGCCAGTATTGACCACTCTTTGAAACTCATTATTGTATAATCAAGCAATAATTACTCTTTCCATCATTTTATACCCCGTACTTAAAAGGTTTATGGTTTATATTTGTGTTTATTGGAAAGAATAGAATGGTTCTATACACAAGCTCTAATACTATTACTGTCTATCCTTGCCGCTTCTACCAGCCTATTTGATATTACTTGGATCGGATACTTCTCTACTGAACAATACCTGAAAATAGGGTCCGGCAGCAATTTGGGTGGTTGCAGTAGTATTCTGATATAATAAAAGTTATATTAGTGACATATATTCAAAAGTGCGGGTGCTATTCAAGATGCAAGGGATATTATACTTACATTGCAAGGATTGGATAAGAATGGGCAAAGAGGGGCAGAGTTGTGCGGCATGGCATCTTGTATGATTAGATTGACTAGAGATGGGATAAAATAAATTAATATGGGTGAATTGAGTGATAGAAAAATCGATTTACATACCAAAAACAGAGTTGGCGATTATAGTAGAGGGATGGTATATGGCGGCCAACAATAACTTTTTAAGAATATAGAAAAGTATTAGTAAATAGCCAGAATAATATTAGGGAAAAGCACAAAGACCAAGAAACGGCATTACCATTATGATAACCAGTTGTAGATGATGAAGGAGGCAGATGGGGTAGACAGTGATGGCGGCGGCCTATTGTAGAATAACAAACGTTGAGAAAAAAGAAATTGGACACGAAAAGATTTTATTTACCCTGGCACTGATGATGGCACCATATAATAGGCTGTACAAGTGGAAGAGGTCTACAGGATAGAAAGAGACAATCAGAATAACTTGCAAGATGGCACCGGCACATGTAACTGACCATGATTAGTCTAGATGGGCAATGTAGAGAGAATGTATTGGGATGAGTATACATTTATAAAGAAGCCATTAATTTGTTAGTATAAAGAATGTCTTATTAGAAACCCACGTAGAGATAAAACAACAGAGATAAGAAGATAGAACAAAAAGAAAGAAAGAAATGATATTTAATTTCAAGCAGAGATCCAAAATTATTTTTTTATTAATTTATACAGAGTATACAAAGGGTAATTAGGAATCTGTTTATTAAACTCATCTGTGTATATAAAGACCATCTATTTACAATTGAATCGACCCTCCTGCACTCGCAAACCAAGTATTTTGTATGTAAAGAGTAGAGTCTATAATTTATAAAGAGAATATAAAGCTAATTTTGAAAACATATGATATTCTATAGACCATGGCACCAAGATCCACTCCCACTTCTTGCTCAACCGATGAGCAACTCCAATTGTTGGAGACCTTGCGGGATATTCAAAACATCCTTGTCAGGGTAGATTCTCGCATTGGCACCAGCATTGAAGGCAACGCCAGTACTGTCGAGGCTATTGACAGTTTGGCTGAGTTGGTGGCTGCCAACAACAGTGCAGTTCCTGCCGCCGAGCTTGCTTCTGCCTTTGGTGAGGAGCTATTCACCATTGTTGGCCCTGCTCCTGGTCCTGTTGCCATCCCTGCCACTGGCCCAGCTCCCATCATCCTGGCTGTGGTGGAGTATAACCCTGGTGCCGCCACAGAAGCGTTTGTAAGTATTAATATTCTCAATAGCTTACCAATTCATTGGCTTATAAAAATTTAATAGCGACATATACGAGACTATCTGTGGAGGCCCAATTTCAGGTCAAACAACCCGGCTATGGTGCAAGCCAACAACAACAGGCCCAGGTGGAGAACGGAGGTTCATTTCAATGAATCTCCCAACAAGGAGTTGGTTCTTGAACTCCTTGCCTACCTGGGCCCAACGTTCATCAACACTGGCTTGCGCCAAAGGGATCTTCGGGACAGTGTCTACCGGAACTTTTGCGGAAGGCGTCGCCAGGAGAGGGCGTCTCCTGAGGCACGGGTAGCCGCAAATGCTCGTGCCAGAAAAGCCGGCCGGGAAGCTGATGTATGTAATAGTATAGCATCTAAAAGACTTGAGATTGAAAAACAATATTAAACATATGTTTGATTAGCATTTCCATCGCCGTCGAATGGCATACCTCTCCAACACTGCAAAAAATAAAGAAATTCCAATAACGTAAAAGTGGCAATACTGTACTATAAAGCAATGTTTTAACATAGGGTGGTTTTTTTTTCGACTATGAGACAAGCTACCTTGTCAGCTATCTCGTTGACGTGCTATCTAGTAGTGGATTTTTGAAATAATGTGCCGCAGGTGAGGGCTGTTAGCACTTTTGGTGTACTGATCTGATCTGGAAAAACAAAAAGAAATATTTAAAAGTACAGTTCTATTTTGGTGCCGTATTTTTGGACCTGGAAATATTGGGAGAATCATATATTCATGAAAATACATGGTCGTGTATTTGTCAAAAATATTGAGCATACTCTTCATGAAAGCCAATTAAATGAATGGATTGAAAGCTTCTTTATTCTTCTTCACCAGTAATATATCACCCATTATTTGATTTCCCGTTTATAATTGATTGGTAATGTTTTGCGTTTTTATTTTTATTAGAAAGAATAGAATGTTTCTAGGTTTAGGGTCTATTATTACGCCTATTCCTATGCCTAGCCGTTTCTACCCGGTTGCTTGCTGCTATTTGGATGGAATATTTTTCTACATAAAAAATACCTGCAAAAATATGAATATCCAGTGATTTTTTGGGCAAGGGAGTGTTCTGTAAAAGATAAAGAAGTGTTAATGATGTGGGGTACAAAGAGGAAATTTTTGTGTGACAAAAGATACTTACATTGCAAGAGATGGGCAAGAGTGGGCAAAGGGGACTTGAATTGTAAGGCTGGATGGGCTGTGTGGCAGGTTTTACTATAAAAAAGGGAATAAAAATTAATATGGGTGAACAGAGTGATGATATATTTAATTTACATACCAGGAGTCAAATGGGTTATCAAAGTAGGGGGCATGGTGTGCAAAGAAAGACCAAAGTAGCCTATAAAACACATAATAATAATTATTAATAAATAGTCTGAATAATATTTTAGATAAGTAAAAAGAGATTTATAAAGAATATTACCTTTATGATTACAATCACGAATGATGGAGGAGGCCGATGGCGTGAATAGAAAGGGCAGTCTACAATGGAATAGAGTCAGAGAGGGAACAAGTATGATTGAAAGAAAAAATTTACCTGGTGCCAATGGCATCCTTACATAAGTTGTTTGGCCAATCTAAGAGAGAAAGTGAAAATAATTTTTATCATGATGACGGGACCAGTGAATGCTGCCAGTGAGTATTTGTCTAGATGGCCATTGTGGAAAGGATGAGTTGGAATGGGAGCGCACATCTATGAAAAAGAGGTTAATTTGTGTGTATAAAGAGGTATAAAAAATGTCTTACCAGAGAAAGGCGCCAATATTAAAAAAGCAAACAAAAGGAAAAATAAAGGGAACCAAAGAAAAAGGAGAGAGTCTGAAAATTTTTTCACCTTTGAAACATGCTGTGGAAGGTGTGATGGATTGAGCCCAAAAACAATATCAAGGCCGATTTGCATCTCAGTGCTTCAAGACAATGGATGAACATCTTTATAGTCATTCAAAATGCCTATATATAAAGGCCTTTTTGATAGTATTCAACCTCTCTTACCTTTACACCAACCCACACACACACACACTTACTTACTCACTCACCCAAACAGTTTTTGTATGTATATTATATTTATTTTTATTTCAATTGAACAAAAACTAATAATTATAATCGAAATATACTTTACCATATTCTAGAAAATGGTTAACCAAAGAAGATCGATTGCTCCTCGTCCTGCTACTGCTGACATGGATCTGATATTGGAAAAGCTTGTTGCCATGGAGAACAAGATGACCATTATGGAAAGCGAGATGGTGACATCAAACGCCAGACTTGTAATGATGGATTCCAGACTTGGTGTCATTATTGTAGGAAACCGTGAGACTATCACTGCCATTGATAATTTCGTTGAGGCTGCTCCTGCTGCTCCTGTTGCTCCTGCTGCCTCCACCAGTGCAACTAGCAATGTTGTTGTGGCGGATCCCATTGCTTTGTCAAACCCCAGCAAGAGAGTTTCCACAGAGGTCTATGTAAGTATTATACTAAAGAGTAAAGACTATACTATCAGTTTGTTAACTTTTATATATTATTAGGCTGCGATCCGCAAATTCATGTGGAATCCAAAGTTTTGGTCAACTGTCCCAGCAGAAGTAGAGGCCAACAATGATAAGCCCAGGTGGAACACCGATGTTCACTTCAACGTGACTCCTAACAAGGAGTTGGTTGATCGAATGCTCGTCTACCTGGGGCGTAAGTTTGCTGGCGACGGAATGAGGCAAAAGGATCTTTGTGAGAGGCTCCACAAGAATTTCATTAGTAGATGCCGAAAAGTGAGAGAGTCTCCTGCTGTGAGGGCTGCATTGAACAGACTTTCATGAAGATCTGGTCGTGCAAACGAAGTAAGTTGTTTGCAATATATTAAAAATCCATTAAACGCATATTAATAATAATATTTGTAGAACTATGCTCGTCGTTTGGCAGCATATGACAATAACAGGGCTGAGATCAACCAGGAGATGGGTTGGAACTGCATAGGTGCACTCCAAAAGGGAGCAATGTCCGAGGGAGAATCAGATGACGAAGTCTCTGAAGCAGGAAGAAGACGTGTGGTTCGCACAATTCGCCCAAGTTGGAGAAGCAATGAAGTGAGTTGTTGAGCTGATTATAAATAGTATATTGAATGACTGTAGATTACTGATGCGCAATTGATAGTTTAACCGATTCATCCAAGTCGTTGACAGATTTGTTGGTCTCCAACTTGGAGCAAATGCTCATCAAATGTTGTCAAGGGTTTATGCCAGAACTGTGGATGTGGCAGTCCCGACTAATTTTAATCCCAGTCTTCCTCAGTGGGCTCTTAGACATGGGCTTTAATAAAATATTTTTTTATCTATCCATCTATTTTTTGACACGCGTTACGTTTTGACAACATTTATAAAGGCAATGCTATTTCTGTTTGTTTTTTATGAAAGAGAAAAGATATTTATTTATTTATTATATGTAAAGTTTCTTTGGCAAAGGGATGACCAGCATCCTCTTTATACCATTTCGGCTTGTGTGCGTGGCAGTCGCAACTTCCAAGAGAAGGCGATGGACTGGCAAGATGCACTCATGGGTAGCAGGAGAAAAGCCGGGCAAACAGATGTCAACACCTTCATCCTCACGTGAATGATCATAGGACACATCATACCATCTGACAAAGGCGAAAACATGCTGGCTTTGATGAGCACGACGATTTAGATGAACAGAGGCAGAGAGAGGTGGCGTGAACTGGTGGACAAAAATATACTGTATTTCGCCAGTATATGCGGTCTGGTTCTCACCAGTGCTGTTGCCAAACAAAGCTTGGACACGAGATCCACTATTTCCAGAGCCATTGTGCCCACGATATACTTGGCCAAGGAGATTTATTGATTTTAGCTTTATGATCTGATTGTCAACAAACAACGAAGAAGAAGTGGCATGTTGATAATGCTGGAGGGTGTCAATGTCATACGTATCCACATAGTAAGCCAACAATTGAGGATAGTCAACATCACTCATTTTTGTGGCAGACTTTTGCAACAGAGGAAACGCAGAGGGTGGAAGAGGCTCATTACCCTTGATCGGGAATTTGGAATCTTGGGATGCATCCACAAAATTTTGAATTTGGAATGGGCGTTGTGTTGGTGCAGGTGCAGGTGCGGGTGGAGACAAGGTGGCAAAGGACGAAGAGAGCTTGGCAATGAGTGGGAGGAAAGGAGCTGATATTGAAGACTTGAGGATGGCATTTGTATAGTCCTCCTTGTACGAATTCTGGACAAATGTTTTCATAAACGTTGACTCGAACCCGTCTCTTCTGTTTGTCTCGATGTTCTTCAACAACCCATTGTATCTCTCAAACCCAAAGAGCCAATAGCCGTACACTAGTCCAAAATCACGAATGGTCTCGCGAAGATGGAGATGTAGGTGCATATTGCAGATGAGGACAGTGTGTGGGTATTGTTGTTCGCAGGCTTGACCAAATTTTTCCAGGTGACTATGGGCTTCATCAAGTTTGTCAAAAGTGATGGTTGGCTTGGTAAGGAGGCGGCAGGCGTCGACAAAGCTGATCCAATTTTGGAACTTGGCAGCAGGGAGAACAGTCTTCAACAGAGCAGGGAGTAAACGAGCACCCAGGATTTCCACTCGTCAGCCTTCATATGGGGAAATCCCTTCCCAATCTTTGTCTTCAACACTGCGTAATCTGCAGGCAACACCATGGTCTCTGCTACCATCTGCATCTCACGAAGATTGTTGTCTGTGATCAGACCACTGGTAGTCCACGTCTCGACCATCCTCTTTGCCGTTCCCAGGAATATGTTGTGCATGGGATCAATGATCGTTCCACATACTAGATCAAAGTATCCAAGGCAATGCAACTGCAACCATCGAACACCATTTTCGACCTCCAGCTGATGCCTTTCTGAGGGCGTACTTGCACTCTTGCACTCCTCAGCATGCACCCGGTTTTCAGCACCATTTGCAAGCCTCCACTTGGCAAACTCAAACCCACGAAAGTCTACATGGCTTGTGCCTTCCAAGTGAGAGAAACTATGGCTGCATTTGTAGCATGCATGCGTACTGTTGTGGGACGTGAATCCACTGGTTTTTCTGGCAGCAGGGATATCACATGCAACCATTAAGCGCGCAGCATGAACAGTTACTCCAGTGGGGTGTTCATAACTTGGAATAGACATTCCAACATACAGCTGCTCCAACTCGTTGACCAAGGGCTTGAGGTAGTTGTTAATCTCCTCTGATCTTGGTTCCTTTGGCCCAGGCATCAGACCAACAAGAATCACGTTTTCTGCCTTGAACCTATCCTCTCAAGGCAAATTGTTGATCACCAGGTAAATGGCTCCAGAGGAATGACTGATACCATCGAATGGCTGAAACCAATCAATGTTGAGAGTCAACATGAGTGATCGAGAGTCTTCAACAAAGGGAACGCCGTTCTTGTCCTTCAACCCCTTCCACATTGCACCATCGTAAACGTCGCACATGGTATCAACAATCTTCAACTCCTGGTTCCATTGTCTGATCTTGCTTTCGAAATCCGGGCGGAGGAAAAGGACTCTCAACGCCTGCTTGACGGACTGGTAGCTGTATTGACGTTTGGGGACTAAAGCACCAGATGATGATTGCTTCATCAATTGGCAACCACATGGAGAAACGGAACTGAGCTTGGCGGAACTGCACTGAAGGGGAGCAGACCCAGCTTCCTCATAAACCGTGTGGCAATCCTGGCACACAACGAATCTCTTTACACCCTTGGTCAAGGCAGTGAAACCCGTCATGCTTTGGAGACCAGAAAGGCTTGAAGGCAATTGGAAGTCCTGTCCGTAAATCGTCAAGAGTTTGTTGATGAACTCAATCAAGACAACAGCACCCTTATTGACCACATAACGAGATGCAAACAGAAAAATGAAAATGGCAATTGCCCTGTGCACTGGGTTTTTGGGCATACCAGGAGTAGCAAAAGGGTCTATTATTTAAAAAGGAAAATTATTAATACTCAATCTTTGCTTGTTTTTGTATTGTAGCTATTCAATACTGACCTTCACTATCAAACTCCTCGACCTCGATCTCTTCAACATCGTGTTCATCATCACTGTCATTGTCAGAGTCATCGGTGATTTCAGCGTCATCGCCATTGACCTCATTGTCAACTGAATCATTGTCAGACATCGGGACGGAATCCAAAAATGGTAGGCCGACCTGACCATCCGTTTCCATGGATTTGGATTGAGAGGTCGGGATTGCTACAAATATAGAATACATTAGTTTATTGCCCTGTACTGGTGTTCAAATAAATATTTTTTACCCTCAACATCAACGTCCATCACAGCACTTTGTGTGCTTGAGTTCAATTAAAGGCTAATGGTTATTATTGCGCAGCAAAGATAAAATTAATATTGAAAATAACATACTGTTTTCAAAATCCAAGACTTCTTCAAATCTTGCTCTCTTGGCATGATGCTGGGAAGTGCGCTTGGATACAATAGAGAATCCTTGCTGGTTGTTGTTGCATTTGTTGCAGTAACAGGCAGTGTTGTTAAGAGCGGAAATAGAAGACATTGTTTATATGATTCGATTGTGAGATAAAAAAGGAAACAAGTGCTACATATTTTAATTTGCTGTCATTTTATAGATGAAAAAAAAAGCTATTGTTTTTTAATCCTTTGCCCAAACCAATAGGATGGATTAGAATTACACTTTTTATTTGAAGTAAAAAAAATATTTGAGATGAAAAAAAGCTCTATATTTCCACTACCCTTTTGCCACATTGATACAATGCTAAATTTGGGAGTTTTTCCAGTGCAACAAGGATGCCATTGACAATGCGATAGGCAATGATTGCTCAGCACTCATCCAAAAGGCAGCAATGTCTGAGGGTGAGTCTGAGGATGAGTTTCCTGGAGTTCCTGGCCGGCGGATGATCCGCACAGTACGCCCAGGCTGGAGGAGCGATGAGGTAACATATTATTTAAATAAATTTTTTTATTGCTTTTGAATCATAAAATAATATTCTAATGAATGTATATTAGTTCAATCAGTTGATTGAGTTGTTGGACTCGTACTCGCTCCTTGGCTTGGGTGTCAACGTGCGCCAAATGCTCCCAAGAGTATTTGGCCGCGTTGCGGATTTAGCAGTCCCTGAGGGGCTTTCTTCCTCCCTTCCTCAATGGTCACTGAGACAATAAAACGTTTTCTTTTTCTCTTAATTTTCACCCTGTTTCACATATGCGCTATTTGGACTATATGTATATTTTACTTGGCTTTGTTTTGTTTTTTGCTTCTTTAAAAGGGAGAGAGAGAGAGAGAAAAGTTTTATTTGTATTTATGCATATATTTTTTGGCAGTGGAATGACCAGCATCCTTGCGTTGTTTTCAATTTTTAATTCGGCCGTAGCCACTTCCAAGAGAATCCTGTGCACTGGCAAGATGCTGTCGAACGTGTTTGGCGCAAAACCAGGGAGGCAGACGTCAACTTGCTCAACTGGTCTGAGATTGTCAGGATCTGGAACAAGCCAGTGGACGAATGCAAACACATGTTGCTTGTGGTGGAAATGAGGGCGGCTGTTGGAGGGGCTGGGAGGAGGAACGAAGTTGTGGGCGAACAGGTATTGGATTTCTCCTGTGTACGCGTTTGTCTTTCTACCCTCGAAATCCAGAAAAAGAGCTTGGATATATGACCCGCGACTGCCAGATCCACCTTTGCCCTTGTATGTCTGACCAAGAAGATCAATGGCCTTGATCTTTGTGATTCGGTCATTGACAAAGAATGGTGATGAAGATGCATGGAGGTAGTCAACAAGGTGCTCATTGTCATATGCTCTCTTGTAATATTCTAGGAGATGGGGATAGTCGATATCACCCATCTGTGTTGTTGCTGTTGCTGTTGGTAAAGGTAATGCTGACAGAGGGAGAGCTTCGTTACCCTTAATCGTAAGACTGACATCCAACGAGGCTTGCAGGAATGCGTCAAGACGGAAACGGCGTTGAGGTGCTGGTGCTGGGGCTGGGGCTACTATAAAAGTATTGGACAAGGAGGTGAGTTTTTTCAATAGTACTTTGAAGGGGACTTGGCTCTGACATGTAAGTCTTTGCACAAGATCACCCTTATACATATTTTCAGTAAAACTTTTTATGTATGTTGATTCAAACCCATCTCTCCTGTTTGTATCAACATTCTTCAACAACCCATTATATCGCTTGAACCCAAAGAGCCAATAACCATACACTGGTCCAAAATCACGAACAGTGTCGCGAAGATGGAGGTGTAGGTGCATGTTGCAGGTGAGGATGGTACTAGGGTATTGTTGTTCACACTCCCGACCGAACTTCTCCAGGTGACTATGGGCCTCATCAAGTTCGTCAAAAGTGATGGTAGGCTTGGTGAGGAGACGGCAGGCATCAACAAAGCTGATCCAATTCTTGAACTTTGTTCCAGAAAGAACAGGCTGCAGCAGAACAGGAGAGTAAATCAACACCCAGGACTTCCACTCGTCGGCTTTCATTCGGGGAAACCCCTTTCCGATCTTCGTCTTCAACATGGTATATCCCACAGGCAACACCATTGTCTCTGCCACCTTTTGCATCTGACAAAGATCCCGGTCTGTGATCAGACCACTGGCGGTCCATGTCTCGACCATCCTCTTGGCCGTACCCAGGAATAGGTTGTGCATGGGATCAATGATCGTTCCACGTACTAGATCAAAGTATCCAAGGTGGTGCAGCTGCGACCATCGAACACCATTTTCGACCTCCAGCTGGTGCCTTTCTGAGGGCGTACTTGCACTCTTCCACTCCTCAGCATGCACCCGGTTTTCTTCACCATTGGCAAGCCTCCACTTGACAAACTCGAACCCACGAAAGTCCACATGGCTCGTGCCTTCCAGACGGGAGAAACTGCGACTGCACTTATAGCATGCCCGAGTGCTGTTATGGGCTGTGAAGCCACTAGTCTTCCTGGCAGCAGGGATGTCGCAGGCAACCATCATCAAGGCAGCACGGACAACCACAGAAGAAGGGCACTCAAACGTTGGAATGGAAACACCAACGTACAGCTGGTTCAGGTCATTGACCAGCGGCTCCAGGTAGCTGTTTATCTCGTCTGATTTTGGCTCCTTTGGCCCAGGCATCAGGCCAACAAGGATGATATTCTCGGGCTTGAACCGCTCAGCCCTAGGAAGATTGTTTATTGCCAAGTAGATTGCTCCACAGGAATAAGTCACCCCATCGAATGGCTGAAACCAATCGATGTTCAATGTCAGCATCAATGAACGTGGGTCAGTGACAAAGGAGACACCATCCTTATCCTTCAGGTCCTTCCACATGGCACCATCGTACACATTGCACATGGTGTCCATGACCTTAAGCTCTTTGTTCCAATGGCGGATATTGGCCTCAAAATCTGGGCGGAGGAAAAGGACACTCAACGCCTGCTTGACGGACTGATAGTGGAATTGGCGTCTTGGAACCAAAGTACCAGAAGAGGACGCCTTCATCAACTTGCACCCACAGGAAGAGCGGGAACCAACCTTGGATGAGTTACAGAACTCAGGAACAGACCCAGCTTCCTCGTACACCTTGTGGCAATCCTGGCACACAACAGATTTCTTTATTCCTTTGGTCAAGGCTGAGAAACCCGTCATCTTTTGGAGACCAGGAAGGCTAGAGGGCAATTGGAAATCCTGCTCGTAGATCTTCAAGAGCTCGTTGATGAACTTGATCAAGACAACAGCACCCTTGTTGACCACGTATCGGGATGCAAACAGGACCACGAATATGGCAATGGACCTGTGCACTGGATTCTCTGGCATCTCGGGGAGGAAAAGGGGTCTATTTTAAAATGATAATTATTAACACTCAATTTTTTCAGGTTCTTTTTCTTTATTCAACACTCGCCTTCACTGCTAAGATCCTCGACTTCAATCTCCTCGACGTCGTCACCATCACTGTCTTCGGCATTGCTCTCCTCTTCATTGTTGCTGTCATTGCCATTCACCTCATTGGCAGCTGAATCATCGCCATCCAGCATCAGCTCAGATTCCACGACGGGTGAGTGGGAAAAATCATTCTGTCTTTCCATAGAACCGGATTGATGGGTTGTGATAGCTACATATAGAATACAATAGCTTGTTACTATCTGCTGCTCTTCAAATAAATATCCCTTACGTTCAATATCAATCTCCACCATTTCTCTTTGTCTTTCTGTGTTTAATAAAAACCGTGTTATTATACAAGGGCCAAAAAACAATACCAAAATCATCATACCCATCACAATTCTTTCAAGTTCGTCAATTCTTGCTCTCTTATTATGATGCTGAGAGGTTCTCTTTGTTACCAGACTGTAACCTTGGGCGTTACCATTGCATTTAATGCAATAACAGGCCTCGTTGCGAAGTTGAGTAATAGAAGACATATTGTATGCTTTTGAATATTAAGATAATAAGGAAACAAGTGTTACATTTACTTTATTCTCAACAACTTTATAATCTTACAAATTGATATTCATATGTCTATTGTGTCTAAGCCAATAAGATAGAGTAAAGCTTTATCTTTAACCTGAATATGAAAAACTTTCTGAGATACAAAATCACTCCAGTTTTGCATAGGTTAAAAGGTTACTTCTTATCATTGTACTTCAGGACCGTTTTCCCAGTGTAGGATACAATGTACTGGGAGGATACACTCGAAATCAAGAGGGTAGAAGGCATCTTCAACAATCTCAATTCCCTCATGTAGCAAAATTACTAAAACACGATAAGTCAATTTTACTTGATATTTATTTCTCAAAGTAAAAGAGAAACTAAAATTCTGTCTGTTGTAGGATTTGTGTATAAATACTTGACTGGGTGTTAATAGGGCTTTTAGATATTAGTGTAACTTAAATCTACTTGAGTGGATTTTGTTACTTGGTTTTTGTTAAGCCAATTTGTAATAGTATTTAAAGGTGGTTTTACCACACCTCAAACTCTCTACTCCTGTCTGATGTAGTTTTGAACCACTTTACGAAAGCAAAGGTATGCTGACTATTGTGGACATTTTCACGTTGCAGAGAAGAAACAACAGGGCTAAATGTATGAACAAATAGGTATTGAATCTCTCCAACATACGCGTACTCTACCCCAGTCTTGTTTTCAATAAAAATCGCTTGAATATACGATCCGCGATTCTCTTTGCCATTGATGCCCTTGAATGTCTGGCCTAGGAGATTAACCGACTTCAGCTTTTCAAACCAGTCATTCACAAAAGTCGTGCCTTGCATTGTGTCTTTGCAGCTATGGATCTCATTGTCGTTATATGCAACCTGGTAGTATTTGACCAAGCAATCGTATTCTTCTTTTGGTATCATTGCTTTTGATTGCTTTTGCTGGATTGTTATAGGCAATGGAAGGGGCTCATTGCCTTGTACAGGTACATGTGGATTTTCAGCGGATTCAAGAAAGTCTGGGAGCGAGAATGGGCTTTGGGTGTTTTTGGCAGCTATTGTTGAATGGTTTTTGTGGTCTGCATTTGTCAACTTGTACAAAATGTCAGCGCAGGGAAAACTTGGCTGGTGCTTCAAAATTGTACGGACATGATCGTTCTTGTAAGTCTCTTCCAGGAATTGTCTCATGTAGGTTGATTTGAACACACTTTGCCTGTTTGTGTCTATGTTTTTTAAGATACTGTTGTACCTTTCGAAGCTAAAGAGCCAGTAACCATAGAATGGCCCAAAGTCATTGATTGTTTGGCGAAGGTGGAGGTGGAGGTGCGTGTTTGGGACAGAAGACTATGATCGTAAATCTCCTCGCATCCTTTACAGAACAACTCAAGAGATGCATGGCCTTGCTTGATCTCATCATCAGAAACACTGGGCTTGGTAAGTAAACGGCATGTGTTGACGAAATGCATCCAGTTTGAGAAGTGAAGGTCTGGAATTACGCCCTTTAACGCCACTGGAGAGTAAACCAGGCACCACGATTTCCACTCGTCTGCCTTCATAAAGGGGAACCCTTTTCCAATCTTCGTCTTTATCTGGGTATAATCGGCCGGCAACACCATCTTCTCCACCATCTTCTGCATGGCAACAAGACTCTTATCGTTGATTACTCCATCTGCAAGCCATCTCTCCATCATTCTCTTGGCAGTGCCTAAGAAAAGATTGTGCATTGGATTGATGATCGTGCAGCGGACAACGTCAAAGTACTGGAGATGATGCAGTTCGGACCAGCAAACACCACTGGCAACTTCAAGGCGCTGCCTCTCAGCTTGAGTGGGTGCATTTCTCCAGACCTCAGCATCCTTATGATTATCATCTCTAGTGCGAAGGAGCCACTTTGAAGAATCAAATCCAGAATAATCAACAGAGTTTGTTCCAGCTAACTGATTGAACCGATGATTGCATTTGTGGCAGGCGTTTGTACTCATATGGGACGTAAATCCACATACTTTCCTTGCAGCGGGGATGTCACAAGCAACCAGAAAGAGAGTGGCACGGACAGTTGCACCAGATGGGCATTGATGGGTCTTGATCTTGATACCCTGGTATAACTCTTCCAATTCATCTACCAGAGGTCTGAGGTAATTGTTGATCTCTGATGTCTTCACTTCTCTTGGCCCTGGCATTAATCCAACAAGGATAATGTTCTCCTTCTTGGACCAGATATCTCGAGGAAGATTGTTAATGGCAAGGTATATGGCTCCACAAGAATATGTGACTCTGAAATGGTTATACGCAGTATTACCATTTGGTACAACGATTGCCAGGATTACCAAATCCAATATTTCAATTTACACACAATATATATTTTAGTCAACTTTTAACTTTCCTCTTTTCTTCACCCTTCTTAACTTTCATACGTATTCTCATCAAATCTTTCATAACCAACGATCTCTATTTCGGTAGGAAATCCATAGTATTTTATCTTTATATTTATCTAACTGTTTCTTCAGTTGGTTTTTATTTTTATAATAAACAAAGAGTTACGTATCATTTTGGTGCCTTCTGCCAGAAACGAAATTATTAGCCTGCAAGTCTAAAATCATACCAAAAGGAACAATAATTTGTATCGGCTCGATCTTTAACTCCATGGCTTCTATAATGATTAAGTGCCCGGAGTTCAAGAAGGGTAAAGATCCTGAACTGTGGCTCCGTAAATTTGAACAGAGTGCCAAGTTCAACAAGTGGAACGACTCGGACAAGCTTCAATATGTAGAAAGCTGGCTCCAAGGAAGGGCTTATAACTGGGTAGTCGATCAAGACTTCAATGACTGGAAAGAATTTAAAGAAAGCTTTATGGACGAGTTTGGCAAGAAACCTAATCTCCTCAAGGTCGTCAGCCGTATTCTTTCTTTTAAAATGAAGCGAAAAGAATCACCCCGCAAGTTCATCGAACGTTTCGAGAAATTACGCAAGCAGTATGAGAAGGAACGTCTTCGACTAGTTCGCCGAGCAGAACAAGACTTGGATTCTGAGGATGAGGAAGAACATCATCAGAAAGCAACAGATAACAAAGTACCCCGGTTGTTCGTGAAACAAGTCAAGTAACCCGAAATCCTGAAGACTTGGCGGAACTTACCATATCTGAACGAGGGTTCATAAAGAAATTCATTGGCGGTATCAAATCAAGAAGCTTGAGAAGCATAATGCGAAGTGAACGTCCTGATACACTCAAAGAAGCCTATAAAATTCTCAAACGAAACAGCAAGTCCGACGACGAGTCAGAATCAGAATCATCTGAAGAATCGCCATCATCTAGTTCATCTGACAATGAGTCCTCGAGCTCCAGTTCTGATGAAGAAGAAAAACCTAAAAAGCAAAAGAGCTCAAAGAAGGGCAAAATTGATAAGCCTGATTCCAAAGTTTCCAAGAATAAAGAGAACCAAACCAAGTCTAAAGGTTCCCAGAGCAAAGGTTCTCCTGACGATATCGAGCTGTTGGTCAAAGGTATCAAAGAGATGTCATTGCTCTTAGGCGAAGTATCCAAAGCAGTACAAACAAAATCAGTGCCCCAGACCAAAAAGCCATTTTCATGTTATAATTGCAAAGATACTTCTCATCCAGCCTCTGAGTGCCCCAAACCTTGTAAACTTTGTGGCAACGAGAACCATAAGTACTTCGACTGTGATAAGTACCAGCCAAAAAGAAAAGTGCGGCTGCCGCGATGATCATAGAGGAATATGATGAGTGTCTTATCGCTGACCGTCCAAATACCAAAATCCAAGATGATAAGGACAAGCTTCTTGGAGTCAAGACAGTCAAACCCATAACTCACAAAACTACCCGATCCGGGGTAACGTTTGGCAAGAGCAGTGGCCCCAGATCTCAAGAAAAACCCAAGCACAAAAATAAAATTAGTGTACCAGCAGAAACTGTTCTGGGTGCAACGGTGATCCGCAGTCAACCTCAGAACGTTCAGACTACCATTCCAGTTTCTGAAGACATTGTTATGAAGGAAGTGCGACCTGTCCGAAATTCGCAACCTTTCAGGATCACAAATCCCCCATTGAGTATGGGTGAACTGGTCAATCGCCCAGTGTATAGTATGTCACTTGCACAGATAGCCGAAATATCTGCCACGGCACGAACCCAAATTAAAAGCGTGTTAACCAAACCTCACAAAAAGACAATCCAACCAGTGTTTGGCCCTGTTCCTCCAGTAAACATGTTGGTTGATGATCCTTGGGACGAGTACGATGTGGGTCCAGTTATACCACAAGGCAATGGAGCCCCTAGAACCAACGGATTCGTCAATGGAGTACCTTGCGAGATGATTCTCGATGGAGGGTGTACCCCATGCATCATCAGTTTGGACTTTGTCCGTCGACTGGGTATCACACATTTAGGAGAAGCTTCACGCGAGCTGATGCTTGGAGACGGAACCTTTACCAAGCCACATGGCGTCGCTTTGGACCTAGAGATCAATGTCGGTAATATAAGTACTATCAAGTTCCGTGCACTCTGCCTGGACGTAGGCAACAAGTATGATTTCCTCATTGGCCGTCTTGGTTTGCACCACTTGCGTATTGGAACAGACTGGACTACCCACTTTTGGTATATCCGTACAGATACAGGTGTTACACCCTGTGAAGTACATTATGAGCCCCAAAATTATAAGGAACCGACTCAAGATAGCTCTGAAATTGAGGAAAGCGAAGAAGAAAACGAAGACTTTTTCCTGGTGATTGCTTCTGATGACGAGGAGGAAGTCCCGTCTGCAACCAATTCAAAAGATCGCCTTGGAAAGTTACCACAATCAATCAATGAAAATTTGCTATTGTCAACGCATCAAAAGAAAGAGCTCCTTAAGTTGGTCATCGAAAATGAAAATTGCTTTGGTGTGGACTACGAACATCTCACTCAAACAGATCTAGTCAAATTACATATTGACACTGGAGAGGCAAAACCCATTTATCGTAGACCTTACTCATTACTATCACAAGCAGAAAGGGAATATTTGAAACAAGATTTGGAAGCAATGGTTCTGAACGGTATTCTCATTCCAAACACTTACTCACCTCATAATTCCAAGCACGGCGGATGGAGTTTCCCGTGCAGATACGTAAAGAAGAAGACTGGGGACAGACGTCTAGTCACCCAATTCCAAGACCTAAATAAGGTCACTGTCAGAGACACTTGGCCGCTCCCAACAATACCAGACTTGTTAGAAGCTCTCGGAGGTGCACAAATGTATTCAGCATTGGATATGCTTAAAGGATTTCACCAAATCGCAGTAGAAGAATCATCCATACCCAAGTTGACGATAGCCACTCCGTGGGGCAATTACTCTTACCGAGTCATGCCTTTTGGTATTCAGAACGGTCCAAGCACCTTTTCCCGGGCTATCCATTTGGCCATGCTCCCATTTTTGGAAAAGTTTGCAGTTGCCTATATAGACGATGTCACCGTTTACTCTGGCTCCTTTGACGAGCATCTAGAACATTTGAGACAAGTTTTCAAGAGAATGGACGAGGTCAATATGAAACTCAATGCGAACAAATGTTTCTTAGCAAGATCAGACATCGATCTGTTGGGGTTCAATGTCTCCCCAAATGGTATCAAGCCATTGCCTGCAAAAATCAACAAGATACTTGATTTCCCAAGACCCACCAATGAGACAGGAATCCGTGCCTTTGTAAATCTTTGCGGATTTTACCGCAGACATATTCAGTCTTTCAGTGACATAGCTAGCCCTATGAATGAGTTGCTTAAAAAAAGCGTGGAGTTTCACTGGACAGGTTTGTGTGAGCAATCCTTTCAAAACCTCAAGCAAGCAATGATGAACGCAACAACGTTGCATTATCCAGATCCTGAAATCCCGTATAGGCTATACACTGATGCCTCGGACATTGGCATAGGGGCGGTATTATCGCAACTAGAAGACGAGGAAGGAGAACGCCCGATATGTTTCCTTTCGAGAAAGTTACAGCCTTCAGAAGTGAAGTACCCGACAGTAGAGAAAGAACTGCTAGCTGTGATTCACGCATTCAAGAAACTGCGCAAATATCTCTTTGACAAACCCTTTACCTTGTATACCGACAATTCCGCAGTCAGTTACCTGTTTTCCAAGACCGACCCGAATCAAAGGTTGCAGTGATGGGTTCTCGCAACCCAAGAATTTCGATTCAATGTGATTCACATACCAGGGAAGACCAATGTAGTCGCTGATGCATTGTCTCGGTATCCTCTCCCAGAGCAAATAGGAGATTCAGATGGCGAGGATGCACTGGAGGCATTGTATGAACACCTTCTCCTAGAAGAAAGCCAGTATGAGAAGTGGCTAGGTGACATATTCTTTTACCTACACCACCCCGGTTCAGAGCAGGTGGACCAGAAGACCAGACATCGTGCTTTCCGTTACAAATTACAGGATGATCGACTTTACAGACAAGTTGGCATGAGATTTCTTCGAGTACCCTTCATCGATGAACGCAATAAGGTACTCAGGGAAGTACATGACGGTCACGGACATTATGGGCAACATGCATCTTGGGCACGGCTGTACTTTGAATATTGGTGGCCGCATGCATTCGATGAATTGCGTGAATATATTCAAACATGCAAAGAATGTCAGTTGTTTGCGCCGCTCTCCAAACGTCCTGCTCTAGGTTCAGTACCAGTAACCCGTCTATTTGAACAATTTTCCATTGACTTTGTCGGTCCGTTTCCGTGCTCATCAAGAGGAAACAGTTACGTATTGGTTGCGGTTGAACACTTTACCAGATGGCCCATTGCGTTAGCCACCGAAAAGGCCGATGCTGCCACCGTTGCCAATTTTCTCTATGAGAATATTTTCTGTCAGTTTGGTCCGCCAACTCATTTGCTCTCAGATAATGGTCGACACTTTGATAACGAGATGGTTGAGACTTTTCTCGCTTTGGTAAAAACTCATCACAAATTCTCTTCACCGTACCACCCTCAGACAAACGGAATGGTCGAGAAGATGAATGGCACGTTAACAAGATCTATCAAGAAACTAGCGTATGAACAACCTGAGGATTGGGACCTCAATTTACCAGCAGTGTTATACTCTTATCGTACTAAAGCCCATGAAGTAATGAGAGTCTCCCCGTTTGAACTGCTTTTTGGTCAAGCACCCCGTTCATACAAAGATGTACTCCAGAGTTTTGGTCGTTCTCTTGGGTTTGAAAGGTTGAACCAACTCCAGAATAGAGCCATCCAGAATGAAGATAGTCCTCAAGATTATCCCGATCACCCCATCGAAGAAGACAATTTTACGCCCGGTACAAAGGTCGTTCGAGTCAGACCTAATAAGAGTAGTAAAATGGACTCCAATTATAAACCAGAAGTGTACACAGTAATCGCTGGTTTCGGAAATAGCACATATCAACTCGCAGATATGAATGGCAGGTTACTTAAAAGAAGAGTAAATAAGTCTAACATGCGTCGCTTCAAGGAACGTCTTGACGTACCTTCCGCTACGATATTGAGGGGAAGATGAAATGGTTATACGCAGTATTACCATTTGGTACAACGATTGCCAGGATTACCAAATCCAATATTTCAATTTACACACAATATATATTTTAGTCAACTTTTAACTTTCCTCTTTTCTTCACCCTTCTTAACTTTCATACGTATTCTCATCAAATCTTTCATAACCAACGATCTCTATTTCGGTAGGAAATCCATAGTATTTTATCTTTATTTTTATCTAACTGTTTCTTCAGTTGGTTTTTATTTTTATAATAAACAAAGAGTTACGTATCAACTCCATCGAATGGCTGGAACCAGTCAATGTTGAGGGTCAACATTAATGAATGGTCACCGTCAACAAAGGGAATGCCATTGATATCCAATACTTCGTTCCACATTGCACCGTCGTATACATCGAACATCATGTCCTTTGCCTTTGGACCACGATTCCACGAACTGATATCATCTTCAAACTCAGGGCGGCCAAAGAACAGCTCCAGTGATTTCTTGATGGAGTGAAACACGTACGTTTTCTTTGGGATCCTAGATCCAGATCCGGACTTGAACAACGGAGTTCCACACAAGGATTTTTTTCCAAACTTGTCAAACGAGCAGCAAGAAGGAGTGGAGTCATTGTTCTCATAAATGCTATGGCATTCACCACAAGCAACATACTTCTTTACACCATTTGACAAAACGTCAAGACCAGCCAATCGTCTGAGGCCTTGAACACTCACAGGAAGATGGAATGGGTTGCAAAAGAATTCCAAGACCTTGTTCACAATTGCAATTAAGACTACGGCACCTCCGTTAACAACATATAATGATATGAAGATAGCAATTGTGGTAACAATGAATCGGTGAATGAAACTCAATTCTGAAACAGATTCTGAAGAATAGTCTATTTAAAATGAAAATATTATTAATCCATTATTTTCGTTTCAGGACCAGGATTATGTTTAGTACTGTACATACCTTCATCATCAACAATCTCATTGTCACTTGAATCATTGCCATCTGATTCATCAGAAGCAGAGCAATTGTCATCCTCATCATGAAACAAAGTGTCGTTCTCAGAAAGAGGTAAGATTTCTTTCTGAGATTGAGTGTCAGCATTGGTGCTGTCAACCGAATCTACTAAAAAGAAATATTATTATTAAACTCAAATTAACAATAAAAAATAAAGTCTTTACCATTGAGATCATAATCCATATCATTGTCAGGACTACAGATATGAATCAATTCTTCATATTGAGCTGTATCTATTGATACAGTGTTTTCAACAGATTGCCTGGCCTCTATAATAAATTTATTATTATCTGAAATATAAATAAATATAATTATAATCTCTTACGTTTTTGTGCATTTAAAATGCTTTGTGTTTCTTCATTTATCATATGACGTTTGAAGATCTGAATAGGTACTACGTTGTAGCCACCATGCTTCTTTTCGCAAACAGAGCATCTGCATTCTTTTGTAACTTTTGAGTTGTGGATTGGGGCCATTTTTAATAAAATATTTGCGTTTGGTTTAGCAGTAAAAGAGAGAAGTTCAAGGCACAGCTCATTTTATTTATTTCTGAGTTGATAATGCTTTTTTATTTCTACACCGCCCTTCAGAACCAATGAAACTGTCTAATAATTATTCAAGTACTTAATTTACAAAAACTGTCTGAATTACAATTTTATGTTTTCTGTGTCCTGGAATTCCCAGTTGCTGTACATATGAAAATTGGGGTCATTTTTGTAGTGTATAGTATTTTCATATTTGGATAAGGATTTCTGGATAGTATAGTTTGTCTTGATTTCAGATAATCCAGCTATCTGGGTTTATATATCACTTTTCTCAGATATATCATTATGCCAAATACAACAATATGCTTGACAGGGGTCCCCTCACTAGTCCGAGTCTACCATATCTTGAGTAGGATACCTTTTTAGCCAGGCCTTGAAAGTTGCTTCTGATCTTTCCACTTCTTGGTCTGGCATCATAGCATGGTGTTGACAAAAGGGAACTAGTGTGTCACCATGGACTGTTCCTTGTAGCCTGCGATAATTCAATCCACTGAGAAGATAGGTTTCATTGGAGAACACTTGCAGAACTGTCATCGGCCCTAATCATCAATCTGCCAGCTTGGTTGCCAGTACTTGATCTCTCATGAGAACTTGTTCTCCAACTTTGAAGGGTTTGCGTGGGCGTACTCAAAGGTCATAGCTGTGGTATACACACCACAGCTGAGTGAAATACAGACTCCACAACCGATATCTGGTTCCTCTTTGCTAATGACCATGGCAAGATAACATCCCAGGAGCAGTTACACACCAGGCACATGTATACTTCACACTACTACAGTGATAACCGACCATTACACAATAGAGATTAATAGAACAAGGGAACTAGAATAATAACTATATAAACCACCATAATATTCTTTCTTCAATAAATAACACTCTCACAGTATCTACAAGTTCCCCCTAAAAACCCTCAATTACCACAATAGTGCTTCTTGTCTTGATCTTGCCTAGCCTTCGACTGAAGTCTTGCCCTTTCTCTTAGAGTGCTAACCTGGTCATGGATTGCATTGGCCCTTTTTTGGATGGATTCTTTGAGACTTGAATCAGTAAATTGGACTTGTGGAGCGGCCCAGGTAGCTGGAGTTCTCATCTCGTAACCATAAAGAAGCCAAGAAGGGGAGTAACCAGTAGTTCTGCTTGTCATTGTCCTGATTGCCAAAAGTGCTGGATCAACATATTCATCCCATCAATCTCAGGCTCCTGCATCTCTTGTAAGCTTTGATAGGGTCTGAACCAAGGTTTGGTTCAACCGTTCACACATTCCATTGGTCTGAGGATGGTAAGCCGTTGTTGTAAGGTGTCTGCATCCTAGAATGGAAAGGAACTCTTGGACATAACCGGAAGTAAAATTGGCTCCTCAATCTGTGAGTAGGTAGCTTGGTACTCCATGTGGAACAACCACGGCATTGTAAAGAAAGTTGGCAGTTGTATTTTCATTGATACACTTTACTGCCATTGCCATAGGCTATTGAGTCAAGTAATCCATGGCTACAAGTATGTAATGGAAGCCTTTTCTTGAAGTAGCAATAGGCCCTACAGCATTGCATCCAACCATGTAAAACAGGTGGAGAGGGGTTCAGATTGGAGAGGCTGGTAAGGTTCTTTGATGGATTCTCTTGGCTCGAACCTGACAAGGGACACAGTGACTGACAATTTATTGAATGAGACTGTAAAGCTTGGGACCAGTAAATTGAGTAAGGAGCCACCTCCAAGTGTTGTTAACGCCTTGATGCCCTTCTTCATGGATTCTTGTAATGATATCCGGGGCATTGCCTTGATGGAGTAGCTCAAAAGGAGGGCCTTCCTTGTTGTGTTGATAGAGTCTTTCTTCATGGATGAAAAGGTGCTTTGAATGTCTTCTAACCAACCTCTTGTCACTTGCTGTTGCACCTGAAGGGTAGGTTCCGTTGGTTAGGTAGCAGAATATGGCCAAATAGTGGGGGTACTCCATTGGAAACAAAAGTATAAAATAAATTTGATATAAGAAATACAATGCTTCAATTGATATATAAAAATATGAGATAATTTGGGATATAAATAAATAATTTAAACAGGGATAAGAATGAAGTAATAATAGAAGAATACAAAGAGAATATGATAAAGAGACACAATAATAGTGTATGGTAAAATGAAGATAAAAAATAAAATAAAAAGGGGTGCCATCAGAAAAATAAGAATAAAGATATATGCCAAAGGGGAAAAAGTTGAGATAATAGTCCAGCCAAATGAGAAAAGAAAATCGGGTTTCTTGTTACTGGGTTGGAAGAAGACAAGAGAGGGTGTCGGCTGGATTGGCACGACCAGGTTGGTGTTGGATATGGAAATCATATTCCATGAGAGCAGCTGACTACCTTGATAGCTTTGGTGATGGGTTTGGATTCTTGACAATATAGACAAGAGTGGCGTGGTCTGTACGCAAGATGAAATGCCTTCCAGCAAGATAGTGACAAAAGCACTTGGTTCCCTAGACTAAGGCAAGTGCTTCCAAATGGGTGGCAGAGTAGTTTCTTTTGGGACCTCAAAGACCTCTTGAACCATAGGCTACCACAGTTTCTTCATCCAGTCTGTCATGTGAAGCTTGAGATAGAACGGCACCAAGACCTCGGGTAGAAGCATCTGTCATTAGGATCTGGATCTTGCTGCAGTCAGGATAGTCTAGGATCAGTGGGTTTATCAAGGCTGCTCTTAGGGACTCAAATGCTTGTTGTTGTTCTTGTAACCAAATGAAAGAGGCATGCTTCTTGAGTAACTTTGTTAATGGCTGTGCAACCAAGGAGTAATCGGGTATAAAACGTCGATAATAACCAGTCATTCCCAGAAATGTATGAACTTTGTTGGTTGATTGGGGTACAGTGAGCGTCAGGAGCTTATCAATATTCCTGTTGCATGGGGAGAGTCCTTGATGGGAAACAACATGTCCAAGATACTTGACAGAATTGCGGGTGAACAGGCATTTACTTCTTTTCAATTGTAGATTGGCGGTCTTACAGGCATCAAAAACTTGGTTCAGATGCAAGACATGATCTTCCAGGGACTTTGAGAAGACAATAACATCGTCTATAAACACATAGACAAACTTGCCAAGGTAGGCCCCTAGGATATGGAACATGGTGCGTTGAAATGTTGATGGAGCAGACGTCAACCCAAAAGGCATTATGGTAAACTCAAAGGTGCCTTCACGAGTGACAAATCCGGTTTTCTCAATAGAGTTTTCAGCAACAGGGACTTGCCAAAATCCACTAGCAGCATCCAGGGTGGAAAACCAAACGGCACCTCCAAAAGAGTCCAGTAGGTCATCAATGTGGGGAAGCAGAAAGACATCTTTGATAGTTATTTGATTTAATCATCAACAGTCTACTACTAGTCTCAGAGTTCCATCTCGCTTATGAATGAAGAATACAGGTGAGGTCCATAATCCATGGGACGGTCTGATGAGGCCCAGTTTCAATAGTTGTTGGATTTCCTTTTTTAGTGATTCATCTTCCTCCCATGTCAGTCGGTATGGTCTTGAGCGGATTGGTTCTTGGGATATGGTAGGAATTTCATGGTCCAAGACGTTGACAAGGCCTAGTCCAGAGTTCTTGGCAAATGCATCTTGATGTTCTTGAATGAATTCTTCAATGACTTCTGGGTGGTCTGATGGCTGAGTTGTTGTGAACAAGATTTCTTCTACATAGGTCTCCAGACTCACTCCTTGGGAATTGCTGTCTTGCTGGGTAGAACTCTGGTATATGTTGACAGCATAGACTGGAACAACTGGGGAAGGGACTGAACCTTGATTGCCTTGCAACTCGATATAACCATGACTGTGCTTGGTAGGTATAACTATAGTTCCTTCTTGAGGCTTTAGTTGAACTCTGTAATTCCAGAACCAAGTCATTCCTAACAAGCACAAATCATGGTTTGAGTTTCCTTCTTTAATACACATGCTATCAGGATGATACTTTCCAGCTACTTGGATTGGTACATTTAGTGCAATAGGGCATGACTCTTGAGGGTTTCTATCCAGACTGGTGAGGTGAATTTTATCTTTGCTGGCTTCCAAACCTAGTTGCTCAGCTAATGCTTTACTGATAACAGATACACTTGTGCCTGAGTCAAATACTGCAGGGATTACATGACCATTTATGGCAATTGGAGCATGCAAGGGCTGGCTTGAGGCGAAATCATTGAAGTTGTACTTGTGGTTATAAACTGTATCATCACTGTCGTAGGAGTAGTCTTCAGAACTGGAGTCACTGCTTGTATATTCTCGAGTACACAAATCTGATAAATATTTTGAGGTTTCATTGCTTTCATTGTTGATATAACCAGTGACCATGTTGACTCTGGCTAGTGGTATTTGTTGTATTTGACATAATGGTATATCAGAGAAAAGTGATATATAAACCCAGATAGCTGGATTATCTAAAATCAAGACAAACTATACCATCCAGAAATCCTTATCCAAATATGAAAATACCATACCCAATCTATTGTGGGACAAAGTCCCAAAATACCTACAGTAGGTGGATAAAGGGTTCGCATGTTTATATATTATTTATTAGTCTTATAATATCTCTATGAATATGCATCATATTAGCATAAAACAAAAAGTATTTGAAAGATATTTTTTAGGTGTATATTTATTATAAATTTTATAAGCGGAGATTCAAAACATATTGAGATAAATAAATACAAAGATTTTTATTACATGCGAACCCTTTTGCCACTTTTATTAATATTTAGTATTTTTGCCTTTTGCCTTAATTACTGCTTCAACTCTTGCTGGCATTGTATCTATATACTTTTTACAAATATCCTGCGTGATATTGTTCCATTCTTTATCACATCTTTCCCAAAGTTCATGTACTCCTTTAGCCTTCAAAGAGTATAAAGAAAGTTGCAACTTTAAATGATGCCAAAGATGCTCAATTGGGTTCAGGTCTGGGGATTGGGCTGGCCAAGGGAGTACTTGCAATTCCATATCACTGATGTACTGTTTGGTTGTCTTGGCTGTGTGTTTTGGGTCATTATCATGCTGAAAAATGATATTTTGCTTATCAAAACCATAGAAATCTATAGTTTCTTTCAGGTTATCTTCAAGTATATCACAGTAAACT
This sequence comes from Phycomyces nitens, assembly GCA_022702545.1. Taxonomy (NCBI): domain Eukaryota; kingdom Fungi; phylum Mucoromycota; class Mucoromycetes; order Mucorales; family Phycomycetaceae; genus Phycomyces; species Phycomyces nitens. Next base: position 2,939,192 of record JAHRBC010000006.1, on the reverse strand, counting down.
TTGCTTGTCATGAGTTCTTGTATGTGACAACCATATCCAATGCCTTCATAAGTCATACATCCCCACATCATCAAACTGCCTCCTCCATGTTTTACAGTTAAATCAAGATGATGGTCTTGTAGTGGGTCATCTGGCCTTTTCCAATGATATTTTACTCCATCAGATCCCCAAATATTGATTTTGGTCTCATCTGAGAATATAATACGTTTCCAATCATGAATAGTCCAGTGTCAATGCTCTAAAGCCCATTTAAGTCTTGCTTGTCAATTTTTCTCTGATATCATTGGCTTCTTCTTTTTAATTGCTGCTCTGAAACCAAGTGCCTTCAGGGTCTTGCAAACAGTAGAATAGTCAAGCTGCAGTCCCTCTTGATCCAATTTCATATGTGCTTCTTTGGCAGTTTGTATTTCACCAGTTACAAATTGTCTTACTAACAGGCACCTTCTGACTTAGGAAATTTTTGCAATTTGGCCACCAATAGAGATTTTTTCAGTGATCTTCATCTTCTTTTTATACTTGGATACAGTTCCAGCAGAGATAGAAAGGTTCTTGGAAATTTTCTTGACAGAGGCACCACTTTGAAGCTGACTTTGGATAGAATTTCTGAGAGAAAGAGGTAGAATTTTCATTTTAAAAGAAACAAGGAATTGATGTGTTTAGGGTAGGAATATAGTAAAATGTGATAATAAAGGTAATCAAATAGAGAGACGTAGTGAGTAAAGTGAGACTTTGTATAGTGTGGTTTTTAATGAGGTAGAAAAGTTGGTATCAATTAAGATGATGTTGCTAGTCTGTGTTCCTGTTCCTTTTATACTGATATTGTAATTCATAGTCCGTGTTAGATTCACCAGTTATATTGAATACTGGGATTGATTATATATGTCTTTGTCGTACATATAGATGTGCAAATACAACAGGAATAATATGAAAATAAAAATAAAAACTTAGTCATTTATATATTTTTTTGTTTTATATTCCGATTATATGACTCATTTTGACTATTATATGTGACTTTGAACGATTTATAACCAAAAGTCACAGAGAAATAATTTATTTTCTACTAATTTATCCAAAGTGGAAAAAGGGTTCGCATACTTTTCAAAAATTTGTCTGAGTTTTATTAAATCAATATTTATTCTCAGCCGTTGATATTTTTATATGTGGTAGTTTTATATATAATGCATATAAAACATTTTGTTTTATATGAAAATATTAAAAATTGAAAGAGTACTATCAAAATATATATTTTTAATAGAACATGCAAACCCTTTTTCCACCTACTATATTAACTGATAACACAGCTATTATGATAATTAATATCCAAGCTGATAAGAATTATAACAATAATTATAAATACTAAGTTAACATACTTCTTGAATCAAAAACTGAATATACTTTAACTTTTTCTAAACCACAATAAAGAGTCTCAAAGTATCCACCATCCCAATTTCTACTACAAATATCACAGTGCAAATGAAAGACAAATGAAAGACAAATCTTTATATTACTCTTATTCTTTATGAATATAAGCAATCAATATGGAACTCTGTAATAATAAAGTATATCATCTGTATTATATATAGTATAAATATAGTGTTTATTTAATATGGGATAGGCCCATCTTTATACTTTTGTAAAGCTAGTAGTCTATTATATATAGAGAGGCAATATTTCTCACATACTCTCTTATCTATGTTTTTCCACTCTTCATTCAGAGCCTCTTTTAACTGCACTGGTGTTGTAGATTGAACTGCCCTGGAGCACATATTGTCATCCAATCTATTCTAGATGTTCTCAATTAGACTCAAGTCAGAACTTTTTGATGGCCAGTCAAGAATATCTATTCCAAGAACATCTTTACACTTTCTTGACATTGCAGCTTTATGTGGTGTGATGTTATCTTCTTGGAATCAATAGCCACCAAGCTCATTGTGCTGTAATGAGTTGTAGAATAGCTTGAACTTGTTTTGCAAGACCTTGACATATTGTCTTGCATTCATATTGCCATTCAGAAAAACAAGGGAACCAACACCTCCAGACCAGATGCACCCCCACACCATCACCAATCCTCTATATCCCTGGATTTTTGGATGAAGGCAGTCAGGCAGGTACTTCTCATTAGGTCTCCTCCACACATAGTCTCTTCTATTTTTTTTTAAAAAGAGTGAATCAAGACTCATCACTCCAGATCACCGTCTTCCACTCTTCTTTCCAGCCCATCTTCTCTTGAGCTCATTTATGCCTTGCAGCCATGTTTGTCTGAGTCAGAAAAGGCTTTGCCAATGCAACACAGCAGTTGTAGCCAAGGCTGTGTAAAGTATTTCTTATTGTAGCCTTTGAAATAAAGACTTTGATGATGTCCTCCATGTTATTTGTAATTGAAAATAATGTTTGATGTTGATCTTCTCTAACAATCATCTCCAAATGACGTTCATCTCTGGGAGTGAGAATCTTAGGCTGGCCTGTGCAAGATTTATCTTCTATGGATCCAGTCTTGTAGTACTTGTATACTATATGGCATACTTTTTCTTTATTAACATTATGACATTTCTTGATTTCAACAAATGATAATCCTGCCATGTGTAAACTGACAAGAATTCCCTTATCAGTGTTTGAGAGCTTAGTATAGATGTGATAGCAAGTCTCCTTTTCATTGCTTGATTGCAAGGTAGACATGTTTAGATTATTAAAGAAAAAGAACTAAAAATAAAAAATGCAAGCATATCAAGATATGCAGTCAGAAATTCAAACCACAAATTTTTTTGATTACCCTGTAGTTCCCTACAAACCCTAATCTACCTCAATAGGTAACCAGTAATGGTTGATCTTGTTGGATAAATGATCAAGACCTTGCTGATTGGTTTTCTTCTATATATTTCTAGATGTCTTAAATTTCTTAGATTGCAAATATCTCTTAAGTATATTCTACTGGACAATAACTATCTAAGACATATTAACATAGCTATACATTTAGTCTTAAATCTGATTATATTTTATATAAATAGTAAAAGGATTTGTCTCAATAAAAAGTATCTATTGATTACCTAAAAACTATTCTCTAAACTTGATAATCCCCAGTGGAATTGATTCTGCAACTTAGTTACAAGTGCCAGAAAAGAAATATCAGATCGAGACTTGACATTGTTATAGTAAAAGGAAGACCATCCCAGATCAGGAACGACAAAAATAATGATGACGAGATGCTAAAATAATTGCGCGGACCGGGAATCGAACCCGGGCCCTTCGCGTGGCAGGCGAAGATTATACCACTTAACCATCCGCGCATTCATATTGTGACACGGGTGTTGTAAGGTTTCCAGCTTCGCCCACTTCTCTCCATTTCACGTGACTTTTCCAAGGTCTTCCCTGCTAGAAAGCGTGACGTAGCATCCTGATCAACTTGGCAACGTCACCTTTCTCCATTTGCAAGTCACCTTATTTCTCATATCTCCCTTTTCTCCGCACTTCTTTGATTTTCCATATTTGTCACCCTCGCTCTCATTTCAAACCCCTCCTATCCATTTCCATATTTATCCATTGTACACTATTTTTGTCATCTATCTTCCCTTCCTTTCTCCCCACGTTGCTGTCTGTGCGCACTTATCTTTCTCTTCATGTTATCTACCTCTTTACACCCTCTCACACATCGGCACTTCATTTTATTCATACCCCTTCATATCTCTGTCCCTTCTCTCACACTGCTCACTTTATCATATTACTGTTATCCATATCTTCATACTTCATATTTACATTGTCTTCGCACATTTTCATATCTCATTTTGTCTTATCATATTTGTCCTCCATTTTTATATTATCACCTTCACTGTATATCCCATTTTCTCATACTATCATATCTTATTTTGTCTTATCATCTCATACCTCTCCCCCCAAAGTCATTATTATCCTTATCCATTATCTCATATACTGTTCTATTTTTCATTCACACACCCAATTCCTATATTTTATTATTAATCAATTCACCATTTATCACTAAGTAACATTTTACGAAGTCTATATAAGAGACCAAAATTTCAATCAATAAACATTATCAGTTACCTCTCTCTTAATTTCCGTCCCTGAACTAGTGAATTGTCTTGTATAGAAATTCCTAGTCATACCTGTGCCAAGATTGATTTTTCTTTTCATCCAATTCCCTTTTCCGTCCAAATCTGTATCTTCCCAGTACCTTGCTGTCAACTTTAGTAATTGTCCTGAGTGAAATTATCTAGTTCCCCTCTCCTATCATATCTCTTCCTCCCTGTTTCCATTGCTGTCAAGAATATATTCAACTGTCCCGAGCGAAGTTATATATCTCTATCCATATTTTCACCTTTTCTTTCTCTTGTCCGTTTCTTGCTGTCCAAATTTCGGTTTCTACCCCCGTTATTGTCTATCTCTATCGCACCATCGTTATTGTCAACGAGTGGTATTTAATTTATTATATTTTCTGACTCGTTTTCACATCACAACAAACTCAACACGCGTCAATTGCAACGCATCCATGGTAAAATTTTCTAGCTACAACCAAAAGTAGCCCGTGTGACTCAGAACTATGACGTTGACCTGGAAACGTCATCATTTTTTCCCCTTTATTTTCAACTCTCGAGTCACGTGACCACCGAACTTGACACGTCACCTGCTTTCTCTCCTCGTCAACCCTAAATCACCTGACTGCTGGTCTTGAAAACAAACCGATTGACTTCTTTATTTTAAATTGAACTTTCACTTCTTTTAGTTTCCTTTTTTGTAAATTTTATTGTTGTCTAAGTCTGATCCATATTTTTGGGATCATCTTTATTTTCTTTTTTCATTTTATTCTGAACAAACCCGTTGATCGGTAGATCAACTCCAAGAGGATCTGTGGATCCAGTTGTAACTCTTGAAAATGCCAAATTCTTTGAATTGGACTTTTGTATAAATAAGGACAAGTTTGTCCTCGAAATAAAGGCATCTGTGATATTTGGTAGTAGAAAAGGGACGGTGGATACTTTGAGACTCTTTATTGTGATTGAGAAAAAGTTAAAGTTATATCCGGTCCTTTATTCAAGAAGTGTGTTAACTTAGTATTTATAATTATTGTTATAATTCTTATCAGCTTGGATATTCATTATCATAATAGCTGTGTTATTAGTTAATAGGTATTTTGGGACTTTGTCCCACAATAGATTGGGTATGGTATTTTCATATTTGGATAAGGATTTCTGGATGGTATAGTTTGTCTTGATTTTAGATAATCCAGCTATCTGGGTTTATATATCACTTTTCTCTGATATACCATTATGCCAAATACAACAGCATCATTGGATCGTTTATTCTTTTTACTTATCTGTAACCAACTTGAGTATTGTCCTGAAGGAGTACTAAGTTGTGTCCATTCCACTGCAAAAATACCCCCGATTCCCATATGTGATAGTTTGTAAAATTCTGAGTGAAATAAAAAACAAATTCTAGAATTAAATTGAAATGTTATCTTGCATATATAAAAAACAACACATATAAGATAATGAAGTAATTCGGTGGATATAAAGCTCTGCTTTTGGACGTGTAGGCTTGTTAAACTCAAGAGTGTACAGAACTATAACTGAAAGTGTTATCTTATTTCTTTTTAGTCAAACGTTACATGAATTATTTTTTCAATATCAATAAAAAAATCTATTTTTTAATAGATCAAGATGCAAACTTTTCGACTATTTTCTGCAAACTATTCACCTATGTTCTAAAGAACGTATATTTATTGGTTGTTTAATCTGTTTGACACTTTAAACACTTTCAATTGGGGGTTTATTTTATACTTCTTTATAAATAAGTCATGGAAAATAGTTTACGAATAGATTTTTATTGATAAAATATTTTTCTCATAATATACAGCCTAGTAATTTGGTCTAGATTCATGGCTATAGCTATATTGATACTAATTTGTTTTTACCTTTTGAAACACGGGTAGAAAGCATAACTGATTCATTGACTATCATCTTGAATAACTGGAAAAGTAGTTGCTCAAACAGAGTAGACAACTAAGACTTTGAGACCAAATTTTCAGGTATACCAAACAGTATCTCAAGATAGATAATGATATAGCAATCAAAAAATGTGTACGCGTAATAGAAAAAGATATCTATATTTTTCTGTTAGAAAAGCAATAGGAATGACTGATTACTTACCAAGACAAACTGGTTTGTTGGATATTCCATGTCTTTGTTAAAACGCGGCAATTTTCTTTGATAAAAAGGCTGATAGTAAAGACAGAATATATTAGTATTAATAGTGATAAAATATTCGAACATACCAAGTACATTCTGTCCATTCGACTTCATCATTGTCATCTTTGGCCATTGCGATTGAAAGGAGTTGTTTTGAATCTACAAGATGAAGATTACTGATTAGCAACAGCAATAAAAAATAGTGCGCCCATTTACATTTTTCTTGTGCAAGCTTGAATAAAAGTGACTATAGGACACCTTTTAGATAATTGAAAAGATGTTAAAGGTTGTTTTTAATTGCGTGAAAAATTTTCAAGTACTTACCAGAGAGTATAAAGGAAGCAAAAAGTAAAAAGAGAGAGAAAAAGGGAAAATTGGGAAAAAAGAATCCATATGCATTTTTAGATTATAGTAAGCCCTAATAAATTATGAGAACAAAGGGATTATGAAAACTGTGTACCCAAGACTCTTTTTTTTTACTGTACTCCAGATATATTTTTTAAAGATATAAATACAGTCTTTTATATATATATATAATACTATTGTTCTTATTTGACACTATACCTTATACTGCAAATTATAATGTATGTTTATGTATTCAAAGAAATATATGTTAATATATATGGATTTATTTATGCTTATTATTTTATTTTATTTTAAAAAAAATATTTAGAAAATGTCTTCAAACCAGAGAAACTCAGGATGCAAAGCCAGAGCAAACCAAACTGCTCCCATTCACCGTGTTGCTGCTGGCCATATTAGCCAGCGTGAAATCCTTCCAAGGGCCCCCAGTAGCAGTGAGGAAAGTAGTCAAGGACAGACAGAAATGGCCACTGTCCTTGAAGACTTGAGGTTCCTCAAGTCCAGAATGGGAATGGTCTATGACATCGCTGGCAAGACCAACCAGACCATGAGTACATTCATGGAAGCCCATGCCAGTGGTGTCCAGAGCCAGCTCCCTCTTGGCCAAGCTGGTCCCGTTGGAATGGCTCCTTCTGTTGGCCCCTCCAGCTCACTTGGTACTAGTGATATGAGTGTGATTGTCTTGGTATGAATATTATTATTATTTTGTTAAAAAATATTTTCTAATAAATTATATCTAGGAATTCATTAATGAGAAGATGTGGAAGAAGAACCTCACGTCTAACGATCCTGCTCTGATTGCCGAGAATGAAGGCAAACAGAAATGGAATAAGGACAAGAAGATTAATCACCCAGACAATGTCAGGGTCATCAACTACTTGAGAGACTACATTCTCTCGCAGCCTCGTGCTGCTGGTTTTTGGCCTGGCATGGTAGTGCAAAAAATTAAAAACAATTACAAGTACTACCATCTCACTTCAAACATGAGTGAAGAGCAAGCTTCTGCCAAGAAGAGAAAGGTTCGGGCTAATACCAGGCTCGTCGAGGTTAGTATAAAGACGATTTGATATTTTTAATTTAATCTGAAAATTTTTATAGATCCACTTGCGCAGGGTGGAGGCCTACAAACGTCACTGGAGGGCAATCGATGAGGAGATGGGCCATAAGCCTGAAAACCCTGATGAGATGGCCTATCTCCATGTCCTCCAGAAGGATGTGATGTCTGATGGTGAATCAGACATGGAAGACGTTGCGCCTGGTATTAGCATGCGAGTTCTCTGTGTTGCTCGTCCCAGTTGGAGAAGTGATGAGGTAATTAATATTTTGTAGAGTGATGTGCTGATTGATGAGAAAAGACTGATAAGTTTAATATAGTTGAACTGGCTTCTGGAGGTCATTGACCATCTTGCAAGAGAGGATGACCTGAGACGGTCATCAACAAAGACAAAGACAAGAATGCCCAGACAGCAAAAAACGATCAAGGAGATTCCTGCCCCAAGTCACCTGACTTTGAATTTGCCTGCCTGGGTATTCAAAAATGAATAAATCTTTGTTTTTGTCTTTTTTACTTTTTAAACACATGATTCGCAAAACAAACTATGAAGTTATGATTAAGAACAAGAGAGATAAGATAAATATATTTAGGCGGAAACCTTTCTAGGCAAAGGGACAACTAGTTTTTTGTTAATGTTACTACTAGATTTATAATCCACAATTGCAACAGGCAGGAGAATCCGATGGACAGGAAGAATGCTTTGAAAGTCAAGAGCCGAAAATTCATCCTTGTGAACCTCAATTCCTTCAACCTCTCTGGTGGTGTCTGATGTGGTCTTGAACCAGTTTACAAAAGCAAAGGTGTGTTGACTGTTGTAGGCATTTCCACGATGTGAAGAAGAAACAGCAGGACTAAATGTGTGAACAAATAGATACTGAATCTCTCCAACATACGCGTACACTGCCTCTGTCTTTTCCTCAACAAACAATGCCTGGATGTATGACCCATGCCGACTTCTACCACTCCTTCCTTTGAATGTCTGGCCAAGGATACTGATGGACTTGAGCATTTCAATCCAGTCATTGACAAAAGCAGAGGAAGTCATGTTGTCATTGCAGCTTTTGATATTTTTGTCATCGTGAATGACCTGGTAGTATTCTACTAGACAATCATATTCAAGTCTAGGCATCATGCTCATTGGTTTCTTTTTCAATGGCAGAGTTGAGGGCGGCAAAGGCTCATTACCATGGATTGTCATCAGTGGGTTCTCTGCTAATTCAAGGAAGTCAGGCAATGAGAAGGCAGGTATGTCAAAGTACGGAATTGGGGTGGTGGCAATGCGTGGACTGATAGTCAACTTGCTAAATACATCTGAGAAATATTGTCCACTTGGTGTGCTTAGGAAACCGCGAACAAAATCTCCCTTTCTTGTGTCCTCAACAAAGCTTCTCATATATGTGGCCTCGAATCCACTTTTCCTGTTGGTATTGATATTCTTGAGGATACTGTTGTACCTCTCGAAACCGAAAAGCCAGTAGCTGTAAACTGGCCCAAAGTCCAGGATGGTTTCACGAAGGTGAAGATGTAAATGCATGTTGGGAGAGAGGAGGTCAGGCTCATACAGTTGCTCACAACCTTTACCAAACTGCTCTAGATTGTTATGTGCGTCTTCAATATCGTCCTCAGAGATACTTGGCTTTGTCAGACAACGGCAAGCATTGACAAAAAACATCCAGTTTTTGAACATTGGCAGTGGCAGCACGTTCTTCAACACCACGGGAGAGTACACCAAGCACCACGACTTCCACTCGTCAGCCTTCATGAATGGGAACCCCTTCCCAATCTTTGTCTTTAGTGCCGTATAGTCAGCTGGCAACTCCATTTTCTCCACCATCTTCTGCATGGCAACGAGTTTCCTACTGTCAATTAGACCATCTGCAACCCATCTCTCCATCATTCTCTTGGCAGTGCCTAAGAAAAGATTGTGCATTGGATCGATAATCGTGCAGCGGACAACGTCAAAGTACTGGAGACGATGCAGTTCGGACCAGCGAACACCACTGGCAACTTCAAGGCGCTGCCTCTCAGCTTGAGTGGCTGCATTTCTCCAGACCTCAGCATCCTTATGATTATCATCTCTAGTGCGAAGGAGCCACTTTGAAGAATCAAATCCAGAATAATTAACAGAGCTCGTTCCAGCTAACCGAGAGAATTGACGATTGCATTTATGACAGGCATTGGTACTGGTATGGGATGTGAATCCACATACTTTTCTTGCAGCGGGGATGTCACAAGCAACAACAAAGAGAGCAGCGCGGATTCTCACACCAGATGGACATTGGTACGTCTTGACCTTGATACCAATGTACAGATCTTCCAATTCATCAACAAGAGGTCTGAGATAGTTATTGATTTCAGACGTCTTTGCTTCTTTTGGCCCTGGCATTAATCCAACGAGGATGACATTCTCCTTTTTAAACCTGACATCGCGAGGAAGATTGTTTACTGCCAAATAAATGGCACCACACGAATATGAGACACCATCAAATGGCTGAAACCAGTCAATATTCAGTGTTAACATTAGAGAGCGGCTGTCATCAACAAAGAGGTTGCCATTGATATCTTTAACACTGTTCCACATCGCACCATCATACACATCAAACATTGTCTTTTCCACTTTGGGACCACGATTCCAAGAGTTGATTTGGGTTTCGAAATCGGGCCGAGAAAAGAGAGTCTGCAGAGAGTGTTTGATTGACTGGTACACATATGACTTCTTTGGGATTGTGGACGAACTGGACTTGAACAAGCTATGGCCACACAAGGCGCTGTTTCCAAACTTGTCAAAGGTACAGAAAAGAGGTGCATCATTGTTCTCATAAATACTGTGACATTCACCACATGCAACATATTTTTTGATTCCCTTTGTCAAGGTGTTCATTCCTGCCATGCTTTTGAGACCAGAGACACTTGATGGGACTCGGAAAGAATCGCCAAAAAAATCCAAGATCTTGTTTATGATTGCAATCAAGATAATTGCGCCTTCATTGACAACGTAAAAGGAAATGAACAGGGCAAGAGCCTTGACCACAAAGCCATGAATGAAACTCAATTCTGAGTTGAATTCTGAAAAATATCAACACAAAACACCTCATTAATATACAATCTATATAGATGGGTGTATTTGCATCTCAGGTACTACACAAACCTTCATTATCAAGCATCTCATCTTCACTTTCGTTATCAGAGTCAGAGTCAGAGTCACCAAACGAGCTGCATTCATCCTCTGCACCAAAAATGGCGTCAGATTCAGAAAGAGGTAGGTTTCTAATGGGTTCTTGTACCCCCTCATGTCCTTCAATATCGTTTTCCAAGTCTGCCCAAGTGTAACAACATCGGTTTAATAAAAAAACAATAAAATTTTAAGAAATCCTTACCACCAGACTCAAAATCCATAGCCTCTACATTGTCTACGGCCTCAAAGTATTGCTCTTCTTCATCAACAATTTCCATTGCTATTTAATTCGAAAACATATTTATTATTAATTAAATAATTTACAAATTCAAATATAAAATATATCTTACATCTGCCACCGAAAAACTGTTTTTGGCATCTTCTTTAAGCATATGACGCTTAAATGTTTGAACAGTGAGAAAATCAAATCCTCCCTCTTTGTTCTTGCAAATAGAACATCTGCATTCTTTTGTTCTGGTAGATTTACGGATAGGAGCCATTGTTTAATAAATAATTTAAAATGTTTTGGTTTAACAGTAAAGAAGATATATTCAGGTATAGTTTATTTGATATGATTTGAGTTTAATATTTATTTTTCATGCTACACTATTCTCTACAACCAATAAAATCTATCTAAAATACAATTTTTTCTCTTAACTCACAAAAAAGGGCCTGAGCTAGAAAATTGACCTTTATATCCCATATCTTCTGTATCAACTACACATATGGGAATTGGGGGTATTTTTGCAGTGTGTCTCATGGCCGACTAAATCGTCATCACAATAAGCAACATGTTTTCGCGTACGTTCGCTGGTTTGTCTTTGATTCCGAGCGTACAAGAGAACATGAAAGTGTTGACATTTGTAGGCCACAATTTTCTCCAGCCAACTACCACAGTATTGTGCCTGTACATCGCATTCTGTTAGAAGTAGCACTGGCTGAACATATGACCCAAAATAATGTAAAGAAGATACTGGTTATCCCTTTACCTAAAAAAATATATGCTTAAGTTTTAATAAAATATGTCTTTACTCATTTTTAAACAAGATTGCATACCAGAATAAAATAAACAAGTATAGGATTTGAATGAGTCTTTAGGATTGAGTGCATGAGAGGAGCAAAGATGAGGTTTTTTTATTTTTTTTTAAATTTTTTTAATTTCTAACGGCCTATTCAGGCGGGGGAGGGACCATTCCCTCCGGGACTGCTACTTCGTCGACGTGGCCAAACTTTCGACAAAGCATCTGACGATGTCTTGTTCCCAAGCCGGCAAGCACGTAGTCATCGACGAGTTCAAGGAAATGATTGAACTAAAATATTCATTAGTATTCTATAAAAATAATAAACAATATTCTTTGCGAATTTATTTACCTCGTCGCTTCGCCAGCTTGGGCGCGCAGTGAGGATGCGACGCCCGAATGAAGCATCGCTCCCCTCATCGTCAGACTCACCCTCAGACATTGCTGCCTTTTGGATGAGATTGCTGCAGTCCTGGTCCATTTCTTGGTCAATCGCCGCCTTGTTATTGGAGTATGCCTCCCGGCGGCGAGTGAGATGCTGATGAAATATATGATTGTCAATTGAGTTAATAGGAATCCTTTTCATAATAAAAATAATAACTCACGTCTGCCTGACAGCCATTTCTTCTTGAGCAAGCATTCGCTTCTGCTCGCTTCTCAAAAGACTTCTTCTCCTGAGTCCGCCTTCCATTGAAGTTGGTGTATATATACCGGCGGAGGTCAGGGTACCTCAACCCAGACTCGAGAAACCTTGGCTGGAGATAGGCCATTATCTCGAGTACCAACTCTTTGTTGGGACTCTCGTTAAAGGCCACGTCCGTTCTCCAGCTAGGCTTTTGGTTGTTAGCCTCAACCAAGTCTGGGTTGTTGGACCTGAAGTTTTGGGTCTTCAGGTAGCGTCTGATGAAGCCCTAATATATTTTTAGAAGATATTAGACTAGCAATATATTTCAATAGTATATACTCACATATGCGCGGTTGGTTTCCTGCATTTGAGGAGCTTCAAACGCAGCAAGTGCAACCACAGTGGGGGAGAGAGGAGCAGCAGCAACGGGAGCAGCAACAATGAGGGCAGCAACAATGGGGGCAGCAGCAACGGAAGCAGCAGCAACGGGGGCAGAAGAAGTTGCCCCAGGGACATTTCCAAAACCATCCAAGATGGCAATGGTACTGGCACCATCTTGGATGATAACACCAAGCCTGGTGTCCATAGTGGCTAGCCTGGTGCCAACAGAACGCACCTCTCCAGTCACATTGGACAAACCAGCCTCCACACTGGTCAATCTGTCCATCAATTCCCTGAACTCGTCAGTTGTTCGAGGAGCAATTGCACGTCTGTTTGCCATAATCTACAAAATATCAAATAATAATTTTCAATTGTTAATTGTCTTTATTTCATGGGATCTCATATAAAATATGTAATGTCTTATACATACAATTGATATTTGTTTTATTGAAAGGTTTTGGGAAGCAGAAGGGTGTGTTGTGTGTGAACAGGCCTTTGAGAATATAAAATACAGAGTATTTATAAAAAAAGAGTTTGATGAGCGGATCCAAACACTTCTTGTACACACTAATGAATGGCTCCATTTGTTTTTAGATTCTATCCATTACACCTATTCTGTCTCTGTTTCAAATTATATATCCTTGTATTCTTTTCTTTTTGCTCTTTTTCCTTTCTCTCGTTTCCTATATCCGGGCCCATTTTTTCTTTCTTTTTACACCTCTTTACACTAAAAAATCGGCGGCTTCTTTATAAACATGCGCTCATTCCAATACATCCTGCCTGCATTGCTCATCCAAACAATCTGTGGTCAGTTGAATGTGCCTTTAGCATCTCGCAAATTATCCTGACTCTCTTTTTTTTATTTTATAGACCTCCTCAACTCACACAGCTTTATTATATGGTTCAATCATCAATATTGGGCTAAAAAAATCTTTTTGTGTCAAACGATTTTCTATTCTAACGTTGCTTATTTTATTGTAGACCACACCACCAATCACCCCATCTACCTCTTCCTTCATGTACGATTGTAATCATAATGGTAATATCTTTTTTTGGTCTTTATATTTTTTATAATATTATTCTGATCCTCTCTTTTTATCTTATAGCCTTCTGCCACTCACACAGTCTATTATATTGGTATCGTCATCAGTGTCATGGTAAAAAAGAACCTTTTGGTGTCAAACTTTTTTTTTTCTCTAACGTTGTTTATTCTACTTGGGTCACCCCCATCACACCCTGTCCGTCTCTTCCATCATCTACAACTGGTTATCATAATGGTAATGCCATTTCTTGGTCTATACTTTTCTATAATATTATTGTTATTCTCTCTTTTTATTTTATAGACATATTCCGTTCACACGCCTATTATATGGTATGGTCATCAGTGGCATGGTAAAAAATCGTGTTAAATAATTTTCCCCTTTAATGTTTCTTATTCTACTATAGACCGCCGCCATCAATCACCCCATCTGGCTCCCCCATCATCCTCAACTGTTATCATAATGGTAATGCTGTCTCTTAGTCTTTCTACTTTCCATAACACTATTCTGATTCTCTCTTTTTATATTATAGATCTCCTCTACTCAAATGGTCTATTATATGGTATCGTCATTGATGGCTTGGTAAAAAATATTTTCGTGTCAAACTATTTTATCCTCTAACGTTTCTTATTCTACTATAGACCGCCGCCATCAATCACCCCATCTGACTTCCCCATCATCCTCAACTGTTATCATAATGGTAATGCTGTCTCTTAGTCTTTATACTTTCCATAACACTATTCTGATTCTCTCTTTTTATCTTATAGACCTCCTCTACTCAAACGGTCTATTATATGGTATTGTCATTGGTGGCTTGGTAAAAACTCTTCGTGTCAAACTATTTTCTCCTTTAACGTTTCTTATTCTACTATAGACCACCGCCATCACTGTCCACCCCATCTGGCCCCTTCATCATCTACAACTGGTTATCATAATGGTAATGCCTTTTCTTGGTCTTTATCTCTTTCCATAATATTATTCTGGCTATTTACTAATATTGTTCTATACTCTTAATAAGAATCTATTGTTGGTCATCACGTAACATCTCTCTACTTAATTGTCAACTCTGTTTCTGGTATGTAAATCGATTATTCTATTACCCAATTCACCCATACTAATTTACTTTACCCCATCTCTAGTCAATCTAATCATACAAGATGCCATGCCATGCCGCACAACTCAGCCCCACTTTGTCCGTTCTTATCCATCCCTTACAATGTAAGTATAAAATACCTCGCATCTTGAACAACACCCGCACTCTTGAATATATGTCACTAATATAACTTTTATTGTATTAGAATACTGCCGCAACCACCCAAATCGCCATCGGTCCCTATTTTCAGGTATTGTTCAGTAGTGAAGCACCCGATCCAAGTAGTATCAAGTAGGCCGGTAGAAGCGGCAAGGATAAACAGTAATAGTATTAGAGCTTGTGTACAGAGCCATTCTATTCTTTCCAATAAACACAAATATAAACCATAAACCTAATAAGTACGGGGTATAAAACAATGGGGGGATCATTCTATGCTTGATTGCACAGTAATAGTATTCGATGATTGGTTAATTGCTTGAGGATATCCTTGATACCATGGAGAAAGCCAGCTTCTCCCCAACTTTATTTGCTGTGTGTAATCGTCTTTTCAATTTATAAACACATAATCTATTACACTAAAAACATAGTTTTAAGCACAAAAATCTGGTAAACACCAAAAATCTATATGCAGAAAAAGCTAACGAACCCTACTCTCCCAAAAGTTTTCAACTTTGCACCTGTATGAGATTCGACTTTGAGCCCAGGAGAAACCTTGCTTACTCCCATACTCGTAGTATTCTGTTCTCCCCTGAAAACCTAAACTTTTCCCCTATTTATTTCTGGTTATATACATGGTTTTACCCCACAGTTTTTGCAGTGTTAATAGCACAGGGTTGAAGACTGTTTGCATTCCATAGTCCAAATGAGATCTCACTCATTCTTCCATATGGTCGCTGGGAGCAAGGCCACGTTTTCTTTTTAAGGCTGATTCAGCATCACCCTCCAAAGCTGTACGAGTGGGCACTTCGTCATTACAGATCCAGCCTGCTTCAACAAAGTAATGGGCCACAGGTATGGCAACATGGGGGCGCAGGAACTTAAGGGCTTGGATGCACCTATCGTGCTGGATTTCCATGGCCTTGTCAGCACGGTTGTCAATTGGCATATCCCTAAACTTAGGGTCAGCCAAGTGCTGGGATCCAAAGGATCGAAATCCAAGATGAGTTCAACACCAGCTTTTCAAGCTGTGTCTTGAAGTCAGAGACAAACTGGAGGTGGACAAGGATACCAACAATGCTGCGAGCAGGGAAGTTGATATCCAGAAGACAAGCTGTGTTAACACCAAGGGTTCTGAGAGAACTGCGCACTTCCCTATGGGTGAGGCGGCGGGAACGTGGGATATAAACATATTCATATCCGTTGGGGCCAGAGGGGGCAGTGAAGACACGCTGGGAGGCGGCAACTCGACAAGGAGAGGGACTCTTGTGGGTGGGGGGAGGGCGGTGGACACTGGCCTTTACAGCCCGGGTGGAGGCTTCTAACCCTGGTTCCTGGGAACTGGGTGTGGGGACAGGGGCGGAGAGTGAAACAACAGGGGCTGGACCCTGGGGGGAAGAGTTTTGTTTGCCCAAAACTTTGGCAAGCTGCAACTTGGTCTCAGCAAGTTCTTCTGTCAACCGGACGTTTTTGGCCGCAACGGCTTCCCAGTGGGCACTGGCAGCAGTGAGGGCATTGACCTTCTTGGCAAGATCAGCAAGGTATGCCATGAGATCACTTGGCATTCCCTGCATGAGAGATGGGGGCAATGATGTTGACATTGGTAATCTCAACGGAAAAAAGTTGTTCGATCGTTCTGAGACTTGGTCAGTGGGTGCTATGACGGGTAAGCGTGTTGAGGATGGTGTTATGGCTGTTGGATGCGATGTCTTAGACGATGGATGCTTGGGGATGTTCAATGTTGCTATGGGTAGATAGGTATTGGCAAAAAAATTACTAAAAAAGGAAATTTTTTGGGGAAAATATCCTATAAGCGAAAGTGACGCGTGATGTGTTTGTATAGTTGTGTATGGTAACCGAACGGGCGACAAATAAAATATATAAAAGAAACAATGAAAGAACCAGTAAAAGACTAACGAAACTCAACAGAAATATCCCCAAAATGACCGGGCAAAATATAACTGCTCTTCAGAGATCGAGAGCTTAAACTCAAAAGAATAAAATAACCGTAAAATTGATCGTAAAACTGACTGATAATATTTATTCATTAGAAAAGAATGTCTTTTATAGACAAAGAAAATAACTAAAAGAATAACCGAAAAATGAAATAATAAAATAATAAAATGATGCCATCAAGGCCAAAGGAAAAATATAATAAAAAAAAAATACTATAACATAGTAAAGAAAGGGGTAAGACAAAGAAGTAGGGGAAATAAACTAAAGAAGTACAGAATGGTGCAATCCTGCAAGAAAGTGAGAAAGGATTCACAAAGGAAATATAAAAGGAAAGAGTATAAAAAAGGAAATAATAAAATGTGATAAAATAAAATAAAGAAAAATTGAAAAGAAAGAGAAATAAAGAAACTCGGGGATCAGCCATCCTTACTCGGCTCGGACTTCTTCTTCGGACTGGTCTGGCATCCGACCCCTCCTAGGCCTGTTCCGGGCCCTTGGTCCGGCTTTATGGTCGAAACCGAACCTGCCCACAACACACGTGTCAAAATGACGCGTGTTGAGTTTGTTGTGATGTGAAAACGAGTCAGAAAATATAATAAATTAAATACCACTCATTGACAATAATGATGGTGCGATAGAGATAGACAATAACGGGGGTAGAAACCGAAATTGGACAGCAAGAAACGGACAAGAGAAAGAAAAGGTGAAAATATGGATAGAGATATATAACTTCGCTCGGGACAGTTGAATATATTCTTGACAGCAATGGAAACAGGGAGGAAGAGATATAATAGGAGAGGGGAACTAGATAATTTCACTCAGGACAATTACTAAAGTTGACAGCAAGGTACTGGGAAGATACAGATTTGGACGGAAAAGGGAATTGGATGAAAAGAAAAATCAATCTTGGCACAGGTATGACTAGGAATTTCTATACAAGACAATTCACTAGTTCAGGGACAGAAATTAAGAGAGAGGTAACTGATAATGTTTATTGATTGAAATTTTGGTCTCTTATATAGACTTTGTAAAATGTTACTTAGTGATAAATGGTGAATTGATTAATAATAAAATATAGGAATTGGGTGTGTGAATGAAAAATAGAACAGTATATGAGATAATGGATAAGGATAATAATGACTTTGGGGGGAGAGGTATGAGATGATAAGACAAAATAAGATATGATAGTATGAGAAAATGGGATATACAGTGAAGGTGATAATATAAAAATGGAGGACAAATATGATAAGACAAAATGAGATATGAAAATGTGCGAAGACAATGTAAATATGAAGTATGAAGATATGGATAACAGTAATATGATAAAGTGAGCAGTGTGAGAGAAGGGACAGAGATATGAAGGGGTATGAATAAAATGAAGTGCCGATGTGTGAGAGGGTGTAAAGAGGTAGATAACATGAAGAGAAAGATAAGTGTGCACAGATAGCAATGTGGGGAGAAGGGAAGGGAAGATAGATGACAAAAATAGTGTACAATGGATAAATATGGAAATGGATAGGAGGGGTTTGAAATGAGAGCGAGGGTGACAAATATGGAAAATCAAAGAAGTGCGGAGAAAAGGGAGATATGAGAAATAAGGTGACTTGCAAATGGAGAAAGGTGACGTTGCCAAGTTGATCAGGATGCTACGTCACGCTTTCTAGCAGGGAAGACCTTGGAAAAGTCACGTGAAATGGAGAGAAGTAGGCGAAGCTGGAAACTTTACAACACCCGTGTCAAAAAGATGACGCGTGTTGAGTTTGTTGTGATGTGAAAACGAGTCAGAAAATATAATAAATTAAATACCACTCATTGACAATAACGATGGTGCGATAGAGATAGACAATAACGGGGGTAGAAACCGAAATTGGACAGCAAGAAACGGACAAGAGAAAGAAAAGGTGAAAATATGGATAGAGATATATAACTTCGCTCGGGACAGTTGAATATATTCTTGACAGCAATGGAAACAGGGAGGGAGAGATATAATAGGAGAGGGGAACTAGATAATTTCACTCAGGACAATTACTAAAGTTGACAGCAAGGTACTGGGAAGATACAGATTTGGACGGAAAAGGGAATTGGATGAAAAGAAAAATCAATCTTGGCACAGGTATGACTAGGAATTTCTATACAAGACAATTCACTAGTTCAGGGACGGAAATTAAGAGAGAGGTAACTGATGATGTTTATTGATTGAAATTTTGGTCTCTTATATAGACTTCGTAAAATGTTACTTAGTGATGAATGATGAATTGATTAATAATAAAATATAGGAATTGGGTGTGTGAATGAAAAATAGAACAGTATATGAGATAATGGATAAGGATAATAATGACTTTGGGGGAGGGGTATGAGATGATAAGACAAAATAAGATATGATAGTATGAGAAAATGGGATATACAGTGAAGGTGATAGTATAAAAATGGAGGACAAATATGATAAGACAAAATGAGATATGAAAATGTGCGAAGACAATGTAAATATGAAGTATGAAGATATGGATAACAGTAATATGATAAAGTGAGCAGTGTGAGAGAAGGGACAGAGATATGAAGGGGTATGAATAAAATGAAGTGCCGATGTGTGAGAGGGTGTAAAGAGGTAGATAACATGAAGAGAAAGATAAGTGCGCACAGACAGCAACGTGGGGAGAAGGGAAAGGAAGATAGATGACAAAAATAGTGTACAATGGATAAATATGGAAATGGATAGGAGGGGTTTGAAATGAGAGCGAGGGTGACAAATATGGAAAATCAAAGAAGTGCGGAGAAAAGGGAGATACGAGAAATAAGGTGACTTGCAAATGGAGAAAGGTGACGTTGCCAAGTTGATCAGGATGCTACGTCACGCTTTCTAGCAGGGAAGGCCTTGGAAAAGTCACGTGAAATGGAGAGAAGTGGGCGAAGCTGGAAACCCTACAACACCCGTGTCAAAGAGTATGCGTTAATAGTTCAATGGTAGAATTTCAGCCTTCCAAGCTGAAGGTCGGGGTTCGATTCCCCGTTGACGCATTGTTTTGTATTAGTTTTGTCATGCTGTTGGACATTATTTTGATGAATCTGTATGTCAAGTGTCATTCCTGATCTGGGATGGTCTTCCTTTTACTATAACAAAGCCAAAAGGTCAATCCCACTGGGGAAACAAGAGTATATGTAAAATCAAAGAGAGGATAAAAGATACTTTTTATTATTATAACTTTGGTTATCTTATATAGTTCTCTAACTAATACTGCGCATTATCCGCAGTAGCTATTATATGATATTTTCATAAAAGAAGAGACATTGTACTACGGTTAATGCTCAGGAAGATGTTACTGCGCATAAAGAAGTACTGCAGTTAATCATCTTCAGATTTTACAGATTCATCAAAATAATGTCCAACAAGATCAGGAACGACAAAATGTCGTTTTGGATCTGGGTTGTTCTTCCAATGCTATAACACAGCCAATATTGGTCAAACCCACTGGGAATTGTAAACGAGGATAAAAGAGTAAAAAGAGGATAGAAGATAGATACTTTTTATTCAATGAAATATTGTCCTCTTTTATATCTTTTCTAAACCCACTCAGCCATCATAAATGTCTGTTTCGGTTTCTAATCTACTTTTGTTATAACTAATGTCTTCTAGGTCTTCAGAGAGCAAAAGGGAATCAATTCGGTCATCGTTCTCAAAAGAGAACTCTGTGTAATTGTCATCCTGATTGGCTGACATTAATTCAGGCACGACAAAAACAAAAAAGAATGCGTCAACGGGGAATCGAACCCCGACCTTCAGCTTGGAAGGCTGAAATTCTACCATTGAACTATTAACGCGGGCATACTGTGACACGGGTGTTGTAGGGTTTCCAGCTTCGCCCACTTCTCTCCATTTCACGTGACTTTTCCAAGGTCTTCCCTGCTAGAAAGCGTGACGTGGCATCCTGATCAACTTGGCAACGTCACCTTTCTCCATTTGCAAGTCACCTTATTTCTCATATCTCCCTTTTCTCCGCACTTCTTTGATTTTCCATATTTGTCACCCTCGCTCTCATTTCAAACCCCTCCTATCCATTTCCATATTTATCCATTGTACACTATTTTTGTCATCTATCTTCCCTTCTTTTCTCCCCACGTTGCTGTCTGTGCGCACTTATCTTTCTCTTCATGTTATCTACCTCTTTACACCCTCTCACACATCGGCACTTCATTTTATTCATACCCCTTCATATCTCTGTCCCTTCTCTCACACTGCTCACTTTATCATATTACTGTTATCCATATCTTCATACTTCATATTTACATTGTCTTCGCACATTTTCATATCTCATTTTGTCTTATCATATTTGTCCTCCATTTTTATATTATCACCTTCACTGTATATCCCATTTTCTCATACTATCATATCTTATTTTGTCTTATCATCTCATACCTCTCCCCCCAAAGTCATTATTATCCTTATCCATTATCTCATATACTGTTCTATTTTTCATTCACACACCCAATTCCTATATTTTATTATTAATCAATTCACCATTTATCACTAAGTAACATTTTACGAAGTCTATATAAGAGATCAAAATTTCAATCAATAAACATTATCAGTTATCTCTCACTACGGCGGAAAAAACGGTAGCTAACTACCGTTTTGGTAGCATTACTACCGTTTTTTCCCACCAAAAAAAACGGTAGTAAAGACTCTGTATAAGGCGATTTCGGTAGCTGTTACCGTTTTTTTAGTGCGAAAAAAAAGGGTAGTTATGAGGCAGGAATAGGCACAGCTACCATTTTTTTATCCAACCAAAATCGTTTCTTTATATACTATAGCCTCTCTTTTATATTACTTTATATACTAGCACCCATTCTTTTTTTACTGCCATTTATTTGAAATAATGATTTATTTTTTATTATAATTTCGATTTATTTCAAATAATATTAAAATATATATAATAATAATATAGAAACACCAAAAGCAAATACTATTTAATATTATAAAACGTATATGGTACAAACCTTTTACTCAATCTATAATGATGCCAACAACATGTTGTTATGACTTGGATGGCCTTTGGTCTTCACCGATTGCTATAAAAATATTGTGGTCAGAGAATGAAGCAATCAAATAAACCGAGCTTATTATTTTGGATAGCATACCAGTATACGTTGTGCTTGTCAATCGGCGTGCCAAGCATCTTGTTATGGATCACTGTCATGACTTGGATAGCACCTTTGGTCTTCATCGATTGCTATAAAAATATTGTGGTCAGAGAATGAAGCAATCAAATAAACCGAATATATTGTTTTGGGTAGCATACCAGTATATATTGTGCTTGTTAATCAGCGTGCCGAGCATCTTGTTGTGAATCACTGTCATGACTTGGAAAGCCTTTGGTCTTCATCAATTGCTATAAAGATATCGTGGTCAGAGAATGAAGCGATCAAATAAACCGAGCATATTGTTTTGGATAGCATACCAGTATATATTGTGCTTGTTAATCGGTATACCAAGCATCTCTTGAATTAATGCCACTATATGAAACGTACAGATGTAAATACTAGATGCAGTAGAAGGAGAATAGAGAATGCGCAATATGATTAATTAAAGAGTGTAAACATATTATAATATTCTTACCATAGAAAATATATTGCTGTAAAGTCAGCTCATAAGATTTAAAACTAATTCGAATATAATGGTAATTGGCAGAATGAGTACATCATTAAGAAAACAATATGCATATTCTACAGAGATTCCCAGGTGGGGAGGTGGGGAACGACAAACTTTAGTGTAATATAGCTGTAAAAAATTTTCACCTTTTTTTAGTGTCTGAAAAATTATGAGATGAGTGTTTCATTCCTTGATTAAAGATAGCAGAGCTGAAGATGTGGTATACAAGATTCCAATCGGATGTTTATGTCATTGACAACCTTACATAAGGGAGGGTCATTTAGTTTTACTTCAAAAAAGTAGAGCAAAGAAAAGAAAAGAAATATAAACTAACCTCGGCGTAATACAGCTATAAAAAAATTTCATTTTTTTTGGTGCTTGAAAAAGGGCGAGATGTGTGTTTCATTCCTAGATTAAAAACAACAGAGCTGAAGATGTGGTATACAAGATGCCAATCGGGCATTTATTAAGGTGGCAATCTTACGTGATGGAGAGTTATTCGATTTTATTTCAAAGGAGAGGACCAAAGCAAAGATAAAACAGCTAAAGGAAAAGAGGAAAAGAAAAAGTGCGCTAAAACATATACTAAAAATATGAGAGAACCAATAAGAGCAGCCTAAAGAATATTAAAGACTTAGTCTGTTTCTCTTAGATGAAGGCTCATTGCTCATTCCTAGTGGTGTAAACCTATATCAAACAGTAGAAATATTATATTAATATTAAATTGAGAATAGATGAGCAACAAAAAAGCTCTAACTTATAGTACATCTGTCATGATTGGGGATTCAGCCTCGTCATCCGTTTGAAATACCTCATCTTCCGAAAGAAAAGAACTACTTGCTCTTTCCTGCTATAACATAATAAAAATATTGTATTAATTATAATGTATATTCAAATGTTTGTTAATTAATAAACTTGCCTGGCTGTTCTCTGCTATTTTTCTCTTACAAGTCTGGTTTGCACTCTTAAAGGTGTCTTGAAGAAGATTCTTGGCACACCACATTCTTTTGCACTTGTAAATGTGGAGTGCTATTGTCCTAGCCGTGCCTCACTGGCCACAATCATTGATGACAGGTACGTTGATTTTGTCATCATTGACCAAGAAGTGTCTTTGCTGCTGTTGCTATTATTAGTCAAATAATCTCTTACTTACCCATGGAAAAAGTAATTAGAGTATACTCCAAGCTTATCACGTCAAACTTGAAGGGCGGTAGAAATGCCAGTTTGCTTGTTGAGCGCTTTGCTGTTCATAGCTTTGTCAGTTCAGCAAACAGCTCTCAGAATTATCCTAGTACAAGTCAGCCGTCCACATATAATGAAGCAAGTTTCTTAGATCTTCCAGATGGTGTAAGTGCTGCCCAGCTATGGGAGCCATTCAACTGACATGCCAGCTTGAATGATGATGACTTGGAAGGTGTCAGCAGCCCTGTTGTCAAGAATACTTTGGCAAAGTACTATGTGTGAAACAGTGGTATGGACAGTATTGAACTTGATGACCCGACGATTGTTGTTGCTTCTCGTCTTTGGAAAAATTCAACCGTACATTCTTCATGTATGTACCGAAGAATAAAAAACGAGACCAGACGTGGCAATCATCATGTGATGTTCACCTGTCCATACAGAAAGTGAGTATTGGTATTAGTCAAAATACAAAATAGAGATCACTCGCATTTTTTATATTTTTATCTAGCCGTCGCAATATAACTATTCAAAGCTGGTTTGTTGGCACCGTGGAATTTTATTTTGAGCATAAAGAGGTTGATGGCACACCGCACTTTCTGGCATTCGTTGAAGTGATGAAAGAGCATGGTACAGCAGCCCATTACTCATCTGTGCCAATCGTAATACGGCGGTCACACAGCTCAACTGGACAAACAACCCAGCCAAAATATGCTGTTAATGTGGATGACATTCAGCATCAAGTTGGGCTCATCCAGTACCCTCCGAGTAGTAATCAGTTCTTTATCATTGCACCATATTACGTGTTTAATGACAATCTGCGTGTGACCATGGGGAACCTTGCCACTTTATAAAAATTTTCTTTTTCTTTTTTCTTTCTTTATAAATATCAATACCAAATAAAATAAAATAAAATGGCTAATAATGTCAAAAACAAAAAAATTGTTTCAAAAAAACAGTAGCATAACTACCGTTTTGTTCACAGGCAAAAAATTATTTTTCTCAAAAATGCGCAACATCTTTAACACCAAATAAAATGCTCATTTCAATAAACAAGGTTGCCTAAAAACTTACGAGCCCTTTCTATGGTACTACAACTACCTCATTGCCTGATGAAAAGACATTCCATGCAACTTTTATGATTCGGGATCGATGACATTACCTTTCAACCACAATCTGCGGAGATAAAGTGCTCAAAAATCATAAAAAACGGTAGTTATGCTACCGTTTTCGGCACAGCTACCGGTCCTTCCACCGTAGTGTCTCTCTTATTTTCCGTCCCTGAACTAGTGAATTGTCTTGTATAGAAATTCCTAGTCATACCTGTGCCAAGATTGATTTTTCTTTTCATCCAATTCCCTTTTCCGTCCAAATCTATATCTTCCTAGTACCTTGCTGTCAACTTTAATAATTGTCCTGAGTGAAATTATCTAGTTCCCCTCTCTTATTATATCTCTTCCTCCTTGTTTCCATTGCTGTCAAGAATATATTCAACTGTCCCGAGCAAAGTTATATATCTCTATCCATATTTTCACCTTTTCTTTCTCTTGTCCATTTTTTGCTGTCTAATTTCGGTTTCTACCCCCGTTATTGTCTATCTCTATCACACCATTGTTATTGTCAACGAGTGGTATTTAATTTATTATATTTTCTGACTCGTTTTTTACATCACAACAAACTCAACACGCGTCACTGTGACACGTGTGTTGTGGGCAGGTTTGGTTTCGACCATGAAGCTGGACCAAGGGCCCGGAACAGGCTTAGGAGGGGTCGGAGGCCAGACCAGTCTGAAGAAGAAGTCCGAGCCAAGTAAGGATGGCCAATCCCCGAGTTTCTTTATTTCTCTTTCTTGTCAATTTTTCTTTATTTTATTTTATCACATTTTATTATTTCCTTTTTTTATAATCTTTCCTTTTATATTTCCTTTGTGAATCCTTTCTCACTTTCTTACAGGATTGCATCATTCTGTACTTCTTTAGTTTATTTCCCCTACTTCTTTGTCTTACTCGTTTCTTTACTATGTTATAGTATATTTTTATTATATTTTTCCTTTGGCCTTGATGGCATCATTTTATTATTTTATTATTTCATTTTTCGGTTATTCTTTTAGTTATTTTCTTTGTCTATAAAAGACATTCTTTTCCAATGAATCAACATCAGTCAGTTTTACGATCAATTTTATGGTTATTTTATTCTTTTAAGTTTAAGCTCTCAATCTCTGAAGAGCAGTTATATTTTGCCCGGTCATTTTGGGGATATTTCTGTTGAGTTTCGTTAGTCTTTTACTGGTTCTTTCATTGTTTCTTTTATATATTTTATTTGTTGCCCGTTCGGTTACCATACACAACTATACAAACACATCATGCGTCAACTGAGACAAGTGTTGTAGAATGTTCCAGCAACAACCACCAACCCTCAATTTACTAAGTGACTTTGAAGTTTATACCTTGGGACAGTCGAAGACGTCACCTTCCCTTGGGACATGCAAGGCATGATCCGATCTCTTGGAATCATTTGTCTACATCAACAGCCCCGTTGAGTTCTAAATGTTTTCCCCTTTCTTTTCCTTTGATTTATATTTCCTTTTTTGTTTGCTTCCCTCTGCATTGCACTTGTTCCTTTTGCACTTCTTGATATTACTCTTTTTGTATACTTTCTGATAGTGCATTTCTCTCTTGATGTTTAGTTTCCTTTTTGTTTTCCTTTCGAGTATTTCCTTTTGTGATTATGCCCGAAGAACTGTATACTCTTCTCGATAATCATCATTTAGCATAAGTTATATCTAGATTGTCACTACGTGCACAGTTGTCAATTAGTATAAAAGAGCTCCATTTTTCATTCAATAAAATACATTCAGTTTTCTCTCTATTTCTTTTGAACATTGTCCCTGAACTTGAGCTATTGTCCTGTGGGAAATACTAAGTTGCACACTGTTAGGATCTACAAGTACTGTCTCATTGTTTGTCTGTTGTCTGTTTGTTTGTTTGTCCATTTGTCTGTTGTCTGTTTGTTCGTTTGTCTGTTTGTCCATTTGTCTGTTTATCTGTTTGTCTGTTTGTCTGTTGTCCGTTTACCTGTCCGTTTGCCTGTCCGTTGCCTGTCCGTTGCCTGTCCGTTTGCCTGTTTACTGTCTTTATCTATTTCAAGTCCCGTCAGATTGGCAAATTCTTCTTGTTGGATTGTCCTGAACGAAATCACAAGAATACAATATATATTATTTATATATTCTGACCTGTTGCACCACATACCATAACTCAACACGCATCAATACTTTGACATGTTGCATTGTGATTTTGTCGGCTCTTTGCACTTGCCCGGACCAAACCCCTTCCCGGCCCATGACGTGTACCGGACTTGAGGTCTTTCCAGCAGGAATGTATTTGTAACACCAATGGCGGCCCACACTACAAAAATTGAGTGGTTTCATTTATAGCAAACTACTGTATTATCTTACCATTAGTAGACTGAAGTTAAACATAATAAACTTTTTTATTTTTGACGGCGATTATAATATTCAATATGTTCTATTGGATAGAATAATAAAGTAGAGTCTTTTAGGCATGATATTCGTTTGTAAGTAATTTATACTCCTTGTAACTATGTCGCAGAATCAATTAGAATAGTGATTTTTATAAGCAAACAAGATTTTTTACAAGATAACATCTAGTTTATTATTGTAAAACCCCTTTTGAAATAATTAATTGCTTAAAGAGTATATATTTCTCTTTTCGATTTATTATAAGTGATGTCAGTTCTGCAAGAGAGATGTAATGACGTATATTATAAAAGGCATATAAACAAACACATGTTCACAATCCTGTAACCAGGAATGAGACAACTATTTCTGCTTATAGACAAATCCCAGTTTTGGGCGTCAATGCTAGCTATGTCATTTTGGCAGTTGATATTCTAAAAATGATATATATTAAAATATGTTCCTGAGCCATTTGCCTTTCTTGTCAATTAAAAAGACTATTAAAAATCAATATGTCCAGCTACTCAAACAATCAAGTCGAATGCAAGTGTGCTATCTGCTCTTCTAATAGCAGAGGCTTTGTCATGGTATCAACTCAAACATACCGAAGACATATCACCAATGATATTGTAAGAAGCTTTCAAGCTAGAAGTTCTTGTAAGTGTATGCCGTAAATTATTATTTTTTGTCATAATTAACCGTTTTCTTTAAAATATATAATCGTATTCTAAAGCTTCTCTGATGGTGAATGAGAATGACATGGAGATTGACATTGAAGTCAATGATGCCGAAGAGAATTTTGAATGTAAGTATATAATTTTATTTACACAATATAATAAATTGTAATGACTTGCAAGGATATTCTTTATGTAACAGAATACGAATACTTACCTTTTGCTCTTGTTATATTATTATTTTTAGTTGAAAGTGAAGATGCCGATGACAATGAGTTGAATGGTTCGGACGATTCTGAAGATGAGGTTGAAGAACTTGAAGGTTAGTACAAAATAAATAAGCATATACCATATATTAATACGAAAACCAAACAGAGCAATTTGAGACATCAATGCCTGCAGACCCTCTTCATGCCTTTGTTGCCGCCTTTGCTGCTTTCTTTATCTCAAAGTATGTCGTCAATTCGGGTGGTTCGATCTTGATCAAGTTTCTGAACGAGGTCCTGTCTCACTTTGGCCAATCCTTCAGTCTTCCATCCAGCTTGAGTGGCCTCAACTCAATGACTGGCATGACATCGTTATCCAAGAGTATCCAGCGTTTTGTGGCATGCGGCGATTGTCACAAGACATACTTGGAGTCTGAAGGTGTTCCCCAATGCTGCGATTTCGAGAGGCTCTCTGGAAATACTTGTGGAAGCCAGCTCTTCCAGGCTCCTCCAAAAACACGTCCTTGCCTAACAAGGTATATATGTACAGCTCAGTAATCAGTGCACTGTCAATCTTCTTCCGTCGCCCTGGGTTTGAGGAAGCAATCAACCATTGGAGAGCAAGACAGCAAGTTTCTGGAATGATGTTCGACATCTACGATGGCGCCAAGTGGAGTGAGTTGAAAGATGCCAATGACAGGCAATTTGTGGATCATGAGCGATCTCTCATGCTCACCATGAACATCGATTGGTTCCAGCCTTTCGATGGGGTCACATACTCTTGCGGAGCCATCTATCTCTCTGTCAATAATCTGCCGAGGGCCGAACGTTATAAGAAAGAGAACGTTCTTCTTGTTGGTCTGATGCCTGGGCCAAAAGAAGCCAAAACCAGTGAAATCAACCACTACCTCCGTCCCCTTGTTGCCGAGCTCAAATCCTTGTATGTGGGTGTGGTGATGCCAACGGCGCAGTGTCCTTCTGGTGCATTGGTTCGTGCCGCCCTTCTTCTTGTCGCCTGTGACATCCCTGCTGCCAGGAAAACATGTGGATTTACGTCCCATGCAAGTACCAATGCATGCCACAAGTGCAATCGCCAGTTCTCTCGCCTCCCAGGAAACAGTGGTGTTGACTATTCTGGGTTCGTCTTCTCCGAGTGGGTGGCTCGCACTGATCAAGAGAATCGCCGTGATGCTGTGGCCTGGAAGAACGCGTCCAGTGAGGTAGAAAGAAAGAGGATGGAAAAGGAGAATGGAGTCCGCTGGTCGGAACTCCATGATCTTGAGTACTTTAATGCAGTGGAATGCACCATAATAGATCCAATGCATAACCTCTTTCTGGGAACCGCCAAAAGGATGATGGAGAAATGGAGATCGACTGGTCTGATCACAAACAGAGACCTGGCCGCCATGCAGCAAGATTCGGAGAAGATGGTCCTCCCTCCTGACTATACACCATTGAGAAAGAAGATTGGCAAGGACTTTCCATTTATGAAGGCGGATGAATGGAAGTCCTGGTGCTTGGTGTACTCTCCTGTTCTCCTGCGCGGTCGTTTGCCTGATGTCCACCTTGGCAACTGGATATCATTTGTCAATGCCTGTCAGTACCTTGTCAAGCCAAGCATTTCCGTGGTTGAGCTGGAGGAAGCGCACAGCTCTCTTGAGGCATTTTGCAGACAGTGCCAAGTATTGTATGATGCCCAATTGATTTCGCCGAACATGCACCTCCATTTGCATCTTCAAGACACCGTCAGCAATTTTGGGCCGGTTTATGGATACTGGCTGTTTAGCTTTGAGAGATTCAACGGCATTCTCAAGAATTTCTCAACAAACCAGAGAGATGGCTTTGAGGCCACATACATGAAGAGGTACCATCAAGACGCGTACAAAGGAGACCTCCTGCGTATACTTGCACCAGTTCTTGTGCCTTCTCATGCCAGCATCCTTGCTGAGTTCACTGCCACCACTGCCACCACTGCCACCACTGCCACCACTGCCACCATTGCCACCATTGCCACCACCATTGCCACGCCATTTGATCTGAACGCATTTCTTGCTGCTGCAGAGACAGACTTTGACATTGTGAAGGGCAACGAGTCATTGCCACCATCTGCGCTTCCTTTGGCTTTGAAGGAAGAGGTATCGATGAAGGAGAGCGAGTACCAGTACCTTTTGGAGTACTATCGTGAGGTGTATGACAATGAGCAACTTGTTCATTATCGCCAGGCCAGTCCCTCACAAACCATAGTCAACAACCGCATCCAAAAATTTTCATCGATCAATCTTCTTGGCCAGGTGTATAAAGGAAGTAATGGAACCATGCAACGCGGTTCATTCATCCAGGCACTGTTCAAGACAAGCAATGATCAGTATACAAATGCATACACCGGCCAGATTCAGTACCTCTTTGTGAATACTGCCACAAACTCATTTGCTGGTCAATCGAGTCGGCATGTGTTTGCATATGTACGTTGGTATAGAGAGGCTAATCTGCAACCCAGGAGTGATGAGGGCGTAGAGGTGAATGAGCTGGAGTTTGAACCGAGTAGTCTTCAAAATATTCTTCCTGTACATAGGATTTTGTTGTCTGTAGCTATAGGTGAACACATAGGTGATGGAGGTCGAGTGATGATGTGTGTTGTTCCCTTGTTACGTAAGATCTATATATAATATTCCAAAATAAATTAACGTCAATAAAGACTTACAATTAAATATCATTAAATATTTCTATATTCTTTAATGTATATTTCACATACAGTATAACTTTGATTATTTTATATATTTGCCTGTAATGCATCCATCAAAAAGTGCATACGTATACAAGAAGCTATTAAATTCTTAGTTAAAATTTTTTTATTTATTTATTCAGTAGAAATACACCATTCTGGTAACGTGACTGACATATGCTGAGAGACACTCATTTCCTTTACAAAACGAACACGCTTCAATAAGCTGTTGGATTTCTTTTGCAACCTTTTGACAGACAATTTGTCAACCACATCGATAAACTCTTGGAGCTATTTTTTAAACAAATGTTAGTTAGTGAACTTAAAGCTAATATAAATTTTAATTATATAGTACATTACCTTATCACTTCTCCAACTGGGACGGTGTGCCCGAACTTCATTCTCAGTGTCAGATTCATCGTCAGACATCACCTCTAATACAAGAACATTGCTGCAATCCAAGCCTCGCATCAATCTTGTAATCTCCTCGGTGTATTTCTGATACGTAACAGTGCGACGTTTGAGAAGCTAGACATAAATACTATATTAGAATATATAATAAAACATTGGCCTATTTATTTTTATTCTTACAGAGATCTTTCGATTGCGTCTTCGTGATGTTCTTTGCCGAGCTACAATCTTATCAGGTGATGTTTTGTAATGTCGAACCTGGTTCCTGTAGTGATTCTTCACTATTCTTGCAATATCATTGGTTGAAACACCAATTGCACTTTGCTGTTGTCGCAAGTACGAAATCACGGCCATTGCAAGGGCTTGATTATAGCCTTCCTTGAAGGTGCCATTAGTTGACCATCCTGGCTTCTCATTGTTCTCGGCAACTTTTAATGGATCTGTGTCCGTGAGGTTTGGGTTCTTCATGTATTTATTGAGTGCATGCTAATATATGTCTGTTAGATATATTGGTAATTATATTTACTATCATTGATTTACTTACAGAGATGCCGACGTGCCGTTTTCCAGGAGTATACCCTTCCTCCATCAAAGACGAAAAGCTTGCTTTTATCGCAGAATCTGCCTCAGAAATTCCATTCTCGGTGGACTTGCTGAGCTTGTCCTGGGCAGCCATGATCTCTTTGATCATTTTCTTGAGATAAATATTAATCTCGTTGGTGAGATTAATACCATTTTCTACACCACTCATTCTCTTTGACATCTCAGCCATTTCTTTTGCCAGTGTTACAAAGTTTCCATTGTTGGCAGTCAACAGAGCAAACATTCTCTCAGTCGCATCCATATCTTGAGGAATGCTTGGTGCCGTGACTGTAGTGGTGTCTGACATTTGTACATCTTCAGTGGCAGCTAATGCACTGCGTGCAACGGCGTTAAGTCTTGGGTTGCGCTGACGGGGAGGAGGAGGAATACGATTGTTCATGTTCTATCAATAAATAATTATTAATATATTTTGACAATTGGAATATGGCTAGTATACTTGCAAGTAAAGAGGTTGACTGAAAATAATGAATCGTCTTGTAGTTTTATTGTTATTTAACAGCTTTGTGTACACTCTTGTTCTATATCTAGACATCTTTTTCAACCTAATAAACTATAAATCACAAAGATATGAAAATGACGGCAGCCATATTCTTTTGGATTATCATTTTTATTGCCCGCATTTTATCAGGGTCAAACAGCCTTTTAATACAAAGTATTTATTTTTCCTTTTTATTTTTTATATTCTTTTGTGCCTAAATATTACCGCAAAATACTCTGGTAATTAATTCTTTTCTTTCTCTTGTAAATATTTTTTTACTCAATATATTTTATTATTCATAGGTAAATGCTTATAAATATATAATGGGGTCTCTCTATTGCACTTGGCTGTATATCCAAAGGTAAGATCATATTATGCTAAAGCTCTTCTTTATTAACTAAATCACTCTTTTGTATGTAGCCGCAAATTCTATTTTTCTATCCATCTCAATATAATATTCTGGTAAACCTTTTATATTATAAATATGTTCTCTTTAATAACATCTATCACAGACATCTTACTATGCTCTTCTATGGATTCCTGATTGAAATTATCTGGCCATTCCAACGACTATATCTTGTAAGTGAACCAATATTTTAGTATTATATATTGCCTATCTACAAATATTAACATATATCTATTAGACAATGATCATTTTTTGACATATTACAGAGAGTCTATCAAATATTCTGTTTATTATATTAAAAATGTAAGTATAAGAATGAATGATTTATATAAAAATAATTTACTAACAATCTTCTCTTTTACTTTAGACAGTATTGGCTTTCTCTCAGCTAGGTAAGTATCCTGGCTCTATTAAGAACCAGTTGATGGTGCCGACCAAGAAATATCGATTGGTAGAATAGATATACCAAAGAAATAATCTAGAGACTAGAATATATAGCGCAAATGTATTTTTTTATCAAATAAAACGAAAAATAAAAATTTTCAGAATCTATTGCTCCAAAAAAAACAACAAACCAGGGAGGCTTGTTTGCATAGAATAACTACAATTACCTTGCCATAGTCTACAATCATCCTTGATGGACTGTTAAAACATACTATAAAACCCACTATAAAATATAATGAAAGATAAAACTGGTTGTTTGTAAGTGGCCAATCTCCCCTGACACAAACTGTCTGTGTATCGTAAAATACAATGCAAAAAAGGGTAGATCGACTAGAAATATATTGTGGCTACAATGTATATTTAAGTTTTGCGCTGTTTGAGGGCATTTAAATATTCTACATTGGATTCTTGTACACCAGTAGGTAGGATGATTCAGTTCACCCCTATATCTTTTTAGTCTACTACGGATCACGATTATATATTACCAAAAGCATAGTAAAACTATACAATTAAGTAACTTATTTTATAAGTTTTATCTACATAATACCCTTAGACTTTTGTAGTGCCAATGATTGCGATGATTTCCCTCCTTTTCCTTTCCCTCCTGTTTTCTTGTCCATCCCATTTTTGTTAAAGAGGATGTTGACTTAGTCAAATTTCTCAAGTACCATTTTCTTCGATTAAAAAATAGTCAATTATTTTATTACATTTTCCTGTTGCTCTGTTCTTAATACTTTTAGTAAAGAACATCAATTTAGTTTAGAAACCCTTTTTACATTATTTCATTTCTTCTCTTTAGTTTTCTTTGAAGGTTGTCCTTTACCAAAATTGTTAAAGACACTTCTCATTTTTCTTTTAACCAAGCATTTTATGATAGTCACTGATGTCTCTTAGCCTATTTTCTTATAACAATCTACATCATCTAAGTAGAATTGTTCAATATTGTTTATCCACAACACTGGGAAAACCATTTGATATACGCTGGTATATAGGTAGGTATATTCCTGGACAAAAGTAAGGTATATACTGGAGTTTATGTGAACAAATGCCTAGTGCACAAGGTACCTTTGGTGCCTGAGCATTTTCGCGCTAAACACTGGTGTTTAGTCCACTAGTGGTGATGCTAGTAAGGGGAGTTAGTATTCTTAATATGTCAACTTGAAGTGAATACCAGAATTACCTATGCAAATCTCAGTTTTAATTTTATTATATTCAATAAGTCTATTAAAAATAGAATGGCAAGGTTCCTTTGCCTACACCCTTAAGAAGTCACATAACTGTAGTATAAGGTACTTTGCCTACAGTAGATAGCCCATTATTTATTGATTTTGGTATCCTCTTTATTACTCTCAACCAGTGATATACTCTCAATTATTTTATATCCCATACTTATTAGGTTGTTTATGGTTTATATTTGTGTTTATTGGAAAGAATAGAATGGTTCTATACACGAGTTCTAATACTATTACGGTCTATCCTTGCCGCTTCTACCAGCCTACTTGATACTACTTGGATCGGGTGCTTCTCTACTGAACAATACCTGAAAATAGGGTCTGGCGGCAATTTGGGTGGTTGCGGTAGTGTTCTGATATAATAAAAGTTATATTAGCGATATATATTTAAGAGTGCGGGTGCTATTCAAGATGCGAGGGATATTATACTTACATTGCAAAGATTGGATAAGAATGGACAAAGAGGGGCTGAATTGTGTGACATGGCATCTTGTATGATTGGATTGACTAGAGATGGGATAAAATAAATTAATATGGGTGAATTGAGTGATAGAAAAATTTATTTACATACCAAAAACAGAGTTGGTGATTATAGTAGAGGGATGGTATATGGCGGCCAATAATAGTGTCTTGTTAAGAGTATAGAAAATTATTAGTAAATAGCCAGAATAATATTATGGAAAAGAATAAAGGCCAAGAAACGGCATTACCATTATGATAACCAGTCGTAGATGATGAGAGAGGCAGATGGGGTGGACAGTAATAGTGATAGCCTAAATTAGAATAAGCAACATTAGAAAAGAAAATTATTTTTTTTTGACACAAAAAAGTTTTTTTTTACCTGGGCACTGATGATGGTGCTATATAATAGGCCATGCGGGTGGAATAGGGCTATAAGATAAAAAGAGCAAATGGAAATAATATTATAGAAAAGTATAAAGAACAAGAAATGACATTACCATCATGATAGCAGCCGTAGATTATGGAAGAGGCAGATGGGGTGAATGGCAGGGGTGGTCTATTGCAGAGTAAACAAAGTCAGATAAGGAAAATTTTGATTTGAAAAGACTTTTCTACCATGGTCCCGATGACAGTATAATATAATGAGATGTGTGAGTCAAAGAGGTCTATAAGATTGATAGAAAGAGAGAGAGTCAGAATAAATTATAAGATTACAGAGAGTTTAACTGATGATTGTTAACCTGGATGGGCAATGTGGAAAGGATGCATCAGAATCAGCCTGTGTTTATGGGAGTGTAAAGAGAAAAGTAAATTGGCACGGATATAGGGAAAAAGAGAGATTAATTACAAGGGCCCACATCGAATTTGAAATAGAGACAAAATAGGTGTAATGGATGGAATCCAAAATATATCTTGAGCGATTAATATGCTTTGCTAGGTTTCAGTCTGCTGTTTATTATTTTCTTGGGCTTACAATAAAGACGCAGAATCAATGTGAAAAAAAGCTGTGTAATCAACACTATCAAGAATCGTTTGGTTCAAAGAATAAGGTTTTCAGGATAGATGGATAATGTTTATTGTTAAAGAGCCTGTATAATTTAAACAGAATAAAATATATAGACAAATAGATTTAAAGCTAAATGAATAGTAATATTAATTGTGTTATAGAATAAACCCAAAGTATATATATATAAAAACCGATTTTACAAAGTCTTTTTCTTTATCCAAAGAGACCAACTCACTAGTTAATTAATAAAGGACAATTTTGATTGCCGATATCAACTCTGATAGTCTACAAGAAGTCTTTTTGGATACAGCCATGTATATGGCTATTAATATATAATATGCTTTTTGTATAATTGACTTGTTCTTTCTCACTCTTTTGTATTCTCATCATCTTATTATCTTTTTAGTTACAAGTAAAGAATATCATTTATATTAAATCCAGACACAGTATAATATAATTGACACTGACTATTTTAATATTCTTTAGACAATGGCAAACAGACATGCACTCGCTCCTCAGCCCAATGCAGAGAATCCTCGGATGATAGAGGAGATAATTGCTATGAAGCAAACTGTCTTGACAATAAGCAACGACGTAGGCTTTCTCAAACAAGCATATACCACCATGAACGGCCAAAGTGGTACCAATGTTGGAGGCAACACCAACACTGGTCAGCCTTCAAATGCTGGGCCAGTGGTTCCTGTTGCTGTGGCCCCAGTTGTCAGCACTACTGGCAATGTTCTTCCTGAGCCAAAACCAAAGGACCTCACAGAAGTGATTGTAAGTAACAGAGTAATAATAATTCACTAATTTAATGCTATAAAATAGAGACTTATTCATGGCTACATGTGGATACCAAGGTTCAGGTCGAATGACCAGGCCAAAATTGAGGCCAACAACAGGAAGCCCAGGTGGAACACCAAGGTCTTCTTCAACGACAGTCCAAATAAAGAGTTGGTGGACAACCTAATGGCCTTCCTGGTGCAAAGGTCTCGGGACCCCAGGTTGCGAAACAGTGACATCTGTGACAAGGTTCACAACCACTTCCGCAGTCGGTGTCACCTGGAGTCCCAGAGTTCTAGC
Source organism: Phycomyces nitens (assembly GCA_022702545.1). Lineage (NCBI taxonomy): Eukaryota > Fungi > Mucoromycota > Mucoromycetes > Mucorales > Phycomycetaceae > Phycomyces > Phycomyces nitens. Next base: position 2,902,105 of record JAHRBC010000006.1, on the reverse strand, counting down.
AAGAGGGATGCCGCAAAGGCAAAGACACGGTGCTCTTCTCGTGAGGGTGATGTAAGTTGTGTTTTATATTCTAATCAGAGCTTAGTTTTAAGAGTAATATTAATACCAATTGATCTATAGCACCTCAAACGCCATGGCCTTGCCTATGCCAAGAACAAGGCTGCCATTGATGCTGCAATGGGTAGGGATTGCTCCAATCTCATTCAGAAAGGAGCAATGTCTGATGGCGAGTCTGGTGATGAGACACCTGGGACTCCAGGTGTGCGCATCGTTCACGTCAAGCGCCCAAGTTGGTGAAGCAACAAGGTAAATTGTTTTCCAGCCAAGTTTATTGTTTTTGAAATATAATAAATAGAAACTAATTGTCCTTTTAGTTCAACCATTTCCTCGAAATGGTTGACTTGTATGCCCGTGTCAACTTGGGCAACAATTCTCGACAGCTGATGGAAAGATGCTTCCACAGTGTCGTGACCAAACCAGTCCCTGACAGCATGCTCCCCCCACCACCACAGTGGACCGTCAGAGATGACGAATAAAAAATTAAACAATTAAAAAATTAAAAAAAAATCTCTTCTTAAGCTGATTGTTACAGTTTGTCTTAATAACATACTTAGAAGGTAAAATTGTTTGCCTTGGAGGAAAGATGTTTTTATTTATTTATTTAAGCATATTGCTTTTTGGCAGAGGAATGACTAGTGTTGTCGTCTCATTGTTCTTTGTATATTTGGCAGTGGCCACCTCAAGCAAGATGCGATGAACAGGCAGGATGCACTGATAGTCATCATCTGAAAATTCAGGCAGGCAAATGTCCACACCATCATCTTCTCATGATCTATCTGAAGACAGAGAAAGCCATCGGACAAATGCAAAAACATGCTCGGTGTGCTGGATTCCATGACTTGAGCAGATTGTCTGGTTGGTTGGTGGCATGAAGGAATGAGTAAACATATACTGGATTTGGCCAGTATACGCATTTGCATGGTTGCCGTATCTGCCAAGGAACAGTGCCTGGACAAAAGATCCACGACTGACAGAACTATTCTTGCCAACGTATGTTTGGCCTAGAATAACACACTGTAAAAATACCCCTGATTCCCATATGTGTAGTTCATACAGTAGGTATGGGATATAAAGGTCAATTTTCTAGCTCAGGCCCTTTTTTGTGAGTTAAGAGAAAAAACCATATTTTTGATAGATTTTATTGGTTGTAGAGAATAGTGTAGCATGAAAAATAAATATTAAACTCAAATCATATCAAATAAACTATACCTAAATATATCTTCTTTACTGTTAAACCAAAACATTTTAAATTATTTATTAAACAATGGCTCCTATCCGTAAATCTACAAGAACAAAAGAATGCAGATGTTCTATTTGCAAGAACAAAGAAGGAGGATTTGATTTTCTCACAGCTCAAACATTTAAGCGTCATATGCTTAAAGAAGATGCCAAAAACAGTTTTTTTGGTGGTAGATGTAAGATATATTTTATATTTGGATTTGTAAATTATTTAATTAATAATAAATATGTTTTTGAATTAAATAGCAATGGAAATTGTTGATGATGAAGAGCAATATTTTGAGGCCGTAGACAATGTAGAGGCCATGGATTTTGAGTCTGGTGGTAAGGATTTTTTAAAATTTTTTTTTTTTATTAAACCAATGTTGTTACACTTGGGCAGACTTGGAAAACGATATTGAAGGACATGAGGGGGTACAAGAACCCATTAGAAACCTACCTCTTTCTGTATCTGACGCCATTTTTGGTGCAGACGATGAATGCAGCTCAGTTGGTGACTCTGACTCTGACTCTGATAGCGAAAGTGAAGATGAGATGCTTGATAATAAAGGTTTGTGTAGTACCTGAGATGCTAATCCACCCATCTATACAGATTGTATATTAATGAGGTGTTTTGTGTTGATATTTTTCAGAATTCAACTCAGAATTGAGTTTCATTCACGGCTTTGTGGTCAAGGCTCTTGCCCTGTTCATTTCCTTTTACGTTGTCAATGAAGGTGCAATTATCTTGATTGCAATTGTAAACAAGATCCTGGATTTTTTTGGCGATTCTTTCCGAGTCCCATCAAGTGTCTCTAGTCTCAAAAGCATGGCAGGAATGAACACCTTGACAAAGGGAATCAAAAAATATGTTGCATGTGGTGAATGCCACAGTATTTATGAGAATGATGGTGCACCTTTTTTCTGTACCTTTAACAAGTTTGGAAACAGCGCCTTGTGTGGCCATAGCTTGTTCAAGTCCAGTTCGTCCACAATCCCAAAGAAATTGTATGTGTACCAATCTGTCAAACACTCTCTGCAGACTCTCTTTTCTCGGCCCGATTTTGAAACCCAAATCAACTCTTGGAATCGTGGTCCCAAAGTGGAAAAGACAATGTTTGATGTGTACAATGGTGCGATGTGGAACAGTCTCAAAGACATTAATGGTGACCTCTTTGTTGATGACAGCCGCTCTATAATGCTGACGCTGAATATTGACTGGTTTCAGCCATTTGATGGTGTGTCATATTCATGTGGTGCCATTTACTTGGCAGTAAACAATCTTCCTCGCGATGTCAGGTTTAAAAAGGAGAACGTCATCCTCGTGGGATTAATGCCTGGACCTAAAGAAGCAAAGACATCAGAAATCAATAACTATCTCAGACCTCTTGTTGACGAATTGGAAGAGCTGTACCTGGGTATCAAGGTCAAGACCCACCAATATCTATCTGGTGTGAGAATCTACGCTGCTCTCTTTGTTGTTGCTTGTGACATCCCCGCTGCAAGAAAAGTATGTGGATTCACATCCCATACCAGTACCAATGCCTGTCATAAATGCAATCGTCAATTCTCTCGGTTAGCTGGAACGAGCTCTGTTAATTATTCTGGATTTGATTCTTCAAAGTGGCTCCTTCGCACTAGAGATGATAATCGTAAGGATGCTGAGGTCTGGAGAAATGCAGCCACTCAAGCTGAGAGGCAGCGCCTTGAAGTTGCCAGTGGTGTTCGCTGGTCCAAACTGCATCGTCTCCAGTACTTTGACATTGTCCGCTGCATGATCATCGATCCAATGCACAATCTTTTCTTAGGCACTGCCAAGAGAATGATGGAGAGATGGGTTGCAGATGGTCTAATTGACAGTAGGAAACTCGTTGCCATGCAGAAGATGGTGGAGAAAATGGTGTTGCCAGCCGACTATACAGCACTAAAGACAAAGATTGGGAAGGGGTTCCCATTCATGAAGGCTGACAAGTGGAAGTCGTGGTGCTTGGTGTACTCTCCCGTGGTGTTGAAGAACGTGTTGCCACTGCCAATGTTCAAAAACTGGATGTTCTTTGTGAATGCCTGCCGTTTGCTTTCAAAACCAAGTATCTCAGAGGATGATATCAAAGACGCGCACAAGAACTTGGAACAGTTTGGTAAAGGTTGTGAGCAACTGTATGAGCCTGACCTCCTCTCCCCCAATATGCACTTACATCTTCACCTTCGTGAAACCGTTCTGGACTTTGGTCCAGTTTACAGCTACTGGCTCTTTGGTTTCGAGAGGTACAATAGTATACTCAAGAATATCAACACCAACAGGAGAAGTGGGTTTGAGGCCACGTATATGAGAAGTTTCGTTGAGGATACAAGAAAGGGAGATTTTGTTCACAGTTTCCTAAGCACACCAAATGGACAATATTTCTCAGACGTATTCAGCAAGTTGACCATCCGTCCGAACATCACCACAGCCCAAATTCCATGCCTTGACTTGTCTGCCTTCTCATTGGCAGAATTTCTTGAATTTGCAGAGAACCCATTGTTAACAATATGTGGTAATGAGCCTTTGCCGCCGTCAACTCTGCCATTGAAAAAGAAACCAATGAGCATGATGCCTAGACTGGAATACAATTGTCTAGTGGAGTATTACCAGGTTGTCCATGGGGACAAAAACATTAACAGCTGCAAAGACACCATGGCCTCGACTGCTTTTGTCAATGACTGGATTGAAATGCTTGTGTCAATCAACATCATGGGCCAAATATTCAAAGTAAGGAGTGGTAAACGTCGAAATGGGTCATACATCCAAGCATTGTTTGTTGAGGAAAAGACCGAGGCAGTGTACGTGTATGTTGGAGAGATTCAGTATCTATTTGTTCACACATTTAGTCCTGCTGTTTCTTCTTCGCATTGTGGAAATGCCTACAACAGTCAACACACCTTTGCTTTTGTAAACTGGTTCAAGACCACATCAGACACTACCAGAGAGGCTGAAGGAATTGAGGTTCACAAGGATGAATTTTCGGCTCTTGACTTTCAAAGCATTCTTCCTGTCCATCGGATTCTCCTGCCTGTTGCAATTGTGGATTATAAATCTAGTAGTAATGTTAACAAAAAACTAGTTGTCCCTTTGCCTAGAAAGGTTTCTGCCTAAATATATTTATCTTATCTCTCTTGTTCTTAATCATAACTTCATAGTTTGTTTTGCAAATCATGTGTTTAAAAAGTAAAAAAGACAAAAACAAAGATTTATTTATTTTTGAATACCCAGGCAGGCAAATTCAAAGTCAGGTGACTTGGGGCAGGAATCTCCTTGATCGTTTTTTGCTGTCTGGGCATTCTTGTCTTTGTCTTTGTTGATGACCGTCTCAGGTCATCCTCTCTTGCAAGACGGTCAATGACCTCCAGAAGCCGGTTCAACTATATTAAATTTATCAGTCTTTTCTCATCAATCAGCACATCACTCTACAAAATATTAATTACCTCATCACTTCTCCAACTGGGACGAGCAACACAAAGAACACGCATGCTAATACCAGGCGCAACGTCTTCCATGTCTGATTCACCATCAGACATCACATCCTTCTGGAGGACATGGAGATAGGCCATCTCATCAGGGTTTTCAGGCTTATGGCCCATCTCCTCATCGATTGCCCCCCAGTGACGTTTGTAGGCCTCCACCCTGCGCAAGTGGATCTATAAAAATTTTCAGATTAAATTAAAAATATCAAATCGTCTTTATACTAACCTCGACGAGCCTGGTATTAGCCCGAACCTTTCTCTTCTTGGCAGAAGCTTGCTCTTCACTCATGTTTGAAGTGAGATGGTAGTACTTGTAATTGTTTTTAATTTTTTGCACTACCATGCCAGGCCAAAAACCAGCAGCACGAGGCTGCGAGAGAATGTAGTCTCTCAAGTAGTTGATGACCCTGACATTGTCTGGGTGGTTGATCTTCTTGTCCTTATTCCATTTCTGTTTGCCTTCATTCTCGGCAATCAGAGCAGGATCATTAGACGTGAAGTTCTTCTTCCACATCTTCTCATTAATGAATTCCTAGATATAATTTATTAGAAAATATTTTTTAACAAAATAATAATAATATTCATACCAAGACAATTGCACTCATATCACTGGTACCAAGTGAGCTGGAGGGGCCAACAGAAGGAGCCATTCCAACGGGACCAGCTTGGCCAAGAGGGAGCTGGCTCTGGGCACTACTGGCATGGGCTTCCATGAACGTACTCATGGTCTGGTTGGTCTTGCCAGCGATATCGTATACCATCCCCATTCTTGACTTGAGGAACCTCAAGTCTTCAAGGACAGTGGCCATTTCTGTCTGTCCTTGACTACTTTCCTCACTGCTACTGGGGGCCCTTGGAAGGATTTCACGCTGGCTAATACGGCCAGCAGCAACACGGTGAATGGGAGCAGTTGGGTTTGCTCTGGCTTTGCGTCCTGAGTTTCTCTGGTTTGAAGACATTTTCTAAATATTTTTTTTTAAAATAAAATAAAATAATAAGCATAAATAAATCCATATATATTAACATATATTTCTTTGAATACATAAACATACATAATAATTTGCAGTATAAGGTATAGTGTCAAATAAGAACAATAGTATTATATATATATATAAAAGACTGTATTTATATCTTTAAAAACAATATCTGGAGTACAATAAAAAAAAAGAGTCTTGGGTACACAGTTTTCATAATCCTATTATTCTCATAATTTATTAGGGCTTACTATAATCTAAAAATGCGTATGAATTCTTTTTTCCCGATTTTCCCTTTTTCTCTTTCTTTTTACTTTTTGCTTCCTTTATACTTTCTGGTAAGTATTTAAAAATTTTCACGCAATTAAAGACAACCTTTAACATTTTTTCAATTATCTAAAAGACATCCTATAGTCACTTTTATTCATGCTTACACAAGAAAAAGGTAAATAGGCGCACTATTTTTTATTGCTGTTGCTAATCAGTAATCTTCATCTTGTAGATTCAGAACAACTCATTTCAATCGCAATGGCCAAAGATGACAATGATGAAGTTGAATGGACAGAATGTACTTGGTATGTTTAAATATTCTATCACTATTAATACTAATATATTCTGTCTTTACTATCAGCTCTTTATATTAAACAAAATTGCCGCGTTTTAACAAAGACATAGAATATCCAACAAGCCAGTTTGTCTTGGTAAGTAATCAGTCATTCCTATTGCTTTTCTAACAGAAAAATATAGATATATTTTCTATTACGCGTACACATTTTTTAATTGCTATATCATTATCTATCTTGAAATACTATTTGGTATACCTGAAAATTCGGTTTCAAAGTCTTGGTTGTCTACTCTGTTTGAGCAACTACTTTTCCAGTTATTCAAGATGATAGTCAATGAATCAGTCATGTTCTCTACCCGTGTTTCAAAAGGTAAAAAAAAAATTAGTATCAATATAGCTATAGCCATGAATCTAGACCAGATTACTAGACTGTATATTATGAGAAAATATGTTATCAATAAAAATCTATTTGTAAACTATTTTCCATGGCCTATTTATAAAGAGGTATAAAATAAACCCCCAATTGAAAGCGTTTAAAGTGTCAAATGGATTAAACAACCAATAAATATACGTCCTTTAGAACATAGGTGAATAGTTTGCAGAAAATAGTCAAAAAGTTTGCATCTTGATCTATTAAAAAATAGATTTTTTTATTGATATTGAAAAAATAATTCATGTAACATTTGACTAAAAAGAAATAAGATAACACTTTCAGTTATAGTTCTGTACACTCTTGAGTTTAACAAGCCTACACGTCCAAAAGCAGAGCTTTATATCCACTGAATTACTTCATTATCTTATATGTGTTGTTTTTTATATATGCAAGATAACATTTCAATTTAATTCTAGAATTTGCTTTTTATTTCACTCAGAATTTTACATACTATCACATATGGGAATCGGGGGTATTTTTGCAGTGTCAATTGATTTCAGTTTGCCAATCTGATTATCAACGAAAAACGGCGAGAGGGAGGCGTGACGATAGTCCACTAGGTCTGGAATGTCATACTGCTTCTTGTAATACTCCAACAAAAAAGGATAGTGGACATCACTTATTGAGGAAGGCTTACTGGTCAAGAGAGGAAATGCAGATGGAGGGAGCGGTTCATTGCCTTTGACAAGAATTGTTGCATCGTTGGAGAGTCGAAGAAAGTCTTGCAAGTCAAATGTGCAGTAGGTTGTAGAGGGAGAGGAGAGGATGGTGGGTGTGGTGGACGTGAGTTTCTGTAGAACAGGAGAAAAGAGGACTTGGCTCGAATTGGGAAAAACGGCATTGACATAGTCACTCTTGTATGCATCTTCCAGGAAGTTTCGCATATAGGTCATCTCAAACCCATCTTTTCTGTTCGTGTTAATATTCTTTAACAAGCCATTGAATCTCTCAAACCCAAAGAGCCAATAACCGTACACGGGTCCAAAATCACGAATGGTGTCGCGAAGATGGAGGTGCAGGTGCATATTGCAGGTGAGGATTGTAGCAGGGTAAAGCGTTTCACACAATTGACAGAATTGCTGGAGATGGAGGTGAGCTGACTTGACATCATCATACGTTATTGTCGGCTTGACCAGAATACGACATGCGTCCATGAAATCAATCCAGTTGGCAAAGTTTGCTGGTGGAAGAACATACTTCAGCAAAACCGGAGAGTACACCAATACCCACGACTTCCATTTGTCAGCTTTCATCCTGGGGAACCCCTTGCCAATCTTCGTCTTCAGCATGCTGTAGCCAACAGGCAGTACCATGGTCTTGGCTATCTTCTGCATCTCGCAAAGATCCCTGTCTATGATCAGACCACTGGCAGTCCACTTTTCCACCATTCTTTTTGCTGTGCCCAGAAAGAGATTGTGCATGGGATCGATGATTGTTCCATGTACTAGATCAAAGTATCCAAGACGATGCAGCTGCGACCATTGAACACCATTTTCGACCTCCAGCTGGTGCCTTTCTGAGGGTGTACTTGCACTCTTCCACACCTCAGCATGCACCCGGTTTTCAGCACCACTTGCAAGCCTCCACTCAGCAAACTCAAAACCGCGGAAATCTACACTGGTTGTGCCTTCCAGACGAGAGAACTGATGATTGCATTTGTAGCATGCGCATGTGCTGTTGTGGGCGGTGAATCCACTGGTCTTTCTTGCTGCTGGGATGTCACACGCCACCATCATTAGTGCAGCACAGACACTGGCACCAGTTGGCCTCTCAAATGTTGGAATATTCATTCCAACATAGAGCTCGTTCAACTCATCTACCAACGGCTCCAGGTAGTAGTTGATCTCCTCTGACTTTGGCTCTTTTGGTCCAGGCATAAGACCAACGAGGATGGTGTTTTCTGGCTTGAATCGCTCCTCCCGAGGTAGATTATTGATGACCAAATAAATGGCACCACAAGAGTACACCACACCATCGAAAGGTTGGAACCAGTCGATGTTGAGAGCCAACATGAGGGAGCATGGATCCGCTGTAAACTGGGCACCGTTGATGTCCTTGATGTCCTTCCACATGGCGCCGTCATAGACATCGCACATTGTCTGTGGAATCTTGAGATCTGAGTTCCAGTGTCTGATTCTGGCCTCAAAGCCAGGGCGAAGAAAGAGTATCTTCATAGCATGCTTGACGGATTGATAGACAAACACCCTTTTTGGGGCCAAGGCACCAACAGACGACTCCTTCACCAACTTACACCCGCAGACAGAGTTGGATCCAAGCTTCTGGAACACACAGGTGGGAGGAACTGTCATGCATTCATCGTAGATTTGATGGCAATCTTGGCATGCTACAAATCTGTGGATTCCCTTGGATATCTTGGAAAATCCAGTCATTCTTTGGAGCCCAAGAAGACTTGTTGGAAGCTGGAAATCCTGCTTGTAAATCTTCAAGAGCTCATTGATGAACTCAATCAAGACAATGGAACCCTTGTTGACCACGTAGCGGGATGTAAAAAGGACCGTGAAGATGGCAATTAACTTGTGAACTGGGTTCTCAGGCATACCAGGGGCTTCAAAAGGGGCTATTGTAAAAAAAAAGAGAAAATATTAATACTCAATTTTTCAGGCTTTTTCTTTTATTCAATGATTATGTACAAACCTTCGGCATCCAACTCCTCAAGCTCAAGCTCAACAACATCTTCATCATCACTGGCGCCATCATCATTCTCAACCGAGATCTCATTGTCATCATCGCGATTCTCAATGGAGACATCGTTGGCAGGCATGGGCTCAATTTCCAAAACAGGAACATTTGTTTGGCTGCCCTCTTCTACGGGACCAGGTTGGTAAGTCATGACAGCTACAAATATAGAATATAATAGTGTGTTAGACACCATTGACATTTAAATAAATATATTTCTTACACTCAGAATCAACTTCCATCATTTCTCTTTGAGAGTCTTTATTTATAATATAATATTAATATACAAGTATACTCTGTTGTTTTAAATAAAATACCCCTTGAAGATGTGAATACTGCATCTACTCTGGCTCTTTTGTTATGATGTTGGACAGTTCTTCTTGTCACATAGGTGAATCCTTCTTCATTATCACCGCATACAGTGCAATAGCACTTGGTGTTGTAAATACTGTTGGAAGAAGACATGATGTTTGTGTTTGTAATATTATTATTAAAAGGAAACGAGTATTACATGTATTTTATTTGCTATACTTTTATAATAATAAAAAGTAATATTCTAATGCTTATTGTATCCGAACCAATAGGATGTAGTAAAATTATATTTTCGAAATAAAAAAAAAGGAAAACTGTGGAGTTGAAAAATAGACTAGCTTTCACACCAGTTCAGGGCTACTATACCACCAGTGTATTCAGGGCCGTTTTTCCAGTGAAAGAAGCCATTAATTTGTTAGTATAAAGAATGTCTTATTAGAAACCCATGTAGAGATAAAACAACAGAGATAAGAAGATAGAACAAAAAGAAAGAAAGAAATGATATTTAATTTCAAGCAGAGATCCAAAATTATTTTTTTATTAATTTATACAGAGTATACAAAGGGTAATTAGGAATCTGTTTATTAAACTCATCTGTGTATATAAAGACCATCTATTTACAATTGAATCGACCCTCCTGCACTCGCAAACCAAGTATTTTGTATGTAAAGAGTAGAGTCTATAATTTATAAAGAGAATATAAAGCTAATTTTGAAAACATATGATATTCTATAGACCATGGCACCAAGATCCACTCCCACTTCTCGCTCAACCAATGAGCAACTCCAATTGTTGGAGACCTTGCGGGATATTCAAAACATCCTTATCAGGGTAGATTCTTGCATTGGCACCAGCATTGAAGGCAACGCCAGTACTGTCGAGGCTATTGACAGTTTGACTGAGTTGGTGGCTGCCAACAACAGTGCAGTTCCTGCCGCCGAGCTTGCTTCTGCCTTTGGTGAGGAGCTATTCACCATTGTTGGCCCTGCTCCTGGTCCTGTTGCCATCCCTGCCACTGGCCCAGCTCCCATCATCCCTGTTGTGGGTAGAAATAAACTTGGAAAGATATGAAAGAATTCGTGAGAACTTGTGTAGGGTGTTTATTCCAAAGAAAAAGGTTATCTTTCTACACAGAACTAACTACTGATATTTATATGTTTTCTGATTTATAATTCAGTATATGCTTTGGTAATATTTATCACGATGAGTCATCTTCCAGGAGTATTGTCTTTCTGGAAAGATCCAGAGAGACCTATTGATATGATACTTCTCCAGTCAGATCAGCCAGAGAGCTTTGGTAAAGAAGAGCATTTATGCTATTGGTAATATTTTAATATTCCGACCCAGATACTTGGGTAATGTTTTTAGAATTATTAATTCATTGTAGTTGTAGTCTCTCAATCAAGTATTCATATAATCAATGAAATATGTAGATGGAATATGATGATGCCATTAGATAAATATGTGTATATCTGTATATCCCATATTATGGTGATAACAATAATAATAATAAATAATAATCAATTATGTGTATGATGATCTGTGTATTGGATAATCTCATAAAGCCAGATCCGTTTGACTGGAATAGCTGAGGATATTATTTTATCCTTCAGTCTTACTCTCAGATTCAGCAGTGATCAATACTCATTTACAACAATCCCGGCTGTGGTGGAGTATAACCCTGGTGCCGCCACAGAAGCGTTTGTAAGTATTAATATTCTCAATAGCTTACCAATTCATTGGCTTATAAAAATTTAATAGCGACATATACGAGACTATCTGTGGAGGCCCAATTTCAGGTCAAACAACCCGGCTATGGTGCAAGCCAACAACAACAGGCCCAGGTGGAGAACAGAGGTTCATTTCAATGAATCTCCCAACAAGGAGTTGGTTATTGAACTCCTTGCCTACCTGGGCCCAACGTTCATCAACACTGGCTTGCGCCAAAGGGATCTTTGGGACAGTGTCTACCAGAACTTTTGCGGAAGGCGTCGCCAGGAGAGGGCGTCTCCTGAGGCACAGGTAGCCGCAAATGCTCGTGCCAGAAAAGCCGGCTGGGAAGCTGATGTATTTAATAGTATAGCATCTAAAAGACTTGAGATTGAAAAACAATATTAAACATATGTTTGATTAGCATTTCCATTGCCGTCGAATGGCATACCTCTCCAACAAGGATGCCATTGACAATGCAATAGGCAATGATTGCTCAGCACTCATCCAAAAGGCAGCAATGTCTGAGGGTGAGTCTGAGGATGAGTTTCCTGGAGTTCCTGGCCGGCGGATGATCCGCACAGTACGCCCAGGCTGGAGGAGCGATGAGGTAACATTTTATTTAAATAAATTTTTTTATTGCTTTTGAATCATAAAATAATATTCTAATGAATGTATATTAGTTCAATCAGTTGATTGAGTTGTTGGACTTGTACTCGCTCCTTGGCTTGGGTGTCAACGTGCGCCAAATGCTCCCAAGAGTATTTGGCCGCATTGCGGATTTAGCAGTCCCTGAGGGGCTTTCTTCCTCCCTTCCTCAATGGTCACTGAGACAATAAAACGTTTTCTTTTTCTCTTAATTCTCACCCTGTTTCACATATGCGCTATTTGGACTATATGTATATTTTACTTGGCTTTGTTTTGTTTTTTGCTTCTTTAAAAGAGAGAGAGAGAGAGAGAAAAGTTTTATTTGTATTTATGCATATATTTTTTTTGGCAGTGGAATAACCAGCATCCTTGCGTTGTTTTCAATTTTTAATTCGGCCCTAGCCACTTCCAAGAGAATCCTGTGCACTGGCAAGATGCTGTCAAACGTGTTTGGCGCAAAACCAGGGAGGCAGACGTCAACTTGCTCAACTGGTCTGAGATTGTCAGGATCTGGAACAAGCCAGTGGACAAATGCAAACACATGTTGCTTGTGGTGGAAATGAGGGCGGCTGTTGGAGGGGCTGGGAGGAGGAATGAAGTTGTGGGTGAACAGGTATTGGATTTCTCCTGTGTATGCGTTTGTCTTTCTGCCCTCGAAATCCAGAAATAGAGCTTGGATATATGACCCGCGACTGCCAGATCTACCTTTGCCCTTGTATGTCTGACCAAGAAGATCAATGGCCTTGATCTTTGTGATTCAGTCATTGACAAAGAATGGTGATGAAGATGCATGGAGGTAGTCAACAAGGTGCTCATTGTCATATGCTCTCTTGTAATATTCTAGGAGATGGGGATAGTCGATATCACCCATCTGTGTTATTGCTGTTGCTGTTGGTAAAGGTAATGCTGACGAAGGGAGAGCTTTGTTACCCTTAATTTTAAGACTGACATCCAACGAGGCTTGCAGGAATGCGTCAAGACAGAAACGGCGTTGAGGTGTTGGTGCTGGGGCTGGTGCTGGGGCTACTATAAAAGTATTGGACAAGGAGGTGAGTTTTTTCAATAGTACTTTGAAGGGGACCTGGCTCTGACATGTAAGTCTTTGCACAAGATCACCCTTATACATATTTTCAGTAAAACTTTTTATGTATGTTGATTCAAACCCATCTCTCCTGTTTGTATCAACATTCTTCAACAACCCATTATATTGCTCAAACCCAAAGAGCCAATAACCATACACTGGTCCAAAATCACAAACAGTGTCGCGAAGATGGAGGTGTAGGTGCATGTTGCAGGTGAGGATGGTACTAGGATATTGTTGTTCACACTCCCGACCGAACTTCTCCAGGTGACTATAGGCCTCATCAAGTTCGTCAAAAGTGATGGTAGGCTTGGTGAGGAGACGGCAGGCATCAACAAAGCTGATCCAATTCTTGAACTTTGTTCCAGAAAGAACAGGCCACAGCAGAACAAGAGAGTAAATCAACACCCAGGACTTCCACTCGTCGGCTTTCATTTGGGGAAACCCCTTTCCGATCTTTGTCTTCAACATGGTATATCCCACAGGCAACACCATTGTCTCTGCCACCTTTTGCATCTGACAAAGATCCTGGTCTGTGATCAGACCACTGGTGGTCTATGTCTTGACCATCCTCTTGGCCGTACCCAGGAATAGGTTGTGCATGAGATCAATGATTGTTCCATGTACTAGATCAAAGTATCCAAGGCGGTGCAGCTGCGACCATTGAACACCATTTTCGACCTCCAGCTGGTGCCTTTCTGAGGGTGTACTTGCACTCTTCCACTCCTCAGCATGCACCCAGTTTTCTTCACCATTGGCAAGCCTCCACTTGACAAACTCAAACCCACAAAAGTCCACATGGCTTGTGCCTTCCAGACGGGAGAAACTGTGACTGCACTTATAGCATGCCCGAGTGCTGTTATGGGCTGTGAAGCCACTAGTCTTCCTGGCAGCAGGGATGTTGCAGGCTACCATCATCAAGGCAGCACGGACAACCACAGAAGAAGGGCAATCAAACGTTGGGATGGTATTGTATCCAACATAATCATAGATTGAAACATTAACACAAATTACCAATATTGAAACATATTGAATAACCGACCTACTGGAAGTGTACTAAAGAGTGTACTTTTCCAAATATATTATTCATATGTAAAGACACACTGGTTAATAGTACTAAGTAAAATAACAAGTCATAACTAATAGTTGGCAGAGAGAACAGACATTACATGATATCATCATATCATCACCAGCACTCATCTCAATGTCTATATAAACGCACAATACAAATAGCAATAGTCTTCATCTTATTCACAAATTCTTTCTCTCTCAATAAATAAAGTCTCACCATACTCTTGTCCGTGCTTTGTTTTTCTCTGATTTAACAGATGGAAACACCAATGTATAGCTGGTTCAGGTCATTGACCAGCGGCTCCAGGTAGCTGTTTATCTTGTCTGATTTTGGCTCCTTTGGCCCAGGCATCAGGCCAACAAGGATGATATTCTCAGGCTTGAACTGCTCAGCCCTAGGAAGATTGTTTATTGCCAAGTAGATTGCTCCACAGGAATAAGTCACCCCATCGAATGGCTGAAACCAATCGATGTTCAATGTCAGCATCAATGAACGTGGGTCAGCGACAAAGGAGACACCATCCTTATCCTTCAGGTCCTTCCACATGGCACCATCATACACATCGCACATGGTGTCCATGACCTTAAGTTCTTTGTTCCTATGGCAGATATTGGCCTCAAAATCCGGGCAGAGGAAAAGGACACTCAACACCTGCTTGACAGACTGATAGTGGAATTGGCGTCTTGGAACCAAAGTACCAGAAGAGGATGCCTTCATCAACTTGCACCCACAGGAAGAGCGGGAACCAACCTTGGATGAGTTACAGAACTTAGTAACAGACCCAGCTTCCTTGTACACCTTGTGGCAATCCTGGCACACAACAGATTTCTTTATTCCTTTGGTCAAGGCTGAGAAACCTGTCATCTTTTGGAGACCAGGAAGGCTAGAGGGCAATTGGAAATCCTGCTCGTAGATCTTCAAGAGCTTGTTGATGAACTCAATCAAGACAACAGCACCCTTGTTGACCACGTAGCGGGATGCAAACAGGACCACGAATATGGAAATGGACCTGTGCACTGGATTCTCTGGCATCTCAGGGGAGGAAAAGGGGTCTATTTTAAAATGATCATTATTAACACTCAATTTTTTCAGGTTCTTTTTTCTTTATTCAACACTCGCCTTCACTGCTAAGATCCTTGACTTCAATCCCCTCAACGTCGTCACCATCACTGTCTTCAGCATTGCTCTCCTCTTCATTGTTGCTGTCATTGCCATTCACCTCATTGGCAGCTGAATCATCACCATCTAGCATCAGCTCAGATTCTATGATGGGTGAGTGGGAAAAATCATTCTGTCTTTCCATAGAACTGGATTGATGGGTTGTGATAGCTACATATAGAATAGAATAGCTTGTTACTATCTGCTGCCCTTCAAATAAATATTCTTTACATTCAATATCAATCTCCACCATTTCTCTTTATCTTTCTGTGTTTAATAAAAAACCGTGTTATTATACAAGGGCGAAAAAACAATACCAAAATCATCATACCCATCACAATTCTTTCAAGTTCGTCAATTCTTGCTCTCTTATTATGACGCTGAGAGGTTCTCTTTGTTACCAGACTGTAACCTTGGGCGTTACCATTGCATTTAGTGCAATAACAGGCCTCGTTGTGAAGTTGAGTAATAGAAGACATATTGTATGCTTTTGAATATTAAGATAATAAGGAAACAAGTGTTACATTTACTTTATTCTCAACAACTTTATAATCTTACAAATTGATATTCATATATCTATTGTGTCTAAGCCAATAAGATAGAGTAAAGCTTTATCTTTAACCTGAATATGAAAAACTTTCTGAGGTACAAAATCACTCCAGTTTTGCATAGGTTAAAAGATTACTTCTTATCATTATACTTCAGGACCGTTTTCCCAGTGTATGTCAAGTCTCGACTGGGTGTATCTTGCTAATGCTTGACTTAGATAAGTTTTGCAATAGATCACCAACAACTAGGACGTTTAGGATAAATAGAAATATAGAGAATTGAATGCTTTTTATTGATACAAATTGTTGTAGTATTTATACAGATTTTATAAATGAAACTATCTAAACTAATTACTTTTTACTCAAGACACAATGATTATCTCTTTATGAGAGGTGATGAGAATATGTCTTGGTTTTACAAAAAGGGGAACTAATTGGTATAACTGTCAGAGTGTATCTCCTTATTTTCTATCATCTGATGTTTAAATTTTGAGGAATAGTAGCTTTTTCAGTGAAGGCTTGGCTGAGTTACTAGTTATTTTCTATCGATTTCTTTTTATTTTTTTCCTTCTTGTGATATTTGGTAGTAGAAAAGGGACGGTGGATACTTTGAGACTCTTTATTGTGATTGAGAAAAAGTTAAAGTTATATCCAGTTCTTTATTCAAGAAGTGTGTTAACTTAGTATTTATAATTATTGTTATAATTCTTATCAGCTTGGATATTCATTATCATAATAGCTGTGTTATTAGTTAATAGGTATTTTGGGACTTTGTCCCACAATAGATTGGGTATGGTATTTTCATATTTGGATAAGGATTTCTGGATGGTATAGTTTGTCTTGATTTTAGATAATCCAGCTATCTGGGTTTATATATCACTTTTCTCTGATATACCATTATGCCAAATATAACATATATAAACGCACAATACGAATAGCAATAGTCTTCATCTGATTCACAAATTCTTTCTCTCTCAATAAATAAAGTCTCACCATACTCTTGTCCATGCTTTGTTTCCTTCTGATATTAACAGCATTGTTGTAGAAATATTCGTCATTTATTCTTGCTGAGAGGACTGCGGAAGAAATCATCCAACATAGTAGGAAACACTTGTTCTAATGCAGGGTATGGCATAAGATTGGTAGCAGTAGGGCAATCACTAATATGAGGGTCATGAATGGGAGTAATTGAGGAATTGGCCTGAGCCAATTTGAGGTCTTGAATATGTTTGAGAAGAGTAGCAATATCATTGAACATTTGAAACAAAAAGACTTCCAAACAGTCAAGCACCAGAATTCGAAAGAAAAGATGATAAAGGTTGGCATTGACCACCTATTAACTATATATACATTATTATCTTTAAAATTTCAAAACTTTCGACAAATAAAGAAAAGATGGTAACACAGTCAGAGTCTCCGACTCGTGAAGTATCACACCAAAAGAAATTCTTATATAAATATGGTAATTTAGGGTCATTGAGTTTAAAACAAGGTTTTTTTGCCTATAAAAGTCAATTCTGAGCTGAAAATTGCCTGTTTTTCAGAATAATCTGAATAAATCTAATTTGGGAGAGTCAGTACTTCTAAAATTGAATCTCGCTGTTACTGTTAAATCAGAGGAAAACAAAGCACGGACAAGAGTACAGTGAGACTTTGTTTATTGAGAGAGAAAGAATTTGTGAATAAGATAAAGATTATTGCTATTTGTATTGTGCGTTTATATAGACATTGAGATGAGTGCTAGTGATGATATGATGATATCATGTAATATCTGTTCTCTCTACACTGGAAAAATATACGCAAATCATGGAAATAACAGGTGTTGCACTACAAAAATTAAGTGGTTTCATTTATAGCAAACTACTATATTATCTTACCATTAGTAGACTGAAGTTAAACATAATACACTTTTTTATTTTTGACGGCGATTATAATATTCAATATGTTCTATTGGATAGAATAATAAAGTAGAGTCTTTTAGGCATGATATTCGTTTGTAATTCATTTATACTCCTTGTAACTATGTCGCAGAATCAATTAGAATAGTGATTTTTATAAGCAAACAAGATTTTTTACAAGATAGCATCTAGTTTATTATTGTAAAACCCCTTTTGAAATAATTAATAGCTTAAAGAGTATATATTTCTCTTTTCGATTTATTATAAGTGATGTCAGTTCTGTAAGAGAGATATAATGACGTATATTATAAAAGGCATATAAACAAACACATGTTCACAATCCTGTAACCAGGAATGAGACAACTATTTCTGCTTATAGACAAATCCCAGTTTTGGGTGTCAATGCTAGCTATGTCATTTTGGCAGTTGATATTCTAAAAATGATATATATTAAAATATGTTCCTGAGCCATTTGCCTTTCTTGTCAATTAAAAAGACTATTAAAAATCAATATGTCCAGCTACTCAAACAATCAAGTCGAATGCAAGTGTGCTATCTGCTCTTCTAATAGCAGAGGCTTTGTCATGGTATCAACTCAAACATACCGAAGACGTATCACCAATGATATTGTAAGAAGCTTTCAAGCTAGAAGTTCTTGTAAGTATATGCCGTAAATTATTATTTTTTGTCATAATTAACCGTTTTCTTTAAAATATATAATCGTATTCTAAAGCTTCTCTGATGGTGAATGAGAATGACATGGAGATTGACATTGAAGTCAATGATGCCGAAGAGAATGTTGAATGTAAGTATATAATTTTATTTATACAATATAATAAATTGTAATGACTTGCAAGGATATTCTTTATGTAACAGAATACGAATACTTACCTTTTGCTCTTGCTACATTATTATTTTTAGTTGAAAGTGAAGATGCCGATGACAATGAGTTGAATGGTTCGAACGATTCTGAAGATGAGGTTGAAGAACTTGAAGGTTAGTACAAAATAAATAAGCATATATCATATATTAATACGAAAACCAAACAGAGCAATTTGAGACGTCTATGCCTGCAGACCCTCTTCATGCCTTTGTTGCTGCCTTTGCTGCTTTCTTCATCTCGAAATATGTCGTCAATTCGGGTGGTTCGATCTTGATCAAGTTTCTGAACGAGGTCCTGTCTCACTTTGGCCAATCATTCCGCCTTCCATCTAGCTTGAGCGGCCTCAACTCAATGGCTGGCATGACAGCTTTATCCAAGAGTATCCAGCGTTTTGTGGCATGCGGCGATTGTCACAAGACATACTTGGAGTCTGAAGGTGTTCCCCAATGCTGCGATTTCGAAAGGCTCTCTGGAAATACTTGTGGAAGCCAGCTCTTCCAGGCTCCTCCAAAAAACACGTCCTTGCCTAACAAGGTATACATGTACAGCCCAATCATCAGTGCATTGTCAGTCCTCTTTCGCCGCCCTGGATTCGAGGAATCCATCAACCATTGGAGAGCAAGACACCAAGTTCCTGGAATGATGTTCGACATCTATGATGGTGCCAAGTGGAGTGAGTTGAAAGATGGCAATGATAGGCAATTCGTGGATCATGAGCGATCTCTCATGCTCACTATGAACATCGATTGGTTCCAGCCTTTCGATGGGGTTACATACTCTTGCGGAGCCATCTATCTCTCTGTCAACAATTTGCCAAGGGCCGAACGTTACAAGAAGGAAAATGTTCTCCTTGTCGGTCTAATGCCTGGACCAAAGGAAGCCAAGACAAGCGAGATCAACCACTACCTCCGTCCCCTTGTTGCCGAGCTCAAGTCCTTGTATGTGGGTGTGGTGATGCCAACGGCGCAGTGTCCTTCTGGTGCCTTGGTTCGTGCCGCCCTTCTTCTTGTCGCCTGTGACATCCCTGCCACCAGGAAAACATGTGGATTCACGTCCCATGCAAGTACTAATGCATGTCACAAGTGCAACCGCCAGTTCTCTCGCCTCCCAGGCAATGGTGGTGTTGACTATTCTGGGTTTGTCTTCTCCGAGTGGGTGGCTCGCACTGATCAAGAGAATCGCCGTGATGCTGTGGCCTGGAAGAACGCGTCCAGTGAGGTAGAAAGAAAGAGGATGGAAAAGGAGAATGGAGTCCGCTGGTCGGAACTCCACGATCTTGAGTACTTTAATGCAGTGGAATGCACTATAATAGATCCAATGCATAACCTCTTTCTGGGAACCGCCAAAAGAATGATGGAGAAGTGGAGATCGACTGGTTTGATCACAAACAGAGACCTGGCCGCCATGCAAAAGGATTCTGAGAAGATGGTCCTCCCTCCTGATTACACACCATTGAGAAAGAAGATTGGCAAGGATTTTCCATTCATGAAGGCAGATGAATGGAAGTCCTGGTGCTTGGTGTACTCTCCTGTTCTCCTGCGCGGCCGTTTGCCCAATGTCCACCTTGGCAACTGGATATCATTTGTCAATGCCTGTCAGTACCTTGTTAAGCCAAGCATTTCCATGGCCGAGCTGGAGGAAGCGCATAGCTCTCTTGAGGCATTTTGCAGACAGTGCCAAGTATTGTATGATGCCCAATTGATTTCGCCAAACATGCACCTCCATTTGCATCTTCAAGACACCGTCAGCAATTTTGGACCGGTTTATGGATACTGGCTCTTCAGCTTTGAGAGATTCAACGGCATTCTCAAGAATTTCTTGACAAACCAGAGAGATGGCTTTGAGGCCACATATATGAAGAGGTACCATCAAGACGCGTACAAAGGAGACCTCCTGCGTATACTTGCACCAGTTCTTGTGCCTTCACATGCCAACATCCTTGCTGAGCTCACTGCCATCACTGCCACCACTGCCACCACCATTTCCACCTTGCCATTTGATCTGAACGCATTTCTTGCTGCTGCAGAGACAGACTTTGACATTGTGAAGGGCAACGAGCCATTGCCACCATCTGCGCTTCCTTTGTCTTTGAAGGAAGAGGTATCGATGAAGGAGAGCGAGTACCAGTACCTTTTGGAGTACTATCGTGAGGTGTATGACAATGAGCAACTTGTTCATTATCGCCAGGCCAGTCCCTCACAAACCATTGTCAACAACCGCATCCAAAAATTCCCATCGATCAATCTTCTTGGCCAGGTGTATAAAGGGAGTAATGGAACCCTGCAACGTGGTTCATTCATCCAGGCACTGTTCAAGACAAGCAATGATCAGTATACAAATGCATACACCGGCCAGATTCAGTACCTCTTTGTGAATACTGCCACAAACTCATTTGCTGGTCAATCGAGTCGGCATGTGTTTGCATATGTACATTGGTATAGAGAGGCTAATCTGCAACCCAGGAGTGATGAGGGCGTGGAGGTGAATGAGCTGGAGTTTGAACCAAGTAGTCTTCAAAATATTCTTCCTGTACATAGGATTTTGTTGTCTGTAGCTATAGGTGAACACATAGGTGATGGAGGTCGAGTGATGATGTGTGTTGTTCCCTTGTTACGTAAGATCTATATATAATATTCCAAAATAAAATAACGTCAATAAAGACTTACAATTAAATATCATTAAATATTTCTATATTATTTAATGTATATTTCACATATAGTATAACTTTGATTATTTTATATATTTGCCTGTAATGCATCCATCAAAAAGTGCATACGTATACAAGAAGCTATTAAATTCTTAGTTAAAATTTTTTTATTTATTTATTCAGTAGAAATACACCACTCTGGTAACGTGACTGACATATGCTGAGAGACACTCATTTCCTTTACAAAACGAACACGCTTCAATAAGCTGTTGGATTTCTTTTGCAACCTTTTGACAGAAAATTTGTCAACCACATTGATAAACTCTTGGAGCTATTTTTTAAACAAATGTTAGTTAGTGAACTTAAAGCTAATATAAATTTTAGTTATATAGTACATTACCTTATCACTTCTCCAACTGGGACGGTGTGCCCGAACTTCATTCTCAGTGTCAGATTCATTGTCAGACATCACCTCTAATACAAGAACATTGCTGCAATCCAAGCCTCGCATCAATCTTGTAATCTCCTCGGTGTATTTCTGATACGTAACAGTGCGACGTTTGAGAAGCTAGACATAAATACTATATTAGAATATATAATAAAACATTAGCCTATTTATTTTTATTCTTACAGAGATCTTTTGATTGCGTCTTCGTGATGTTCTTTGCCGAGCTACAATCTTATCAGGTGATGTTTTGTAATGTCGAACCTGGTTCCTGTAGTGATTCTTCACTATTCTTGCAATATCATTTGTTGAAACACCAATTGCACTTTGCTGTTGTCGCAAGTACGAAATCACGGCCATTGCAAGGGCTTGGTTATAGCCTTCCTTGAAGGTGCCATTGGTTGACCATCCTGGCTTCTCATTGTTCTCGGCAACTTTTAATGGATCTGTGTCCGTGAGGTTTGGGTTCTTCATGTATTTATTGAGTGCATGCTAATATATGTCTGTTAGATATATTGGTAATTATATTTACTATCATTGATTTACTTACAGAGATGCCGACGTGCTGTTTTCCAGGAGTATACCCTTCCTCCATCAAAGACGAAAAGCTTGCTTTTATCGCAGAATCTGCCTCAGAAATTCCATACTCGGTGGACTTGCTGAGCTTGTCCTGGGCAGCCATGATCTCTTTGATCATTTTCTTGAGATAAATATTAATCTCGTTGGTGAGATTAATACCATTTTCTACACCACTCATTCTCTTTGACATCTCAGCCATTTCTTTTGCCAGTGTTACAAAGTTTCCATTGTTGGCAGTCAACAGAGCAAGCATTCTCTCAGTCGCATCCATATCTTGAGGAATGCTTGGTGCCGTGACTGTAGTGGTGTCTGACATTTGTACATCTTCAGTGGCAGCTAATGCACTGCGTGCAACGGCGTTAAGTCTTGGGTTGCGCTGACGGGGAGGAGGAGGAATACGATTGTTCATGTTCTATCAATAAATAATTATTAATATATTTTGACAATTGGAATATGGTCAGTATACTTGCAAGTAAAGAGGTTGACTGAAAATAATGAATCGTCTTGTAGTTTTATTGTTATTTAACAGCATTGTGTACACTCTTGTTCTATATCTAGACATCTTTTTCAACCTAATAAACTATAAATTACAAAGATATGAAAATGACGGCAGGCATATTCTTTTGGATTATCATTTTTATTGCCCGCATTTTATCAGGGTCAAACAGCCTTTTAATACAAAGTATTTATTTTTCCTTTTTATTTTTTATATTCTTTTGTGCCTAAATATTACCGCAAAATACTCTGATAATTAATTCTTTTCTTTCTCTTGTAAATATATTTTTTACTCAATATATTTTATTATTCATAGGTAACTGCTTATAAATATATAATGGGGTCTCTCTATTGCACATGTCTGTATATCCAAAGGTAAGATCATATTATGCTAAAGCTCTTCTTTATTAACCAAATCACTCTTTTGTATGTAGCCGCAAATTCTATTTTTCTATCCATCTCAATATAATATTCTGGTAAACCTTTTATATTATAAATATGTTCTCTTTAATAATATCTATCACAGATGTCTTGCTATGCTCTTGTATGAATTCCCAATTGAAATTATCTGGCCATTCCAACGACTATATCTTGTAAGTGAACCAATATTTTAGTATTATATATTGCCTATCTACAAATATTAACATATATCTATTAGACAATGATTATTTGTTGGCATAATACAGAGGGTCTATCAAAGGTTCTGTTTATTATATTAAAAATGTAAGTATAAGAATGAATGATTTATATAAAAATAATTTACTAACAATCTTCTCTTTTACTTTTAGACAGTATTGGCTTTCTCTCAGCTAGGTAAGTATCCTGGCTCTATTAAGAACCAGTTCATGGTGCCGACCAAGAAATATCGATTGGTAAAATAGATATACCAAAGAAATAATCTAGAGACTAGAATGTATAGCGCAAATGTATTTTTTTATCAAATAAAACGAAAAATAAAAATTTTCAGAATCTATTGCTCCAAAAAAAAACAACAAACCAGGGAGGCTTGTTTGCATAGAATAACTACAATTACCTTGCCATAGTCTACAATCATCCTTGATGGACTGTTAAAACATACTATAAAACCCACTATAAAATATAATGAAAGATAAAACTGGTTGTTTGTAAGTGGCCAATCTCCCCTGACACAAACTGTCTGTGTATCGTAAAATACAATGCAAAAAAGGGTAGATCGACTAGGAATATATTGTGGCTACAATGCATATTTAAGTTTTGCGCTATTTGAGGGCATTTAAATATTCTACATTGGATTCTTGTACACCAGTAGGTAGGATGATTCAGTTCACCCCCATATCTTTTTAGTCTACTACGGATCACGATTATATATTACCAAAAGCATAGTAAAACTATACAATTAAGTAGCTTATTTTATAAGTTTTATCTACATAATACCCTTAGACTTTTGTAGTGTTGGTTATTGGGATATTATGTAACATAATAATGCTTGACAGCATAATATTATAGAATACCTAGCTGACATAATATTGGATTTTTGCCCAAATGGTATTGATTACTTTGTCATTATGAAAGGGAGCTTAGGTACATTATCTGTGTGCAAACCTTAATTGAAAGCCAAGTATCTGTAAAATTACAAATATAGATTACTAAAAAACCCCATTTATAAACCACCTGGATTTGAGAGAGCTGTTATTTTTTCAATACTAGGTGGTTTCGGCTGCCTATTGATTCATTCTATTGGATCAATTGCTTCAACAACACCTGGTATTGATCGGATTTTTAAAAAAACACATTTGATATTGATTTTGTTTTGGTAGGATATAATAATTTTGTATATTTTATTATAATATTTTTATTTGTAAAAGCACTTGCAGTAATATAATCTCTTGATCTGGACTACATGGTCTTATTCTAATAATACGTCTAATGGTTCTTGCAGACCATATTTTATTTCCTACCTGAAGAACATGGATTCCGATTATATTTACCTGACCAAGTTTTATAGTCTAGTAATTGAGTAAAAGAGCACATTTTAGATTTTTTGTTATAGCATTTTATAGAGTTGAAAGGCAAGGTACTTACTTGGCAACCGGGTATTTCATTAAATGAAAGAAACAAGAGTATACTGATATAAACAAGCCAGTATATATTCATATGCTCGTAATAATGGATACATTTGGGCATGGATATACTATAATTGATATTAGAAAAATATTTTTAACAAGAGAAATAGTTGAAAATACATACCTTTGGCAGTTGAATAAATGGATATTTGGTTTACTAAGAGTATACAATGTAAACTGCAATCATGTTAGAGCAATGTCTTTTTTATAAATGAGAAAGTAAAGAAAGGAAGAAATACATACATGGGTGCAATAATAACTTTTTTGATAAACATGGATTATAAAATGATATCATGGCAAGTCGCAGCTATTTGAAAATATTATGGTAAGAGACATGACCAACGTGTAAAGAATGTGATTGATAGTAATTACCTTTTGTATAAAAGAAATCTGATGTTTGGCACCCTATGTGTATATAATGTAAGGTGCGAGAATTTTAGGTGATATACTTACATAGTGTTAAAGAGCAGAAAAAGGGTAAAAGAATAAAAAATAAAAATTACGATTAAAATATCTATGCCCCCTGAAATACGCATGATCATTCTCTCTTGCTTTGAAATCGGAGAGTCATGTTAGTTATACATTGAAAGTGCCCAAGAAAAAGGTTTTGGTCTATATATTAATAAGAATTTGACTCCGTCTTGGTTTATAGACAAAGTATAATAGAGTCTCTTATATTCTTATTAATATCTACATATACTTCTTTACTCTTTCAATAACTCTAACCACCATCTTCTTTATCATGTAAGTTCATAATGGGCTATCAAAATATATTATATATGCTGATTTATTTATTGAATAATTAAGAAAATGGCACCAAGAATCAATACCGCCAGAAATGCATCTGCAAATGGATCAATGTCCAGACCATTGATTAATACTGTCAGCAATGGCCGTGCAGGACCTGTTCGTCCTTCTCTTGTTCCTAGACAAGATGTTGTTGGGGTTTCTAGAGAGGAATTTGATAACATAGTCAACCTCTTGTCCACCTTGGACAAAAATGACAACTATGTGCAATGATGTCGGCACACTCAAGGATAGTGGAAGCAAAATGATGACTTCCGTGGATGGTCTTGTCTTTGATGCAATGAAGAGACAAGAAGCTCCTCAGTTGGCCGGTCCACAGGCTATCCAGAGTAGTAATTTTGAGATCCAACTGCGAGATGTTGTTGGCAATAGCAGAAACCCAAAGATCTCAGTAAATATTAAAAGTAAACACTGCTTGAATCATTATTAATCAATATAAACTAGAAACTCATTCGTGATCGCCTCAGAAACATGAATCTCAACACTGATGATCCCCAAACAATAAGTGAGAATGATGCAAAGATGACTTGGGATGTCAGTGTTGGGTTGTCTGATGAGGTCAACAAGAATGTGGCAGATGACTTGTTGGTGTATCTGCGTGGCCAGAGTGAGTCTGCCTTTGTTCCAACAAAAGAATTATGTGGTATGATAGTAAACAACTATTACAACTGCATGGCCAACAGCAAGCTCTCACTGGAGGGCAAAGAAGCCAAAAAAAAGGCAAACAGAAGAGGCAATCGCAAGACAGACGTAGGTGGCTCTATAAAAAATAAGAGAAACATAAATATATTTATCATTATATTTTTAGCTCTTCAAGAGACGGAAGAGAACGTTTGCCAAACACAAGGCCGCCTCCATCGAAAAGTTTGGGAGAGACTACAGTGGCGTCTTTTATAGAGATGTCATGTCTGATGACGAAAGTGATACAGACACAACTGTAACAGTGCTTCGCCCAAGCTGGCGAAGTGATGAGGTAGCTATAACATATATTTCCACTTTTATTATATGTTTAACAAAGAAAATATTTGGATAGTTGAATGAGTTCTTTGACTTTCTCGATATTCTTGCAATAAGTGATTTGGGAAAGAGAGCAGGCCAGCTGAAGGCTCGCCATCACATAGTTGTATCAAAAGCAATTCCTCGTGGCTTAGTAGCCAAAATGCCCGCGTGGACAAAACGTGAATAAACAATTACTTGCATCTCTCATTCCTATACTTTCATTAATATTGTTTTGAATACACAAGTATTGTATGTTTTATATAAGATAGTGAAAGATAATAATAATAATAATAAAAAAGAAAAAGAAGTCTAAGCATAAAGCTTTCTAGGCAAGGGAATGACAAGAACTTTGGCTGCACCACGACCAGAAATATGATTGCCTATTGCAATTGGCGAAAGGATGCGATGGACAGGCAAAATATTATCATAGTTGTACTTTTGAAAAGTTGGCTTATACAGCTCAATACCCTGGTTGATTCTTGGTTGATGGTAAGGGATTTCATACCACTCAACAAAAGCAAAAACATGCTGAGGATTCAGGCGCACAAGAAAGTTGGCTGGAGTAGGGGTTGGCAAAAAATTGTGAACGAAAAGATATTTAATACGACCAGCGTATATCTCCCCAGAATCACCGTTTTTCTCAATATACATTGCCTGGATATATGAACCTCTTCCGTTTGCCCCCTCGCTGCCTTTATAGACTTGTCCAAGAAGATTTATCGAGGTAAACTTCTGGATTCTGTCATTGACAAAGTTTGTGCTTCTAATGATGTTCTTTGCACTGCAAAGATCATCATCGGCATATTCCATCTTGTAATACTTCAGCAGGCATTCGTACTCAATTTTCCTCATTGTTGTTGGTGTTTTCAGGACCAATGGCAGGGCAGATGACGGAAGGGGCTCATTGCCAAACGTTTGCTTTGTTGGATCCATTGCTGATTCCAAAAAGGCAGGGAGAGAAAAATCGACAGCCTATTTTGCTGAGGCGCAAACACAGTGGTGGGAGACAGTCTGTTGAACAGAGCAAGATGACTTGGGCTGGTGATGGTGGCGAGATGAGCTTGGTAAAAGTCACCTTTTGAACCACTTTGGACAAACTTATTCATGTACGTCTTCTCAAAACCGGCTTTACGATTGGTATTAAAGCCTTTGACAAGCCCATTGTAGCGTTCAAAGCTGAACAGCCAATATCCATAAATGGGCCCGAAATCTTGGATTGTCTCTTTCAAATGGAGGTGAAGGTGCATGTTTGGAGACAGGACGTCATGCTCGTACAATTCTTCACACCCACTGCAGAATCTCTCGAGACTATCATGAGCAAGCTCAACCTCTTCTTCACTGATTGTTGGCTTCGTCAATAATCGGCAGGCATCAACAAACTCGATCCAGTTGGCAAACAGATTATCTTCCAACCGTCCCTTCAGCACAACAGGCGAGTAAATCAAGCACCATGATTTCCATTCATCTGCCTTCATGAATGGAAATCCCTTTGCGATCTTGGTGGTGAGAGTGGCATATTCCATGGGCAATGTAATCGTGTTTGCCTCAACCTGCATCTCACAAAGGTCGTTATCATCAAGATGACCACACAGGATCCACTTTTCCATCATGCGCTTGGCCGTTCCAAGGAAGAGGTTGTGCATCGGGTCCACAATGGTTGCCCTGACTGGCTCAAAGTATGAAAGGCGGTGAAGCTCAGACCACCGCACTCCATTCTCAACTTCCAATTGCTTTCTCTCTGTCAAGCTTGCTGCGTTTTTCCACATGATGGCATGCTGGCGGTTCTCTTCTTTTGTGCGGCCAATCCACTCTGAAGAGTTGAATCCAGAATAGTCAACAATGGATGTGCCTTCAAAACGGAAAAAGTGCCGATTGCACTTATGGCATGCGTTTCTGCTGTTGTGAGAAGTGAATCCGCATGTCTTTCTTGCAGCAGGTATATCACATGCAACCATCAGCAGAGCAGCACGAACCAAAGCACCAGAACGACTATACGTATCAATACTGATACCAGTGTACAGATCCTTGAGCTCATCAACAAGGGGGCGCAGGTAGTTGTTGATCTCAGCAGTGCTTGCTTCTTTGGGACCTGGCATGAGCCCAATGAGAATCACATTCTCCATCTTATTACGTTCATCTCTTGGCAAATTGTTGATTGTAAGATATATCGCACCGCAAGAATAAGTTACCCCATCAAAAGGCTGGAACCAATCGATGTTGAGTGTTAACAGCAATGATCTTTCTTTGGCCACAAACTGCATGCCGTCCTCGTCCACAAACTCCTTCCACATCTTTCCATCATAAACATCAAACATGGTGCCAGGAACCTTTGGACCACAATTCCACATGTTTATGGCTGTTTCAAATGAAGGACGCTTGAAAAGCTTTGCCAAGGCAGTTTTCAGCGAGTTGTATACAAAAGTGCGCTTTGCAGTCAATCCATTACTAATTCCAGACTTGAACAGACTGTTTCCACATTCATTCTGGCGGCCAAGTTTCTTTCCAGTACAACAAGTAGGTACTTCACTATTGCTTTTATACAGAGTGTGACAATCACTGCATGCAACAAATGTTGACACACCACTTGTCATAGCACTGTATCCAGTCATCTTCTTTAAACCGGGGATACTTGTTGGGAGTCTGAAGCTTTCCCCATAGTGCTCCAAGATTGCGTTAATGAATGAAATCAATATCACGGCACCCTCATCAACAACAAAGGAAGAAATAAACATGACAAGAAAAATGGCTATCAATCTATGCCATGGATCTTCAGGAAGATTGGCTGAATTCTCTGTGAGTATTAATGATAATTAAATATTAATATCTTTTATCCAAAGGCACTAGCAACACTTGTTTATTGCTGACCTTCACCCTGCTCGGCCTCTTCTTCCTCGGCATTTTCATCAGACGATTCATGCTCAGATGAATATTCTTCAATGAGCTCATCTGTTCCAAAAAGAAAATCTTCGGCCGAAAGAGGTAAGAACCCATCGGGATATTCCATGGATCACACCAAAAGAAATTCTCGTATAAATATGGTAATTTAGGGTCATTGAGTTTAAAACAAGGTTTTTTTGCCTATAAAAGTCAATTCTGAGCTGAAAATTGCCTGTTTTTCAGAATAATCTGAATAAATCTAATTTGGGAGAGTCGGTACTTCTAAAATTGAATCTCGCTGTTACTTTTTGACAAATAGCCAATAGAAATAGTTAACAGCCCAAACTGAAATTAAAAAGCACTTTGAAAAAAAAAGAGGACAAAGAAGAAAGAATTTTATTGATTTAAAGTAAAAAAACGGAAGTAGTTCTTGCAAAAGAAGTGATAAGATCCAAACTTGAAGAGGTTGATGCGAGAAAGGTGCTCACCTAAGGTCAGATGTAGCATGCATTCGATTCTAGCATCTTCCAACTTGCAGTATTGTTCAGTTGCTTGGCAGCCAACTATTGCCAAGTTCAGGTTGGGTGAGGAAAGTTGGTAATGCTGAATGTACAAAACACCATTACTTTCTATCACCTTTCCAGCAAAAAGTCTGTTGGCATCATGGTTGTAAGAAAACGCGACAGAGACACCAGCAACAATCTTTCTGTTTACATGATTGTTGTCCACAAATTCCTGACGTTTACCAAAGTAATTGTCAGAAAATTTGCTTCCTTGATCATTAAAAAAGGCAGATATACCGGGTCCACTTTGTACACGAGTTCTTGTAGTCCTGTCAATCCATGAGCTTCCGTTAGCAATGTGTCTGAGCATATCTTGCTTTCCAAACTTATGGGTAAGATCCCTGTTATCAGCACGACGGTTCGAATACACCAAATGAGTCCGGATGAACTTGTTAAATTGTTCACCTTTCTCGGTCTCAAAATGTAAAGCACAACCAAACCTCTTGATGTCTTCCTTAAGATGCAGCAGAAGGTGGGTCTTCAGGGTCAGGCTGAACTTGGTCTTAGCATAGACATCGTATTCGTGCAAGGACTTGACCAGACAGTGAGCAGCATTATCAATGTTGTTGAGATATTGATCAAAGTCAGTGGTTATCTCTCGAACAAACAGTAAAGATGATAGAATACCAAGTTCTGTAAAGGGCTTGGCAATCATACAAACTTTTGGGTCGTCTGTGAATTCAGCATTAAGAATCGGCGGCAGAACTTGCACCAGAATCTTGAACTCCTTGCCAAGGTAAGATCCACTATGTCTAAGCTTCTTTCTGAAAGTCCTTGTAAAGTCCCTAGAACCTTTTTCTTGCTCCAACAGATCAGATAACTTTACTTGTGAAGCAGTGTTTCCCTTTAAAACTTCCTTGAACAAATGGTTAACAAGGTATTTACATACTCCAAGAGCAACAGTATGCAAAATCTCTACAGGTGTATCAAGGGCGGGATCGAACGACTGCAGACACAGTAGGTCTTCAGTACCGGTATTACTATATCCAAGATCAGCAAGAATAAGCGCCTTATCGGTTGGCTTCTCTGTTTCCAGGTAAAGGTCGTCGATGTTCGGTAAGATACCAGGAATTGCCTTCTCTTTGCGGGTTGGGTCAGCGGCAGCAAGCTCAAAATGTTCCTTTGATCTGCGTGGACAGTGGCAAACCAGATGATCAGAGTTGAACTCATCAAAAGACACTCTTCCCAAGTTGCGGTAGTAGCACTTTCTACAAGGGAAATTGGACGTTGAGTGCTTCAAGCCAACAAGTTCAGCATGGCGGGCGTTGTCAGCCGTAACGAAGAGCAGTGGAGCACAGACAGTTACAGTCTCGTTATAGACTGACGAGTACATCTCAACACCATTTTCAAGGGACTTGAGGTCGGCAGTGAGAACGGGCATCAGATGCGTCGACTTGAATCCGGCTTGTTGAGAAACTGCAGTGACAAAGAAGTTGTTTTTGCGTCGGTTTCTCATATCATATGGCATGGCAGGGAAGTTTACCAGCACACTGTCATACATACCATGAGTTTTCGTCAGATTTCCAGAGGTATCGTCAGAAAAGATAGCAAGTGGGGCGACAATGGCCTTCTGATATCGAATGAACTGGTTGGCACTGTTGAATATCGGCTTTTGCAAAGGATGGTTTTTGAACAACAGGCCATAGTGCATTTGGTTCAGAGATACTTCACCAGAGGAAATCCAGTACTTAGGATGACTATAGAGCATAGGAGGGAGCCAAACAGAATCCAGGTACTTAGTTTCGTATGCGACAGGAGAGCTTTGTACTTTATGTAAAGGATGGCCTTCACTGTCAAAGCCTTGTTCAACAAGAAATCCATCAAAAAGAGTGAGCGTGTTTCTGAGGTAAAACTTCTCGACTAAAACCGATTGTCTACTGGATAGCACCACAACATCACCAACCCAGAAGTCTTTGCCGTTTGCTTGTACAAAGGGATGCTGGAACAAAGGATTTCTTCTCCATTTTTCGCCTTGCTGGACAGAAAGACACTGATCTTCGGTGAAATCAGGGAGAGCCGAAAGATATGATGCCTTTTGAGGGTTTGCCAAGAGAAGACGTATGTGATCTGAAGGCAAATTGAAGTGACAATCTACAGTCTTTTCTTGGCCGGTGATGCCTGAGCCCAAATTTGAGGTGGCCTTGATGGTAACCTTCTTGACAGTCGTAGGGAACAGAGGAACCTTGTTGAACTTGTTGTGCTGATAATTCAACAAGGTTCCGACCTTTGGCAGCTTGAACTCTGCTTTGGCCTCATCTGCTTTCTTCTTCAACTCAAACAGCAGATTGATAGTATACATGATCTTTGTAAGCATGGAAACAGAGATCATGCTGTCGTCACCGTCGACAAAGGCTTGCAAGACTAAAGTCTGGAGATTCTGGAAAGGAAAGAAGGGAGGTACGCTTCGATTCCATTCACCAGACGCAGCAGAAAAATCCAAAAGAGATTGGCAGTCTTCAAAGGCCAAGGTAGGAAGATCCGATTCCCTGTTGCTGTCAATTGTTGATGATGCCATGTTGAAAATTCTCTCTCTAAGAGATGAAAGATCCTCTCCCATGGCTTCTTCCTGTTCTTCCTCAATCATGGCTGAAAGATCAGCTTGGAATGCTGCTTCTTGATCATCTTCCGCAACATTAAATTCTCTTTGTGAATCG
Source organism: Phycomyces nitens (assembly GCA_022702545.1). Taxonomy (NCBI): domain Eukaryota; kingdom Fungi; phylum Mucoromycota; class Mucoromycetes; order Mucorales; family Phycomycetaceae; genus Phycomyces; species Phycomyces nitens. The sequence goes on along the minus strand of JAHRBC010000006.1, from coordinate 2,869,179 downwards.
GGAATATTTGTGGCGTTGGGATCGAGTACATTTTCAGTTGATGAATCCAAAGAGGTAACTGGATTATGGGCCTGAATGTGTCGCTGAAGATTATACAATGTACTGCACTCTTGCGAACATATGTGGCAGACGAGAGAATGGTTTACGAGCTTAATTTTGCTCAAGCATTTATTATATGTTAACTTTTCCTTTCCCATTATAAAGTGATGTTGAGTAAATGAAAAAAGAAAACCAAAGAAGGTGCCTGTCAACAATTAGACCAATGATTACTTAAATAGTTTTCTGACTTTGAATTTTGTCTTGGCATTTTTTTTCTTTTCTTCTTATTTTTATGGTGCATTTAGCTTTAACTATTGACTTTTGTCGAATTTGTTTCAATTTCATTTGATAAAACTCCGCAGGTAAAAAATAATGATATTTAACATCCGACATACTGCAAAATATAATTATTATCTCCGCTATGTAACCGTCTCTTACTAGCAAATCTTTAAAACACTAAGGCTTTTTGTTAAAGTTGTTTAATTAAAAATAGAGCCGCGGGATACATTAAAAAGTACAATGGCTATCTAATGCGCGGCTCAGATTTTTTGTAACTTCATTTTTGCAAAAGTCTTAGACTTTTGAAAAAGTATGTGAAAAGGTTGAAATAAAAGTCCGAATGCATGTAGCAAATCTTTAAAACACTAAGACTTTTTGTTAAAGCTTTTTAATTAAAAACAAAGCCACGGGATACATTAAACAGTACAATGGCTATCTAACACGCGGCTCAGATTTTTTGTAACTTTATTTTTGCAAAAGTCTTAGGCTTTTGAAAAGTACGTGAAAATGCTGATATAAAAGTCCGAATGTATTATATAAAATTTATACATATTTAACCTTTTTTTTGACTACCTTACGGTTGATCAGGTACAAAAATACGAAGTCACAAGCACGTGACCTGCATTTTTCCTCATAATTTTTTTAAATTTCCAACAATAGCCCTTCAGCCTGTTTCAATTTCATGAAAATTATGATCTCCGCTATGTAATTGTCGCTTACCAGCATATCTTTAAAACACTAAGGCTTTTCTTTAACGCCATTTAATTAAAAATGAAGCCGTGGGATACATTAATCAATACTATGGCTTTCTAACGCGCGGCTCAGATTTTTGATATATTTATTTTTGCAAAAGTCTTAGGCTTTTGAAAAGTGCGTAAAAAAGTTGATATCTAAGTCCGAATGCACCATACTAGTCGATTTTTTTCTCTTTTTTTCTTACTCATCAAACAAAAATTGTAATGACTGATGATTAATACTCTAGTTTTATAGAGAATACTCAAATCATGCTTCTGATCAGTTCTGGTAAATAAAATAAACCATATATTACTTTTGTACTTGTTAATTAATCAAGATCCTTTTAATCAAGTGCTTGTCATTATGAGGTAAGCTTTTACATGAATAAACAAGCCACTGCAAGCTAAAACACTTCACATACTAACACATGGTTTACATTTTAGACAAGGAAATGGCATACAAAACAGCATCATTCTTCATCCATAACAAAGGTATTTTACTATATAATTATCAGTGTAAATACAACTACTAACTTTTGCCATTTTTCAATACTAGCAATGGATATTTCTGTCTGTGGTTATATGAATAGTTTGTCTGTGACCCTGGCTCTTTACACTGCAACCTTGCTTGTCCATATATCATGTCAGTGAACCTTGCTGGAGTCCAAGTAGCCAGGTAAATTCTGGACAGGTATCAAGCAAAGGCCAAGTAAAAGCCTAGTAGTGGCCTAGTAGTGGCCTAATTCTAATTCTAATTCTAATAAAAGTTGAACCCCCCTAATATTTTCCCAATATTTTTTCTAAATAAAATTGCTGTATTCCAAAACCCATTATTTCCAAATTCGTTTTAGCAGCTATAATTTAAACCCATTCTATGGCCAGATTTCCTTATTCTATATAAGGCGATTTATTGTTCCCAGCAAGCGCTGATAAAAGTGCTGAAAACCTGTCCAAATTAGTAATCAAATTTCTTTTGGTGTGATGACGGTACATCATTAGAGTAACTGTCATCTATTGAAACCGAGCATAAGTAAAGTGTATATTGAGTATAAAAAATAAAATACTATGTACATTCAATGTCCTCTTCAAATTCAATTGCTTCCATGTCCACATCAACACTGCTTTGATGGACGGGCAAGACTATTTAAAATATTATTAATATTACAGCCCACACTATATAATAGCCATTTTATTTACGATTGATATTTCTATCCAATTCTCTGTCTTTGTCACTCTGAGCATGACGCTTGGCAGTTCTTTTGGCAGTGATCATGTAGCCAGCAGGATTGCAAACGCATTTCGAGCATCGGCATTCAACTTCATTAGCATTGGGAATGGCAAACATTTTTTAGGGTTTATATCAAAAGAGAATATATAATAGCAGTAGTTTATTGCCCATTCCTTTATAGTTTTATTATTACTTTCAGGTACTCCGTAATCTATCTAACCAATAAGACATGCTTATATCTGTCAATGATACTAACCAAAGGATTTTCCCTGAGTTGCAATTTTTCATATACTGTTATTGATAATAACACCCCACAATTAATCATTGATTTAACACCATTTTTGCAGTGCTACCAACTATTAGATATGACTTGTTATTTTACTTAGTACTATTAACCAGTATGTTAGTACTAGTTGTTAGTGTGTCTTTACATATGAATAATGTATTTGGAAAGGTACACTCTTTAGTGCACTTCCAGTAGGTTAGTTATTCAATATGTTTCAATATTGGTAATTTGTGTTAATGTTTCAATCTACGATTATGTTGGATACAACAGTTACTTTTTGGCAAATAGCCAATAGAAATAGTTAACAGCCCAAACTGAAATTAAAAAGCACTTTAAAAAAAGAGGACAAAGAAGAAAGAATTTTATTGATTTAAAGTAAAAAAACGGAAGTAGTTTTTGCAAAAGAAGTGATAAGATCCAAACTTGAAGAGGTTGATGCGAGAAAGGCGCTCACCTAAGGTCATATGTAGCATGCATTCAATTCTGACATCTTCTAACTTGCAGTATTTTTCAGTTGCTTGGCAGCCAACTGTTGCCAAGTTCAGGTTGGGTGAGGAAAGTTGGTAATGCTGAATGTACAAAACACCATTACTTTCTACCACCTTTCTAGCAAACAGTCTGTTGGCATCACGGTTGTAAGAAAACGCGACAGAGACACCAGCAACAATCTTTCTGTTTACATGATTGTTGTCCACAAATTCCTGACGCTTACCAAAGTAATTGTCAGAAAAATTGCTTCCTTGATCATGAAGGAAGGCAGATATACCGGGTCCACTTTGTACACAAGTTCCTGTAGTCCTGTCAATCCATGAGCTTCCATTAGCAATGTGTCTGAGCATATCTTGCTTTCCAAACTTATGGGTAAGATCCCTGTTATCAGCATGATGGTTGGAATACACCAAATGAGTCCGGATGAACTTGTTGAATTGTTCACCTTTCTTGGTCTCAAAATGTAAAGCACAACCAAACCTCTTGATGTCTTCTTTCAGGTGTAGCAGAAGGTGGGTCTTCAGGGTCAGGCTGAACTTGGTATTGGCATAGATATCATATTCGTGCAAGGACTTGACCAGACGACAAGCAGCATTATTGATGTTGTTGAGATATTGATCAAAGTCAGTGGTTATCTCTCAAACAAACAGTAAAGATGATAGAATACCAAGTTCTGTAAAGGGCTTGGCAATCATACAAACTTTTGGGTCATCTGCAAATTCAGCATTAAGTATTGGCGGCAGAACTTGCACCAGAATCTTGAACTCCTTGCCAAGGTAAGATCCACTATGTCTAAGCTTCTTCCTGAAAGTCCTTGTAAAGTCCCTAGAACCTTTTTCTTGTTCCAACAGATCAGACAACTTTACTTGTGAAGCAGTGTTTCCCTTTAAAACTTCCTTGAACAAATGATTAACAAGGTATTTACATACTCCAAGAGCCACAGTATGCAAAATCTCTACAGGTGTATCAAGGGCAGGATCAAACGACTGCAGACACAGTAGGTTTTCGGTACCGGTATTACTATATCCAAGATCAGCAAGAATAAGTGTCTTATCGGTTGTCTTCTCTATTTCCAGGTAAAGGTCGTCGATGTTTGGTAAGACACCAGGAATTGCCTTCTCTTTGCGGGTTGGGTCAGTGGCAGCAAGCTCAAAATGTTCCTTTGATCTGTGTGGACAGTGGCAAACCAGATGTGTGGTATACACACCACATTTGAGTGAAATACAAACTCCACAACCAATATCTGGTTCCTCTTTGCTAATGACCATGGCAAGATAACATCCCAGGAGCAGTTACACACCAGGCATACGTACACTTCATACTACTACAGTGATAACTGACCATTACACAATAGAGATTAATAGAACAAGGGAACTAGAATAATAACTATATAAACCACCATAATATTCTTTCTTCAATAAATAACACTCTCACAGTATCTATAAGTTCCCCAAAAACCTTTAATTACCACAAGATGATCAGAGTTGAACTCATCAAAAGACACTCTTCCCAAGTTGCAGTAGTAGCACTTTCTACAAGGAAAATTAGACGTTGAGTGCTTCAAGCCAACAAGTTCAGCATGGCGGGCGTTGTCAGCTGTAATGAAGAGCAACGGAGCACAGACAGTTACATTCTCGTTATAGACTGATGAGTACATTTCAATACCATCTTCCAGGGACTTGAGGTCGGCAGCAAGAACAGGCATCAGATGCGTCGACTTGAATCCGGCTTGTTGAGAAACTGCAGTGACAAAGAAGTTGTTCTCACATCGGTTTCTCATACCATAAGGCATGGCAGGGAAATTTACCAACACACTGTCATACATACCATGCGTTTTTGTCAGATTTCCAGAGGTATTGTCAGAAAAGATGGCAAGTGGTGTGATAATGGCCTTCTGATATCTAATGAACTGGTTGACACTGTTGAATATCGACTTTTTGAAAGGGTGATTTTTAAACAACAGGCCATAGTGCATTTGGTTCAGAGATACTTCACCAGAGGAAATCCAGTACTTGGGATGACTATGGAACATGGGAGGGAGCCAAACAGAATCCAGGTACTTGATTTCGTATGCGACAGGAGAGCTTTGTACTTTATGTAAAGGATGGCCTTCACTGTCAAAGCCTTGTTCAACAAGAAATCCATCAAAAAGAGTGAGTGTGTTTCTGAGGTAAAACTTCTCGACTAAAACCGATTGTCCACTGGATAGCACTACAACATCACCAACCCAGAAGTCTTTGCCATTTGCTTGTACAAAGAGATGCTGGAACAAAGGATTTCTTCTCCATTTTTCGCCTTGTTGGACAGAAAGACACTGATCTTCAGTGAAATCAGGGAGAGCTGAAAGATATGGTGCCTTTTGAGGGTTTGCCAAGAGAAGTTGTAAATGATCCGAAGGCAAATTGAAGTGACAATCAACAGTCTTTTCTTGGCCAGTGATGCCTGAACCCAAATTTGAGGTGGCCTTGATGGTAACCTTCTTGACAGTCGTAGGGAACAGAGGAACCTTGTTGAACTTGTTGTGCTGATAATTCAACAAGGTTCCAACCTTTGGCAGCTTGAACTCTGCTTTGGCCTCATCTGCTTTCTTCTTCAACTCAAACAGCAGATTGATAGTATACATGATCTTTGTAAGCATGGAAACAGAGATCATGCTGTCATCACCATCGACAAAGGCTTGCAAGACTAAAGTCTGGAGATTCTGGAAAGGAAAGAAGGGAGGTATGCTTCGATTCCATTCACCAGACGCAGCAGAAAAATCCAAAAGTGATTGGCAGTCTTCAAAGGCCAAGGCAGGGAGATCTGATTCCGCATTGTTGCCAATTGTTGTTGATGCCATGTTGAAAATTCTCTCTCTAAGAGATGAAAGATCCTCTCCCATGGCTTCTTCCTGTTCTTCCTCAATCATAGCTGAAAGATCAGCTTGGAATGCTGCTTCTTGATCATCTTCCACTGTGTAGAATTCTCTTTCTGAATCAGAAATACTCGTGGGGTTGGGATCGAGTACATTCTCAGTTGAAGAATCCAAAGAGGTAACTGGGTCATGGGCTTAAATGTGTCGCTGAAGATTATACAATGTACTGCACTCTTGCGAACATATGTGGCAGACAAAAGTATGTTTTGTGAGCTTAATTTTGCTCAAGCATTTATTATATGTTAACTTTTCCTTTCCCATTATAAAGTGATGTTGAGTAAATGAAAAAAGAAAACCAAAGAAGGTGCCTGTCAACAATTAGACCAATGATTACTTAAATAGTTTTCTGACTTTGAATTTTGTCTTAGCATTTTCTTCTTTTCTTATTTTTACTAGTCAATTTTTTTCTCTTTTTTTTCTTACTCATCAAACAAAAATTGTAATGACTGATGATTAATACTCTAGTTTTATAGAGAATGCTCAAATAATGCTTCTGATCACTTTTGGTAAGTAAAATAAACTAAATATTATTTTTGTACTTGTTAATTAATCAAGATCCTTTTAATCAAGTGCTTGTCATTATGAGGTAAGCTTTTACATGAATAAACAAGCCACTGCAAGCTAAAACACTTCACACACTAACACATGGTTTGCATTTTAGACAAGGGAATGACATACCAAACAGCATTATTCTTCATCCATAACAAAGGTATTTCACTATATAATTATCAGTGTAAATACAACTACTAACTTTTGCCATTTTTCAATACTAGCAATGGATATTTCTGTCTGTAGTTATATAAATAGTTTGTCTGTGACCCTGGCTCTTTACACTGCAACCTTGCTTGTCCATATATCATGTCAGTAAACCTTGCTGGAGTCCAAGTAGCCAGGTAAATAAATTCTGGACAAGTATCAATCAAAGGCCAAGTAAAAGCCCAGTAAGTGGCCTAGTAATGGCCTACACTACAAAAGTCTAAGAGTATTATGTAGATAAAACTTATAAAATAAGCTACTTAATTGTATAGTTTTACTATGCTTTTGGTAATATATAATTGTGATCTGTAGTAGACTAAAAAGATATGGGAGTGAACTGAATCATCCTACCTACTGGTGTACAAGAATCCAATGTAGAATATTTAAATGCCCTCAAACAGTGCAAAACTTAAATATACATTGTAGCCACAATATATTCCTAGTCGATCTACCCTTTTTTGCATTGTATTTTACGATACACAGACAGTTTGTGTCAGGGGAGATTGACCACTTACAAACAACCAGTTTTATCTTTCATTATATTTTATAGTGGGTTTTATAATATGTTTTAACAGTCCATCAAGGATGATTGTAGACTATTGCAAGGTAAGTGTAGTTATTCTATGCAAACAAGCCTCTCTGGTTTATTGTTTTTTTGGAGCAATAGATTCTGAAAATTTTTATTTTTTGTTTTATTTGATAAAAAATACATTTGCGCTATATATTCTAGTCTCTAGATTATTTCTTTGGTATATCTATTCTACCAATCGATATTTCTTGGTCAGCACCATCAACTGGTTCTTAATAGAGCCAGGATACTTACCTAGCTGAGAGAAAGCCAATACTGTCTAAAAGTAAAAGAGAAGATTGTTAGTAAATTATTTTTATATAAATCATTCATTCTTATACTTACATTTTTAATATAATAAATAAAACATTTGATAGACTCTCTGTAATATACCAACAAATGATTATTGTCTAATAGATATATATTAATATTTGTAGATAAACAATATGTAATACTAAAATATTAGTTTACTTACAAGATATAGCCATTGGAATGGCCAGATAATTTCAATCGGGAATCAATATAAGAGCATAGCAAGATGTCTGTTATAGATGTTATTAAAGAGAACATATTTATAATATAAAAGGTTTACCAGAATATTATATTGAGATAGATAGAAAAATAGAATTTGTGGCTATATATAAAAGAGTGATTTGGTTAATAAAGAATAGCTTTAGCATAATATGATCTTACCTTTGGATATACAGCCAAGTGCAATAGAGAGCCCCATAATATATTTATAAGCAGTTACCTATGAATAATAAAATAGATTGAGTAAAAAATATATTCACAAGAGAAAGAAAAGAATTAATTACCAGAGTATTTTGCGGTAATATTTAGGCACAAAAGAATATAAAAAATAAAAAGGAAAAACAAATACTTTGTATTAAAAGGCTGTTTGACCCTGATAAAATGCGGGAAATAAAAATGATAATCCAAAAGAATATGCCTGCCGTCATTTTCATATCTTTGTAGTTTATAGTTTATTAGGTTGAAAAAGATGTCTAGATATAGAACAAGAGTGTACACAATGCTGTTAAATAATAATAAAACTATAAGACAATTCATTATCTTCAGTCAACTTATTTACTTGCAAGCATACTGGTCATATTTCTCTTCCTTCTTATGAGAATAAACATGATAATAATTGATTTGTTTATTATTTCTACTCCAATTAATTTAATGATATAGTTACAAGAAGTAGAAATAAATCACAAACAAATATGACATCTAAAAGGCTCTACTTTATTATTCTATCCAATAGAACATATTGAATAATATAATCGCCATCAAAAATAAAAAAGTTTATTATGTTTAACTTCAGTCTACTAATGGTAAGATAATATAGTAGTTTGTTATGAATGAAACCACTCAATTTTTGTAGTGCTAGTAGTGGCCTAATTCTAATTCTAATTCTAACAAAAGTTGAACCCCCCTAATATTTTCCCAATATTTTTTCTAAATAAAATTGCTGTATTCCAAAACCCATTATTTCCAAATTCGTTTTAGCAACTATAATTTAAACCCATTCTATGACCAAATTTCCTTATTCTGTATAAGGCAATTTTATTGCTCCCAGCAAGCGCCGATAAAAGTGCTGAAAACCTGTCCAAATTAGTAATCAAATTTCTTTTGGTGTGATAATAAGGAGATGCCTGGAGATCAGTTGTGGAGTCTGTATTTCACTCAGCTGTGGTGTGTATACCATATTAAGAAATAACTGTAAATCTCTAATAAAGCGGAGATATTTAATGGTCCATATATGTAATTTTTATAATGGGTGCGGTTTACTGTAAACCGCACCCAGAACCGCACCTTTTTTTCCCATAGTGATAGTTTAATAATCAACAAAAATAAAGACATATTCTAATGTCCATCCAATAGAATTACCAAATATTCTTAATGCCGTCTAAAGTGAGTAATCAAGAAAAGAGCTAATCCAAGACCTATACTCTCCTCATTTAAATTGATGTATTCAGAGTTGAAATCACATATTTTTTTGCAGTGTGAAAAAACTCTTTGAAAATTGGGCCTCTAAACCATCAAGTTTAGTTGCCACTATTATAGAGAAAGCATAGATAAAAATATGCTTTATATTGTTCTTTTGCCTTACCTGTAGTACCGCCTTTCACAACTTTTACACGGCAGCATTCAACACCTTGAGCTAAAATAAAAAAAAAAGCAAATAGTATTCTCAGATTTGCTGCTCTCTTGGTTTTTTATTTTGACAAAGGCTGATGAGCCAGCTTTTGATTGAGCACGGACGTTAATCACGTTAACGTTAAAGCCTGCCTCGTTGATAAAAATATAATTCTGATTGTACAGAATTCCTTTAGATTAAAGGCTTAATTTGAATTATTTTCTTTTGCGACGAGTCTCTTTAACACTTCTCTCCTTTTCCATGGAGTTTCCCTCTTCAGTGTAATCCTTTCAACGTTATTCAAGAAATTGCACAGAGTGGATACACTAATGCTACGAATGTCACCAAACTCTTCCAGAAGCTCGGCTTTTAACTCCTCTAGAGTGATGGTACTGTTTTCATCGACATCATTGATGATAAATTGATGATGGTGGTCCTGGATAATACTTTTAAAATCACCACCTGAAGACTGGGTTTTGATAGTTCCCGTCTTTTCGAATCTCTTGATGATTCCACACACTGTCTATCTAGGAATTCCAAGCTCTTGAGAGACTTGAGCTGGAGTCTTCAAATGATTCACACTCTTTTCAATGATCAAATCTCGAATATGTGGAGACCTAGTAAGTTGTGGGCGTCCTGATCTCTTGATGGTCTTTTTTTTTATTTTGGCTATTAGTATACGTTATTCTGGCTTCTGGAATTTTGTTGACTTTAACAGCTTTGTTATTGGATACTTTGGTTGTATTTGGGTGAAAGAGAAACTAATAAGTTGTGAGCTAGTTTTGTGAATTGATGTAATTTTGTATGCAGTCTTTGATCACCATTTTGATACTTGAACTGCACCCATTTAATTTGCACCAAAAGGCGAACGTTTGCAATTAAAAAAAAAGAAGTTCATTTAGGTCCGAAAATTCTGTATTAAACCCGTGGCTAGAGAGGGGATGATGTGACAGTAATGCCTGTTTTCATACATATAATTCTCCCAATACTATTTCATCACAATTAGCAATTATGGTCAAGTCAGAGGTTATTCAAATATGGTAACTATTACAGGATGATACGGAGATACAATTGCACCCGAAGCAAATGCTCCGTCAACTGTCCCACTCAAAACAAGCTTTGGAACAAGTCGTCTTTTAGAATGAAATCATAAATTCAACACAAAACTCTCTATTCTAAACGATCCTGCAAATTGGCTGCAAACCTTGAAAGAAAGAAAGAAAGAAAAAAGTAAAAAGTAAACCACGGGCAGATGTTTTTATAAAAAGGTGTCTATTCTATCGATTTATCCCAACAGAATATTCAATATTTTAACTGGCGGCAAGAAAAGGTTTATTACATTGAATTTGTAATATTTGTATGAATAACATGCATGCGGAAAAAATATATAAAACTGTGTCAATGCAGAAAGTGACTCTAGTTTACAAGTGGCCTTGATAATCAAGGTGCCAAAGGATCCAATAAAACATTGAATATATGGCTCTGGCCTGCGTGTCAATAGAGCTCTACTCCAATGGTTCTTACATTACACATATTTATATTCATTTTACTCTATCTCTAGTTTGGTGAAAAGCCAATTAACAAGTGTGCACAAAAAAAATGAGAATAAAGAGTGTCTCATGTGACGGTGACCAAAAGGCAGTGAGCCAAAATCCTCAACAATTCCACATATTTTTTTTAATACATCTCTTATTGAGTCATCTATAATCAGCATCTTACAATGAAGACAAGGAACATGACGGCCAACGCCCCCGTTGTGCCCAGTCCAGTTAAATTGCGGTCTCGCTCAAGACGCCTCAAAGAGGGTACTTTATTATTATTATTATTATTGTTATTTTTGTAACCAGTTTCCAGTCTTGTGGATATTTAAATGTTGCACTTTGTGTTAAATTAGCTGGAAAAGCCTCATTAGATGATGTTCCTGAAGCAACCAAAACAAAAACCCCAGAAGACCCCCCATTCCAAGCCGAATTGCCTGCAAAGGAGAAAAGAAAGATTTCGCCGGAAATAGATGACCAGCTTTTACCATCCAATGGCTCTCGAACCCAAACCACCAAACGACGAAAGCTATATCCCAGACGCACCTTGGTGGCATCTTCTGCATGGACAATCTCATCAAGCACAGACAACTTATTTGAAGACACCCAAAGTGAATCATATTACCTCTCGGATGCCGAGAAGCGTCAACAAGCAAACCATCAACCGGCTGTTGTTCTGGGTGTCTCGAGCGGGGTCAAGAATAACAAGAAGAAAACCAAGGCTACGGCAAGCAAGTCCAAAAAGTTTGGTAGTTGTGCCATGGGTGCCCCGGACTGGAATGTGCTCGTTGTGGTTCCTCCACAGTGTCGCAATACTCCCAATGACAAAAACTCGGATACTGCAGCCGACTCAGAATCGGTCAAGGATACTACTACATCTGATGCTTTGCTGGAACAGACCGCTGAGCATAGTATGGTTGGCAAGACCAAGACTGAAGAGAAAACCGATAAATTGTTCAAGATTGAGAGTCCAGAGACCATCAATCTTTCTTATGAAGCAGAAACCTATACAGACACAGAAATGCTGGCCATTGGTGAAGAGAGAGAGATTGTCCATGATTCCAACTCGATCCCAGAGACGGCAATGGATATTGACCAAGGTAGTTCTCAACCACCCCAAGACGAATCCAATGATTATATTGGAGAGGACATGGATATGAATATGAACATGAATATGGATATGGATAAAGAAGTCCAGCAGCACACTTTGGATCGTTTATCTACCGATGAAACAAGCAGAAACAGCATAGAAATGACAGAAAATGTTAATCAGATTGATTCTGAAGATGCAAATGTGGATAAATATGCTGATCATTCAATGGCAGACCAAAAACAGCGCTCGGATGATGAACAAATGGATATTTCAGACACCACCTATCAGAATATATCTTCCGGAACTGATGATGATAATGATAATAATAAGGCTAGCTTGACTATCATCAAAGAGGTTGTCTGTCGACAGGTCGAAACAGTCGAAACCAATGAATTATTATCCGAGACAAAGATCTGCTCTACAGAAACCTCGGATGTAGAAAAGACATTTGTTCATGTTGACCATGAAGGAGTATCTCTGCTCTCTGATTGTTCTACTACAAAGTCACAAACTCAAGTATCGCGTACAATTGAACAAATCAATAGCACATTATTGCCGGATGTTAGCCCCAATCAGACCGTGGTTGAAGGAAAGAAAGATGAAGAGGAAAATGATCCCAGTAGTGAATGTGAGGATATCAAACCATTTGTTTGCGAAAACAAAGCTATTGATAATATTGCCGAGCCTGCCCAAATAACCGAGCCTAATGTTCCCGTGGTACACGAGCAAGAACCCCCTAAGCGTAGTTTCTGGCAAAGATTGTTCTTTTTCCTATAGAAAGAAAAAACAAAAATGTTCTTATTGCTATAGATGATCTCTATTTTGTACTTGCCCTTGATATCAATATGTACATACTTTCTCTTATTATCAAATCCCAACAACAGACATGCAATGGTATATAATCCAGTTTAAACCCCATTTGCGCTAAAGAGCTAAAGAATCTTATCCTGCAAAAGGGATAAGATAAGGATGCTGTGTAACCATCTACTCCAAAAAAAAGATACATGAATATATAATGGCTTAATGTTTTCCAAACCGTGTTGTTGCTCTTACCCTAATATCTTCTTTTCTTTTTAAAAAACAAACAAACATGACCACTGTTTCTGTCATCTCGCCTGTCAACCAGGAGCCTGTCTTTGCGGTCCAGTGCCTCACAAACCAAGAGATCGATCAAGCCGTTGATCGTGCAGCAAAAGCGTTCTCAGCCTGGCACAAGACACCAGTCTCTGAGCGTGTCAAGATCATCCAGAAATTCTGTGACATCTTTGACACAAAGCAAGAAGAGGTGGCCGAGTCTTTGGTGCTGCAGATGGGTAGACCCAGACGCTATGGAGGAGGAGAAATCAAGGGTATCAGGGAAAGAAGTGGCTACATGTGCTCAGTGGCCGAAGAGAGCCTAAAGGATGAAATGGTTGAGGATGAGCCAAATGTGAAGCGATACATCAAAAAGGAGCCATTGGGTCCAATTTTCATCATTGCTTCATGGAACTACCCTTACCTCACTGCTGGTAGGTGCTCAAGGGATTAAGGACGTGTGTACTAAAAAAATGATGTCTAGTAAACAATGTGATTCCTGCTCTCTTGGCTGGCAACCCCGTTCTTTTGAAACAATCGCTCCAGACCCCAAAGTGTGCAGAGTTGTTTGTCAGAGTACTTCATGAGGCAGGCGTCCCACAAGACGTCGTCCAGGCCGTGAACCTGACGGACTCTGGCTCAGAGTACCTTGCCAACCATTCTGGCATAAAGTTTGTTAGCTTTACAGGAAGTGTTGCCGTGGGTAAAAAGATTCGCGGATCGCTTGGAAAAACAAAGCCTCTGATCAGTAAGTGTGAATGATCCTTGTTGTCATGTGACGCTGAGAAAACTATTGTGGTTTAGGTTCGGGAATGGAGCTTGGAGGAAAGGATCCTGCTTATGTCTTGTCTGATTCGGATATTGGGTATGCGGCCGAGAATATCGTTGACGGAGCGTTTTTCAACTCTGGACAATGCTGCTGTTCTATCGAGCGCTGCTATGTTGACTCTAGCATCTATGACAAGTTTGTTGAAAAGGCAGTTGAGATTACAAAGGTAACCAATTAAGCAAGTGTTACTCTACTGATCCATTCGCAGGGCTATGTTCTTGGAGATCCCAACAAGATGGAAACAACAATTGGACCAATGGCCAACATTCAATTTGCCAATAATGTCAGAGCACAATTAAAGGATGCTGGTAAGTGCAATGGTCTCAAACACTATCCAGACTAATGGTTGGTCTAGAGGCCAAGGGTGCAAAGTTTTTGATCGACAGTGCAAAGTATTACCCCCAAGACAAGGTAGGTTCCCCAAATAGTTTTAGCACTGTTACTCAACCGTTTCATAGGCTGGAAGCACTTATGTTGGCCCCCAGATTGTTGTAAATGTCAATCACGACATGGTTATTATGAAGGAAGAGGTATATGTTTGACCAGATGTGCTTTATTGTCCTAACCAAATCCATAGACCTTTGGCCCTGTTTTGGCTATCATGCCAGTGTCCTCGGAACAAGAAGCCATCCAATTGATGAATGATTCAGACTATGGACTGACTGCCAGTATCTGGACCACCGATGCAGAAAAGGCGATTCGTATTGGTGATCAAATTGAAACTGGAACATGGTTTATGAACCGTTGTGATTACATTGATCCTGCTCTGCCATGGGTTGGTGCAAAGAACAGTGGAGCTGGTTTCTCGATGAGCAAACATGGATTCAATGCCTTTATCAGGTAAGAACATTCATTCCAAAAACTACCTGGACACTAAGCATTCTCTTTTATAGACAAAAATCATACCATCTCAAGTTGAGCCAGCAATAGACACACTACACTTGTTAAGCCCAAATGATCAATTATTTAAAGAAGATTTTGTAATAAACAACTACAATATTCACTAGTGTTCAAGTAGACCCTTTTAATTTCTAGTCAAAAAATAGATCGATTCAAACTGTTTTTACTTTTCGCTTGGTTTGCTCTTTGGAACCATTTCACAATATGCGTACAGATATAATCAATGCAAGACATTCAAAACTATCGACCAATTGGTTGTCCTACAGCTCAAAATCCATCTCCCCAACCTTCCGCCAAGGATCCAATTGGTGGCCCCTCCTCCCCTCCCACCTTATAAATATATATATATATATACACTCTTTAAAACGATTGCACTTTGATCTCTAATTTATTATTTCCATACAAATATCTGAGAGATCCACTATCTATCTAAATAGCCCTTACTTTATGTTTTCCCTCAATGGCCAAGAAAAGAGCGAGTTTGTAGAACGCACGAGAGCAGAACGAAAGAAACGAGAACAAGAAAAGATTGAAAAAGAAAAAGAAAAGGCGATTACGGCGGCTGCATTACGAATCCAACATTGGTGGAGAGATCATCAACGACAAAAGACAGCAATCGATGAATGTTGGCAATGGTGGGATCGACAGTTATCTCTTGATGATCAGCCAATCACCATGACCGACATATTCTCTCTTGCTGGTTTCTATTGTCTGTTCAGTAGAAAGAGCACCCTGGAGCAGATTGAAAACCATCTCCCAATCATTTGTAAACTGTTAATTTCCAAGGCTCCTGGAGATCAGGACAACCGGATTCCCGTCTCATTCCACACCCTGTTGATCGATGCTCGCTATATGGCCCGAGCCCAACGTTATCTTTGCCTTATTCTCAATCAGTGCCTTGACCGTACGACCAGAGACAAAAACATCGACCTTTCCACTACCTCGACTGAACTTAATACTCTCTTGCACTTTTTGAACCCAAATACATTCAAAGTCCAGAAACCCATCGATTCAAAGAACACAATAGACAACTCTGCCAGTGTCTTGAAACAGTCTTGTCTTCGAATCATCAAAGACACTATCTTGGCTTATTCGACCACAGCCTTGCGCGACTCGGCCATTATTCGTATTGAGCGTATAGTCAGGATCGAAGAACAGAGCAAGAAGCATTCGAGAGGTGTGATTTCAGCAGAGGGATCAAAGACTATCCAGACCATCAAGCTATGGCTCACAACCTTTACTCGCCTGTCCTTGTTTGCTTTGGAACATTCATCCGAAACCAATAAACTGTGGACCAAGACCGATGCTATTGTGTTTATAGGAAATGCTCTATTGCAAGTTCCGCTATTGACTATGATGGTTCATTCCATGATGGTAGGCCATCTTCCTACTTGGCCACTTTATGGAAATATCAAGATAAACGATCTTCATTGGATTGAAACACTAGAAGGAAACGGTGCCTTATTCTTACTGGCAAATGTAGTGGATGGCTGGCAAAAACAGCAAATGGATGCCAACCAGCAAAGTGAAAATGATTTGACTCAATCAACCAATGTCCTAGTCTCTATCATTATGCCATTTTACCTCGATAGACAGACTTCCTCGTATTCAAAATACCATCCTGTCTTTAAATGGTCTTCATGCACTTGGGGAAACGGAATCCATTCGGACGTTTATGATCGTGTTATACAACAGCTCGAGTTCCTCTGGTCAAGAAAGTTTATGGATAAAGTATTTGAGCCAATTCTGCTATTTGAACCTGTGGGCAGAATCAGTACAAACGACGATGCACGAAAAAGCACTAGATCAAATGGAGCACCTTTATTTCCAGCCTTCAACAAGAAGAAACAGCAATTGCAGCAACATCTTGAAAGAAAAGCCTTGTATGGCCACCTGGCCGGGTTCTCTGTGGATATCGAAAACATCTTTGCAATGTACATTAGCCTTGGTACACTTTTTCCTGCCCATAAAAAGTCTATCCTGGCACGAATCACCTTTACACCAGAACTTATGCCTCAGTTGTGGAAAGTCATGAATACATTTGGCCCACGCGGTCAGATGCTGATCTACCTTGATGCGGCAAACAAGAAGGATGGCAGCGAGATTGAAAAGGAGCCGTTGATAAAGGTTCTCAAAGTATTCTGTGAGGCCACTTCCCTTATATTTCTGTAAGTGGCCCAACACTGCAAATATCCTTGGCTAATTGCATTTTTTTGTTTTTTTGGGTAGCACATTAGACGATACCGACATCTTTCAAAAAGAGCACCCGTTTTCTTCAAATGTGTTGATTGAACTGAGCTCTTTTCTAAACGCCTTTTATTTTGCATTGGTTCAACAACAAGGAAACACACCAACTACTCTTCCAGACTCTGTCCATTCATTCCATGGAGTTCGTCGTCTGTTGTTGCAACTATATGATCTGGATCTACGCCACCCATTTTGTCCTCCAAAGCACTGGCTGCTTGTTGCTGATCCAAGTACAAAATCCAATGTGCTTTCATCTCTATTCAACAATTCATCAAAACCATCTCAGTTCTTGGCCCATTTCAGACAGGGAGATATGCTGCCATTACGTATTCTGCAACTGATGCCACATACAGTGTCATTTGATACCCGCCTCAAGATATTTCGCGACTGGATTCATATGGACCGAGTTACAAGCAATGCAGGACGATCTAGAATTATTAGTGTAAGGCGTAATAATGTGCTTGAGGACGGGTTTCGTGGATTGGCCAACCTGTCGCCTACAGCATGGAAAGGCACAATTCGAGTCTCTTTTGTAAACGAGCTTGGTAATGTCTAGTAGTGTAAAAAAAAACAAACAAACTATAGATCCAACCAAAAACAATCGATGGACTAACAATTGAGTATATTTAGGCATGGAAGAGGCTGGTATAGATCAAGGTGGTCCCTTTAAAGGTATAGATATTAAAAAAAAAACAGGAGGCCTTTGCTAGACTCAATTGATATCAATGCATCTGGGACAACAGACTTTATTTCGCTGCTGGTCGCCGAAGTATTCAAACCATCCTGTAAACTATTTGCGGCTACACCGAATACAAATTTCTTTTATCCTGCTGCTTCATCCGACATCATTGGTGCCAGCCATATCGCATATTTTGAACTCATTGGCAAGGTAATTCACTTTTCAATCCTTACTCTCATGGATCCGTCTCTTAAAAGTGTCTAGGATTGATACTTGCTTCTTTTTTTTTCTTCTGGTCTAGATTATCGGAAAGGCAGTCTATGAGGGTATTCTTATCGATGCTCAATTTGCCAGCTTTCTACTGTCAAAACTTCTAGGTCGAAATGTTTTTCTAGAAGAGTTGCGTGAATTGGACGAAGATATATGGCGCAATCTGACGTTTGTAAAACATCAAGGTGATATCGTCTCTCGATAGACTCCAAACCCCGTTGATACTGACTTGCGATTCTAGACAACATTGAGGACCTTGGCCTTACTTTTGCAACAGATGAACAGATTAATGGCAAAGTGGTGACACACGAACTCAAGTTTGTAAGGCACTGTAGCCTATCTTAATCTGCCGTGATATCGACCAATGTTTCTATTTCTTTGTCTGTAGCTTGGATCACAGACATCAGTTACAGACTATAACAAGGTTGAATATGTCTACCTCATGGCCGATTATAAGCTTAACCAGCAAGCCAAAGAACAAACAAAGGCATTTATTCATGGATTCCGATCCGTGATTTTTGATGGTTGGATAAAGGTATTCTCCCCTCCAGAGTTGCAAAGGTAGGTCATTTTTCTTTAAATAGATGAGGTTGGATGTATACTGATAAGATGCCTCCATAATAGGGTCATATCAGGCGAAGACAAGGACTTTGGCAAGTTTATTGATTATTAGCAATCTTTCTGGATCTGTATATGTTTGTATTAATGAAATTACCTTACGAATATTAGATATAAATGATCTTAGACGCCATACCGACTATCAAAACGGCTACTTTGATCAGCACCCTGTCATTAAGTTGCTATGGCAAATTGTGGATGGCCTTGGATCCCAAGAGAAGCGTGCTTTTCTCAAATTTGTTACTGGCTGTCCAAAGGCAAGAAGTACTATAGATAAAGCCCGAGATGATATGAGATAAGACGATATGATATGAGATGAACTAACAAGAGTACGTGAATCTATTGTCTTGTCACTTAGCCCCCATTGGGTGGATTTGATTATCTCCAGCCTCCATTCACGATTCGAATGGTTTCTTCCGATAAAGACCAGCAGTCCATAGAAGGGATTGGGATCGTAAAGTCGTTTTTCAAGATTAATAGCCTTCAGAAAAAAGGCGGCAGATTGCCTACGAGTTCGACATGGTAAGGTATCCAGGTTGACCCAAAACAAGCTTTACTGACATGATGTTTGTATCAGCTTTAATCTCTTGAAACTGCCAGGTAAGACAATGGTTTATAACAAAATATATCATGTCATATATTTTTGCTGATCATGGCCTTTTTTTCATTTTTAATAGCATATACAAAAAAGTCTCTGTTGAGAGAAAAGCTGTTGTATGGTAAATTGACACAATCAATCGTTGAATGACCTCGCTTTTGACACCAACCCTTTTTTTTTTTACCCAATAGCTTTCCACGCAAATACAGGATTTGAGTTGAGTTGATGAAGATAACAAAAGTTCTTGTCTTGTTTGACTATATATAATTATTATCATTTCATTTTCGCATTCAACCACCCAAGGGTCGAGATGGCGTATTATTATTATTGTTATTTTGATGTATTTATATTATAGAGATTCGCTTTGCATTTAATAAAACAGGTACCAAATATCTCAAAGGGCCAAGAATTTTCGTTCGATTTGTAAAGTAGATTGACATTATGATTGGGACCTGATTCAAAGTTCAACTAGATCAGGTTTCCAACAAACAACAACAAGAAGAAATCTAGATGAAAAATATTCCGTCTTGTTCGACAAGTAAATACATCTTCAAGGACACATTAGATCAATGCCCCAACTGTTTACAATGGCAATTAAAGAGAAGCATAAACGCAGACGAGCTGCAAGAATCATTAAAGAAGAAGGAAGAAGAAAAGGGTAACATGCGAGGTAAATGATAATATTATATTGCTTTTTTTAAAGAATGGTCGAACGTAATATTTCGGCAGATCTCTGTTCGATTCGATAGCCAATTCGCGTGTCATGGATAAATGGATTGGCGGCCAGGTCTGTATCAAAAATCGGCATTGCTTGAAGGGTAGTTGAGAGTACCAGGGTTATGAATGAGAACAGAAACCATATAGAGTATAGAGAGGTTGAACTGGAAAAGGCTGTCATGGTATAGAGTGTAGGCTAAAGTATACTAGAAAGAGAAGAGGGAAATCGAGAATTTCAAGGATTTATTCCTTATTTTTCTTTATGCTGCCCTTTAATATTAGGTGTTCTTTACTTTTATTTTTTTATTTTTTTAATACAGAAAAAAACCAATTCGTTTGAAAGGCCCAAAAATAAGTAGCCAGAGACGTAAAGAGGGGGGCGGGTCAAGTACAAGTAAGTTATAGAAATAAGGGATGGCGCAGTGCTAACAATAAAGTGCATAGCATCACTCTGCATCAGCCATAAATCTCGCCCTTCTTGTCAATATTGTTGGGATGTAATGGCCAGATACACATTTTGAAAGAAAAAAAAACAAGGGTCGAATTGGCATGGTGCTTTGGATTATACGTCCACAAAAGCATTGGTTGCATGGTTATCAGTAGTGAATTGCCAATAAGCAATATCAGGACAATGTCCAATCATTAGGGTGTACAATATTATCGAAAACAAGACATGATAGCAAAAAGTTGGAGTAAATACTGATTTCAAATGATGCCATTCTCGCTTTTGCTGTTCAGAATTTTATAGGTAATAGCAAATATGTTTGTCCAATTCAAATATCCAAATTCCATTTATCCTTGGCATGCAACCAATATACCAGTGCATATTCATTGAAATGAGAAACAGGAAAAAGATAAAGGTTAAATAAAGCCATTTGGTTAAAAAACAAAAAACAAAACAAAAAACAAAAAGACTGGCAAGACAGACTAGACTTTAGCTATATCTGCGAACAATCAAGCTAAAGAGCAAGACGGCAAGGATACCAATCAATGCGTCTAACCAAATGGGCGATCTTGCTGACCGAACTGATGTGATATTCGATTCATGACGAGCAGGCAATTGTCTTGGTGTGTTTGTTTGTTGTACCAGTAGCTCTGATTCCGTGGATGGAACTAGGGTTTGCGGTGTTGTGCATCTTGAGGATCGTGGTTCCTCAATTGGGGTCTCTTTTACAATCTCGTCGACTCTATTCTCAAAAGCCAAATCTTCAGCTACAGTTACCGACTCAGGATCGGCACCTGTTTGTTGGGTCAACTCTTTGGGAGTCTGTGTGATAAAGGTATTATCTGTGAGTGGCTCCTTGGGGGTTTCTGATGGCTGTTCCTCAGGCTTAAAAGTCAATGAAAAGTCTGGCATATCTTCAAGTGGCCGTTGTGGTTTCGGTACACCAGGAGCAAGATCTTTCAAGACTTCATCGTTGGCTACTTGGCATACGGTGCACTTCCATGCCTTTGAGCTATATACACATGTTATTAACACAGACATCATTTATGCCCCTACTCACGATTTAGCCAAAACAATGCGCTCCTCTTTTGTATAATCCAATCCACCAATTGCTCCTCTTGCTTCCGTAGGAAAGAATCCCATTACAGCCAAAATTACGGTACGAACTTTTTTTTTCAAGAGCAATTAATTGATTTGATCGACTTGAAGATATATATATATATGTATATACTTTTTATTTTACTTTATTTTATTTTTAAAAAAAGGGCGATTGGTACTTACTGCCCCATGCCGGTTGCCAATACTCTGGGTGGAAGCCTGTGATACTTAGACATATCTTTGTATTGAGCTCAAACCTTCCATTGGGCTGTTATTTTTTTTGGGGGTTTGTGGACAGGAAAGTATTCTCTTGTTAGCACTGCTGATTACATGTAGCAATATTGATCCGTGCACTTTATTGAAACTTGCCGTAAGAAATAGTAATTCAGGGGGTTTGAACGGATATTCAGAAGGGAGAAGAATACGACCATGGTACCTATGGATAATTAACAATCATTAAAGCCTGCCCAATTGTCTTCGGAGCCCACCAATCCAAATATTCACGGCGTCTTACCTTCCGTTCTCAAACTCGGTCTCAGAGGGGCCACGGACAGTAAAATGCCATTCAAATATATTGTCCTATATATATATATATGTATATATATATTTGGATATTTTGATTACTATGACCATTGCAAGTTAATATTATTTCAACAAAGGAATCAATTAAACAAGTTATCAAGCTCACATTTTGATGGCCTTGTATTCTATTTATTATGATTATGGGTATATAGATCCATCTCTTTATTTTCTCAACTTGCCTCGAGAGGATGTGCTTCATAATCAAAACTGCCCTCGACTGCAAGCTCTTTGGCTTCCTGCATAATACGCTTCACAGCTGGAACAGCAAAAAAAAAGAAAAAGAAAAAAGAAACATGTTTGAGCGAGATTCCCCAAGGTTTTTGTAAAGGCAAAAACATTTCTAGACTTGCCTGGATTCTTTAGATTATACTTTGCCTCCATAATCAATCCGAAATCACTCTACTGCTCACCAAAGCAAAAGCAGCAAGAGAATTGCATTGGGGCGAAACGAATTGGGTTGCCACGTTGAACTTGTGACTGCGCTATGTAGGAGTACCTGAATGCAGGAATCAAAACGTCATCGTCAGTGTAAAGCACCTCTGGCCTATCAAACACACACATACACACATACACACATACACACTCTAGATACATCCTGACATTGCATACAGCCATGCCAGCTTTATTTTTGTTTAACCATTAGATTCGGCTATCATGCTCAGCTGCAGGCTAATGCAATATATGTACACAGCTGGCATAAATGTAATTGGATTGATTTCCAATCCAAAAGATCATTGAGAAGACATTATTGAATCTTGATAACAGACGCATTTTTAAAAAGGAATTCTCGAATCAAGTACTTTTTTGTTGCAAAAGAAATAATAATAATAATCAGTAGGAATTGTATTAATCTGGAATTAACTCTTGCAGTTGAATTGTAAAGTGATAAAAAGTGCAATTACCCCAACGTTCTCTTTATTGGAATAGTATGGAGTCTGTATTCAACTCTCAATGACTAATAGAATATTAAAGGTACTCTTTTTTTTTATCAAGACCTCCTCAATACATTGCTTGTATGACAGTGAGATCCATGGTCTGGACAATATTTTTGCAAAAAATGAATGATCCCGCTTATATTATCTTGTACAGGCCATGGTTGATTGTTCAGATAAAGGGTTTAAAGACTAATAGACAGTCAAACAGGTTATCTCCCGGTTTCTTTTAGAGAGAATCTTGATGGGTATCTTTGGTCAATATCATATATTTTTAAAAGGTATTTATCTTTGAGATAACAGCAAATACCGGAGATTATATACGCTGAATAGGAGATTATATATTGTAGTTGCGATTTAAATGTGGTGGTATTCCGGTTGAGACGCTGTAAACATGTATGTTGATGTTTGACAAAAAGTAGGTGTTCAACCATTGTATTTAACAATAAGAAAGACCTCGAAAAGGTCCCAATGCCACTTTGGGAGTTCTTGCCCATTCAACAAGGACAAGTCAAATATCAATACTGAAAGATTATCAATCTTGACTATATCATTTACATTAGTGCCGTTCTGGACACCCAGCTACTCTCAGCATATATATTTTCTAAATATACACATACCCTCAATTTATATAGATCGTTTATTCAAAGCTATACAATAGCCAGAGTGCCAAGGACTTTACAAGTAAGCCCATTGTTATCCTGCCATCTTGTTCTGTCATGAATCCCAGGGCCATAGGTGGCCATGCCTTCCCCAACTGGCCTCTTTACTCCAATATCATCTATTCAACGTTATCTTGACTTCTTTTTATTTATTTATTGGGTCTGGGACTAATGACAGATGACGAACCATTGTTATGTAAATATGGTTTCATACCAGCTATCCAAAAATGAATCATTGGACTCCCATTTATCAATTGTCTCAAAAAGACGTGTAACTTTGTGGGTCTGAAAGCCATTTTTTAAAGCAGTTTTTTTGCAACGTTTGAATACCTTGAAACCTTGGATTCATTTGCCAACAAATGTCACCTCTTCTAATTCAAAAGGACCGTCACGATACGAGGAAAGCTTGGTTATCTACACATCTTTTCCTTTTCTTTATATACGTTACATTCACTGCACTCGTAATGGCAATTACCTTTTGGGGGACCATTTGTCTTCTCATCGGATTAGGCATCCTATCCGCCATTCGATCTCGTATTGCAATGACCAAAGAAGACAAACGTGAAAGTCTCTTGCGGGAACTTAATTCTGATCCCTTTCAACAAGTGCCTGCAAGTGCAATTCTTGGCTTCTTTCATCCCTATTGGTAAAAACTCTGGAGACTTTTTTATTTATTTTTTAAATTTCTCATTTTGCTAAAGTCAACAATGTTCTGGCATGTTAATTTTTATATATCTATTGCCTGTCTTGTTTTTTTTGTACATCGTTGTAAAGTAATGCTGGTGGAGGTGGAGAACGTGTCCTGTGGACTGCAGTACGTGATGTCCAAAAGGAGTTTCCACATGTTGTTTCAGTCATCTATACTGGCGACTTGGATGCCACCAAAGAGCAGATCTTGCACAAGGTCAAGGTAAATAATTGGCTGTCATTCTTTTTTTGGGGGGGAAGGTTTTTGGACCAGGCACGGTACTGGTCAAAGTGCTAAGCAACCTATATATATATATTTATATATATAATATTTATAGATGAGCTTCAATATCGATCTTGACCCGCATAAAATTATGTTTGTCTATCTGACCACCCGTTTCCTGGTGGATGATTCAAGGTATATTTTTGAATATTTGGATACGATTAGGCAAAATCGATAATAATCATGTGGGGTCAATCTATAGGTACCCTCGGTTCACTCTGGCTCTCCAGAGCTTGGCATCGCTTGTGTTGGGATTTGAGGCGGTCAATAAAGTAGTTCCTGATATATACTTTGGTACAAACACTTTTATAGGCCCCCCCTCTACCCCAATCTAACCATGGATTTTAGATACAATGGGATATGCATTCACTTATCCGTTTGTTTCGTTTATTGCCCAAGTCAAGATATTTGCCTATGTGCATTATCCAACCATCAGGTAAATAAAAACTATGATTGTATCACCACCACTCACACAGTATTGGTTTAGTTCGGATATGCTCCAGCGCGTCTATGAGCAAAGACAGACCCAAGAAGTTCAGGCTTCAAACAAGGGCTGGTTGTGGAGTACCGGAAAACTGGTGTAAATGGTTTGAAAGGCTTGACAGGAATTGGTCACTGATATACCATTGGCTAGGTATTACCGTATATTTGCAAAGGTCTATGGATTCTGTGGTTCTTATGCGGATGTTGTCATGGTCAATTCGACCTGGACAAAGGGTCATATTGACCAGCTGTGGAATACGAATGCCCAGATTGTCTATCCACCGTGCGATACAGACCGTCTCAATGAGCTGCCTTTACATGACAGACTGCCGATGATTGTGAGCGTTGCTCAGTTTAGGTAATCATAAAAACTAGAATTGAAACAAAAAAACAAAAAAGAGGCTCTATTATTTGATGACAAGAGCAAGAACGGTTTCAAATCAACGATATATATTGTTTTCTTAATCTTGCAATAATAGACCCGAAAAGGACCATTCTATGCAACTAAAGGCTGTGGCACGTTTACTTGAGACGCACCCAGAATGGAAGACCTGCAAAGGGTTTGAATTGGTGCTGATCGGAAGTTCAAGAAACCAGGGAGACGAAGACAGAATAAAGAGATTGCGTCAAGAGGTTGCCAGCTTGGGGATCCAGGTATTGGTTATTGGTGGTCTATAGTGGATAAATTGCTAAAAATCCAACTAGGATTATGTTCGGTTTGAAATCAATGCTCCTTATGATGTCCTGGTCTCCAGCCTAGGAAAGGCAAAGGTCGGATTGCACACAATGTGGAATGAGCACTTTGGAATTGGGGTTGTGGAATACATGGTAAGGATGCGATGGCTTGTCATTGATTTGTTCGTTAATGATTATCATCTTTTTTGACAGGCTGCAGGATTGATTCCAGTGGCTCATAATTCTGCTGGTCCAAAACTTGATATTGTGACAGATTATGCTGGAAAGCAGACAGGTAAATAGGACCACCCGTGCAATTCCAAGACCTGTTTGATTGACAATCGACTTTATTTGTTGGAATACTAGGTTATTTGGCTGATTCGGTCGACAGTTTTGCTTCCAGTCTTCATGCTGCCTTGTCCCTGAGTCTGGCTGAATACGAAGCCATGGCTTCCAATGCCCGTGCCTCTGCTTCCGACCGATTCTCAGAGGTGTCCTTTAGTTCAAAGTTCCTAAGATCCCCTCGACGATACTTTACCTAGCACCAAAAAAAAATGAAGAAGAAGCCGCAATACTCTTATATTTTCGAAAACAAGTAGAAAATAAATACATGCAACACAAAACATATAAACATTATATATATATATATATGTATATGTATATATATATTAAAAAAAAGACAATTCTTTCCCGGCTTTATCAAATATTATCCATTCTTTCATGTATATTAGTTGTAGGTACGTGGGTATTTTCTGTTGCCCTTCCTTCTTTATATATATATATATATCATACGCATGTTTCGTTTCTGGTGCTGTTTTGTTTTATTCGATTTTTTTTCTTTCTCTTTTCTCGTCTATGCCTCTTCCTCAACCTTGTTGGGCTGGGTGAAGAAAGAGTCGCGAATCTCCTTTTTTTCCTGCAGAGACTTGCCAACAAGAGAACCCTTCAATCCACCAGAGTACTCATAGGCGTACATGGTGGCACCAACACCAGCACAGGCAGCGCACATCTTGGCAATGGATTTGGCTACAACGCAGAAATTAAATTTCCCGGCACACAGCTTACTTTTATCGCCCAAATTGCAAAAAAAAATTAGATATACTTACTGCTCAAGACAGAGATCATACCAGCGGCACAGCCACCGATACCAGCATTCAAGGCATCGTCCTCACCACGAACAGAGTGGGCAATGGACTCACCCAGGGAAAAGATACCACCCATGGCAGCTACAACAAGATGGATATATTTATATTTATATTTTTTATATTGTAAAAAAAAACAAAAAATACAATTCAATGTATTCGATATAGACGCGTCTTGTTGTTTTGGATGGTCGAGGACGTGGATAAAATATGCATTATCGATTTATTTGTATTGTTGGTGTTGCGAACATGTGGTCGATAGTGGACATTGCAGTCATTTCGGGGAGGGAGGGAGGCGGGTACTGTAGTTTTTACCATCTATCTATACAAAAAACATAATTGGCCTTACCAAAGGTAGCGACTGTAGAGCCAGTGCGGGTAAACACACCCTTGGCACCCTCAGTGTGCTTCTGGACAGTGTTCTGCATGGCCGAGACAAACAGACCAAGACCACCGGTGATGGCAGCGGTCTTGCCGGCTTCAGCAATGGGGTCCTTGTTGGCGGTCATAATGTAGTATATAAGAGAGAGTGGTGGGTGAAAAATATATCAAAAAATGAACGTAGTTTGAAAAAAATAAACAGTGGGATCCCCCTTCTATCTCTGGGACAGCGCTCACAAAAAATAATTAGATGCAACGTCATCAATTTGGATATCACACATATAAATATATTATTTTATTTTATTTTACAAATTTCAAAAAAAAAACCGCCATCATTTGTATATGATTTCCAGTGACATTGCAGGCACTAGAAAATACACACCATTTGTATCAAACCCAAAGTGCCCTGCGATAGTCGAGGTGGTTAATATGGTTTGAAATGGCTGTGATTGTGACTGTACGATTGGAAATTAACATGAATTAGGCAAATGTGGCAATCTTGCCTGTGAGACGTTTGGTTCCAGAAAGAGTGCAAAAGTGATCTTTTTGTGGACTGGGTCACTCGGAAACGTGGAGAATGTAAAGATGTGTATAGATATATTTCTATAAAGCATTAAATTTTATAATTATTTTATTTATTTATACATGTATGTATATAAATCATTTTATTTTTAATGATTCAAACAATTGTCTGTATTAAATATAATGATAATAATAATAATATTTAAATATATTCAATGGTGAATTAGCGTGTATATAATATAAGCTAAATATAAGCCGGATGATCTTGAAGGCACCCAAAAAACACAGGCCTTGTCAAAGGTGCCTGGCTTCTTCTTTTGGGGATCCAGGTCTTCTTTATCGTTACTGCATGAGGTAAAAAGCCAAAATGATGGCCGTAATGGTTACACGGTGTGGCCGGGACCTTAATGAGGTGCTGGATCTTTTTTTGTATTTTATTTGATGGAAGTACAAAAAGTAAGAAAAAGACAAAAATAAAGGAAAAAATAAAGCACCTCTTGCTCACCTATCGATCTCTCTCTTTCTCTCTCTTTCTCTCTTTATCTCTCTCTCTCTTTCTCTCTCCATCTTTCCTTCTTTCTCTGTTCTGTATCTTGCCACAATATGTCTCCCTCTGCACTCGTTTCTGATGGTGTTGGTATCGCCCATCTGCCCAACCAGCGCCACAAGATTGTTTCCAAGCGTGGTGCCAACTTTACTGTCATGGTTTGCGGCAAGTATTCTATAGAATCATTGGAATCTGGACAATGAACAAGAGGTCCAGGACTCATTGGTCTCTCTCTCTCTCTCTCTGCGCTATTGTTCATCACCCCCAAAAATAAAAAGGTGTTGATTGTTGCTGACACTTTGTACAATTTTTCCTTTTTCCTTTTTTAAAATATCCAGGCGAATCTGGTGTAGGAAAATCCACCTTTGTCAATACCCTCTTTACCACTGCCATCAAAGAGCCCAAGAAGCTCAAGGCTCGCCATTCCAAGCAGATTGAAAAGACTGTCGAAATAGAGATTACCAAAGCTGGTAAGGCCTGCCACGAGGAGGAGTTGACACTCAGCCCCACACAGTGATTATTAGTTTTATTAACATTATTATTATTTTGTTGTAGAGTTGGAGGAAAAGAACTTCAAGGTCAAGTTGACTGTGATTGATACCCCCGGCTTTGGTGACTATGTGAACAACCGCGAGAGCTGGTTGCCCATCATTGAGTTTATCGACGATCAGCACGAGGCCTACATGGCTCAGGAACAGCAGCCGACCCGTGCTGGTATCATTGATCTTCGTGTTCATGCCTGTCTGTACTTCATTCGTCCTACTGGCCACACGTAAGCCTTGATTGCGATTAATAGATTATTATTCATGTGGAGGGTTCTGATGCCAATTGTCCTCTAGACTCAAGCCCTTGGATATCGAGATCATGAAGCACCTCGGCTCGCGTGTCAACCTGATCCCCGTAATCGCAAAGGCCGATACCCTCACTCCCAAGGACCTTGCTAAATTCAAGCGAAATGTAATACTTGTCCAGACCCACTAGAAAGATAGAAAAGATAATTGACTCTTGTCATACATACATAGATCCTCGATGTCATTTCTGCCCAAGATATCCGAGTCTATTCCTGCCCTATCGAGAGCGACGACGAGACAGTGACAACCATGAACAAGAGCATTATGCAGTCCATGCCCTTCTCGATCATTGGCTCGACTGACGATGTCGTTACTCATGATGGCCGCACCGTCAAGGGTCGCCAGTACTCTTGGGGTGTTGCTGAAGTCGAGAATGAAGAGCATTGCGACTTTAAGAAACTCAGAAACCTCCTTGTCAGATCCCACATGCACGATCTTATCTCTACCTCTGAAGAGATCCACTATGAAAACTATAGACAGACCCAGATGGAGACTCGCAAGTTTGGAGAAGCAAAGTAAGCCCAAAGCCGTCAAGTTTGATCCAAAAGCCCAAAGCATTCTAACAAACTGTGTTGTGTAGGTCCAAGAAATACGAGAACCCCAAGTTCAAGGAGCAGGAAGAGCAGCTTCGCCAGGCATTTACCGAGCAGGTCAAGAAGGAAGAAAACAGATTCCGTCAGTGGGAAGCACAGGTAAGGGAACCAGAGTTTCATAAGCAAGTTAACCAAGTTGTGTTGTAGTTGGTTGCCGAGCGCGATCGCCTCAACAAGGATCTCGAGGCACAGCATGCCCAGATCAAGTCTATGGAATCCGAGTTGGAGAACGTTTACCAGATGCGTGGCACTATCCGTCGCTAGACTTCCCATTAGATGCTAAAAAGGGACAAAAAAGAAGAAGAATCAACACCAATACCTTCACCAAACCACCCCCTCTATTTTCTCTATTCTATTCTATTCTACTCTCCACCTTTATCTCACTTTTTTTATAATATATACACATAAACATCCTTCCCATCAACCATATTTTAAACCTGAAATTCCAACAGTTATCCATCACTCGAGAGAGAGAGAGGGAACAGTCCCATATCAATTAATTCAATTAATTCAAGCCAAGTGCAGGGTCGGGTAACAAGTTCTTCACTTTGAATCTCATATTTTCATCTCTTTAGACACCTTTACACTTTGCTTTTCTTAATCTCTTAAATTTCATTAATAACTTTATCATCATGCCTAAAGTACAAAACACTCAACCCCACAAGACCTTGCAAAAGCTTTCAGATTTGAGAAAAGGAATCTTAATTGGGCTTAACATGGCCGGAATGAAAGTTGCCGACATTGCGAGACACGAAAACGTCCCACCTACTACAATCTCTCGTATTATTAAAAAATACAACGAAACTGGGTCTGTTGCTGACAAGAGCCGTTCAGGAAGACCAAAGCGACTTACTCCCAGAGAAGAAAGACATCTCATGTTCAACTTGAAGAGAGATCGTCATCAGACTTTGGGTGACATGGCTTGCACCATAAAGGAAGAGACGGGAAAATCTGTTTGTGCAAAGACTATTAGCACGACTTTACACATAATGAATATTCATTCATGTGTAGCTCTCGCGAAGCCTCTCCTGACTAAGGAGCACATTGCAAAGCGCCGCGCTTTTTACAATGCTGTAAAAAACTGGGATCAGCAATGGGAAAAGGTGATTTGGAGTGATGAGTCTAAGTTCTCTCTCTTCAAGAAGAATGACCGTGCCCATGTTTGGCGTGAGCCTAATGAGAAGTACCACCCTGACTGCCTTACTTCAAGAGTGCAAGGAAATGAAGGTTCGATCATGATCTGGGGGTGTATCTGGGCAGGAGGGGTTGGACCACTTGTTGTTTTGGATGGCAATATGAATGCCAAGAAGTATGTAAAGGTTTTACAAGATTCTTTTTTGCCCTTCTATGAGAATCTTCCCCATGACGAGGGTGGTGGCTACATTTACCAAGAAGACAATGCCACCTCCCATAAAACAGCCATGTCAGAAAGGTGTAAAGAAGACCTTGGGCTGAAGGTCTTGGAGCGTACAAACAGTCCAGACCTCAGCCTAATCGAAAACATTTGGAGTCTTTTGGATGACCTTTTGAGGATGAAGCCTCACAAGCCTACCACTCTGGATGAGTTGAAGGAGGCTTTACAAGAAAGCTGGAGAATGGTGACAGTAGATGTTTGTGAACGATACTGTCTCCATATGGATAACAGATTAGCTGCTTTGAAAGCGAATAAATTCATCCATTACTTATTAAGCATACCCCATTTTTTTACCACTGTAAACTTCATACATTGAAGATTAGTCTCTATGAATCTCATGGGTATATGTAGTCTTTACATTCTTTACTACATGATTAAAGATACAAGACTTTCATCTTCTTTTTTATCAGACATTAAAACCAGCACAGGTTTTTACTAGACCTTGTAGGTTGTAGACTCAACAGGAAAATCGGGTATCTCTATTGAACTGGATGGTCGACGATTCAAAGATTTTGAAACGCCTACTGCATTAGAAACCAAGATTCTTGATGGAAATGGCAAGGTATCCAAAGACAAGCGACCAAATGGCAATGCATTCAAGAGCATCAGACTCGTAAGAGATGGCAAAGATGGTTTTGATGTCTAAGCCAATAAGAACTATACATACATACATCAGCGATCTTATGGGACACTAATCCAGTTTTTTTTGTATTGTTTATTGGATTTAAATTAACAGTGTGTAACATATATATTTAGAGGACTAGGTCTAAAGACTCTTCTGCTTCAACCCGTCGAATAGCCAAGGTAGCCATTGCGGCTGTCAAGTTGGGGTTAAACGGTGTATCATCGAACACTAGTCTGAAATGAGCAGACCAGATCGCACTCAGAGTGCAGCCTAGTACAGTGTGTATGTTGGCAGTGGTGTTTGTGAGCTGTATTGATGTTGGAGGGCAAGGCAGGGTGAGATGTTCAAATTGCAGTGTAGCAGGGTTAGAAATGAATCTGTTGGCAATGGTATTTCATATTGATCGTTTTGAAGGGCAATCCCAAAATATATGCTGGCTATCCTCTGGATTGTTGCAAATTACACAATTTGGACTTTCAACATCCTTGACTCTCTTGTCATATAACCTTTGGCGACATGGAATCTTTTGAGGTATCAGTCTCCACCAGACGAATCCAGTTGGTAAGGAGCTTATTTTTCTGCTTTCCGGCTTGTACATCTTTGAAGCGATATTTCTCATTGTTTTAGGGGACAGAGTTACACACGACCAGATCTCTTGACGCGAGCCAGACATAAGCCAAGTATTCACGCTTACGCTTTTTTGCCGGAACATTGAAAATATTTCGTGTAATATCCTGTACTTTACAGGTGTCCCGTAAGATTAACGATTTAAAAAAGAAAACGAAAATGCACAAACTGTTTATTGATTTCTCAGTTAATTCTTGGCAATTGTATATTACACAAAGTATCAATATTTTTGCAGCTTTTATGGGGCTTCCCTGACCTTTAAGAATATAACATACTTTGATGCTTAACAACAACAACAAAAAACTTAAGTAATAATATATAATTTTAAATGATTTGCATGATTGTGTGTTGTTGTTTTTTTGTATTGTTTTGTGGACTGCTCAATCGAAATTTCATCCGGTTTTAAGTAAGCTGTTGCAATTTGCTGTCTTGTTTTCATAAAATGCTTCTCATTCGTCGGGTACCAAGATCTGCTGTGTACTGCCGTCCATCGTTTGGCCTACGAACCTACCAAGCTGCTGCTGGACCTGACGAACCAGCCAACGATTTTGTGTATGGATACACGAGCGTACTCGGCGCCCTGGAAGCCAAGAAACGTCAAAGATTAAAAAAAGTGTTTTTTCAACAAGATGCCGTGAATCCCTATACAAAGAAAAAGGACGAGTAAGGGGAGGGGAGACCAGAAGATCGATGTAGAGAATCTCACCAATCGATCTAGATCATTTCTTCAAAAGATCAAGGATGAATGCATCGCTAGATCAATTCCAACCGAGATCGTCGACAAGGGTACCTTGAATAATCTGACAGGCAACCGGCCCCACCAGGTATAAAATTTAGAGAGATATCAAAGTTTGGATTTTTCTTTGTTGGTAATTTACAAATCATGTTCTTTCTAGGGAATTGTTCTCAAGGCCACCCAACGTTATACAGAGGGCATCGCTAGTCTCAATGCACCAGAAAGCAATGGTAGCTATGAAGCCACCCCGGTTGCAACCCGAAGAAACAAGACACCAATCGTGTTTCCAGCCAAGAACCGTAAACCATTCTGGATTGCATTGGATGAGGTCCAGGATCCACAGGTGAGAGAGAGAGATGTCCTGGAATTCAAGACATAGACTAAAATATTTGGTGCAAATCTGTGTAGAATCTTGGATCTATTCTGAGGTAGGATCAATAGACAATAATGCTGGCATTCTGGTTAACTTGCCATGGTTTCTATAGAACAGCCCACTTTTTTGGTGTAGATGGCATACTGCTGTGCAATAAGAACAGGTAAAGGTATCAATTGGATTGAATTGAATTGGTGGTTTAATATCAATATCTTGTAGTGCACCACTGAGTCCTACTGTTTCCAAAGTGAGTGCAGGTGCTATGGAGGTTATGGATATCTATTCTACAAACAATCTTGGAAAGTTCCTCAAGGTAACAAAATTGCATTCTTTTGGCTCTAAATACTAAATATCAATCCAGGCCACTTCGGATCAAGGCTGGCACATTGTAGGTGCTGCTGGTGATCTGTCCGTCACAGACACTCCAAACCAACACAACCAGACCCACTATGACATTTGTGGTCTAAAGAGAATCCTAAACGATCCAACCTCTGAGACCGGTCAACAGCCAATGATCCTGGTGTTTGGCAATGAAGGAAACGGATTGCGGACACTTATCAAAGCCCTGTGCCATTCATTTGTCACCATTCCTCGTCAGAGATCAGACTTTACGTCTTTCAAAGGAGAAGTCGACAGTCTGAATGTGGGTGTAGCAGTAGGAGTGCTGGTTTCTAACCTATTACTAAAATTCTGAAAAAACAAAAATCTAAAAACAAAATTAAATTATACATACGCAATAATTGACTTTATTCAAAAATAATAATAATAATATAATTGTGAAAGGGTAAAATAATAGTGATATCATAACCAAGACGCATTTGCCCTTAGTGATGAGATGAGTTTGACACTCGAGAAGTAATGGCTTCGTCAATGGTATCCATACTACGGACACTCTTCCAATCTGCAAGTGTCGACACCATCGAGATCCGGTTCTTCCACTTGTCCAGACCCAGCTTATAGTCCTCTTCATTATTAGTATCTTCTCGCTCTTCATGCACCCAGGCATCAACCCGTTCAGAGGGCCTCTGCTGGTTCTGGTAACGAACGAACCCAATGTCATCATAGTTGGTAGCATGACGCACCAAGATAACTGCAGCCAATTCTTTGCAAAACTCTTGAAGCACGATATACGAATTCACAAAATTCGACAGTTTGGCAAACGGGTTGGTCATCGTCACTGGTGTGGCATTGGAGCGTTGGGCCTGCTGGAAAAAGGAAGAAGAAGGCGACAGGGCCTGGGTTGTGGTTGTTGAAGATGATGCAGATACGGGGGGTAGATTAGTATTGACCGAAAGACTCTCTCGTATCATGGGTGGCATGGCTCTTGTGCCATTATTGCTATTGCCAGATCTTCCTCCTGGAAGCAAACTAGTCGACTGAGTCGATATTGAGGTGGTTGGGCTGCTATTGCTGCGAGGACCTGCCGCGCTCTTGGAAAACACAAGCTGGGAGAGACTTGGATGCCGTGCCATTTGCTTGTTGACTTCTCGCTGAGGACTAGATATAGAAGGTGTGAGGGTATAAGAAGTGGCCGAACGACTGTTCTTGAGCTGCGGCTGGTGATGGTGATGGTGATTATGGTGGTGATGGTGAGGAGGAGGAGGCTGCAATTGACCATTTGCACTACTGGTACTGTTGCTTGTGCTTCCAATTATGCCACCCGTCATGACACCTCGCTTCTTTGCCAACGAGATCCGGGTTTCAAAGTTGGGCACAAGTTGGGCACGTTTCAGAGCTTCAAAGGTAACTTGTTCAAGCAAGGAGTACAGACTACGGCGATTGTTCTTTGCACTCGGCAGTGTCCATACACCTCCGTAGAGTGCACCATCAATGCCTACCCTGACCGCACGCCAATCACAAATCACACCGTCTACTCTTCGGTCGACAATACCAGCAATCTTTTGCAGGATACTGGTGACCAGCAGGTTCTGTTCCATTGTGCACTCGAGCATCTTGAAGAACTGATCAAAGATCTGGCTAAGGAACAGTCCTTCAAATCCCTCGGGATGGCTGCTGATTACACTTCCCTGGCTGCTACTGACTTCAATTCCATGTTCGTCTGCAGAACTGTCATTAATGTCATCTGCCTTTGTAGGACGAGGAGGCCGGCCCTTTTGATCTTCGCTCTCACGTTCATAATCCCTGCGGGTCTTGGGAGGAGGGTAAGGTGTCTGCCAGAAATTTCTGGCCAACAGACCATATTGGAACCTCTCTTGGGCTTCGTGGAAATAGTCATCATAACTGTTTCCAGGCACAACCACATTATGAATTGAGGCAGGGCTGGTGGCAGTTTCTTCTAGACTACTGTGATGGCTATTGTTGCTCCCATTGGTCCCTCCTGCAGTACTTGTGCTTATACTTGGGCCACAGATATTGTCCCGGCCATGGACAGTCGATGCAAATGAATCCGAGGGGATGACTGAGCAAAGAGGAGGTGTCTTCATACGTTCCAGCTCATCTTCCAAAGGCAACAGAGACAGCACTCTCTCGACCAACCAGCGAACCTTTTCGGTCTTGTTGTCCTTGACGTGGGTCGTGGCCTGCTCTTCATTCTCTGGCTCTGCAATGGCCAAATCATCAATCTTTCCACTGTCTTCTTCTGTAGCACTCGCGTGATCATCAATGGCCTTTGATCCCATTGAGGAACTATCTGTCATGTCCTTGCCATCGTGTTTCTCTTCAATGTATTCACCATCAGGCGCAATGTCCAAAAAGTTTCGCAAGACGAGGTTGTAGATTGCAAACTGGTTGTAAGTCTCTAGGACAGTATCAAACAGCCTGAGGGTGGCCAGAGACAGTTCTTGGTAATCTGAATCTATACGGGTAACCAGCAAGACACGAAGGGTCATGGCTTCATTGCTAGTATCATCATTGTCATCCGTCTTGTCCTCCTTGTCCGATTCGGTGCGTTCAGACTGGTCATCATCTGCAGCAATAACCGATTCATCTTCAATAAGATCATGGTATGTCTTTAGGGTTCTGATCTCTGGCTCGAGATCCTTGCCAATTCCTCCCTCTTCACCGACCAGGACCACCAAGAATGCATGCAGCAATTTCTGGTCCGTGAGGGAGCGAATCATTTCGGTTGTATAGGCTGTGGCAGCCGTAGCAGCCTCTGCAGAAGACGAGCTTAGGGCAGTACAGACCACAGGATGCCAAAAGATCGTAGTGAGCTGAGCCATCAGCGCAATCATCAGACGACGATCGGCTACTCTGGCCACATCGTTTAGATACTCCCAAAAGCTGTAGAATTCATCCACACCACGCTCTCCCTCTCGGACGGGGTCCAAGGTGCGGACAAAGTTGACGTCAAAGGGGCTTCTCTTTCTGCGCTTCTTCTTGAAGCTATTATGAACATTGACAGTGATCATTAGACTATGGTTTGTGATCATTGCCGGTACAGAAAAGTGGATTGGACGCTTTGGAGGACGAGTAGGGACCACACGATTGTTTGCAGAGATGGTAAAGGACCCGACGTTCTTTGGAAGGCTTGCAAACGAAAGCGACAGACGCTCGGCCTAGTAATCAATAATCATTCATGTTAAATAGAGAGCCAAGCCAAGTCTAGGTTTCTTGGGTTTACCATGACTTCGCACAGGCCAGAGTATTCAACTACATAGCACACATACTCTGGGTCGCCATCCAACAGACGCAAGGCAAACAGGATTGCCTCTCGTGCAATCTCACCCGTCTCTCCTGGGATGTTCATATAGTCGATAAGAAAGCTAAACATGTCAAATCTTGGCTAGATTACCCACAGGTTAGGTTAGGTTAGGTTAGCTGATTCAAACACGCTGGTTATAGTGCTCACCATAAGGAACATTGTCCAGGCAATCTTTTCATCCATACTCTCTCGTCTCTTGTGAAATGTCTTTCCGTCCTTGCTGCTCCTCCAGACATTCTCACCCAGGCCACGACACCAGCCTCGCTCAAAAAACAAATCCATCAGGGCCGCATTGGCGCCTTTGAAATGAGAAAACACGCCGTGCATCAGTTTGACTAGTTCAAGAGAAAGTTCAGAGATTGCTGCATAGCGTTCCTCTGAACATCCATCTGCATCCGTGGCCAGTTGTTCATAATGATGAGCAATCAAACGATGACAAGAGTTGATGAGCTTGTGGAGTGGCACATGCACAGCTCTTTCGGGGAGCAGCTGGGCTTGGACATTGGTGACAAGAGAGCAAAAGAATCTTAGACAGTGAATGCGCATTCCATAAGGAGTCTAGTAGACACCGATTGTTAGTTTTACTTGTTATTTAGCACTAGGTTTTTTTTTCTTTTTTTTACTTGCATCCACTTTGGCGAATTCCACCAGTTCCTCTAGTACTCGTTTGTGAAGTAGGAATTCAAGACATGGGCCGGTTTCGAGACTGTCAGGGGCACGTTCGTATTCGAGTTCTTCTGCCTGGATGAGTTTGACGATGTTTTGAAGGCAACAGGGGATTGGAGTGAGATCGACTGCATCTTTGAGAGGATCTAGCGTGTGTGTGTGTGTGTGCGTGTGGTTTTTTTGGATTTATAAATGTATATACAAAAAAAAAGAAGAACATTTTGATGAATATTGTGTGATGTAATTTTAAAATAATAATAATAATAATAATGTGAAAAAGCTTTCTAATCATTATGTGCATGCTTATCAACTATATTTGCAAGTATACTTCTATAAAGGATGAACATATAACAAGGGCTTCGTAACCTTGCAATTGCAACACTCTACCGGCTGCAGTCTCGTAATACTTTTGAATGCTTAGCCAGGCATCACTAAGTAGTTCTAGATTGGACTTTGAGATGTTCCTTCCGGTCAGGAACTTGGATAGGAACATGGACATTGAAAGAGACAATTAGAAAAACTAAAATGTAAAAAAAAAATATATATTTAAAAATTAAAAATTAAATAAATTATTAAAATGATTATTATTAAAATGATTATTATTATTATTATTATCACTGAGCCGTCTGTAAACCTGGATTTTATCTGTTTGTATGTGTGTGTATGTGTGTGTGTATGTATATATTGTATTGTATTGTACAAGTGTTTGGCGCTTGTGAAATACAAAAAGGAAATATGAACAACGATATGCCAGAGTACGTTTTCTTTATTCACCCATTGGATTTCGATTAGCTTACCTTGCTGATCTCTGTTTACCACAGTGGACTATGGTATTTAATGCTTTTAGGGTGAGAAAAAAAAGGGAGGGGGGGGGGGGGGGGGGGTGAAATGGGAGAGAGAGAGAGCAGGATAGGAGAACAG
This sequence comes from Phycomyces nitens, assembly GCA_022702545.1. Taxonomy (NCBI): domain Eukaryota; kingdom Fungi; phylum Mucoromycota; class Mucoromycetes; order Mucorales; family Phycomycetaceae; genus Phycomyces; species Phycomyces nitens. Next base: position 2,830,274 of record JAHRBC010000006.1, on the reverse strand, counting down.
ATAGCCAAACACGATTTCAACCAAAACTGTAAAAAACAAAAAAGATTGTCCATGGTGCTCCCAATGCTTTGGGCATGTCTATCAGTTCGTGCGCTGTAAACAGGGTATATGTTCATCTGAAAACATTTGGCCAAATCGATCAGTGCCAATGCCACGATAGTTTTATATGGAGAAATATATATTTATATATGTATATTTATATACTTGTGCCGATGCCTAGAGTTACCCCTGATTCATTTATCTTTAAAGTATAAAAACCCGTACAATTCGTGCCATATAAAAAGGGAGCCATCTCCATGGCAACCTTGAAGATGTACAATTGAATCATAAATTAGTGTTTAGATTTCACAAGAGACGTCTTTATACTTGGGGACACATAGACTCCATAAAGAGTCTTGCAAGAATATGATCAATTTCAGTGATTGCATTGAAAGTAATGCCAGGGTTTATAACCCAGCCAATGTGTTATCAAGAAGAAGAAAAAAAACAAAGACTTTATCAATCGTCTTTAATGTCATTACAAGTATAATGTCAAGGATGTTTATCTATAAAAGACTGTACTAGTAACTGTTCAAATTGCATTGATTCCAAGATCTTTTTGGATCTTACAAGTGTCTAGCATTATTATTATTATTATATAAATGGAATCAATAATGGGAAATTAATACATCTGGTGTGAAATGACAATACCAATAAATAAAAATATATAAAAAGACTCGAGTTTTTAAAAGAATGTCTTTTTTCTTTGGTGAGACTTTTGGGTGGATTTTGTTGTCAATTCAAAATCATCTCGTTACCATTGTCTATGCTACCCATATTCCCTACCAATGTCTGTGCTTTCAATCTAGGCAAACGATTTGTTATTTTGGCATGAATGTCTTGCAGTACCCAAGGCCCATGGTATTGTAATGCTCCAAAGGAACCCTTACGAGATGTTAAACTGACAATATCTCGATCTAGTGATCTATTTTGGTAATAGCCTATAGTTGTAAGAAACAAAAAACAAAAAAAAGACATGGACTCGCGATACCACGGGCCCTAATGCAGATCGCCTGACAGGTCTGCAAGACACCCAGGATGAACAACAGGCACGGCAAGTCTGGACCAAAAATCAAGGATGACATGTTTGGACCCTGATGAGGTGGACAAGAGCAAAGTAGATAATAATAAAAATAAAGGCCACTATGGGCGAGGATATTCTAGACACATTTAAAGAACATGGTTCAAGAACATGGTTCAAGAATAAAAGGAATGTAGAGTGTGAAATCCAGGAGGAAATCTCGGAACAAATCTTGATCTTACAAAGTGCATTTGGAATAAAATCTTTGGCTGATTGATGTGTGGAGTACAGAATTCTAGTCCTCGAATTGGTTCGAGACTAGGGACTGATTCGATTCTCCAGACAATCATTTTAACATCTTTTTGGAAAAAATCTAAATCCCTAGAGATCCATTAGCCCAAATTAGCCATCAGGAGCAGGCGGAGAAGGTGGAGCAGGTGGAGGGCGTAGAGGGGGAGATACAGAGACAGTGAGACAGTGAGACAGTGAGACAGAGAGACAGACATAGACGGACAGAGACAGACAAAGAGAGGTACAGTGAATCTCCCTGCAAATATCCCAAGTTCTGTGAGTGACACAGTGCGATAGAAATCATTAAAGAGATTATTAAGAGAGACTGGTCAAATTAAGACGCCCTAGAATTATAGACTGTCTGGAATCCCAAAAGGATAGAATGGATTGGGATACGTGAATGGTGGTTTAATGCATTCTTGTAAATTGCACTAAATGTTCTGGATAAGTGACTTTGGGGTGGTCTTCCGAGAGATAGGATTCTTAAAAGGAGGGGGCCAGATTTCTTGATTGAATCTGGCGAGAAACAAGTTTTTAAGGTGACCATTAAACAGGGTTTGGATTCTTTATTTTTTGATGATTGTCTTGAGCAGCTTATATATACTGCAGTGATGTCAGATTACTGTGCTCTAGAGCCACCTCTAATGATGCCTTGTTGGTCTTTTATTAAATACAATTCTTTATAATCTGTACTAATAACACTGGTGCAATTATAAACAATGGTAGAAATGTATCCAATTCACAATCAATGCATGTGTATCCATGGTTTTTGAATAAATGGAATAAGATTGTAAAAAAGACAATCATGAATGTGCAAGTCTATATTCTGCCTTGAGCTATAAATACAAATATCATCAATATGGGCGACTCGGATTATAACACATTTAGAAAACGATGGACTCGTGGCAGGCGATATGGGTTACATTGGTCATTGGAGATGCTTTATTCAGACAGGCTGGTATGGCGAGTGCGACAGGGAGATCTAAAGAGTATGGGAGGATGATTGTTCCTGCAGTGACACCGATGATGATGGTGATGATTAAGGCCTGGCCTTGTGCACTCCCAAGGCTTGTACGATATATTGTCATAATTGTATAAAAAACGTGTCCCAAAGAGATCATGTCAGATCACACTAATTTTGTCCTTGATAAATGTTGTAACTAGGTGCTGAGCCGGTCTGATTTACATTGCTCATCATTAATTATATTGCATTTATTTCTAAATAGCATTACAAAGCGTATGCTAGATGGATAAATTCCAACACATCCTTGGGTTTCACAGTGTAGTGGTGAATTGATTGTCAAGGACCAGAAATTGAGCCATCATTTGTCTGTACTGAAATTCATGGTATTGTTCATTACACACTCACTCCTCGTAATTTCCCTTTCAATTCTTGATAATCACTTGGCCTTCCTCCCCTTCCCTCCCCCTCCTTTGATCTTTATTTTATTTTATATATTTTTGATAGAGAGCATACTCGTGTGGTTGACAAAAGAAAAAAGAAAAAAAGAATAATAGTGTTGGTGATGAATGTCATTGGAATCTCCTTTTGCATTGCAATCTCGAGCTCATCGTATTTTTAAGAATAATTTTTAAAATAAACGTTGCAATGATATATAAATGACACTTTCTTATCCCCACACAGAAAGTACAAAATAGAACACGAGGAATTGGTAAGACAGAGAGCCTGTCGGCAGTTTCATATATATATTATATATAAAGTATATAAAGTATATATATATATATATTTGTAAAATAAACCCTCTTACCCTCCCCCCCCCCTCCCCCTCCCCCCCCCTTTTTCATCATCATCCCCCAACTTAACCCTCTCTTGCTCCCTTTGACTTCTTTCTTCCACCCCTTCCCTTCCTTTCTTTCTCTTTCTCTTCAATTTCAAAAATGCTGAATTCTCCAATCCACACTAATGTCCAAAGACTCTTATCACAACTGGGACAGGTAATATAATATAAAATAAAATATTTAAATATTTAAATATTTAAGCGACTAACATTTCAATATAGTCCGATATCCATACTCCATCGATATACGACTCGCTCTCTCATAGTTTCATCTCTGGAAAGATCAAAGTAATAAGTCAAAGAGCCTGTTAAGGATAATTGGTTTAACCATTTAGTATTATTATTTTTATTATTATTTTTATGATTATTATTATTATTTCTATCGTACAGCCCAGTGTCAGCTGTCCGATGCGTATCGGAGGGCCGGATGATTCAAGCGAAAGTGAAGACGACGAAGACTGTTACGATGTTACAAGGTAAATAACCATAATTTTATTTTATAGTAAATAATATTTATATCCATATATATATATGCTTGGTAGCACGAGCAATAGTATGGAACGTGCCTACGATGACCCGGCCATCTTACGAGTTGTCAAACATCTCGAATCAGAAGATCCCTGCTCGTTTGACAAGCAACAGATCAAAGACTTGACCCGAGATTCGATGCCGCATATTGACAGGGACCTAAGGATTCTGGAAAAGAAGACGGGCGACCTAGAGAAAATCAACGTTGCCATGGAAGCCAGACTGGACAAACTAGAAAAAGACCTTGCCAACACACCTCTTGCTCAAATTAACAATCAAGTGACACCCTTGTCTTCCGGCATCGTATCACCCCAGAATCAGCGTGTGTCTCATTGGATAGGGTGCGAAGAAGCAACCAGAAAGCTAGAGGACCACAACAAACTCTACCAAGAGTTACTCATCAACCACTCCAAACTACAGGTAAAATACCAGGTCTTGCTGGACACAAGTATCGACCGTGAAGCAGCCCTGAAAGAACTAGAAGCAAATTGCAAAGATTTGACTGCCCAGCTTCGACAACGACTCCGCCAAGATGAACAGGACGTCACTCTGCAGAAGCATCAACAGTATCAGCAGAAACTAGACCAGGACCACAAGCCCCAACAGCAACAGCAGCACCATCAACAGCACCAACAGCAGCAGCAGCAGCACCATCAGCAACAGCAGCAGCAGCAGCATCAACAGCAACAGCACCAACAGCAACAGCAACAGCAACATCAACAACAGCAACAACAACAACAACAACAACAGCATCAGCAGCATCTTCAACAGCAACAGCCGGTGGTGGTTGTAGATAGGCGGCTGGCCGAAAAGCAACAGAGACCAGACCAAGACAACAACAACAACAACAAGCAGCGTATGATGCTGCAAATGTCAAATACCCAGCATGAAATAATGGACCAAAGGCAAAAAAGGCACCCAAAAGACATGCCCAAATATCCTCAACGCCATGAACAACATCATTATCACAATCGACATGAACTCTTACAAAAGGCGCCTCCGGTTGAACCATCCCGGCACCAGCGGCCACTTGATATGGATGTCCCCAAACCATCCTATCGGCCGAGAACATTTGTCCCAGTCGACAAGAGCTCCAGAACCAACTCTCCATACCACCTTTACAACCAACAGCATAACAACAACAACAACAACAACAACTATCAGCATGAAGGGCTGGCACGCTTTCCTGCGACGCGTCTACCAACCCCACGCGCCTCCCCTTCTACCTCTCCAAACGGATCGACGTTTTCCTCCAATCCAACCACAACCCTCAAAGAAGAAGGCGGCTACCTCGTATTTGATACGCACATGAATGGCGAGCTTATTCATTGCCGTGTCAAGATTCCCCCCGGCCCACCAACCCCACCCCTTTATCTCACACCTCCAATGACCCGCTCAGCATCTCCTCAGTTTTTGCGCAAACTGCATCCCAAGAAGGGCCTCAACCCAAATGCTCCCGAATGGCATAGTCAAAGATCCTAAGACATACATTTTTATATATAATATATATGTATTGACTGTCAATTAACATCAACAAATAAACCAATTAAATAAATATAAATAAATAAATAATTTTAATATAAAAAATAATAATATATTTATATTTTATATATATATTTTTATATATATATATATTTTATATATATTTATTTTATGTAATTTTTAATTTTTAATTTTTTTTTAATTTTCGATACTCTACATGTCTAGCTATATCCGTCCACTGGACACCACAGTACAGGCCATCAACCTACCTACACAGATAGACCAGCAATCTCTCGTACAGCTCTTTTCAATCTTTGGCACCATCCTCAACCTCGAACTCAAGACGTAAGAGCTCTACGGCAATTCTAATATGTATATACGTGTATATATATATATACATATATATATTTATATATATTTAAAAAAAATCAGTGGACTAGATGGATCCCACAATTGCATGGTCACCTTTGACACTTGCACTGCCGCAAACACTGCCCTCCATCTGTCAGGCACACTAATGGGCGACAAGATTCTGGTGATTGGGCTGCTGGGCCACCTCAAATCAACTCCATTGGCATCGCCGCCATGGATACCAATGCCAATCGTCGAAGGCACTCTGGACAACTGTGTAAAGATATCCCATCTTCCAGCTCACACGACATCGCATGACATTCAACAATTCTTTCGACTGCTAAATCCAGTTTCTATTGATCGTACTCATGATCGTGCAATAGTGACGTTTGCGACTCCAGAACAGGCAGAAGCAGCCTTGCACATGCAATCTCATCCATTTGGAGGATGGCATCCCATTCGGTAACCACGATTCCCAACATTCATTTAAATGTTGGTTGGCTGCTAATCAATCATTTGGTTTTCTAGTATGGATCGAGTATCAAAAGTCAAGGAAATAGTTGTTCCTCAAAGACAGGCTGTTGTAGCAGCACCCGTTCATTATAACCAACATCGTCGTACTGAATGGCCAATACGCCATCAAGACGAAAGAGAGTATCGTCCTCGCAGGATCGACGATAGTAAGAATCGATTGACGAGTAAAAAAAACATTGATGATTTATTTTGGTTTTTGGTTTTTTTAATAGGCTATTCTAGAAGACCAGAAGATGATGATAGAAGGAGTAGAAGGAGTATGAGTAGAAACAGAGATCGAGATAGAGATCGAGAGAGGGATAGAGGCAGGGATCGAGAGAGGGATCGAAGGGTAACGTCGAGAAGAAGGACAAGAAGTCGATAAAGAGTAACCCTTTCCAAAATATATATATGGATACATATATATATATAATATAATATATATAATATGTGTGTATTGCAGTCTCTAGGGTATTTTTGAGTCAAAATATAGGTTATTGCAAGACCGCAATTTGGCGAATTGTATATTTTTAGGACCTGGTTACCAATCAAATAAAGCGCTTTTTATAGAAATGGAGCAATAGAAATTGATTCTGTGAAAAAAGCAAAAAAAGAGGGTGAAATCAAGAGCACAAATGGCGAATATTGCTCTTTATGAACCGTCAATTTTCCTTGTCCTTTAAATGAACTAATTGCCATTTATATACCCAGCATTCTAATTCCTTCTTTTAGGCTGTTGCTTTGCTGTTTTCTATTGAATGAGGTGTTTCTTGATGCACGGCAAGGATAAACAAATAAGCTAGACAACCTCTTGCTCCACACTTGCAATTATACACTTGTCCTACGTCATCCGCCTTCTTGTGCTCAAGAGCACAATGGGAAAAGGAATGTTACTGGAGAAACACGTTTTTGTGTTCTGTTTGACGAATGGGCAGCCTACTTTCCTACGGTGTGATTGATTATTGGCTTGTTGTTTTCTCGTCTCTTGTAAAACAGGTCACACAGCCTGATATTTTCCAAGCCAGTGTGTTTTCTTGTGTTCTTGTACTCTACAAACCGGTGCGAATATTTCTATTTATGGTAATCGCCCAATTGTTTATTTTTTTTATTTATTTATTTCTGAATATTTTTTTTTGCTATCCTTCTCTTCTTCTTCTTCATATTATTTTTCCACCTTTCTTTTATATTTACAACATACACTCTAATATTAATAACAATTATAATAACAATGAAGCGATTTACAACTTCTTCCTCAGACTCGGTCTACAAGGCCAAGAATCTTCCTCCTGTTGATGTCACGGTCTCGAGCCCTGTGTTCTATATTGGCCCAGCCACCACTGAGAATCCAATGTCTCATATCCGCCCTAAACTTATGGGCACTGTCCACTTTCATGACCGCAAGATCAAATGGAACCGTGTTACGCTTACCCTCGTGGGTAAAGCAGGACTTTCTATTGATGCCCCACCTTCTGCTCTTCCACGTGATCATGCCTTCAACTCTCACGATCTCCAAGACGAAAATGTCCTTACCCATCTCCAGACCACAGTTCCTGTGTGTGAAATCGAAAAGGAATTGATCTTTTCAGGGGAGGGAAAGATTGATTTTGGACTCCATTTGCCAGCCAACCTGCCCCCAAGTGTCAAGACTGATCATGCATTTGTGGAGTACATGTTGGTGGCCAACTTTTCTGCTGGAACATTCTTCAAGAAGTACCGTATCCAGCGACCAGTCCAGATCTGCCGCCATTATCTGCCTAGTTCGAGTGCAATGATTCCTAGTATGGAGTACCATGGAGTACGAGAGTGGTTCGAATGGTCGGCTGATGTGCCAAAGGCAGTAGCAATTGAATCTGGCGAAATTGTGATTGCACTTCGCTGGAGTGTTGAAAAGGAACTGGTTGAATTGAGCCAAGCAGAACTGAGCCTTGAAGAAGTAGAGACCTACAGGTAAGAATATCATATATACACTTTAAGAATGAATGAAAATCCTTGCTCACAATACACTTTACTACACTATATAGATTCTGTACAAAGGTCGGTGTCCATAGCCTGCCTCCAATGATAACCGCTTTTCCTTCTGCCCCCTACCATCCTTCTGGTGCAACAACCAGCTCAGAGACCCATTTTATCCGTACGCCAATTCCCCTGCAAAAATCATCGACCATCAAACGGCCCGTCCGCACCCACCACTTTAGTCCCTTTATCGAAATTGCCCACAGATGCAAACTCACCCTTCACTTTGACTCACCTGCAATCGAACCCCTCGTGTTGAGGTTCCCCATCATCATCACTGACTATCCTGTCACAAATGACAATAATCTCACCCTGTCTCAAATCCAATCCTCATCAGCATCAGCAGCATCAGCATCAGCAGCAGCAGCATCACAGCCATCCCTTCAAACCTTTCCCATCATGGCAGGTGGAGATGATGGTGCCTATGTTGACTTTGACTTGCCAGAATACACTCCTCGCTACGAACAACGGCCAGACACTCTGTTGACCCATTAGGATGAGCAAGGATTTACTTTTATCTGCATTGCATAACACTACACCACACTACACCTACACACCACACACCACATTACATTACATTACATAACATTTTCATTAGATATAAGCAAACAAACGATCTCTAGACTCTTTCTATTCCCCCATTCATAATCCTAACTCTGTACATATAGCTAAAGAGATTGATGATCTTGTTTCAATTATATAAATATATATATATATGTATAATTACACACATAAAAAATAGTAATAAAAATAAAAATAAAATAAAAATATATATATAAAAAATGATTACTATTGTTTATTAATTTGCTCCAAGACCTGGTTGGCATCCCTGTAGCCCTGTCTATACATCTCCCACACTGCAACACCATCGCTGTCCTCTTCAGCTGTCACCTCGGGCTCCTTTACATAGCCGGTCTGGCCATCCAAGTATGTCATCATCAATGTATTCAGCAACTCCGCCTGGACAGCAGTCAGGCCCGTGCTTGGCTGTTCCCCTATTTCGTCTGTCAGCCCAAACCAGATCTCGCCCAGTTGGCCAAACACAGGGTCAATTCCAAGTAGTTCTGGGCCAATGATTGTGTGTGCCTGGTGGGCAATCCAGAGAGCGTCCTCTAGTCCACGAGTACGGTATGATGGGTGCTTCACCTTTTGATAGGCAGCCGCATTCAGAATCTATAATAAAAGTGGTGTGTTAATTTGGGTTTCTCCAGACCATCCATCCATCATCATCTAATAATCTCTTGCCTTGAGACACTGCTTTCCGAATCGTTCGATTGTTGCGCTAAATCCAAGTGTCTCTAGACCGGGGTAGGACACACTCAGACTATTGACCAACAAGTCGGTTTTCCATACTCCTTCTTCTCGCTTGGCTTCCACAAATGCCTGGAGGGCCTTGCGATGGTCACCTTGACCAAAATAAATCAGCCCACGCGCAACCCGCTTGCCAACCCGCACATAGCTGTCAAATTGACCGAGCACCCAGGACAGCTCTTCGTCTCTCCTGGCCTTGTCATCCTCACGATTCTATTTAATTAATTTTAATTAAAACAATCTATTTTCATCACTGTCGTCTTGTGGCTTACATTGGGATCATGCCAATATAGATCAATATAGTGGTCAAGGGCATCCTTATTGCCTGCTTTGGCCAGGAACAAATGAAAGCTACCATGCCATGAGATATTAATAATAGTAAAAAAATCACCACATGTTTTTTTTTCTTCTTAAAAGAAAAATATACTTGCTGTTCCAAAATCTCTGTCTCTGTGCTCTGATTGGCCACCTCGACCAGCCTTTCCCGCCGTTCCCAGAGTTCATCAAACGGATGAGGGGACAACGGAGCATCAGCCGATCCATCATTAGTATCACTATCCGCATTAGTAGGCCCACATCCCACCGCAGTCCCGACCGAGTCTCCATCCTCAAACACCAGGGATCCTTCCGAAGTCGTGGCACTGATCGGAATCCGCTCGATATTCTGCCAAGCCGTGGCCGAGTAGATTTCGTCTTCAAACTGGGCATTGTCTTGGCAAACAAACGTCTAGAAAGGAAAGAAATGAGTGGCAGTATTGACTTTTTCAATGACTCACCACCAGGTCCATTGGAATCCCTGTCAATGTCTCTGGCACTTCTGCATCGGCCGAGACATAGAACAGCATCAGGGTAGGCATTGTTTCAGCCCTCACTCTTTCTTCGCTCACCGGCTCAACAGCCGCATCACTGAACCGGAACCAATGTGCCTCGGACTCGGTGTGGTTGACTTTAATATAGGCCCATGTGTGTCCCTTGCCGTCTAGGCCATCAGTATGGACAGAGCAATGGAGGTCATAGCGGGCTTTTTGCATTTCTGGCTCACTAAACAGGCTATCTAGACGATGCACAAGCTCCTTTTCTTCATTTGCGAGATCTATTATACCTCTAGAAATTAGATGGCTGGCGGGCTCAGATAACCCCCATTTGATTAGATTACCTTTTAATTCCTCCTTGATATGTTCACTTGCAGACAGAATAAGTGACTCGGTGGCCTCCAACTTGGCTCTGTCCTCAGGAACCTTGGCTGGCTTGGTCTTTAGATAGCTCAGGGTGTCTTGGAGGATGCTCTGGCTAGAGTACTTTAGGTGGTCATCAATCTTGACCTCATTGAGATGGCGTTGTTTGCGTTTGATTTGCGCAATTTCTGTGCGCCATTGCTCAGCCTGCCGATACATTGTCTTTGCATGTGCCTTGTTGGAGGACAGGTACCTGTCGAGGTATATGGTATGGTCTACATTGAATGTCTCTATTGAATCAAAATCAACCGACGAATTTGTTGCTTCGGATCTGTCTTCTAGAGTGACAATCAGGATTGGAGGAATCTGCTCAAATGTCGTGACCTTGCATCTTGTCTGCTCTGTGTCATCACCAGCACCAACACCAACACCGTCGCCAACCACTTCACCATCTGATTCGGCCTTGAAGCTTTCGCTCTCGTACACCAGAGGGTCTAGGCATTCATGGATGTTTTTTGTATTGTACTCGATTCCCAAAGTGTATTGATAAAGTCAAGGACAATGTTAGTAAATATATGTTGCCTTGGTAATCTTTTTATATATAAAAAGAAAAAGGATATGAGGTAGAATATTTCTTCAATCTCGGTCTCTGTAGAGTATTCCACCAGGGCTTTGATTAGGAACAGACTATGAGATGATTGTCATTAGGACCCACAAACATTTATCTTGTATCTTGTATCTTTTCGAGGACTTACTCGCGAAACATGGGTGTTGTCCTTTCTGGCCCTGCTGCCAGACTGTCTGCTTCGATCAGACAGCCAATAAACATGTCCAGGAATCCTACAAAGTAATGGCCATCTATTACAAACCAGTGCTTCCAGTCCATTCTTTCTTTGCCTACCATCCACATTTCTGTCACTGAATTCCCAGTGAGGTGAGGCCATCCTGGCACTCAATGCACGGATCACAGGAGACACATTTCCATAGCGCCTTTTGGACAGGCTCAGGAACCCAAACAGCTTCTGGGTCTCGGCCATGACTATGGTTTGTATATACAGGTATTTTTGTTTTAAAAATAAAGATTCAAGCCAACCCCCCCTCTATTTGTGTGTGTGTGTATTTCTTTTACCTCGAAGGGACATTGGCATTGACACCAGGTCGTTTTCCAACTTGGATTTCAGAGCTGGATTGCTAATATCTGGCCAGCCATCCTCTGTCTCTGCAATCCTCTCTTGCGGCTGAGTATAGCTAGTGCTGTCCTCTTCGTATGTGTCTGGATCCGCTCCAGCCTGGTCCTGGGAATAGATCAAAGGCGACACGGCGTCTCCAAACCCCTTCCAATAGTTCAATGGATTTCCCCACTGGACTGGGGTTGGACGAAAGTCAAGCACAGCCCTTTTGAACAAGGGTATATGGAACAAGGCTTGGAACAGAGCAGGCGTGTACGAAAAGTGGTGCGAAGGAGGACACAGCCCAAGAGGTCTAGAATACAGTATCAATTGTGTGCCTATAAAGTCATTCAAAGGCTCACATGTGTTCCTTGGCCAGTCTGTCGTGTGGATCCTCGGGATCTCTCCATCTGGCCAGAGCAGAGGGCGTATAGGCCTCTTCTGATGATGGCATGGTTGGACCCACGAATGGCACAACTTTCCATTCATCTGGATTGCTAAACTCTACTCTGGCAGACTCTTCGTCGTATTCGCTGTCCTGGAGAACTATAATTTAAATTAGATTAGGGTCGCAAGCTTAAATATATATATATATATGTATGTATGTATGTATATACCTTGAGTAGACCCTGCACTTCCTCTTGTTGAGTCCATCGAGTGCGTGTCTTGGACGATTGCAGTATCCTTTGCATCCCAGACGGGCCATTCATTCTGCTCTTGCCATTCGTTGCTCGTGTCGACAATGGGCGTGGGCTTTATATATATAGTTTTTTTATTTTTTTTATGTTTTCAAGTAAATAAATACATGTGTCATTTAGTTGGGTGAATTCCAAGCAGTGGATCAACATGCTCTTTTAATTCATAGCCATTCCTCACCTCTTCATCGTCTGCATTTCCCGAGAATATGTAGTCTGCCGCACGAGCCACGTCATGATTGTATCGCTAGAGTTTTGGAATTCTTTTTTATTTGTAACAGGCTCATGATAATTGCGAATTTTAACATGCTTTCAATTTTTTTATATATATATATAAATGTAAACTGATTTGGTTTGTCACTTACTGCCAAGGCTTTCTGGGCCTGCTGTTGGCTAATGCCCTACATTCAAGTTTATATTTTTATTTTTATTTTGCAGGTTAACGATACTGAAGAAATATATATATATATATATATATATATATATGTATGTATATATATATAATTTATAAAGAAAGAAAGAAAAAAACAACAGGCATAAATGCCATGCTTTTTTTTAAAATTTTGCTTTACAAGATCCATCAGTTGGCGAATCGCGTCTTCGTAGGTCTCTGTCGACATTGTCTTGGAATCGATTGTTGTAATAGTAGTAGTAATAGTAGTAGTAATGATAATAAAATAAAATAAAATAATAAAAGCAGATTAATATGGCAAAAAGGTCCGAGTTTTAAATATATATGTATTTATGTATTTATGTATATATATATATATAAACATATATACACATAATAAATATGTGGAAAAATAATAAAAAAAAGGGTATTGTAATTTAATCTCTTGGAGAATTCGCGTCACAGACTTGTTATGCCAATGATCAATAATACAAGAACATTGGTGTAGAATAGATATGATGCCAGTTGGATAGCTGTTTTTGGGTGCTACAAGTGCCTGGGTTGATTTGTGATTGTTGGCAAAGAGTGTGTCTTGGAATCCCTTGGCATTATTGCAGGAGAGATTGTTAAAGAGGTTTTTGCTGGGCATAAAAACACGGTAATTACGATTCTTACAATCTTTATTTTTATTTTCGCGACTCTTGCCAATTAACAATGACGGCTGACTGTGGTTGCTGGCCAATCTGATGGGGATGGCTAAAACAGATTAATTACAGTGGCCTTGGGGTAAATAGAGACTTTTGTATCTTGCGCGAGTCTTGATACAACTATATATATATATATATATATATATATATATTTGTATTGACAATGGTTGGCATGGTGCATTTAGCTTAAACTATCGACTTTTCTCGAATTTGTTTCAATTTCATTTGATAAAACTCCGCAAGTACAAAAAAAGTAATAATGGTATTTAACATCTGACATGCTGCGTATAACAATCTCAAATTGTCAATGGATATTTCATATCAGTATGCCTGTTAAAGCATGTTTAGGATCTTTCTTGACAAGCTCATATCTCCCAAATGAGTCCAAGAATGGTCTCGTCTTGGACTATCTAACTAGCCTTGTATCTGGCCTTGAGTATTTGATGCAAAAGTGTGGCCAGATGATTAAAGAGGTTGAACCTGCCATCAAAGGTCACAATGGGCAAGGGTCGGATACAATGGAGGTACAGCATGATATAAACAAGTGCTCGACCCCAAGAGTGCCCGATCTCCACGATGAACTTGAGTGCTTAAAGACCGAGGCAAAAGACTTTAATTTTATTGATCTGCCGTGACGCAAACCGTGTGGCTTTTAGTTTGCCATCAATATAGACTTGAGATAAAGGTCAAAGGAATAATAATGAGTGGGTGGAGTAGGTAGAGAAACTCAAAGAAATAAATGGATGAGAAGCTGTGGCCTTGGGGTTTGATCAGTCTTTCTTGCCATATGTATTACAAGCGGCTCTCTAAATACTTGTGACATTAAATGAACCTCCGGTGAGGATCGTGAGCACTGCGGGCGGTTTAGGGCGAGCCATGACGTCCATGAAACGAGTCACGAACAGTTTTAGGCCCAAAAAAAAGAGATAGTGAGAGGGTTGACATCAAAGTCGAATTCTGGTTGCTAAAAAGGTTGATTTTTTATTATTTTATTCAGATAAATAAATAATAATAATAATAATAATATAAAAAAAAAATAGGTCAAGGAAACCAAACAGAGAAAAAAAATAGCTATATAGCATATATATAATTTCTATTTTATTATATTTTTATTTGCACCATGAAAAAGAAGAAGGTACAACTTGCAAAGCATTTTCCGTTTTAAACAAACCACCCCGAGGTGAAACATTTACTAAGAGGAAAAGGGATGGGTTATGGTAAATAGGTGCTCTTGATGGGCAAGAGTGGATCTGGAAAGACATCCATGAGGTCAATTATCTTTAGCAACTACATTGCTCGGGATACTCGGCGTCTTGGGGCTACAAGTAAGATTGCCAATCAGCTCTAGTTTTTTTTCTTGGTGGACTGACAATATGTTTTATATAGTTGATGTCGAACATTCCAATGTCAAGTTTCTTGGCAATCTAGTACTCAATCTATGGGATTGTGGAGGGTAAGGCATCCAATTAGACAAAAAATAAATAAAAATAAATGTGTGAATGCAGACAATATAAAAGGAGGATACTAAAATGCCATTTAGACAAGAGGCATTTATGGAAAACTACTTTGCATCCCAGCGTGACCGAATTTTTAAGAATGTAGAGGTGCTGATCTATGTATTTGATGTCGAGAGTCGTGATTGGGAAAAGGATCTGCATTATTACCAATCGTGCCTGGATGCCATTCTGGCTAATTCCAAAGATGCTCGCATCTTTTGTCTGATTCACAAGATGGACCTGGTCCCAGAACACCAACGAGAACAAGTAAGGTCCATGACAACCATGGCAGACTTGTTTGGCTAATAAAGCCCTATAGATTTATGACGAGAGGATTAGAGAACTGAGCACAAGGTCTGAACCACTAAACATCCGAGGCTTCAGGACATCGATTTGGGACGAGACCCTTTATGCGGCAAGTAGATGAGGGAGGAGGAGGGGGGAGGGATTAGAGTCATGGTTGTTTTTGTTTCTTTTGCTGATGCCTATTGTCTATCCATAGGCGTGGTCACAGATCGTTCATTGTTTGATACCAAATATCCGGGTACTAGAGTCCCATCTTGATCACTTTTGCAGGACATGCGATGCAGACGAGGTAGTGCTATTTGAGCGCACTACATTTCTGGTCATTGCAAATGCAGCGACGATTAAGCACCAGGATCTACATCGATTCGAAAAGATTAGCAACATAATCAAGCAGTTTAATCTCGGCTGCAGTCAGTCCCAGACTCGGTTCAAGAGTATGGAGATTCGAGGAAGTTCGTTTACTGCATTTATCGATGTCCTGACCAACAATACCTATGCAATGATTGTCATGTCGGATCCCACAATTCGTAAGTATTTGGTTTGGGCTTCAAAGGGTTCTCTAATTGGTTTTTTTCTTAATTAGAGTCTGCGGCCACATTACTGAATATTGCAGCAGCAAAGAAGCATTTTGAGAAATTGGAAGGGGCCCAGTAAATAATCATCATAATAATATAATAATGTGAATGGAAATATAAAAAGTGTGTTGGATTTCTATCCAAAAAACAATAATAATTATGTGTGTATATGATTCATGCGCTTATTGGGGGGAGATTAAAAAGCAATACAAAAAAAAATACAGAGAGACAAGTAATAAAATTCCGTAATTCTGTGATTCTGTAATTCTTTGTAATTCTTTGTAATTTCTTGTAATTCTCCAAAGTCAATATTCTTTATTTTTTGAGAGAGATCGACCCAAAAGGCTTGTGGGGTATGACGAACCTGATAATCATGGATAAATAATAACAATATATATATATATATATATATATTTGTTGCCTGCAATTTCTGGCCGTGAAAATCATTCAGAGGAACCAATACAAACCTCTTCCTACACCTCCACAGCCCAAAAAAAGTAAGAAAAAAAAATAACAATAAAAAAAAAAAAAAAAAGAGGGAATAAGAAAGTAAGTGACTTTTGTCACCCCCCTTTCTCAAGTCCCCGCCTCATATCATTGGCGTAACCAAAAAATTTGTAGTTTTTGAATGTTCACGCCATGTCCGCTTACCATACACGACGGACATTTGCAAAGCGTGATCTCTTACCGACACATAACAATGGACCACAAAAGGGTAAACAGATTCGAGAGAAGAGGAGAAGATGATGCTGACATGATGGTGTAGAGGACACAATCTTCCATCTGAGCCGGAAGCAATTGTCACTGATTGTCCTGGTGGTCCAGAACAGCACACTGGTCTTGATGATGCGGTATTCTCGCATCATACAACGCCCTGATCAGTCAATGTACGTTGCATCCACCGCTGTTTTCTTGGCCGAGGTTCTCAAGATAATCGCCTGTCTGGCAGTCATGTACCATCAACAAGGCAGCTGGAAAAACTTTCGGCAAATGGTCCAAGAAGACATCTTGGCCAAGCCTCGCGACACCCTCACGATGCTGATTCCTTCGGGACTCTATGCACTTCAAAACAACCTGCTCTATGTTGCACTCAGTAATCTCGAGGCGGCCACGTTTCAGGTCACCTATCAGATGAAGATCCTCTCGACAGCATTATTTTCGGTCCTATTGTTGGGAAGGTCTTTACCCCGTGAGCGCTGGTTTGCCTTGGTATTATTGATGGTGGGCGTCACTTTGGTCCAGTCCCAGAGCATCCAGAGTGAACCAAGTCAGTCTGACGAACAGAGCCCTATTGTTGGCCTGCTGGCTGTGCTGACGAGCTGCGTGTCTTCTGGTTTTGCTGGCTGCTATTTTGAAAAGATCCTAAAGACCTCTGATACTTCCATGTGGGTGCGCAATATCCAGTTGGGCTTGTCTGGAGCATTCTTTTCACTGGTGGGCATGATTGCCTATGACCGAGAGATTATATGGACAGGTGGTATGCTCCAGGGATATGACTGGTTGACCTGGGTGGTGGTAATGAACCAGGCTTTGGGTGGATTGCTGGTGGCCATTGTGGTCAAGTACGCTGACAATATCCTAAAGGGATTTGCTACCAGTCTGTCGATTATTGTCTCGGGAATCATCAGTTTCTATTTGTTTGATTTCCAACCAACTATCCCCTTTGTTCTCGGTGCAACAACCGTCATGGTCTCTTCCTATCTTTACGGCATCGATTTCAAGACTGCCATTAAACCCCACTAATCGTGTACATTATGTAACATAGCATTTAGTCCTTTTTATTATTATTTGTATTTTTGTATTATTCTCGAGCTTCCTTGTGAACAAAAAAAAAGCAACAACAACGATAAAGGACAACCACTAATTCATAGTAAACAGTCAAATAAAAATATAGAATAGAATACGATATTTTTTTGCATCTTTTAAACCCTTCAAATCCAACCATTCTTATATATTTTTGACTAATATATTATCATGTTGATTCGCCATTTAATCCGGATTAGGCAATTTGGGGGCTGTGCCGAAAAGTGGGATGTCCGAACAAGAGGATGGGCTTATATATATATATTTATATATTTATATATATATATACGTTTGACAACAAAACCGATGTTTTCAAGTGACGTCACGTACAACGCAAACCATTTTTTTTGATTCCATTCGCCCTTGCATCCATCCGCACCCTCTTTTCCATCCATTCCAAGAACGGCACTATGGGTAAGTCGACTCAGACCGTGATAAGCATCAATCCTATTGATTGATGGTCTTGGGTATTGAACAGTTTACTAACTATATGGTTTAGTGGTATGTAGACAACTTTTTGCAAGGCACAAAGTGTCTAGTGAAATAACAAGACTATTTCTAATCTATTTATATTGTAGAACTTTACTATTGAGGAGATCCGTGATCTCATGGACAAGGTTACCAATGTCCGTAACATGTCCGTCATTGCTCACGTCGATCACGGCAAGTCTACCCTGACTGATTCCCTTGTCTCCAAGGCCGGTATTATTTCTGCTGGTCGTGCTGGTGAGACCCGTTTCATGGACACCCGCAAGGATGAACAGGAGCGTGGTATTACTATCAAGTCTACCGCTATTTCCATGTACTTCCAGATGGAGAACCCTGATGACATTAAGGAGATCAAGGGCCAAAAGACCGATGGTTCTTCCTTCTTGATCAACTTGATCGATTCCCCCGGTCACGTTGATTTCTCTTCTGAAGTTACCGCTGCCCTCCGTGTCACTGATGGTGCCCTTGTCGTCGTCGATTGTATCGATGGTGTCTGTGTCCAGACCGAGACCGTCCTTCGTCAGGCCTTGACTGAGCGCATCAAGCCCGTCATTGTCATCAACAAGGTCGATCGTGCTCTTCTTGAGTTGCAGTTGGGCAAGGAGGAGTTGTACAACGTAAGTTTTTTTGGTCTTTGGGTCAGTCTTGTCAATTGAAATCTAACAAAAAAAATGTATTGTTGAATAGACCTTTGCCCGTACCATCGAGTCCGTCAACGTCATCATCTCCACCTACCTCGATGAGGCTCTTGGTGATGTCCAGGTCTACCCCGAGCGCGGTACCGTTGCCTTTGCCTCTGGTCTCCACGGCTGGGGTTTCACTCTCCGTCAGTTCGCCGTCCGTTACTCCAAGAAGTTCGGTGTCGATAAGGAGAAGATGATGCAGAAGCTCTGGGGTGAGAACTACTTCAACCCCAAGACCAAGAAGTGGTCTTCCAAGTCCACTGATGCTGCTGGCAAGCCCCTCGAGCGTGCCTTTAACATGTTCATCCTCGACCCCATCTTCAAGATCTTTGACTCTGTCATGAACTTCAAGAAGGACCAGGTCACCACTCTTCTCGAGAAGCTCGAGATCAAACTCAAGGCTGAGGAGAGAGATCTTGAGGGCAAGCAGCTCCTCAAGGTTGTCATGCGCAAGTTCTTGCCCGCTGGTGATGCTCTCTTGGAGATGATCTGTATCCATCTTCCCTCCCCTGTCACTGCTCAGAAATACCGTGTTACCTCCCTCTACGAAGGTCCCATGGACGATGAGTGTGCCATTGGTATCAGAGACTGCAACCCCAACGGTCCCTTGATGCTCTACGTCTCCAAGATGGTTCCCACCTCCGATAAGGGTCGTTTCTACGCTTTCGGTCGTGTCTTCTCCGGAACCGTCCGTGCCGGTCTCAAGGTCAGAATCCAGGGTCCCAACTACGTCCCCGGCTCCAAGTCCGACCTTTCCGTCAAGTCCATCCAGCGTACCGTCCTCATGATGGGACGTAACGTCGAGGCCATTGATGACTGCCCTGCCGGTAACATTATCGGTCTTGTCGGTGTCGATCAGTTCTTGGTCAAGTCCGGAACCATCACCACCTCCGAGGTTGCCCACAACATGAAGGTCATGAAGTTCTCTGTCTCCCCTGTCGTCCAGGTTGCCGTTGATGTCAAGAACGCCAACGATTTGCCCAAGCTCGTCGAGGGTCTCAAGCGTCTTTCCAAGTCTGACCCCTGTGTCTTGACCTTCACCTCTGACTCTGGTGAGCACATTGTTGCCGGTGCTGGTGAGCTCCATTTGGAGATCTGTTTGAAGGATCTCGAGGAGGACCACGCCCAGGTTCCCCTCAAGTTCGGTGACCCCGTTGTCCAGTACCGTGAGACCGTCACTGCCGAGTCCACCATCGACTGTCTTTCCAAGTCCCCCAACAAGCACAACCGTATCTTCATGCGTGCTCTTCCCCTTGACCTTGATCTTGCCAACGAAATCGATGCTGGCAAGATTGGTCCCAAGGACGATTTCAAGATCCGTGCCCGTACTCTCGCTGACAATTACAATTGGGATGTTACCGAGGCCCGTAAGATCTGGTGTTTCGGTCCTGATGGCACTGGCCCCAACTTGTTGATCGATGTCACCAAGGCCGTCCAGTACCTCAACGAAATCAAGGATTCCTGCGTTGCCGCTTTCCAGTGGGCCACCAAGGAAGGTCCCGTTGCTGAGGAGAACATGCGTGGTATCCGTTTCAACATTCTCGATGTTGTTCTCCACGCTGATGCTATCCACAGAGGTGGTGGACAGATCATCCCCACCTGTCGCCGTGTCATCTACGCCTCAGTCTTGACTGCCACCCCTGGTATCCAGGAGCCCGTCTACCTTGTCGAGATCCAGTGCCCCGACTCCGTCATTGGTGGTATCTACTCTTGCCTCAACAGACGTCGTGGTACGGTCATCTCTGAAGAGCCTCGCGTCGGTACCCCCATTGTCACCGTCAAGGCTCACTTGCCCATTAACGAGTCCTTTGGTTTCACCGCCGATCTCCGTGCTGCCACTGGTGGCCAGGCCTTCCCCCAGGCTGTCTTTGATCACTGGGATAGAATGAGCGGTAACCCTCTCGAGCCCGGAAACAAGGTCTACGACATCATCCGTGCTGTCCGTAAGAGAAAGGGTCTCGTCGAGGATATCCCCGGTCTCGACAAGTACTACGACAAGCTCTAAGCTCTGTTGTGCCTCATCTTTTAAAAAAAACCATTTTTTGGGTGGTTTGTGTTTTTTGAATTGTATCTATGTGTGTGTATGTGTGTGTGTGTGCACTAGAAATGCAATGCGAACAAATTTATTTTGAAAATATATATTTATAAAAAATATATGTGTCTTGCATTTAACAATCATAATAATAATATTAACAATAATATTAACAATAACAATAACAATAATAATAACAATAATGATAATAATAATAATAATAAATTCAAGTGTTTATTTTTTAATACATTGATGTTGTAAAATAGATAGATGGATGGATAGAAAGAAGGAAGGAAGGAAGGAAAAAATATGGGTTTAATGTTAATGACTGGAAAGGGATGATTCTCGAAATAGCTGGTCTTTGATGGTCAGTGGTATTGATTCCCAATGCGGATGACTGGGAGACTGCCAAGACCGTTTGCGTTTGAGGGGAATTGGGCTGGCCAGATGCTGTTTGGCTTGCTTGGAAGCAATGGTGGCCAGAGAAGGCACCTTTTGAAATAACTGGAGTTCATAGGCAAGCACCCGTCGCTTGGTAGACACATAGAGACACTTTCCGTGGTGCGACCATTGGATACCATTGATCTTGGCCAGGATGCGTAGTCGACGATCCTTTTCGCCACGAAAGGAGACTAGGGATATTTCATGACGAGCAGCCGAATGGTTGTTTTCCCACTGAACGGTGTGGAAATAGCCATACCGGTTGGTGAACACAAGCAGGTTTTCTAAGAGAGGGTGGAATTGGATCGCATAGGTGTAGCCCGCACTGTCAATGGTCCTGATGATCTGCTGCTGACTGACGTCCCAGACGAGTACACAGTGGTGTGAATCAGAAGTGTGTGCGAATTGGGTTGAAGAAGTGTTCCAGGCAACGTATTGGGATGAGTAGGCCAGGGCGGGTGTGGTGGTAAAGGAGCCCAGCTTTGTTGTGGATATCGGTAGTCTCGTGGGAGAACCAAAGGTGACTGAGTTTCCGAGCCGGATGTCGATGAAAAAGACGGCATAGTCATCCCCGACACAAACCATGTGTTTCCCGTTTGGACTGACCTGGGCATCGTTGATAGGAACCCGGTCAAAATGGCGAAGGTGACTGTGCTGCTTGACTGAAGCGAGGTTGCCATGGCACCCAGAGTGAGGGGGCAGGCTGTAGATCAATACGCCTGCTTCGTTGAGGCACACAATCAAGAGGTGTTGGTAGATTCCTGGCTCGAGTTCCCAGCGAAAGATCTGGACTGAATTGGTCATGAGCATGATATTGTTTTTGCCCTTGAACTTGGTTCCCCAGATCTTGATGGGCTGTTTGCGGTCCATGCAGCAATAAAGTTCAAACTCGCCCTCTATTCCACCGATCGCCATGTAACCGTATTTCTGGGCCAGGCAGAGTGGCTCGAATCCGAGAGCTAGATAGGCGTCCCCGGCCGGCAGGGCTGGGTAGTCTTGTCGGCGAACGTACTTTGTGAACCGCTTGAACTTGTCTGGACAGACAGTGTTTGGAAGGTTGTCCCGTTTGGGAGGATGTACAGAAGACGCATGGGTTTCAATAAAGGTTTTTTTTTTGGTTGGTGGTGGGACAAGCGACTGATTAGAAGAAGTTTCTAGCCAGGTCGTCTGTCGAGGGCTGGTGATCTTTTTTTTTATTGTTCGAGGTTGGGGAGGCCGGCCACACTCGAGAATCCTGTCTCGGTAGACGGCAAACAGCTGCTCTTCTAGGCCATAATTCGATACTACGAGGCACATTGCGTTTGCACTCTGGTCATGGTTTGTTGTGGAACGGCTACAGGGGAGCTGCCTAGGCCAACCACGATCCTTGCGCCAGAAACTCGGCCCGGGTTGATGTCTGGCCGCGTGGTGGTGTCGTATGAAATGAGTTAGGCGAATGTCGTTTGATTGCCAGGTGTAGTCGTTTGTGCTGTGGAGGTCTTCGTCCCACATATCGAATCCAAGGGTGCGTGAAGGAGGTTCGTCTGATAGTTCTGAGCAGTCGCTGTCTGGATCATCAGTGTCTCGGTAGTTGGGATCTCGTGGGCCAATAAATTCGTAGTCTAGTGAGTAGTCCGAGTCGCTGTCAATGTCGTTTGGATCAGAGGAAGAGGTTTGGTGATTTGGATCTGCCATCAGAATTTGATGTTGAATGTATATATATATATATATATACATACACACACACACACAAATATAAATATATATATATATAATAAATTTATATTTATATTTAATGTAATGTAATGTATAAAGAATATATATATATATATATATATATATATATATATAAAATATATATATATAAAAAGAGAGAGAGAGAGAGTATGTATGTATGTATATGTATATATGTATGTATGTATATATAGATGTATATATAGATGTATGTACGTATGTGTGTATGTATGTGTGTATGTATGTATGTATGTATGTATGTATATGTGTAGGTGTTGGTGTAGGTGTTGGTGTGTAGGTGTGTAGGTGTGTAGGTGTGTAGGTGTATGTATGTATATGTGTGTATCTATCTATCTGTGTGTGTGTGTGTGTGTGTATATTTATATATATATTTATATATAATTATACAATTATATATCTATATATATATATAATAGATAAAATATATATATGTATATGAGTATAGGTATGGAGATATAGTGTATAGAGGGAGAGAGGTGTGGGTATAGGTGTAGGTGTGTAGGTGTGTAGGTGTGTGGGTGGGTGTAGGTATAGGTGTGGGTGTGTATGTATATATGTATTTATATAAAAGAATATATATATATACATATATATATGTATATGTATACACTCTTTAAATACTAGTTAATCTGTACAGGTAAAATGGTTTCTACAGCGTGTATTTTATTGACTATAAAATATCAATATTATTAGGATGATCAAGAGAAAGAAGAGAAGTTGAATAGACGAGTTGATTTGAATTAAAGAGATCTTGGATTCTGAATTCCAAATTATTCCAAACAAGGAGCTTTAAAATAAATAATAATAATAAATAATAATAATAAATAAATAAATAACTAAAAAGAAAGAAAGGTGCGGTGCATTGGGGGGGTTTAATAGAAATATATAACATAAAGAGGGAGAGATTGGCTAATTGAGAAAATTGGGGTGTAAAGAGGGGAACAATGAGAATCAGAACATTTTGGTAACATGTAAAGTATATATGTATATTTCTTTAAATCTTTTTAAGCTTGACACTCCCCCACCCTCCCCACCCCCCAAAAAGAAAAACCCCCCTTCTTTCCTCTAATAGATCCAAGATGCTTCTTCTTCTCATTTGGTCATGTAACACACAAAAGAAGGTTTTGTTGTTATTGAAATCCAAATAAACATTCGGAAGCCTGTGAGCCAAGATAGACAGCCAAATAGACAGAAAAATAACAACAGAATAGATTTAACCTCGAGCACGTGACACATAAAGATTATCCTTTTCCAGGTCCCAAACAACAGTGGCAAAAATATTATTATCATTATTTGTTATATCCTATTACCAAGATGCAGAGTCTCATTCGTTCTTTGATTTCCATCCCAATTCGCCCAACATTCATACGTAGATTCACTACAGAGGTTATAGATCCCCTTTCTGGGGCAACCCTCAAACAGGCTAATGACGGTGAGTTGAACATAACCGACCGGGCCATAAAGGTAAAAGGAGATAAAGATAAAGGCTATGTGGTTGAATGCTAATTTTATAACTAGCAATTAACAATGATCGCCCAACGAGACAATGAACACGATCACTTTTTACGTGTAATGGTAGAATCAGGTGGTTGCCATGGATACCAAAATAAGATGGAACTCACAAAAAAGATTGACGAAGACGACATGTAAGCTTGTTATTCTTTTCTTCTTTAAATTGCATTATGAACAGCAAGTAATAAATCATATTGTAGTGTGTTTGAGAAACAAGGTGTCCGAGTGGTCGTAGACGGTGTGTCACTTCAGTTTATCAGAGGTTCAAATGTTGATTTTGTAGAGGAATTGATCGGATCTACCTTTCAGGTTGTTGACAATCCAAATGCAAAACATAGCTGTGGGTGCAATATCTCTTATGATATTGACATTGACATGCTCACTACAAATTAATTAGCCATGGTTTTTTCTTTTTTTCTTTTTTAAATCGATATTGTCGGAGAATAAATATATTTCCATTATGGCAATAAATTGTTCTTCTTCTCGAATAAAAACATTGTGCGATTTTTATAGTTGTGAATTTTTGCCATTCAGGCACATCTTTGAAATGCACTTGGTGCTAAAAGTAGAAAGACCCTATTGAAAGAGCATGTATAAATACAATACAATACAATACAATACAATACAATACAATACAATACAATACAATACAATATAATATAATATAATATAATATAATATAATATAATATAATATAATATAATATAATATAATATAATATAATATAATATAATATAATATAATATAATATAATATAATATAATATAATATAATATAATATAATATAATATAATATAATATTCATGTATGTTTGTATGTATATATATGTATATGTACAATAAATATGTATATGATATTTAATATATATAAATGGATTGTATCCAATAAATAATAAAAAGCTAATATGTGTGTAATATCTTGAGCCTCAAAAATCAAGGTTAGACAGCATGATTATTATGTGTTGTTGAACGATCGATCATAGTAATTACATTCGCGTGTCTTGATCGCTGGTTAGATCAAAGCCTTTTAGGGACTTACTCAGCTTTAATCTATATTACATTATCAACGTGTCTGACACAAAAAAGTAATATTTTAACTGGGTCACTGGTACAGCAATAATTAATATTGTTTTCGGGATATTTTTGTACTTTCCTATATTCCCTATATTTGTTTTAAAAGGACGTTTAAATCGATCAAAGAACTGCTAGTCTGCTCAAGGTACAGACCAGCATGCTTTCATGAACTCATTTAGCCGGATCGTATCCGAATATGTTCTCCTTTGGCCGGGTGAAATGGATTTAGAATTCTGAATGAAAAGAATACAGGTTTTATAAAGATACCATGGGTAACACTCTACTCAGCCAGTTTTTGTTGTTGTTTTTTTATTTATTTATTTGCGTATTATAATATCTGAGAAGCTATGATTGAATCTGTAATACGCCTTGACATGTCAATTCAACCCCCCAAGTTTCTGTTTATCGTCTCAATGGCCTTTAATACCATTCCCATCGTTCTATATTGCATTTAACATTCCCAATAGAAGCACTTGTGCGTCTTACAAGCTGTTTCTCATCAGTCCTGTTCGATACAATGATTGTCTTTTTTAATAATAATAATAATAATAATAATGATAATGATAATGATTTTTTTGGTCTCATCTTCATTACATGCACCTCATCAGTCCTAAGACACAAGGCTAAAAGAAATACAGCAGTCCAGAGGTCCTTTTTGACTTTATATAATCTATTCAGTGTCTTTAATCATCTTTACCTGTAACCACCATTGAAGAGTACAAGTATATAGGCATTACAATATGCATCTAATGTGGGACGAGACCCAAGCGGATAGATATACTTTGCTTTCAAACCCAAAAGAAAAAAAAAAGAGTCATTTTGGAAACAAGATCCGTGAATAGGTCATTGTTTAACATTTTTGGTCAAATGTGTCTTTACGATCGAAAGTTAATATTGCTTGACGTGATGAACGGACTGGAAATATATATATATATTATATTTCTTTCCTCAAAAAAAAAGGGGGGGTTTGCAGGTCATTCTTCATTTCTCGATTCCAAAGGCCAAAGAGGCGCGCGGGGTGCTTGATAAGGAGTAATCAAAGGCCGTCAGAGTTCAAGTCAATTCAACCGTTTCCAAATCTTTATTGTAATTATCATTTTACCAAATAGAAAGAGGGTCGATCGTGAAATGAGCCATGCAACACCTTGGTCATCGTACCAGACACTTTATTTTTCATTCATATACAACTTTACAAAGCACATCTTGGTTTTTAAAAATGTTTTGGTCAAGAGCCTTAGATGACCACCTTTTGTCTCTCTCTCTGAACTACCATCTAGTGAAATATTGGCAAAGTATCAAGCTTCCCCCTCCCCCATATACACATTTATAGTTATTTTATTTTGATTCTTCCTGTTGTGTACCGATGGAATAGGGCTTGGGACGCATGGACCCTGTTTGGTTCAAGCGGGTCCACATTCCCTGTGCCATATGAACCACAGAAGGTGGTAGGCCTGATAATAAAACATCTTAATGCCAAACATCTTGAAAAAATATGATATTATAATGCTTGCTTACCAGCCAATTGAGCCACCTTTAGTCCATGAGATTGAGTACACACACCTGGTCGAACATGATGCAAAAATGTAAAACTACCGTCCTCACTCTCGTGTAGACTGGTCATAAAACATTTGATCTTATCAAAGGCAGAGTTCTCTTTGACATCAAGCTCTTTGGCCAATTCATGATAATGGGTTGCAAACAGCGTCCTACAGCCAATTCGACTGCAGAGATCATAGAGAATCGCATAGGCAAGTGAGAAGCCATCTGTAGTGGATGTTCCTCTACCGACTTCATCCATAATGACCATTGAGCGTGCAGTTGCCTGTTGCAATATCGTGGCTGTCTCGACCATCTCGACCATAAATGTCGATTGATCCTGGGCAAGGTTGTCAGATGCACCAACTCGACTGAATATTCTGTCTGTGATCCCAATATCTGCACGTTTTGCAGGCACAAAGCATCCAATATGGGCCAGAAGAACAATAACTGCATTTTGACGCAGGAAGGTACTCTTTCCTCCCATGTTAGGGCCTGTGAGCAGCCAGACACTCTGGTCCTGTCCAAGGTAAAGATCATTTCTTACAAACTCGCGTCCTTTGCGAGCCAGGTGTGCTTCTACTACCGGGTGTCGGCCCTCGACAATCGATGTCTGGTTTGCCAGGCTGAGATTTGGTCTCACGTAGCGTTTTTCACGCGAAAGCCAAGCAAAGGAAGTAAGGACATCCAGTTGTGCCATTGTTCTGCAGCTGTCAAGTACTGTAGAAGATTGGTCGAGTATCCGCTGAACCACTTGTTCAAACACTTTTCTTTCCATTTCCACCAACAGGTTCTGGTTTGTTTCTATCTGGACCGACAATGGCGTCCAGAAATCGGTCTGGTAACGATGCTTGCTTTTGGTTTTATTGACGAGGGTGCAGGCATAGATTGTTGTGAGCTTCTCGGCCTGGGATGCGTTCAATTCAACGATATGTTTGTAAGGACCTTGGCTCACAAGGGTGACTGAATTGCCACATATTGCCTTTAGTTCACTGGAAATCTTGTCTCGGTTACTTTCGAGTTCATCAAGACGTTTGTGTATCTTTTTTAGCTCTGGGTTAAAGTTACGGTTCACATATCCAAATTCTCTTTCTCTTTCTTTTTCTGGAATCCAGATGGGATTTACAGCACTCTGAATAAACTCAACAAGGTCCTGGTGGGGATCTAGGGTCTGGAATAGCCTCTTTACTGCTGATGCATGTTTGCCAAGTGGTTTGACATCAAACACCAAAGACATTTGGTTCTGCAGTGCTCTTATTGCCTCGAATGTACTGCTAATCTCAACCAGATCAGACCTTTGCCCACGCCGGACTGCTAGGCGCTGGAGGGCCCGTTGTGCGTCTGTGCTCAAATGGAGGGTGCGACGGATGCCATTCAGGATATGAGGCTCTGATTCAAAGAACTCTACTATATCTAGCCGTGTGTTGATTCGTCCCATGGATGTGAGTGGTGATGTCAGCCAGCTGGTCAGTAACCTTGACCCGGCGCTTGTGATTGTACAGTCTATGGTTCCCAGCAGACTGTCTGCTCTTCTGCCATCTTTGAGACTCCGGACGATCTCTAATGATCCCATTGCTGCACTGTCGATCCGCAACATTGCTTCCGGACTAAACCGTACCGGACGCTGTAGTCTTGGGCGCTCCCCCATGTGAGTGCTGTCGACATAGTGCAAGAGTGCCATGGCGGCTGCTACATCTGGACCACTCGACACATCTGCTTCTTCTTCCTTTTCAAAACAAGTGCTGGTGGTATCTGTTGGATCTGTACTGATGATTTCCTTTAAGAATTCTTGGCCTTTCTGAGAATCAAAGGTTGAATCAGACTGATAAGTCAGGGCCACAGAAGGGTCTTGGCTCAGGATATGTACGATTGGATGGTTGTCTATGCCTGTGCGTGGTTTCATCCATGTGGGAAGAATAACTTCGCGTGGTCGAATACGTGCCACATCGTCTTTGAATGCTTGTAATTGACTCTGCTGAAGGACAAACTCTCCAACAGACAAATCGATCCATGCCAGCCCAACTTCATCGCCATCCTGTCCATCCTGTCCATCCTGTCCATCCTGTCCAACAGCTGAAACAGACGGCAGGACGGCCAAGAGATAGTTGCTAGATGTTGCGTCTAGGAACCTCTCTTCAATTACGGTGCCAGGTGTGATGATTCGTGTTATACGTCTCCGTTTTCCCATGATAGATCCATCGTCCCTAGTGGCTGTTCCATGCTGTTCACACAGGGCTACCCTGCATCCCAGCTTGTTTACGAGCATGTCTAAATAGCGATCCAAAGACCGTAACGGAAATCCCGCAAAATCAACGGTTACACCTGATGCCATGTCCTTCTTTGTCAACTTGAGATCCAGTTGGGCTGCGTAATGAGTAGCATGAGATTCATAGAGCTTTGGTGCAATAGTAACAACCAGGGCT
The DNA here is from genome assembly GCA_022702545.1 of Phycomyces nitens. NCBI lineage: Eukaryota > Fungi > Mucoromycota > Mucoromycetes > Mucorales > Phycomycetaceae > Phycomyces > Phycomyces nitens. The sequence continues at coordinate 2,800,686 of JAHRBC010000006.1, read as the reverse complement.
TAGGAATACGAAAACACACACACACACAAAAAAAAGGGGGGAGCACAAAAACAATAGTAAAAAGCGTATAATGCAAAAAAAGGGGGAGGCAATTGTCATTTGAATTTGTCAAGAAAAATAAATTTTTTTACCTCGTAAAAGTCTCCAACTTGAATCAACAGTACACACAATGGATACTTTTTTGTGTATTCTCGTACGGTATCCAGGACTATGGATCCAGTTGCGACCTGTCTTAATTCCAATGGAGGCAATGGCGGAGGCAATTCAGCAAACAATTCCTCGGCATTGGCATTGGTGATGCGTTTGTGGATTGGTGGTGAATTACTCAATAGACGAGATAAAACAACTGGTCGGATTCGGGCAAGATTAAGACGTCTGCAGTGTCTAAGCATTGGTGTTTCTCTATAACCAATTCTGTCTCTTTTGTGTTTGTTTGGACAGCAATATATACATATGTGTATGTGTATGTGTATATACGTGTATATATATATATATATATATTTGCTTTTAAAAAAAAAGGTGTTTAAAGCAAAGCAGCAAGACGATGCAAACAAACAAAAAACAAGACGTGACAGCGAAAGCCTATCTTTATTTCACTACCTTGGCTTGCTTTATAAAACATGACAAGATTTTATGGTTGTTCTCTACCCTTTTTTTAAAATAATAATAATAAAAAGATGGGCAGTGGATTACTGCTATGAAGCTTTCAAGCAAATTTCTTGCCAAACATGATCAATTGAAGCTGGTCATAGCCAGAGAGAACACCAGCACCGGCAATACCACGAAGAACATTGGCACCTGCGCCCTTGAAGAGAGATCGTATGCCTTCCTTGGCCATAATTTCTCTTAGAGCATGGAAAGCAGAGTCATATTTGACAGCAGCACCCGAGGTCATCATCATTCTACGGCGAACAGTGTCAGTGGGGTACGAGACTAAATCATAAAATGCATGTCAATAAAGCCATCTGTGAATCTCTTTTTCAAAAAACATAAACAACTTACTAAGACTGGAACTAGTGGTAACAGCCCAGCCAAGCAGGAAAGTAGCCAAGAAACTGCTTTGGAAATCCTTGGGCATAATAGGCTTGATCGAGTCGTACATGCCAAAGTAGAGACCACGGTAGATGATGATACCAACACAAGACACATTAAAACCACGGTAGAGACCAGCAATACCATCAGAGGCAATGGTCTTGCGATAGACATCAATGAGGCCCTTGAACTGACGCTCGCCACCATTCTTGGATGACTTGGAATCGTTGGCTAGGCGAGTACGGGCGAAATCGAGAGAGTAGACAAAGACGAGCGAAGAGACACCAGCAGCACTTCCAGAAGCAACATTGCCAGCCACCCAGGGCCAGTAGCCATCTTTCTTCTTGTCCTTGTTGAACATGAGCTTGAATTGATCTTTAAATGCAAAATTGAGGGCCTGAGTGGGGAAGTAGCGGATAACATTTGCGGTGTTTCCACGCCACATGGCAGCCACGCCTTCGTCCTTGAGTGTACGAGCGAAACAGTCTTTGATACCCTTGTAAGGAGTATCAAGGCGACCCTGCTTGATCATCTCATCCTGGTTTTGGATCAAGAGCTTGACACGTTCGATTGGAGCAGCAGCAGTCTTGGAGACGGCGGCAGAGACACCACCCATCAGGAAATTCTAATTATTGAAATTGGTATATGAGATTCAAAGAGTGATTGATCTATAGTACACACAATAACAAACTTGTTGGAGTCTTGGGTACTCATGATAAAGTAAAAAAGAGAGGGGTGAATAAAAGAGGTAGATTAAGGTCTTTTTTCTTTTTGAAGCCGTGCGCGACAATGATCTTTATACTCTTTTGCAAATATCTGATATTTTCATTTTTGAAATAATATATTGGTACCCGCCATCACATGAAGCATGGGGTTAAAAGGGCTTACAAGGCTATTCTATTTGCAAGGAACAAAACTACAGGGGTATGTTGAATGGCATAGGACGCTCCAATGCCAGTGTCTGTTTTCAAGAAACGAATTGGTAGGTGTACAACCGCAGTATCCAGATTGTAGGATATGAGGATCCAGGGTGTCTAGAAAAAGGGTGAGATCGGAAAGCCGTTGATCAGAAGCCCTGTCCGGTACCTCTTTAGGACACTAAAGAGACTCTATCTACTGGACACAAGGCGAGAATGACGTTTGGGAATATAAAAAGATTATAAGATTTAATAAAATGGTCAAGGATGGTAAAATATACCGATGGAGGGTCCGGGTGTTGTAGGGAAATGAAGATCTCTGGGATTATTTTAAATTGTATTTTACATGGAAAATATCGTTTAAAGCAAGTCTGTGCTCTTGCCCCGAAACTTAAGATGAATTCCCAGTTACAAGCTTCTCGAATTGTTCTCGAGATTGCTGACCCTATGATTTCCGAATATTTGCCATGCAGTGCAAGCAATATTTACACAAGGATCTATATTTATTGTTTTTTTGCCCTCTTTAAGAAACTCTCTTTATTTATCCAGGGCTTTAAATAGCCTCTTGTCCATAACCATTTATTTTATTTATTTATTTATTTTGCACACAAAATAACATTGATACAAGACAGTCTTGATAAACCCATGTCTTGGATAGTTTTGCAGTCTAGTATCAAGGACAATAGTTCTAGTGTTTGGTTTTAATGGTTTGTCACCAAATGGGCTAGTGTCTTGTGCTTGTTTATTTCGAAAAGGCTTTGAGTGAGACAAGGGGCGTATCAACTTCGGGTTAAATATACGCCAGGAGCAATGACACTGCCGCATTCTATTTTGTCTAATTCTCCAAGCTTGGTATCATATTGCTCTTTTGTTTTGTACTCTCTCTCTTTTTTTATAGGCAATAAAAGTTACACCCAAATTTTCTCTATTTGACCACGTTTATCTAACCAAACATGGGCTTTTGTAATACGATACTAGCTTTCTGGCGAAATAAAAAGAAAAGGCAATGAATTCAAATGCTTCTTTAAAGTCGGAATCTCGAATGCAGCATTTAGAATACCAAAGTCTAGTGATATTTGTTTCTCACAATCTTGTTGCAAATGTCATTCTCATTTAGAAAACAAATAAAGATTTTAACTTTTTGTAAACAAGGCTTTTCCTTTTCTACATATCTATATTCTAATAAGATTTTTTCTTCTTCTTTCTTTCTTTTCTTTGTGGCCCAAAATAATAAAAGAAAGATGTTTTTGGTTACAGTATGTGGACATTTGTGTTTGTGGATAATAAACTTGCTCTTTAGACCACTAAAAGTATATTTTGTATACATTTGCAAGTAGGTATTTATTTTATTGGGTCTTTGAATAGATATCAAAACCAAGTATACGCTTTTCTTTAGAGACCAACAGAGCAAATCAGAAGGCTTGGCAATGTCTGGACTTTGTAATAATATAGAAGATCATACAGAGTTTATTATTCCGATGGTTCCAATAACCAGAGGCTCAGACATTGATCAGCCAAGTGTTTATTGGGGTTATTTGATAGAGAGATAGATTGAGAGATAAATAGGAAAATAAAATAAAATAAAATGATGCCCTCAAAAGACATGGTTGGCTGCAAGACAGAGAGACCTGAAGCTCATAGCCCCTTGCAACATGTTCTCACCAATCTCTAGTGTAAACAGAGAGAAAATAACAATAAATAACAGGGTCCATAACACCAAAGTACCCCTCGCATCTGAGTTTAATGCTTAATGTCATATACACCCACACACACACACACACATGTGGACAGCAAAAAGCAAATGAGCTCTGGGCCAAGGAATGGCCACGGCTTATCCCATGTTCAAATTTGCTATTTGATTAATAAACATGAAGTGCATCTGTACACACCGTTGTTTGTAACATATATGTTTTGCAGATAAAAATTAAAGCATTGGGCGGCCAAAATATACAAATGTCAATACATCTTTGACAGTAAAGCTGGTTGTGATTTGGTCTAATGATCAATGTACACCCCACCATTCTAACATCATGATCTTTAATTGAGATCTCAGACACAATCTTGGGTCCTTATCGATAGCTCACTGTTGAGATTTCATGTTTATAAAGCACAAGATCGATAGGTTTGTTCAGCATGTAAAAGTGTTTCAATAAATCTAAGAAAAAAAATTATAATCATAAAAAACTTCTCCTTTGATTATATCAAGATGCTGTGTATATAGATTCTTGCAAGAGATCCATTTTTAGCATTCTAGCAATGTATATCCTTGTACCGTTCGACTGGTCGGTTAACTCTGACTAGGGGGTTAATGCAGTCAACTGAACAAGCCCAAAGAGAAGGTATGTTGAAAGCAATCTTATTTTGAGACATAACAAGACAAGTTCACGCTTTGAAATACCAGATAGGGCGCAAGCCGCCAAGGGTCTTTCTTACAACTAGATTAAAAAAAAGAAGATTGCATTAAAGTGACAAAATACAACTGTTGTTGTGTCCGTGTCTGTATTCATAAAGTCTAACCATATTTTCAAGGCATCTTTTTGCCTTTGTATCGCTCGATAAATAAAGATAATCCTGTCATTGAGAAAAAAAAGTAAATGGCTGATTTGAAACTGTGTTTGTTTGAAATGTATAAACATCTTGTTAGAGAAATAAACAACAAACAGAAAGGTTTAATACAAATCAAAGCAGCTTGAGGAGAGAAATACACTATGCTCATCAATCGTATGATTATTATTATTATCCATAACATTCTGAAAAGACAAGGCAACATTTGCAGGCAAGATTTTCAAGATGTCTTTTGAAACGAGCATTAGGAATCAGTGCTTAAATCTTTGCTGAACATTCTATTTCTTCTTTATTGGTATTGACGCATCAATAATCATTGTCAAAGTTAGGAGAGACTTGAATGCACTTGAGCAAATGTGTGTATATGCAATTACGACTGGTTTATCTGATGTGAATTCTTTTTCTTTGACGATCGCCTGAAATGCCTCTCAGTATTCAAACTTTAATATTTATAAAGCAAATCTGGAGTACCCGTAAACCATGTCTTTTCCAATAAAGTATAAATGGCAAAAAGGAGCTAGTGATAAGATTGCATATGAGTAAGATGTAACCTGGATCAACAGAGAGTTTAAGAAATTACAACAGACATCACAAAGGCTAAAATTTCCATGAGATATAAAAAAAAACAGGTCAAGGGAAAAGCGCCCAGAGAAGAATAAGGAATGAACCAGAAATTGTGTATTCAATGATTTTTGCTATCCAAAAAAAAAGAGAGTTAATACTGTCGACTGCAAAATAGGCACCACTCCTCAATTGAGATTCTTGAAAATGAGTGCATTAATTAATATTAGTGCAGAAAAACACCTTGCTTTGTACCTTCTAACTCTGTCGCAAGATTTACCCCTCGGTCCATAATAAACTTGGGGGGTGCAAGACATATACAGAGAACTCTAACATGCTTTATGAACTATAGTTATCTTAGATTAAAGCATATTGACAGCCATAGGGCTCAACCATTTTTAGGGACATTTATAAAGACTATTTACCAGTATGATGCTGTTGGAAGCAGTACTTTTATTAGACAAAGAAGTCCATTATTTCTCAGATTAATAATTTCTTCTTTACCCCAATAACCATAGTCTTTCCAGATCTCTCTTTACAAGAGTTAACTTTAAACATATGCATAAACACAAATAAAAAGAAAATATTGCAACGTATATTGGTTTAGTGCCTTTGAGATCTCTATTTACATTTCTGATCTTATTTCGAGTTTGTACATACTCTCTAACCTAGGGTTGTAAATCCCATCTTGAATCCAGAAACATTTGAAATGGCATGGAACCAGTAAAATCCTCCGGTCTTTGACAATAAGCCATTGCCTTTTTGTGAATTCGAGATCTTTCAATAAGCATCTGATCAATTTATGCTTTCCAATTGTACTTTTGCAAATCTTTCGAGGAGCCCCTTCTCTTTAAACTAGTGTTTTATATATATTCGGTATGTGTCTATGTCGGCCTCCCTTTGACTAGAAGCTCCCGATTACTTGTACATATAAACCGGTTAGAATTTTGCTAAAGATACAAGAGATAGTTTTGGTTCCATTGACCCCATCGTTTACCCTTACTATCGTTTCTGAATATGTGCACTATTGAAACCCCAGACTTCAATTGAGAAGGTTTTTTTATTCGTACAGGTATATGTGAGGGTTTAAATACAGGTATTCGCTAGATAAAAAGAACAAGAAGAACGTCTAGGCACATTGTGCTCTCCACAACTATTATGATTCAGACGCTTTTAATAAAGAAGAGTAATAGAAATGAATAAAGCAGGTGTTTTCTCTGACTTTGGGATATGTATATAAATGGGTATCTTGTCCATTTAAGGGTGGATATGACAAGTACTTCTTCGGATTTAGCCTTACATTTAGGTTGTGATCGCCACCCCTTTTAATTATATGATCGATGGACAATGTCATGAAAGAAAAGTGTATTAAATGCCTTTTGCAGCCATTGTTCCCTTTTTTTCTTTTACTACAAGTCAGATCCATGGAGTCTCTCTTGTCCATATTCTGAACAACAATCTTTTTTTTGTTCTGCTTTTCCTTTAATATTTCAAGTACATGCGTTTAAATATCATTATTTAATAGTACTTTATGAGACCAAATACACCCCTCACAGCTATAACCCATAATACAAGTCTCCTTGGACAAAATAAAGCTTACAGCTAGCCATTTGCATAAAAAGTAATACACTCTTGATACAACCCCGTATTCTTATATATCTATATATATTTATTAAGAAACAAGCATACAAGATTAATTATCTCCCCCCAAATGTGCATTTGATCAAACCATAATATCCAAAAGATTGTAAATGCATTTGAGCTTAAGCTTTTATGACAAGGAGAACCACAAACAGTTTTATTTTTATTTCTTTTCTGAATATGCTCAGAATAAGGGATGACAATAGTAATTTCCTTCTTATCTTATTAACATTGCACATAGGATGCATAGTCATTATATTTTTTTTAAATGTAACAGAGGGATGGGATTATAGTCCATATTAAGCGGGCTATATTTAGTGCTTTCCGTATTTTCATACAGTATTTTAGGCCAGAATGAGATGATGAACAAACCAAGATAGACACGCCAGAATAGACAGTAATTTTCGTAAGCCAAAGGATCTCTAGATTCAATTCCTATACATACTTTCTTTTTTATAAAAACCAACTGAGCAATTGTCTGCGCATAGCATTAACTTTTTAACATTGGCTCTGAAATGGCCATGTTTTATTTAGCTACTCTTGTATTATAAGCATCTATACAAGAGGTGCAGAGTTTATGTTAGCGATGATCCCTACAAGTATATTTATAAACTAGATATCTAGTTGAGAAGACTGGCCAAGGAATTAGGTCTATTTTTGCTTCATGATGGGGTGGTAGTCTGTATTATCCGCATGATTTTTCTATAGCAACCTTTTCTTTGGGAGAAACGACCTTGGATGGAACAATAAACTGTTTTCCTTATTCAACTTTTTGTAATTTTATAGTACAAACTACTGTAGATCTCCAAGTTATTTACTAAATTGAACAAAAAAAAACAGACTTGGTAAAATCCTGAAAGATTAATATTATAAGAGATGCTGGTAAAGACAATACTGTGATATTTATAGAATAATAACAATAATAATAATAATAATAATATCAATTCGACTTTACTCTTTCTTATTAAAGCCAATTTTTAAATATTCCAGCAGTTAAAAGATCAATTTCTAGAATTAAACGGGATCCGCAACATTACTCTCCTACTCAGGGCGCTCGTAGTTAAGATTCATATCAGTGTGTTGCATACACCCTCCTTTATAAAGTATATATTTTTAAGAATTGGTTCATGACCCCGGCTTTTCTTTTTTGGAAAGATCTTTCGAACTTCTTTACAAAGCCTTTCTTTTTTTTTTAAAAAAAAGAAACTTGAACAAATCCTGGCCAAGCCAAGAAATTGCAGGAATCGAGACATTTGTTGTTAATATTGATCTTTTAACCAATAGAGCCAAGTTGGGTGCTAAAAAAAAGCACAACTGTATATTGGTATGCGGTATGATGTCTTTATGCCAAAGCATCCAAAAATATAAGGACAGAAAAGAATAAATAGAAAGAGTTTACTAGTTTAATAAAATTCTGCCAGTCCCTACCATGGTGAATAAAACTACTCCTCAGAAAGAGATGCGATAACCTGAATAAAGTGTAATAATAAAACGGTCCAAAGTTTTCTTTTTGATAAATGCATTGCTCATGGTTGTATTGATACTAAATTGAAAATATATAAAATCAGAACAAACGGAATTAGCATTGATTAAAGGCAATATACTCACACCTTGGAAAAGTGGGGTCTCGATTCTTTTTTCTTTAATAAAAAAAAGCAACATGCTTTAAAATCATTAAAAATGGAGAAAAATACAACATGGGAGTATCGCCAAGATATTTGGGCCAATACTGTTTTTTTTATTTTTTTCTTGCCTATGATTTGTGAATCTTGGAAGGATTTCGGTTAATTGTTCACATGTATAATAAAACTGGTGCAAGCAGAATTTTCGGTAGCAACCTTTGCAACGCTATGCTTGCTGTACTCGAAGACTATACCTCCTGAGGAATTGTTGGCCTTGTGCAGAAGAATAATTCCTCCACAAAGAAACTCTCACAACTCGCAGCGAGGTACAGTTCTTTTGAATCGTTTTTCAACTGAAGAAACGAGGGATTTGTTAATGTAGCTTTGGTTTTAAAGCCAAAAGAAAACAAAAAGTAATATATATATTTTCTTTTGAAATATATTCAACAAAAGGATCCATCAGTTCTATTTCCTACTTTTACATCTCACCATAAAAAATCAAAATATAATGGATAATAAACTCTGGAACTTTTTCATCTACAACAGAAAATACATGCAGCTCAACTATAGAAATGCTAGGCTATCTACCAAAGTGTTATTATTTTAATAGCTAATACTCTCACAGTATTTATTTATTTTTAATATACAAGCCATCAAATATACCGGCATCAAGTAGATTCATGTCGTTTCTAAAACACTCATCATAAATGCATCATCTCTTCTTCCATCCTTTGCATTCGATGCCCATTGCTCATTCCAATGCAGACCATCTTGTCATTTCTAATCTCATTTCAATAAACAATCTGGAATCACATTTTCCACAGTATAGTACAAGATATATCTGTTTTTCTTCTATTTGCCTGTCATTGTATGTATGGACTGGCTCTTTATTGTCCAGCAACCTCTTGCTCATCAACAAGTGCACGGACCACTCTAAAGTAACGCAAAAATCAAAAATCGACACTCTTGTACTCTGTCTTTAAAGTTGGTTGATCAATCTAAATCAGCTCTCTTTCATTCCTTTGTTGCCTTGATCTTCTTTACACTCTTTCTAACAAAATACCAATATTCTCGCCTACTACCGACTATTCCCATCAGTACAAAAATCTGACCAATAGAAATGGCCATATACACCATGCCCACTAGCAACATGGACGAAAGCAGTAAAGAAAGTGATAAGCGTCATATTCCTTCCCACAGCTTTGTTACACACACCAGAATAATGGTATTTCTTATAAATACATCCATTTTGATTGCCTTTCTTCTTTTCTTTTCTTTCTCTTTCTCGCCCTCTACGGTTTGTACCCAAAAAGTACCATACTTCCTCAAAATTTACACGACCAGTAGTCCATCTCTGACATCTGTATGTCTTTTTTCATTTACAAGCGTGTTTGACACGCATCCGTCTGTTGATATCCATCCAACATGTCAAACTAGCCTACAGTCATCAATCAAGATATTTTGACACCACCGCCTACCATCCATACCAGTATCCGCAACCGGCCACCATTCAATGTAAGTCCATGAATCCTTAGTTCTGCTCTCCAGTTTTGGCACCCCCAGTTTTGGCTCCCCAGTTTTGACACCCCAGTTTTGGCACCCCAGTTTTTGTTTTCCTGTTTTTGCTTTCCAGTTTTGGCTCTCCAGTTTTGACTCCCCAGTTTTGGCTCCCCAGTTTTGGCTTCCCAGTTTTTGCTTTCATGTTTTTGCTTTCTGTATTACTGTTTTGCAGATAAACCGGAGCCGACGGCCGGGGATTAGGTAAGTAGTATTATTATTATCAACGTTTTCTCTCTATGCTCTCATCTTGGTATTTTTCTTTTTTTTTTAAGAAAAGATTTACAGGACACAGTGATTCCAAGTTCTTTCAAGTATATCCAGGTCCAGGTTCAGAGACAAGGAATTCCGATAATATCAGACTTGGCGGCACAACTCTCGGCTACATTCCCGATACCCAGACGGTACCCAGGAAACGGTCGACCCGAAAAAGCTTTTTGAGGATGGAAATGGTTCATACTCTAGTCATCAACAATTCATTATCCCAAATATATAATTTGTACTATCAAAAATTAACTGTAAATAAATTATTAAATTTGAAATATAAAGCAATGTAAACTATTAAATGGAGAATAGCTTTACATCTGTGGCTAATCACCAAATCTCATGCTAATTTAATATCTGTTTTTCTCTTTCTACTGCTTTTACTGTTTTTACTCTTTTTTTTTTGATATGGTGCGTTCAGACTTCAATATCAACTTTTTGTACATACTTTTCAAAAGCGCAAGACTTTTGCACAAATAAAACTATAAAAATGCGGGCCGCGTGTTGGATAACAATAGTATTGGTTAATCTATCTCACAGCTTTATTTTATTTAAATAGCTTTAACAAAAAGCCCTGGTGTTTTAAAGATATGCTAGCAAGAGACGGTTACATATCGGAAATCCTAATTTACATGAAATTGGAACAGATTCGAAAAATAAGTCGAAAGTCAAATGCACTGTAATACCGTTTTTAGATTTGTATAAAGGAAACCCCCTGTAGATTCCTTGTATTCATAGAGATTATCATTAAAATGTAAAATTCTACTATCATTGAAATATAACTTACTGCTTTATTTGATATAAATGGGCATCATTTTCAGCATTGAAAAGGTTCTTGTAGAATGGCAAAAAACAGCCATTAAAGCCTCTTTCTAGTCATGGAATTCAGTGTAAAGAGTGGTCCAGTCTCACTTAAATACATTTTCAGAGTATAATAGAACTTTTATTTCTTAACCCAAACAGGATAAAGTCCATCACTCTAAATCACACTTTGCTTTGGTGATTCCAACTATTTAGAGGATCATAAAAAGGCATTTTGCTTACAATTATGCTCTTTAAACATAAAATAGTTTGCATGAGTTATACATGAGGATAAAGACCCATTTTGTGCAAAGATGTACTAATATTCTTTGCCCAAACAGACTTTACCGTCTCTTCCTTTATTGTACGAGTCAAGTCAGTCAAAGTTTGATGTTGATTTCTCTCGAAGATTAAGCCAACAAGTCTTTGTTCTCTGGATAAAAAGTATATGTTCATCTTCCTGGACGCTCCTTGTCAGCAACAAACCTTGTCTTCTTGTATTTCTTAAGAATACTAGTGATTGTCGTTGGTGGAATGTTTTGGTTTCTGGTAATGCCAGCAATTCTCATTCCATTCATTTAAAGGCCAATAATGATTCCTTTTATCAAGTCTAAAAGCTTTGTGATTGCCTTGGTGGGTTTAGAGTCTTGTACTTTGGGCATAATGTTAAAGAGGAATGATTGTAGAGATTGCAAAAAAAACTAAAGAATAAATAGTCAAGGTTTAATAGGCGATGTTTCCTTTGGCATTCTCTTGTTGTAAAGTGTCTATTTTATTGTATTGAAACCAATATAATTAGGGGAGAAGTTGTATTATCTCCTTCTGTAAAGATTTAAACTTTTCTCTATATAATAAGCGTGGAGCGAATCCTTTGTAGTTTTGAACTGATTTTTCTCCAGCAACATCACAAATTGTGACATATTCGAATTCCCTGTCTGCAATATTCACCTTGACCTCAATTCTGTCCAAGCCAAACCGCATCTTCATAGCAATTACACGGTCGACCTCTTCTCTTGTATCAATTGGAAATTCAGTGCCAAGAATGGCAACTAGATCAATCTCTTGAGAAGTAGGGTATTCAGGAATCGGCTCCTCACCATCGTACGCATACAAATCTATTGATCAATATTATTAGATTACATTTAATAAATATGTCATTTAGATCTTACATATAATTGGAAGCTTATTGTTTGACCAATGCATCCTTTTAGAAAGCCATGTATCCTCATTGACTGGCTGGCCTTTATGGATATATACATGGAATTTGTCTTTGTCGGATTGTGCTTCAGTCTCCTCTTTTGTTTTGTCTGGTGGACACAACTTGATTCCATATGTACGGCGCAGGATACGTTGGGTAATTATACGTGGGTTGGCACCAAATAGAATTGCTCCTTCCATTACAGCCCTGTTTCCATCTTTAATAACCTTGAATTGCCTTATTCTATTCTCAAAAACATCCTTGATACGGCCTTGAAGGTATGGAGACAGACCGAACCCTCCAATTATAAACATGACATCAATATGTCTGCCATTAAGCTGTTCGAATTGTCTCTCAATCATACAAAGTACTTTGTCTACTACTGGATCAAATACTTTTGTACGAATTTCATCCACTGTGAATCCGTCTTCGCTGATATTGGGATGTCCATTGGCGTAACATTGATTAAGCTCTTTTAGGTTTTTGGATACTTTATCATCATCATCACCAAATACTTTCTATAGAACAGTCCGAGATAAATATTTCATTCTCATTAGTATTTTTAGCTGTTTAATAAACAATACCGTGTTTATATTACTTTGAACTCATTAATAAAACAGTCCATGGCCTCCTTCATATATTCTTCATCATAATCAGGGTACCCAGATATTCTTTCGCTTAATAAGTCTTTGAATCGAGTGTCCAAGTATACTGAACCGCAAGAACTGCCAGTTCCCATTGTGATTTCCTTTAAACCATCTGCTCCCAATGAATCGTCTTTTTCGAATACGGCAAGGTCTACAGTCCCACCACCAGCATCACAGATCATGTAAAGGTTCCCGCTACAGAGTCCTAGTTCAGGAGATATATCCTAGGCATACAAGGCAGCTGCTACAGCTTCATCGACAATCAGCAGTTTATCTGGTGCATCCTCTCTTTTGATAAGATTGGATAGTATGGCAGCCTCTCTCATTATATTCTTTGATTCCTCAGACCACATATTCGGAACCGCCATACAGAATCTGTACTTGGAGTGGTCATTATATTCAGAATAATGTTCAGCCAGTATTTTGTACATGTCCTCGCGCATGTAACTCAAATAATCAGCAATAACTAAAGACATGATATCAATAACCAGGTACATTAAATCATCTCTTGATTACCCTGGACCGAAGACTTATTATATGGTAGGGGAGGAAGATCTTCTTTTTTGGCGGTTCGATCCAGCCACAGTTTAAAGTTGGCCACGTAATATCCAGCCTTGGGATCATTCTTGTACATGTCAGCAATTACTCCATACCCATATGGTTTGTTTCTCTCTGTAGAAATCAAATTGAAGCTCTTTTTATAAAACGATGTAGTGGCATTATTCTTTGACTCCCAGCCAAGAAAGCGTCGCCTGGATTTATATAGTAATCGATTTAGATAGGTGGAAGTGCGAAGGGTAAGTTTTGATATCAATGCAAATGGTATTCTTATCCAAGGCGTACAAACCCATGCCATGTACTGGATTCTTTGGGCACCATATTTTATATCCAGAATAAGTTGTTCCAAAGTCTAACACACTTCGGATTAGCACTAGAATATTTTTGAATAAGATATACAATACCTATACCAATGAAAATATCGTACTCATCCAAGGTGTCTTTTGTTATTTAAGATGTGGGTTTGTGGGTAAAGAGGAAGAGAAAGACAGTAGAGATTTAGATGGGCTTGGAATGGATTTCTTTATATAGATTTTGATGTTGCACTAAACATTAGATTCGTCTTGTTGTCATGGAAACATAACCAAATGTATCTACTTGATAAACTATTCTATTGTTTAGAATGGCTTAGTAATCTCTTTATCGACCCATGCTGATATCTATTACAATTGTCATTTTCTTTGACTTTTTTCTCTTTTGTGTTTGTGGTGTTTATATCGATTGTTTTGTTTGAACACGCAACATATAGGGACATAACTCTCCAGGATGTTGTGATGAGCAGGCATATCGTGTAACAGCTAGTCGCAAGGCCGTCGCTTCGAATCCTGTGGGGCGTTTTTTGGTGACATAATCCTCTAAAGATAGTACTGCATTTTCTGTTGATGTTCCCTCGTATTCAAATACCATTTGTTTGACAAATTATGCACTCTAGTTTGACTCTTGGAGCAGTTCTTTAATGGTAAAACTCTGTCATGCTCAATTTTCAACTGCTATACCATCTCACAAAATCTACCACTAAAAATAAAGGCTTTTTGAGAGAATATGGTCTAGAGAACCCAATGCTCCAAAGTGTAGCAGCCTCATCAAAGGCCAGGCTAAAACATTAGAGGTCCAAGTGAATAAAACGTTATTTTAAGCCAGGGAATTTCTTGAAAATATAGATGGAAATGACAGTATGACTGTTCCTTTGTTTGACTTGTTTGCATGAAATTGAAACAAATTCGACAAGAGTTGATAGTTAAATCTAAATGCACCATATCTTTGTAAATGTTTGTACACTTTATTTTGGGTGTATTTGAATATCTTATGCGACTTACTAACTCTACTTGATTGATTCCTAAATAGTTGGTAGTAGAAAGTTAAATGTTTTAATGTAATGCTAAAATGAAATCCAACATATTAAGAATGAGAAATAGTCCTATTACACATAGGGTATTTTATATATCTATATCTATATCTATATCTATATATATACATAATAATGACAGAAAATAATGATGATGGTTTAGAGGTCTTCAAGGAACTCTTTTACACTATTAAATACATTTAGATCGTTGGCTTGTATCAATGCATTGTCTTGTAGTCTTACCTTGGTGCAACACTCCTTGTCTTTAGGATCGTCTCGACCCATTCCTGTTCAGGATCTGACAAGAATGTAATTGCTCCTCCACCCCCTACTGACACTTCGACTATAAATCAAGGGTTGATTAGTTTCATTGAAACGAGAGTTTTTTTTTTTTTTTGGTATGATTAAGTATACCATTGTCTTTTTGGCAAGTGATTACTGCTGTTCGGATCACTACATTGAAATCCGCGGCACCGTTGAGAGAGAAATAGCCAAGGCATCCAGAGTAAACACCTCTAGGTCTGTTTTGCTCAAACTGATCCAAAAGTTGAACGGACCGTAACTTTGGTGCGCCCGTCATGGATCCTAACAAAAATATTCAATAAGAATCCCAAATACAAACCAGTTTTTTCTTTCTTTTTTTTTTAAAAAAAAAAAGAAGTTTACCTGGAGGGAAGCATTTTCGTATAGCCTCAACATTATTAACGTGGGGCAAAAGTGTGCCCCGTACAGTTGATACCAAGTGATGTACTTTTTCATAGGTCTCTACGTGCATCAGTTTGGGAACCTGTACACTGTTGGGCTTGCAGACTTGGGCAAGATCATTACGGATCAAATCCACAATCTATCAAGAAATAGTTAATAAATACACAGATCCAACTAAATCTTTAAATGTTACCATTAGGTTCTCTGCTCTTTCTTTAACGTCTTGCCACAATCTTTGCTTTCGCCTATTGTCCTCTCTTAACCTTTCTTCTTCGCACCTCAAGGATCGATCACACACATCATCTTTGCAGACACATTGGAGTGCACGACCAACCGTTCCCTTGATTGGCTTCATCTCAGCCACTCCATCTGTTACACTCAAGAACCGTTCTGGACTTGAGCTCATGAGCGCCATATTAGCCATCGGGAAGGATATCAATGCCGAGAATGGAGCCGGGTTATTCTTGCGCAGGTATTCAGTATATAGCTTCCAGAGTGTAGGATCTTGTGCTCTTGGCTGAAGGTTTTTTGGTAAAGAGCAGCGGAACCGAGTGGTCAGACAAATTTCATACGATTCACCTTCCTTGATCTCATCAATACAGTTTTCAATTGATTTCAGGTAAGCATCATGTTGAACATTTGCTGTAAATAGATCAGATCCTTCCACATGAACCGATACACCTGGCAATGGGCTAGTGCAGGTAGAAGATGCTGGTGTTAGTCTGGTATATTCCTCGGCCATCTTCTTTTGACGAGTAGATTCGGTATTTTGGAGAATGGATTCTGCTTGCTCGAGCCACTTTAGGGCAGACATGCGATCCATGCCAAGTTTTTGAGAGGATGGTTGGGGGCGGACGAGACAGCAGGTATAGATGGAGTGATGAGTGTGATCAAATAACCAGAACCTGTCGATAAAGTGAAATGCGGCATCAGGCTCGGACAGACATGCACAGCAATCTGCGCGACTCTGATGCTCAACACAGTGGCACAATTGTTCTTTGGGTGTTTTGTAGCCATCCAAACTCTCTCGCTTCATTTCATAGCCAAAATACCCCACAAGGCCACCTTGAAACGAAAGATTGTCCGAGTGGTTCAGGGGGTGTGCCTTGACCATGTCTGGATCCCCAAGGATATTTGAGATATAGTCAAACAAACTCTCTTGGCCAACCAGTCCCTCAACATGGACCATCCCATCTCTACCCTGCCTGTTTACTTGACGGTGGAGAGTAGAGTATGTGAGCGAGAATGCTGGGTCAATAGATAGGACAGACATTTTGGCATAGGGTGATGAAGTCTAGATAAATGCATGAGGTTTGGTAGCCTTTGGGATCAATCCACCTTACCCGACTGCTGTCTAGCCAACTGATTGCCCTAATAGGCATACCATTTGTGGCTTGGTTTCTCATCATCTCCTCGACCAGAAGCTCGGGGTCGACCCAACTAGGACATTTAGCTTTTGAAGAATAAACTTCAAATGTGCTCTTGGTGGCTTCTGCATGGTGTAACAATGGTGGTTTTGGATGTGCCACTGATATGTTGAGAATGGCAGGATCAAGAGGTTTGTGGCACAATGATCGATTGGGTTGCTGTGAGAGGGGTTGTTTGATTGGCAGTTGAGTTGGGTGTGGACATTAATGGGCCTTGAGATATTCACCTTGTTCAACCACTCAAGGGTCTGAATAGCAAAGTTTTGCATCATTAGCTCACCACACTCTGTCGACACTGATTCTGGATGGAATTGAACACCCCAGAGTGGCAAACTCTTGTGCTGGAAACCCATTATGGTCCTCTTTCCTTTCTCCAGAGTATTGGGTGGGTGAGGCAAGAAATGATTTCTGTGCTGGTCTCCAGAAGAAGAGATTGCTATATCGCCATCTGCCAGGTACGATGCTGTCTTTAATGTATCGACATCGACATCGTTCTCGTAGCAGTAGGCAGTAACCGCAAGACATTCGGGCAAAGCTTTGTTTGACAGATAGATTAGCAACAAATGGTTTTTTATTGATTCCTAGACTTACTTTTCTCGTCTGCTACAAGAGAATGGTACCTTACGGCCCAGAATGGAGAAGGACAGTTATACATAACATCTTTGTAGACAGCCGAGGAATTCCTAATGGTGTGGACCTGGGACATGCGGCCATGCATAATTCTTGGTGCATAATCGACCTACCCTCCAGAAATATTAATTGATATGCCTACAATCCACCTGGCCACCATACCTTTCCTCCCAGGAAATGGGCAATGCCCTGGTGGCCCAAACAGATTCCAAATATTGGGCGATGAAGTTCTTTCTGGCTCTGATCTGATTGTGCTTGTAAAAGAGGACCTCCTATACCAAAATCCTGCAATAAATTACGATTTTGTTCTGTTAGCCATACGCATCTATATAGACCCAAGAATTGTCTTTACGGTGCTCTTTTCAGGTCTTCCCGGTCCAGGAGATATGATGATATTATCGAACCAAGGCAAGACTCGTTCCTTAAAGTCCTCCCTGTGTAGTACGAATAAGCATATGAACATGACAGTTTTACTGGTTGTTTTTTTTTGCTGGTTTTTTTTTACCAAGTGAATTGGTCGTTGCGAATGACAACAACATTAGTTTCGTTTTTGCACAATTGAAGTAAATTGAACGTATAAGAGTCATAGTTGTCTATGATGAGAGTCTTTATGGCCCGTTGGTCATCCATTGAACTCATGGTTAATGAGAGAAAGTGTGCTCGGTATTGTCGCAGTTTTAAATAACCCTTCAATGAAAAGGGCTCATCTATCTTTTTTTGCTTTATTCAAGATATGCGAGTCACACACATCAGCATCTACTGAAAGAGAGAGAAAAAAAAAGTAGATTTTAGATCTGTCAATTGGGTCGTTCAGGGCGACTAGTCCTTGTGCCAATAAAAAAATAATACGGCTGATTTTATAAATACATACAGGGATTTTAGGCAATAGATAATGCAGTGTCTTGCCTAGCTAAAACAAAAAAAGGGTCGTGTTTATTAATGACATGTCTTGGTTGTCATGGCGATTGGATATCTTTGGTATTTGATCTGGATCTTTAATTGTCAAGCTATAGCCCAGAATCAACTATTGATTAGTTTCTTTAAAAAAATAAGTGTAATTGATAAAGGCAGCACTTTGGCAAATATTGCACCATGAATATTAAGATACCATTGTCATTTAACCGATTTAATAAAGTATCTTAAAAAAAAAGATATTTAGACTAATGGCTTGGATCAAAACGTCTTGTTATCCAAGATAAACAGTCGCCAAAGACATTGCGGGTTAAATGTTGCTGGGGAGGAGGGGGTATAAAGACTGCACAGACATTGCCATGGGGAAATGTTGATTAAAAATTCTCGGCCTCTATTTAAAGCATGACACTTCTTTTTGTGATCTCTCGAGATACATGCAATCTAAAAGTATTAAAAATCTAGAGAATCCTCGAGTGTCGAAAAGGCGGCAGGATACAATCATTTGCAAAACGATGTCTCGTGTAGTTTTGTTTAAAGATTATTATTATAAAAAAAAAGTCTAATCATGAGCCTAGTTGACTGGTCTAGTAGATGCCTATCCGCAACCTGTTGTATTCAAAATACATAGAGCCTTTAATCTTGTGGCAGAGAATATCCAGATTGTGTACAAAACATACAGTATGCATGCTTGTCTAAACAAAGGTAGCTATTGGCCTATGTTTTGTATTTCATCCAATTCCATGGTCATGGTCATGTCCACGAACAGTTTAAAAGATAAAGACAACAAGAAGCACTGTTGTTCCTTTTTGTGAATAAGATGGTTTTGAGTCAAAAAGGCAGAAAGCCAATAAGAAATGCCTTCTTTTTTTAATAATAATAATAATAAGAACCTTTATTCCAACTAGACTTTATCAACCCCAAGAATACAAACCTTTTAAAATAAAATTGCAAGTAGACTTTGATAATTCCGTATCTGTCTCTTGGTATGGACCTACCGTCTATAGTGCTAGTTTAATCATAGAGCCGAGTTTATTAACCTGATACTAGGTTGATCTGTAAGCAAGTTCTTGACCATGCAATTAATTGTTTGGATTTTCGTGACTTATTTGTTTTACAACCAATTGCCCACACACAATAAGATGCCAAACATACCTTTTCAACTGTCAATAATAGGTAAAATCATACATATTCCTCACTAGTTGCAATTCAATTGAATCTTGTAGATGTAGGATAATTTGAAAGCTGGCTTTATTTTGATTGACAAACTCTTTTTGTAAAAAAGAGAGAGTCTACAATCAACCTTTGCAAAGTATAAAAAAATCTGGGGGTGTTTCAATTGTCGCATTGAATCGAGGACAAGTAAGCTGTTGACTGAATTATGTGTATGTACAGCTGGACCAAATGAATCCAAAAAAAAAGAAAAAACTTGTACAAATCCTCGACTTCTTCGGATTTCTAACCAAGGGCGTCGAGTATTGTGAGATATACACAACTGTTCCCAGATTGATTTACATGTATAAAGTGCAGTTTTATATAATAGATAGAAAGAAGATATACAGGTTGTTCCTAGCTCGTAGGAGGGGTGTGTGGGTTAGGCTCATGTTAGCCAGGAATCTAAGCCATTTGACAGCAATGCCAATTGTAGGATGGGGTGGTTAAAGGACAACGTCAAGATAGAAAGTGTAATCTGGGGTTGCTTTGTGATATAATTAAATAAACTGGGATGAGAGAGAGAGAGATACAAAAGGGTTCGATGCAGTTGATCCAAAGAAACCAGGCGGGTGTGAAGGAGAGTGTATATATTGTGTATGGGTTCGACATGGCCTCTAGATGCAAGAATGATGGGCGAAATCGAACGTATTTTTGTTTTGTGGCCATTCAAATGTAGCCTGTGTAGGTGCGCTGGAACTTGTCGATGAGTCCCCGGACCCTTCGCATGATATCGCATGAACTCTCGGGAACTGTCTTTGGAAGCTCAAACGCCTGGGTGTCCAGATGAAGATGTGCCATTTGATTAGATGCTGGTATGCTGGTGATATTATTAGAGTGTGCAGGACAAATGTGAGTTGGGTACATGGCCGGGTGAATAAGACAGGAACACTCGAGAAGACTGTCTTTGGTGTGGACATCAAGGTAGCACACATTGTCTTCTGGATCATTCATAAACGGAATAGTAGATTCGCTACTGAGTGTAGATGAAGACGAGGTAGAATGTCGACGTGAATCATGGTATTCGCTGCTGTCGTTCTCTCTGGCCAACAAGCCCATCACTTCCCTTGGAGACAGGGTTGGAATAGACTGGCCCGAGGCAATACTGCTTGGGTCAGAGCAGGTTGATGACGCAGACAATTCGGGTAGACTAGAGGGAGATGTGGATGGTAAAGAGTCAAACGATGCAGACTGGAGTGTGTGAGTAAGGACGGCTAGTGATTCGCCTTGGGAAGCAAAATTTGATTTAGGGGTTTTGGTCTTTTTGGTCTTTTTGGTTTTTGTGTGACATTCTTTGGGATCCTTGGAAGCCACCGGCAGTTGGGCTTCTTGTTCCTTTTTGGTGATGTAAGCAAGAATAGAGCTGACTCGCTTGTTCATGTCCACAAAGGACATCTTTGGACTAGGCTTCTTTGTCTTTGCGGGTGGAGTGGTGGCTCTGACTGGCCGTCCGTTTGCATCCCAGTAGGCTGCAACTTCAACAGGAATCTCAGTCTGACTGAGCTTGCGGGTCTTGCGTTGGCGCCCAGTGGCAGTCTGTTTTGGCTTGTCATCACATGGTGCGGTGGAGGTCGCACTGGAGATTGAAGAACGCTTCCTGACTGGCACAGTGGGATCCTGGACAGGTTTTCTTTTTCGGCAGGTCGGTGGCAGATCAAGCATCTTTTCCTCTGGCCCACCTTCTTCTGTCCGGGCACTCTTTCGTGAGCGTGTCTGTCGTTCGGTGTCGTTGGACTGTGGTGGAAGGACCTGGTCGAACAAGAGGACCTGGACACCATTATCCTGGATCATCTCGGACATGCTGAGGGCAAGAGGTGAATCGAGTGCCTGGTCCGAGGATGTCGAGGCTCTTCTGGATGACCGGCGGCTGGTGGGAGTGGGCGTGGGTGCATTGGATGTTGATGTGGCGGTGGAAGTTGAGTTGGAAGTGAGGGTTGGCGTGGGAGGAGTATTGACTCGCTTTTGTCGTTTGGGACGGCTTTCTGCTGGTGCTTCGGGCTTGCAAGTGTCGGGATCATTGGTGCTACTCAGGCTATAAGATCGCTTTGAACTTGAGGACAAGGAAGATGAGATGATGGGTCGAGGAATCCTCAAGAGTTACTTACCGGCCATGCGGCTTTGGGGCGTTGTGCTGCATTGGCTGGCATTGATCGCAGTAGTAATGATCCGGAAGGTCGTTTTCGCCTAGACCGATGCAGTCGCAATGCTGCCACACTTCACAGCTCTCGCACTGGACCATTAGACCGAGATTGTCTGAAGATAATTGTATATTGAGTGCAAGGCAAAAAAACAAAAACACAAAAAATAGAGAGATGGAGAGAAATAGAGAAAGACTTGCAATTTATACAGGTGCATTTGAATCAAGAGATTTGGGCAGGGTTTTTTTTAATACACCGCCACCAGGAGCAAAACCCCATCCCCCCCATCCCCCATCCCCCTCCCCTCCCCTTCTCTCCTTCCTTTTAGCAATAACTATATATTCTCTCTTTTCTTTGTTGAATATGTTGGCTATCTATCGTGCATATATATACGTATATATATATATATATATATATATGTATTGGTATCTGGATGGCTATCGTTTATTGCGTTTATTACTTACGCTGCTCTCCACACACACAGCGTGTTACAGATCCACCATCCGAGCTCTCTACATCGGACGAGAGTGGTTTAGGTTTGTTGGTCTGCTTCCGGTTTCTACGTGCAGGGGAAGCTAGAAAAGAGGATGAGGAACGGGAAATGAGACTGACTGATTCATAATGCAGGTGCATTAATAGCAGTGGGTATTCCCCTTTTTGCATCGTGCCTGTGATTTGCACTTGCCAAAAGAGCAAGGCACAAAAGATCTACTTACTCATTGTTAGAATTAAAGGCACTTGAGAGGGATGTCAGGGTGCTGAGAAAAAGACGTGCGATGGGTGAGAATAGAGGGAGAAAAAGGTCTTGGTGAAAGTGTAGGGAAATGAAAAATAATAAATAAATAAAAAAGTAAAATAAAACAAAAAAGGGCAAGACACAAAAAGTCGGCTTCAAACAAAGCGTGTCAAGACAAAGAAAATGGGCCACGGTGGGTCTGGCGGACATTAAACACCACGGTTTAGATGGTCTGCCAATCCAAGGGCATCTGTATTTCTAGACCAAGATGGTCGGCCAGCCAACCAGTCAGTCAGCGTCTACAGGCAATGGTAATGGTAATGGCAATTGGGCACTCTCTCTATATAGAAATGACCACCAGAACCAAGGCAGTCTAGGTGGACCAAATTGGACCAAGGTAGGTTAATCTAAAGACAAGCATTAAAGGTAAAAGGTTGGTCGTATGGATTATTCTCATTATCGTCATCATTATATTTATAAATAAATTAGTCCTTTGCTAGCAACCGTTCTTTTGAATACAGGGTTATTCGAGCACAATTGAACAGAGCTGGTCTATTATATCATCTCGGTCTAATCATCAGATTGTACCTGGCAATTGGTGAATGCCAAACCTAATTATCATCATTCGATGAACAACCGCATTCATGCAATCTAGCACTATATTCATAGTGCTCTCAATAGTAATGTCGAGGTAGATTAAAAGAATCATACCATCGGAAGGATGCCGTGATTGCAGCCCGTTAAACAGGTGCTTCTATTTGGGGTGGGCTGAAAGGTACACAAGGCTCGGGTGTATCTCTTTCTTTAAAGGCAAAATCTCATATCACTTTGTACACTCTATCTATATAAAAGGCAGCCTGTGTTCCTTGCTGGCAGCTGAGGATTCATTTATCTTGGTCATAGTTGGATTGTCAATGAGTGGCAGCAAGCAAGTGGAGCACAAAAATAATAAAAAAAAGTGGATTGTCCCTTTCATGACGATCGGAGTGTATCACTTGTGACAGGATGTATATATAGCAGTCACTCGGCATTAGCTAATAGGAAAAAAAAACAATGTTTAATACCTAGTTATAGCCATATACCCCAAAGAGAACTATTGATTATTCGATAGGCAGTGTTTTGTAAGGCTATTTTATGGGCATCTTCTTTAGATGATTTTTGGTATATTTTGGGGATGGTCAGAATACCACATTATTTTTTGTATGTATCGGAGTTGGAATCCGCCACCATATTATCCAATGGCCAATGATTATATAAAAGAAAGAAAAATATTATTGTGACAGGTATGTGTGACGGTCTAGGATGATAAAAGACATAAATAGATGCCAATTTATTAAACAATAATGTCAAGGCTCTTTCGAAGCTTTTCGGAAAATCACAATATGTTTCGAAAAGTCAAAAAGAAGCCGAGATATATCCCAGAAACAAATGAAATAAATGAAAACAGTTGCAACAAAATAAATAAATTTGTTTTATTTTATTTTTCGCTAGATATATATATATATTTAAGCAGTGCAAAATAGATTCTCATAAAAGGTCAAGCCAACCGGACCTTGGTCTCGACACAGCAATCCTTTTTGCTCGGTCATCTGTACAACATCATCAGCCACATCATGTATATTAAACAATTAAAGTTGACTTACAAAAAGCTGTTCAGCAGCTACTGCCAAAGCCCAGTGCTCTATTTCTGCCAGCTGTAGGGCTGTGAGATGGCCATGCTTCTTGACGAGGGACAATATCCGAGAAGCTGCCTTGTCGTCGTCCATGGCCAAGGACTGAACAACCAATAGCCCGCTTGGGAATCTCTTTAATCTAAATGGCAATTTAAGGGACTCAAATTGGGTGCTTGCTTTGTAGAGATCTTCAGGAGACACCAGGGCTATTAAAAATAATGTTTAGAAGGCTAGACTATACATGTGTATAGCACTTGCCTACACCTCGAGCACGGTTAAAGATGCAATATACATCTGTAAGAGACTTTATGCTGTCAGAGGATTCAAGAAACTTTGACAGGAAATCGGCTAGTTCGCGTGCCAGCTCTTGGTGATATATCGATCCAGCCGAATCACTGTACACTTGTCAGTCGAGTCCACTTTTTTTTTTGGTCTACAACTCACCGAGTTACTGGGCTTGAGATTCCAAGGTTTAAAAGATATCCTTTAAGGGTTGCCATATCCTTGTCATTATCAGTGGTCATGTCCTTGCTCATCTTTAGCGAAATGGATTCCGCCAATTTAACCTATAACCAAACAATCAGCCTCTCTCCATATAATATATATATATAATATATATACTTGCCATTTCAGTGGCCTTGGCCATCAACCGATTGAGATCCTGAAAAGCGTCTGACATGGTGTCATTGGCCTTTTGAGTCGATTGCTCAACTCGTTCTCGGATAGCACCTAAATCCCACATGTTAACTCTTGACCTTTTAGAGCCATTTACTCACTGATACCAACTCCCTTTGCCTTGATGACAGGCACAGTCTCTTCTATTACAGGAGCATCCCATGCCTTGGTTTGGATTGCAGTCTTGAGATTCTGCAAGAATCTTGGTTGACCTCCATGTCTAAATGCAATCCGAACATGGGGATCATCTTCAATCGTCAAAGATTCGATTGGATTCTCAGTAAACAGTGGTTCTGTAATCAGATCTGCACCACACATCTCGCATTGGTTCAGACTGGGATGGTTGATAAATGTACACACTCGACAATTAGAACCGCCTGGTCCTTCAGTCGCAGGTAATGGTTCGGGTGTGGTACTTTTATTGGTCTCTACATGCCGAACACCACATAATTGGCACTTGTCTACAGTTGCCTGATTGGTGAAGAAGCAGATTGGGCAAGACCATACGCCGGCAACAGATGTAGAGATTACTGGAGCAGGAGGTCGTGCATGGTCAGAGAGGACTTTGGGATCCAAATGAAGAATCACTTTGGGAGATGACATTAAGAATCCTCCCTATATATATATATGTGTGTGTGTGTGTATATGCAAGTCAATATCCACATTATTAGGCTTTTATCAGACTTGCATAGCTTTCGACTTGTGCGATTGAGTTGAGTGGAATCTCAAAAGAGGACTGATCTGGATCCTTATTGTCGACATAGATTATACGATGAGACGTCAGGTAGCATACACCATCCTGGGCAGATTCGACTTTGTTTTTGCTATCACACGTAATCTATGAATATTACTTGACCAAAACCAAGTGTGTGATTTACCCATTGTATAGACCAACGCTGGCCTGTTGAACTATCAATGATTCGCCTGTTCTTAGATCAGGGCGACGAGAGGTCGAAAGCTGTGTGGGTTGAAAGTACATTGAACAAAGACAAAGTGTGAAAGTTGCGGTTATTTAAAACACGTGCATAATCCTCAGACTCCCATCCTACGTCTTTATTATATATGAATATGAAAAACAGATATTATAATACAAAATGATGAATCAAAGAAGAAGAAGGAGAAGAAGAAAGGGTCTTTAAGCCTCTTTGGTACATTGTATAAACAAGCGTTTTATTTAAACAAGGACATTGCTTTTTTTTTGGTGTCCTCTTATTTTAGCCTTGATGCGATAGTTACTTTATGAACATTCAAGCCAGTCCGCATCAATATATATATATATATATATATCTTTTGAATTACTAATCTTGCAATGGTTATTTATATTATCTGAGCAGGGGGACATATTCAACGGGTGCTTCTGGTGGAATATCTACTAAATATCAAGAAGCCTTTGCATATACACATATATTGACTGGCTATTTGAAACGTCGTTCTATTGACCTATCAGATACATTGAGTTTCATTCGGTCGGTCATGCCCACCGCCAAAAATAAATAAATTATATGATTGTGACAGCGCCGAGTAAAACGAAAAATGCTACTTTAGCTTCCTTTGTTACATTACCATGAAGGTAGTAAACAAATCTAACAAAATGACACTATAATCGAGACGTTAATATCAGATATTGGTTAGCTTATTGGAAAAGTTCTCGAGAAAGATTCCTCTGGACAAGTTACCTTGTATCCTGAAGAGCTTGAAGACATGTGGCATGTCTACAACCTCATTTCAAAGGGAGACATGATCAAGGCCACGACAATTCGGTAAACGGACAATGATCAACAATTGGATTAAATATAGGGTTCTCTAGAGAGATTAACCTTGTGTGGATATAGTCGTCTTCAAGCCGAAACAACCACCGGATCTACGTCTAGTCAACGTATCAGACTCGTCCTCACCATCACTGTCGAGACCGTCGATTTTGATCCACAGGCAGGCCTATTGAGAATCAATGGTCGAGTGGCTAGTGAGAGCCCTCACGTAAAGGTATGTGGGGGGTCTGAACCACTTGGTAACCATGTTTTATTAATATGTGCACAAAACTCGATTGCAGATGGGCAGCTATCACACTATTGATCTAGAGCTCAACCGAAACTTCACACTGTTCAAACCAGAATGGGACACAATTTCTTTGGAGCGAGTAGAGGACGCGTGTGATGTGACAAAGCAAGCCGATGTGGCTGCGGTTGTGTGCCAGGAAGGTATGTCCATATACTTTTAGATATTTGTCAGCTCAATTCTGCTTTTTTATTATTATTATTATCATTAATATTAAAAATCACTTGTAGGTTTAGCCAACGTGTGCTTCTTGACACAGCATATGACTATTGTTAGACAGCGGATAGAATCACCAATACCTAGAAAAAGAAAAGGATCTGTGGCCAACTATGAAAAGGTAAGTTTAGACTAATTGGCCCAGAGTCGTATGTCTGACGTAGGGTATCCTTGAAAAAGTAGGGATTGCAAAAGTTTTACGATCAGATCTATCAAGCCATCCTAAGACATGTTCACTTTGATATCGTAAAGGCAATCATCATTGCAAGTCCTGGATTTGTAAAGGTAACAAGAGAGTTAGGTTGGGAGGGCAACTGTTGAACCTGACAATCTGTGGGATTCTAGGATCAATTCTATACATACATGATGGATCAAGCAGTGGTACGTACAGACACCAGGCCAGCTTGTTTTTCGTGTATTGAAAAATGGAGTAGAAAACAGATAACAAGGTCATTATGGAAAACAAATCCAAGTTCATTTTGATCCATTGCTCTTCAGGGCACAAGCATGCATTGAATGAAATCATGCAGGATCCTTCCATTCAATCACGACTCGCAGACACAAAGGCTGCTCGTGAAGTCCAGGCACTGGATAAGTTTTACCAGATGCTCAACAACGACCCTGATCGCGCATTTTATGGATTTTCGCATGTTCTCAAGGCCAATGAAAGAGGTGCAATCGGTACCTTGCTTGTAACGGATGAATTATTCAGGTATCTTGCATACATTGCTAAAGGGATAAAGAAAAAAAAGATGAGTTGATACCCTGTTCTTTAGGTCTGCGGATGTCGAAACACGTCGCAAATACATTGACCTAGTAGAGCAAGTGCGTGCAATGGGAGGCTCTGTTTACGTGTTTTCTAGTTTGCATGTATCTGGTGAACGTAAGTCATCATTTGGCTACACTTACCTTTATGAATCAGACATGGTGATTGATAATGTGCTGTGTAGAATTGAATCAGCTTTCAGGTGTGGCTGCCATCTTGAACTTCCCGTTACCAGATATTGAAGATGAGGACGAGGAAGAGCATGCTGCTGTAGAAAAATAATTATCAAAACCAAATAGTTAAAAGTAGGCATTATGTATGTGAACTGGTTGCTATACCTTTTTTTTTCTTTCTGTTGGATACTGTACATTGTTTAAAACATCAGTTGAAACCGAAAATATGTGGGACTTGAGCAACGATTATTAGTATCATATTAATATTATTATAGAAAACGACTTAATAAATTTAGCTTATATATATATCGAAACAAAGACTTGTAAACAGAGACTTGTGTATCTTGCGTGAGTCTTGATACAACTATATATATATATATTTGTATTGACATTGGCTGGTATGATGCATTTAGCTTTAACTATCGACTTTGTTTCAATTTCATTTGATAAAACTAACGGTATTTAACATCTGACATACTGGAAAATATTATTATAGTCTCTGCTATGTAACCACACTACTATTTTCATGAAAAATAACGCATACTGGTTTTTCCGCTAGAACTTGCGCACTTGCCAATAATCACTGGCTAGTGCACAAATTAAAGATCTAAAAAAAATAAACCCACTCAGCAAGCCTTTGCTACTTTCGAGTCCCAAATGGCTCTCGTTTTCATTCCTTGCTCTTTGCAAATGTATTCAACGCATGGAAGGAAACCCTGGTGGAATGCCAATATTTTTTTTAAAAAAAAACAGAGGAAGAACTGCTCCGGTCAAAGTCCAAGAAGAGCATCTTTTATATTTGCAGAAAACCATTGAAAATCAAAGTGAGATGAAGTTTGTGAATTTATCTCACAAGTTACAACAAGAATTCTCTGGAAACTTTCCAGAACCATTATCAACATTATCTATGCACACAATAATCGTGTAAAAGTTGAACTTTATAAAAACATATGCGTTTTGACAACATTACAAGAATCCTTTCAAAAGGTTCTATTCACTACAATCGCAATTGTATATTTGTGGATTGAGACTGGATTCAGTATACATATCAACCGTATCCAAGCCAGGATCACAGTTCCAGCTAGATCCAAAGGAAGAAATGTAACAATATTTGGAACAATCAGTTACAGAGGTGTTGAATCTTTGGCGAAATACGTAAGTTTAAGCATGGATATTACACATTATATGTCTTTTTTTTATGGCCACCTCTGAGACAATGCTTGTAATCAATTAAATACAATTATCAATAATCTACTAGAAAGGCAACTAATTGGTCTGTGCAAATTGCTCTTTATTTCATTTGTGCTAATATATATATATATAAACCTATACTTTATAGTTATTTTTTTTGGTTTTTTAGGTTATCAAACTCTTCTTGTTTGTTGTATATAATTGTGCTCAACTGATCAATTTTATCGTTCAAATCGGATTGACTTGTGGACAAGCGATTAACTTTATCGCACAAATCGGATATAATTGCTGACAAGCTCTCGATTGTTAGGGTTATTGTCTTTGGAGCCAATGATGCTTCTTTTGAGCCGAAAATATAAAATAATATACATATTCCCTCAATGAAGCCAGCATCTACTTACGAGCTACACAGTTGTCCAAATGACGGTTTACCAAATCCTGTCTTGACTGGTGTGTTGTTCTCAGGGGTCTAGGGTCTTGGTGCTTCTGTCCAGGACAGAGTACTAGTTTTGTTTGCTCAAAGGATTGTTTTCAGAAATGACAATAAACACATGTGGATATATATTTTTTCTGGAATCAAAGAGTTAAATAGTGTAAAGAAACGCGTGAATATGTTACAGTTGGACGTTTGGCATGTAATCTCCGATTGTCGATCTTGTCAGTAACAGTAAATCGACACACCAAATGCACTTTCTACTTTCATGTGTGCCATGGACTCTATCCCACGATACTTTTTACTTCTCACTCTGAGCTACACCACTCGCCTTTCTCTGAAGCTGTTAGATGTCGTAACCTACCCAGTTTCTTCTGCACCTGTAACCTCTGTCTGGAAGCGCCCTAATGCTTCTGATGTATTCATTTTTGACCAGGACTTGCACGCTATCCGTCCCCAAGCGCAAATAGAACGGTCCATCTCGCCATATCTGGTTGCAAAGCTGTTTTGGGACCTTGACAATGCCACTGTTGTACTCACGCCTTTTTTTGGTGCGCTACTTTGCCTCCTAATGAACACTCTGAGCTGCTACTGCCAGTAAACCCTTTGATCGTAAATTGCAAGCAATTCGTTAAAGCCTATAAACTAGATGTAAATGCTTATCCGACTTTACAACCAACCGATTCCGGGATGCATGCCCGGACCTAACTCGATGTCTTCTTGTACCCCTCACTTTGCAAGCTAAACAATAGCGTTCCTTTTGGACCTTCCCAATTCATCACACCTCCCGGAACATATAGTACCGTGCTATACTTAACTGATTGTCATGTCAGTACACCCTCCACAGTCGTGCTCCCACCATCTTTGTCACCCCAAGCTGCGCCATTTACTTGTCTGGGGTAGACACACTTTCTCATTTTATCTACCAGTTCCCACAGAAGTGGACCGTATGGGAAAATGCATGGATTAAATACTTTGGACTATCCCCCGTTGACATTTGATATTCATCCCACACTATTCTCTCTGCAAATCCCTGGCCACCTACTTACCTGCCCTTCCACGTCCGACCATGTCAAAAACAATTAGCAGGATCATCCTAACCCTGTGGCGCACTCACTGGAGCTTTATATTTGACAGCCGGCCTTTTCAGACCTCTTTGATTAGCTCTAACATATATGCCCTTGTTTCTCACTTCTCCTCGGACTTGTATTTAACATAGACTTTCCTTGGACCTCTATTTCTATTCTCTCCAAACCAAAAAAAAAATCCAAAAAACAATTGTGTTCCTTTCTTAACATACGATAAATACTAGGACTAGTTCCTTGCTTTACCGCCTGTAAGCCGAAGAACAAATTGATCAATTTCCTTTTCCTGTCTAGCTAACTAACACCCAGAATCTTTCCTCCTGTCACTAAATAAAAACATTTAGAAAATAGAAAAACCAAAAACAAGTTGTGCCGCCTCTCAAGCCTTTGGACAAGAGTCCCACCGATAAACCAGAGCTCCGCTCCGTACAAACGAAAGAAACAAGTATTTAAGTTTATTACAACATCTTCGGCTTTTTGATAATTATTGGCATGCCCCCAGTGTTGATTGCAAACCTGACGATATATTCTCTTATATAAATAGATAAATAGATAAATTGATAAATAAATAAATAGTGCTTTACAAGATTGATCTCTTACAAACAACCAGAACATATGATTAATTGACCTGCTACTTAATAATAATAATAATAATAATAATAACTTTATGCAAAAACACGGAATTGGCAATATGGCAATATTGAGGGATGTTCGGATTTAGAGAAATTGAGAGTTTTACATCGATCATATATAAGGTTTTAGGTGGTACTTTTTTTTGACACAGCTGTACCACGTCAACTTCATGGTTGAAGCATGGACTTCTAAGCATGCATCTGATGAAACAAGTTGGTATATTTAGAGTCTGGAACACAGGGTTACGAGTAGTATTATAGACCATTCAATTGGCACCCTCGGAGTATACTTAGGTTGAAGGATCGGTTGATGTGATGAATGTACCACGACAGTTTCGATTGACCCAGGTTGTCAGGAGTACATAAAGTATAAATAAATAAGATGAATTTACAAGCAAGAATGTTTATAGAATATCCTATTGCCTGCCTCTTTCCTTTGCCATGCCACCAGACAGAAGTATCCGAGGTCTTGCTCTTCCTCGCCCCTATCCAAACCCTCCAACATCCACTACTGGGCCCAAGAACAAAGAACACCATCAAGAACACTAGAACCATAATCTCATGTTAACTATCCTCATATATGTACACACACACACACGCACACACACACACACACACACGCATACACACAAAACAGCAATAAACTTTCCTTAATACATTTTGTAAAAACTAAATAATTTGTTACACGACCTGCCACTCTTTATTTTCACTGTCAAAAAGAATACCACAAGTACGACATCAAAATATACTCCTCATTATATATACATATATACATAAAGAGGACTTGGGATTCTTGTGAATAGGCGAGATTAATGCCATTTGACTAGGAAAATAAATATTGCCCAAGACCAAGAACGCAGCTTAGTAGAGCCATCATAATCTGGGTCTGAGTATATAAGCAAGAGGTACAGGCCCTTTAAAGACAACCAGCACATTTGACCATAAGTTATATGGTGAAGAAAACAGTGGATAATTTATTTCTCAAGAGAATAGACTGCAAACTAGTAAAATAGAAAAAGACTCGGGTTAATAATGGCATGGCCCGTCAGACAGCCCAAATCTTGGCCACATTGAAAACATTAGGCTATATATTGGTTGCATGGCAAGGGCAAGAATACCAGCTCCAAATAAAAAAAATAAGTTTTGGAGCTGGATACTGCAATTAACAATGAGCAACGGGTACCAAAAGTAGAGGTATAGGTGTCTATTCCGCATCTCATATCCCAAAATGAATTGCAACACGCAGTAGCCCACTTGGATTATTAGCCATGATTAATGAGAAATAGTTTCAAATGGTTTTTTAGCAGCATTTTAACCAATATCTAGCATGGCATGTAATAAATAATTAAAAGGTCTTGTTCTATAAACAAAAGCTATAACAAATAGCCAAAATTACCGTTTAATGTACCCTTTTTACAATTCGTCTTTTCTGGTTGAATCCTACATGGAGTTGTATTGGAGATTATTAGATGGCCTTTTTGTAACAACAAATCCAATGCAAGGTGGGGTAGTCCTATTGTTCTCAGGGATTAGATACCAAGTTCTTTATCATTCTTATAATATAAACTGTGTTGTCTAGGCCTCCAAAGTCAATCTTTTTATGGCCAGACTTTTAATTTATAATAATATTCTTAGTACGAGCTATATTACTCTATTTCCAATTCACTCTATATCTTAGTCTTGCTTTTGGTTCAATGCTTTTTGATGGGCATTAACGACTGTCACTACTTTTACTTTTGTTATAAAAGTTTCAAAATCATCACCTGGGCACAATTGTGCTCGTTTGGTGTCATTATCTTTTTTGAGGCCTGTGATATTATTCTATAGTGTTCCAATTAGCGTTGCAAATGTCCAGAAAAGTGTCTACAGTTATATATATCTGCCATGAAGCTCGTGGCCAAAGGTTTATTTTGCTAAATCGTCTTTGGTGAACAGATGACAAGACAGAATGTTGCCTTGTAACTTGACTTCTGTTGATAGATACCTTAATGATGTTATTGGCTGTTTAGATTTCTGACTATTCTATAAAAGTAAATGAAAAGAATTATAGAGTCAATACCATAAGATATTCTAATTGTAGGTCGTACCTACTACAATGCTGGTTGACTTTGTTCCATCTTCATATGTGGTTATAGGCCCAGAGACCTGCGCTTTTATTTTCTGTAATAATAATATATGTATAACAAAAAAAAATCCATTTTTTCCTCATATCTTTCCAAGCTGCACACCGTAGACATGAATATTAACGATAACACCAATGAACACTTACAAAAACTATTTGAACGAGGCAAGCTACTCGAGACCACCAACTGAGAATTTGCACGAAACACTCAATATCCATTACCAGATGAAGTTTTCCAGGATTTGGAAACCTCTTCCAAAACTGAACTTTGAACGAACTTCACTCGGTTCTCACAAGTAATTAAACAATATGAGGAACTCGCTTGGACAAAGCTAGGTGCAGTTAACAGAATCTTTATCCCTGACCCCAAGAGGTACAATTTGGATGCCTGTACGATAGTCCAACATAAGTACAAGGAAACCGACAAGATTCGCGTCATTACAGGAGCCACTACAAAGATCTTCAAAGGTCTCAATCTCCTTGCCAAAGGAGACAGCACCAACAATAGTTCTGGAAAGTCTCTACAGAATGCTTGTTGTAACTTGTGAGATAACTCTACCAATGTCATCTCACTTTGTTCTTCAAAGGTTTTCTGTAGATATGAAAGATGTTCTTCTTGGACTTTGGCCGGAGCAGTTCTTCCTCAGTGTTTTTCTTTAATATCGGCATTCTACCAGGGTTTCCTTCAATGCGCTGAACCCATTTTCAAAGAGCAAGAAATGAAAACGAGAGCTATTTGGGACTCGAAAGTAGCAAAGGCTTGCTGAGTGGGGGTTTTTTTTAGATCTTTGATTTGTGCACTAGCCAGTGATTACTGGCAAGTGCACAAATTCTAGCGGGAAAACCAGTAATCCTACATCTTAATTCCCGACATGGTCTTTCTTTTTTTAAAATAAAAAAAACCAATTTGAAAAATCATTGTTATTCAGGGGAGGGCTGTAATATTTTATAAATCTACAAATGTTTACAGTATCCAACCTGTTCCTATACATCATCCCAAAACATAAACATAAACATGCCAATTCACGGCAAAAACAAAAACAAAAATGCTCTGTACCCCAAACCCCATAAAGTGCCATTATTTCTCAGAATGGACTCGAGATAAATATGTTCAAGTTAATTATTAGGAGGGTTGTTATTGTTGGTATTATTACTATTATTACTATTACTATTGTCGTTGGCTGCATTCAATACCTCTTCTCCAAATAATGCAGCAGCGGCCTGGGCCACCACAGCTTGGGCCGCTGCCTGGGCTGCCGCATAGTTCATAGCCAAAATTGCATCAATTGCTGACAAGATGTCTGCTTCCCACCATCCCATTTCATAGTCCACCAGCCCAAACCGCTCCAGGGCATCGGCCCACCCAACCACCATTTCTCGCAAACCGTACAAATGTTGATCTGTCAGCCGTTCTGTTTCACAGCTTGGTTCGTGGCGTTGTGCAAGGGCATATAGCCAACAATTGTTGAGACCGGCCCAAAATTGTTCGCGATCAATGGCATTGTAAGGATGATCGTCAGACGTGAGACCTAGATTGTGAATATAGAGAATTGCATGTATGTATGTATGTATGTGTGTATGTGTGTATGTGTATATGTGTATGTATTTATTCGTGTGTGTATATATGTTTTTTGGTTCGTATAAAGTCCATCAGGGTCCAACAGAATACTTGAATAAAACAGTTTGTACTTACCCAATTGTTCACAATGATCGACTACTGCTCCCGTAGCCTTGCTCAATGTGTGAAATCCACTAACCATATTACGCTGCTCGACATGATCCAAGGTCTTTTTGAGCTGTTTCTGGATCTCTTCAAAATTGGTTGTGGTTGTGGTTGTGTTGGTTATTATTGTGTTTGTGTTTGTGTTTGTGGTGGTAGGTGTGATATCCATGGGTGTGATTTCGGTTTGTGCTGCAGTAGGAAACGAAGCTGACATTGGGAGTAGTGTCAATGGTAATCCCAGGTTGGCATCGGTTATGGGTGTGTTATTGGTGGTAGTGGTGGTAGTAGTAGTGGTGGTGGTAGCGGTGGTAGTGGTGGTAGTATGTTGTGCTGGCAGGATAGTTGAAGCAATGGTATCCATGGCCAATGATTCTCTTGGATCGTATTCCTGTTTGATTGCTACTTTTGAAATGTCCTGAATGTCTTGATCGACTTCCTCTTGTTTCAATTGTTTTGGTGTATCCATCATCAGTGGAGAAAGGTCGGTGGTCGACATGATTTCATCCATTGGTGCAGTCAATGGACTGGAGGTGATTGAAGGGAAAGAGGGCGATCGAGCAATTTCAGATTCCTTGGAGTCTTGCATTTGTAAATAAGAAAAAAATAAAAATAAAGAGAGGTTTGGGTGTCAAAATGTAAGAGTGCGCGGAGTAAAAAAATAATAATACATTTCTGTATAGGGTCTAGTCAAACAGCAGTCACAATTATCAACACTCACACACTCCCACTCACACCATAGACAATGTTGCCAATACGCGCGTAAGTGTGATATGGTGCGGAGAGTGTATATAATGGATGTATATAAAAGGGAAAAAAGATAAAATAAAATAAAATAAAATAAATGAATTCCTCTGCGGGAATAAGGATATCGTTTGTTCCCTCGTTTGGCATAAACACATCATGGCAAAGCATCACCCAGATTTGATTTTTTGCCGTAAACAGCCTGGTATTGCCATTGGTCGCTTGTGCGAAAAGTGCGATGGTAAATGTGTTATTTGCGACAGGTAAAAAATAAAATAAAATAAAATATTCTGCAGTGTTTACAAAAGGCAGATCAAGTGCTGACGATTTGTATCTAGTTATGTAAGACCAGCAACACTTGTGCGCATCTGCGATGAATGCAATTTTGGTGAGCTTAACAGAATGTTCAATTGTGGATCCAAGTATATTGATTGATTGACTGATTTGATCATTAGGTTCATTCCAAGGACGTTGTGTGATCTGCGGTTCACCTGGTGTGTCTGATGCGTATTACTGTGTGGGCTGTACGCGCCTTGAAAAGGACCGAGAGGGCTGTCCAAAGATCATCAACCTGGGATCCTCAAAGACAGGTAAAAACCAAAAAAAAAACAATTGAAGGCTGGTATTAATGGTTTATTTAGATTTGTTTTACGAGCGAAAGAAGTTTGGATTCAAGAAACGCTAGGCTTTAACTTTTTAGAAGGGGAAAATGTACAAAGAGGATGTTATAGTGGTTGAAAGAGCAAGATATATATTTATAAAGCATGGTTGATTACCTACCAACTGAGGGGGGACTCTTTTTTTAGTTTTTGTTGTTTGTTTTGGAGTCACAAAAAGAAAAAAAAAGTTACAAGAGGATGAAAGACAAATTACGTACGTACAAGAAGAAGAGGAAGAGGAAGAGGAAGAAGAGGAAAAAGGGAGGGGAAGAGATAATAAGCAAAACTAGAGAAGTGTGAATATAATATTTTTTTGGATTTTTTTTTTATATATAGTTAAAAGCGTAGGACGCCTGCTGAACCACCAGCCGAGGCACCAACGCCACTGCCGCCAGCAACCATACTGTGCTGCTGGCGAACATTGATATTATTTGTGTGATAAAACTGTGATGACCGGGAGATTGGAGCGGGCCCGGGAGGATTGGAGGCAGAGAGAGGGGAAGAGGTGGTGGGCCTTGTAGGGCTTGTGGAGGGAATTCCTTGGTAGGAAGATGTGGTGGTTGTGGGGGAATAGATGGATGTGCCTTGGGTACGCATCATGGACTGCATCATGGGCTGCATCATGGGCTGCATTGGCTTCTGGACGATTGAGGGATGGAAGCCATTTGCCTGTGCAATCGGGCAGTCTTTGTGGGCCAATAAAAGGGTCTTGAGATTGACAATCTCTTCTCGAAGTGCTTCGGCCTGCATTTGTAATCGGTCGTTGTCTCCAGATAGATACTCCACCTTGCCTTGGAGGTTGCTCAGCCACTGCTTTTTGCGCTGGCGACATTTGAGAGCAGCTAGAGGCAAGGTTAGGGACCATAGAGAGCTTATTAATCATTCTTACCGATCCTATTGCGCTCCAGAAAGTTCTTTCGCTTCTCTTCGTCTTCAGGGGTCTTTTCTTTGGTCCTCTGGCGCTTCTGAGACTGAGAGTTGGTTTCTTTGGGTTCTTCCTGAGGGTTTGTCTTTCGTCGCATGCTCTTTCGACTGGGAGTCTTTTCGGGTTGCTGCTTTGGTGTTTCCCGATGATGTAGAAAGTCATGGTCATCAATATATTCTTGCTTGACCTTTACGGACCGGGCATATTCTGGTAGGCCATAGTTCGGGTGGCCGGCTGGTTGTGATATTGGTGATGTTGATTTTGGTGATGATATCTGGTGCTGTGAATTGGAAGGATCTTTGGAGGCATCAGTAAAATGCTTCTTCTAGTCTAGTGTGTTGGGCTTACCGTATGACCGGGAATAAGTAGGCTGGCCATTATGATTGTTATTATGATTATTATTGTTGTTGTTATTGTTGTTATTGCTGCTGCCGCTGCTATTAGATTGAATGCCAAGATTACTGCCTATAGATTTCTGATGCATAATAGAGCGGTAATCGCCGAATTCGTCTGGCTTTGTGGGTCCTTGAAGCATAGATGGAGACAAGGGGCCTGTCCGAAGACTCTCCCAGCCAAACTGGTTGGTGACTTCCTTTGGCAGCACTCCACTTCCTATCAGAGAAATGGCTGGACTGGTAATAGAGGCTACTGGTGGCAAGGTTGGTTTTGGTTCCTTGTCTTTCTTTTCGACCACGGCTGCCCCTGAGAAGCTCTTTTCAAAAGGATTTGGCTCTTGATCTAGCTTTGAACTCGAGTTGAGAGGAAGGACGGCCATTGGTGGACTATTGGATATTCTGCCATGAAGAGGAACTATTGGGCAGGCAAGAATAGAAAGGGTTAATTATGCTGGCAGGTATCGAAGCTTCTTGTTACTTTTGTCGATGGTTGGACTAGGGCTGCTAGAGACCCTCTGGGCATTAAAGGGAACAGTGTCGGCCATCAAAAATACAGACACTATTATTATTGTAGAGTGTCAGACCAAGAAGGGAGTCGGTAAAGAGGTGCATAAGCTTACCAGTTTGATAGGTGGTTGTGTTGTAAGGGTTTCTCTATTGGCAGCAATTGTAGGAAATAATAAGAAAGATGATATCTATATATATAGTTTGGATATTTGGATATTTGGATATTTATTTATATATATTTTTTAAAAAAAGAGAGAGATCTCTGTACCTTGCCAAAGAAGAGGTTTGTGTCAAGACTTAGATTTTATATAATTATTGTGATTATTGTTATTAATATTCTTCTTCTTCTTCTTCTAAAGGCGGAAGGGCAGTAGTTAAAAGAGAGAAAGAGAGAGAGAGGAAGAAGAAGAAAAAAGGTGTGTGGGGAGATTAAAATCAATTACGTAGGAAAAATTGTTTTCAGACCGAATCATTACATCATCACTCCAAAAGAAGCCTGTCTTTTACCCATTTAGATCAGCCACGTGGCTGCTTTCGTCCAATTTGGCTCCCTGTCTTTCGGATTTTGACCTTGATAGGCCTCTTGGAGACTAAATATGTTTAAAAGAAGGAGAGAATTAGATACTCAATCACATGAATCAGGCCCTTGCTTGGTTACCATTGCCATAACAGACAAATGCATAACGGTCGTTATGACAACCTGCAGTTTTATTAAATCAAATAAATGTCTGAAGATGGGCCAATTGCAATATAAATAACCTTTCTGATCAAGGATACCAATCACAATTTATTTATTAATTACAATTCTAGGCTGATAATTGCCAGTTTACTGTCTTGTTTATGCCAACCAGACCGATTCATTGCAAAGACAATGGATCCTATTGTTTAATTAACACTAGATTCTAGTTTAGCAGCCAATTTAATATATATTATTATATTTGTATATATTCTTGATTCTATTAAAAAAGAAAAAGACAAAAAAAAAGTGTAAACATATAACCGCTTGTGCACCCGCATGTTCTTCTTTATATACATTATCTGGTGACAAATTTATATATTTCATCAATATTATTCATTTCCATCTCGACTTGGATCAAAAATTATACTCGTTATGGCAGGTATTCAGAATTATATAAATATCTTTTAGCTCCAAAGCAGTATTTTCTGTGGAGAAACCCAAAAATACAAACGTTCTTGAAGCTACAAGCACTCTTAGCCATCGTTCGTCTTTCTTCATGATTATGGATATTTAATAATAATAATAAAAAGCCCATGATCCTATTCACGAGGATCCCAGCCAAACTATACAGATTGCATTCCAAAGTGGAAAAAACCACAGGCATGGATATCAATTGAGCTTATCACCACTAGGTTATTTGCCTTGACTTTTTATTTAATTGACCATTTATCATCAGTTGTTAAAACCAAAACACGATGATGGTAATGATGATAATGGGTATTTCTGACCAAAAAGGTCAATGGAGATTGTTGGTTTGCTTGGATCTGAACCCGTCTTTGTATGCCATTTATACACTATAACATCTTGATGATAAAGTAAAAGTATTGTGTTGATTTATAAAAATCATATTGTCTTGGTACAATCGTCTGAATCCACTCTCAAAAACTGCCTAGGCTTTATATTTTATTTATATATTTATATATGTATATAAAATTTTTTGATCTTGCACTACTTTACACCAAAGAAAGTCAATCCATTTTTCTAATTTAACAATGGTTATGTAGAGTAATAAAGTTACATGAAATCCTCTAGTGAATAGAGTCTGGGTCCAGGAATAAAATAGAATAAAACAAGGTGGAAATATCACACCCGGTGTGCTAATAAAAGAATAACCTTGATTCTGATACAAATTTGATCCTCATACCGATTAGTTTTGATTACCAAAATCAACGTTCGAGTGTCAACTTTCGGCTGCTTCTCGGTACCAGAGTTCCCTTGAAATTTTTTTATTATTATCAAGATACAAAGGCGCACAGGCACATATAATGCCCTTTTTTTAAATTATTATTATTCTAGCAATCGACAGTGTTGTGCACTGACGATAAACAGCCAAGCTACAAGGATGACAAATCAAGTTGGCCAGATCAGACTTTTTGGTAAGAATATTAAACCACATCAATTATGTGTATTTGTGCAACCATGGAAACGATAGGGACATTGTCGCAAATGTAACACGATTACCAATACCCTAGACCACCAAGGTTGTCTTGATGGGCTTCAAGGCGTCTTGGATCAGAGCAAATAGTGTCTGTAAGAAAGGCCATCTGATGGTGTAGTATGACTATTTTTTATAATCAGCTTGTATTCCAGCTGATTGTCATTTTGCTTGTCTTTTGGTACAATGTTCCAACAAATGTACCACAATTACAAGCACTGTTGATATTGTACAGGGCACGAAATTATGAGCAAAACTTACTGTTGAATATACGTTTCTATTTTTTGTTCAATCATTATTATAAAGATATGATATCACTCTACAAACTGCTTACCCTCAACCCATTGGCCATTTGTGTGATCCAATGATTGTTGGGGCCCAACTGACCGTTACTTGTGGTTCAATTCAGTCTAGGGAGTTGGAAAACTGCAAGGTCTGGACATCATGTCCTCAAATGTATGGCAAAGTTACCAATGAGCAATATTGAATAGACTCCCTCCCCCCTCTTTTTTGCCAATTGACAAGTGCTTCAGAAAGAAAAACACATTGTAAACACATTGTAAAAATGTATGAAAAATTTATTTCAAAAATATATATATATATTTATAAAAGATGTAATCTTTTACAATTCCTTATTTTGCTTCATTTGAAGGCTC
Source organism: Phycomyces nitens (assembly GCA_022702545.1). Taxonomy (NCBI): domain Eukaryota; kingdom Fungi; phylum Mucoromycota; class Mucoromycetes; order Mucorales; family Phycomycetaceae; genus Phycomyces; species Phycomyces nitens. Next base: position 2,759,420 of record JAHRBC010000006.1, on the reverse strand, counting down.
AGTCTTTGGCTGATCCTTTTTTGCACTAGGAACGGCCGTTTCAGACGCGGTTATTTCCATACTTTCAAACTTATCCGAGAACGAAGTCCACTGAATATCATCCTCCTTGGAATCACTACTCGTAAAATCTCCAAATGGATCATCTTCAGCCTCGCCATCGTCAGCAGCACTAGCATTCGAATTAAAATTATTGGCAGCAACTGCAGTAGGAGCACTGGTGATAGAGGTAGAGTTAGAGGTAGAGTTGGAGGTAGAAGTAGAGGTAGTTGTAGGTTTGGTTTCTGTTTGTGCTGCACTCATTGGTGAGGGCACCTCAGTCTTTGGCTGGGCTGCTTTGCCTGGTTGAACTTGTGTCTCTTTTGCATTTGGAACCAAAGATGGCTCAGTTTTCTCTACTGTTGCCTCTACTTTGGCTGGAGTTGTGGCCGCGCCTTCCACAGTTACTTGGGTCGGAAGCTCGCCTTCTCTTGCATGGCTCTGAGTACGATGGAGCATGTTGATTTGTGGGAACTCGGACAGACCTCCAGACCAGTCAGCTCCTCTACCACCATCTTCCTCTTCATCACTTCCATATTCCTCTTCGTCTCCATGTAAAGTGCGTGTGCGTGTAGGTGGCTCATTCTCGTTGGTTATGCCGAACCCGCCGCCATAACCATAATCACGGTCATAATCATCCCTGCCACTTTTTTTTTCAAAGCAGATCAGTTAGCCATCATATACACACAGCTTGCAAGCTTCCTTACGTGATCCAGTTTTCATGCTCTTCTTCATCATCCTCTTCTTCTTCATCGTCGTCGTCTACCGTATCTTCACCTCCTCTCTGGGCCAAGTAGCGTGAATACTGACAAAAAACCAACCGCTGTTATATTTTTACATTCTAAAGTCTGGATACCTTCATCTTACCTGACTTGCTGCAGTTCCGTCAAGGACATCTTCATCTTCGTCGTCTTCACTCATTCCTGCCTCGATGCCATCATTGGGACGTGCGCCTCCCAATGGCAATCGGTCTCTCTCCTTGGTCTCCTTTAGCTCATTGTTACAGTAGTTTTGCCACATGTCCATATTGACATCGCTCTTGATCTCGGCTACAATTGTCTCTGGATAGCCCTCAAAGAGCTTTATAATCTCATCTGCAATAAATGTCAAGTGTCCCATAAACCCAAGACGCATCCCCTTTGGCTTTGCACTAGAATTGTTTAATGGCGGTCAGGATCTGGACGAGTGGGATCTTATCCTAGTTACCATGCTTCATCATTCTCCTTTTGAACCTGGACCATGCGATCTGTCAAGCGACCGTCCTTGAAGATCGAGATGGCCAGAGTGCGGTTGTATCCCTTGTCCATGCGTCCATTAAACACTTGGTGGAGCATATCATAGATTACATAATGCAAAAAGTTATTCCATGGAAAGGAAAAGAAAAGATCCTTTTTTTTAAATAAAAGAAAAGAAAAGTTTAGTAGACATGGCAATCAATCGAGTGTGTCTTGACTTACGGTGCAGGTGGGCATGACCTTGTGCTCTACAAACTTTACTTTGAGATAGTCGCCGATAGGTTCTAGCTTGGCTTGTTCGATATCCTTGGCTGTCAGTCTTACAGGCGAGGGCGAGGGAGATTGCTCCTTGGACGCAAAAGAGTCCTGGTTTGTGGTTTCGTCTTCAGAAGATGAGTTGAGGTTGGACATATTTGAGCAATGAATGAGCTCTGCAAACAATTCACAAATCTTTAATCTCTCGAACCCTAGCGGCATCTGTTCTCCAATCGACGTCTTCATGGGCCCGGTCTGTAGAAGATTAGAAGAGGTTTGTAGAATGGCAAGACACTTACGACTGACTTTGGCTTCAAGAGAAGATTGTTAAACTCTCCTACATGATCAGCCAACACACGTAGCATGTCTGCAAGGGATACTGTAGGGTGTCGAAGCGATGCATTTGCTTGGTATCCATAATTGCCATTTGCCATTGGATCATTATCCATATCACTAGAGACACTATTCATTAAGGGCCCCTAGACGACAATTGGCCTACCTATTGTTGTGTCGAATGAGATCAATGATAATGGTGACACCATTGATCAATGTGGAGGTCGAATTAGGCGCATCGGGATTCAACATGAACTTGACTAGTTTCTTCATCATACGCTCACTGTCTGGTTAATATACTAGCTCAATACCCAAGCCAAACCAACCTCTTGAGTTCGATAATCAGGTCATTGACGCCAATACTAGGAGACTCTGCAAGGCTTGTCTGGGACATGCGGATAATCTCACATATACACTGCTGAGCTATCGAGTGCTCCTAATCATCATTTCCATTTCCATCCAATTAAGCACTAACCAACCCAAGCCAACCCAACCCAACCTAACAATCATAATCCCTTTCTTTACCTCACTGTCCAGGTAAGGGTTCAATCGGTCGACCAGGTCATCCAATAAGCCTTGATCGCTCAGCCACTATACCCACACACCCAGACCAATAAATTGATTGTGAATGATTGGTAATACCAATATTTACTTACCTGCACGATTCCCTTTGCCTCTGGGAGTTCTTCAAGGTGAACAAGTGTGAGCAAGAGGTCCATTATGGCAGAGGTCTGCAGGTGAGCGAGGATCTTTGACAGATTATCGGGCTTGGATCTAATAAACTCCACCATCTTGGATTTATTATCATGTATAAATCATTAATTTTTTTTCCTTGTCTTTGTTGTTGTTGTTGCTGTTGCTGTTGAACAATGAGGGGGGCAATTTAACGAGTGTTACATACCTCTTGGGTTTGTTTAGTCAACAGGACAGTGATCACTTTACAGAAATAAGAAGCTTTTAGGGAGTCCAATCCAACAAGCTCTGTTTCTTTTGCGCTTGCTTGGTCTGACTTTGGAACAATCTTGCGTCTGGGCGAGGCGGGACGATCCAAAAAAGACCACAATTCTTCGAGGAGTTCTTTGTGCTCAATCACAATGGTGTCGATAATAAGCGGTATTTCACAGGCAATGATTTCGCATGCTAGGAATGGATATCTATACAATATTTCCAAAAAGATAATAATAAAATAAATAATAAGCAAATAAGCAAATACAGTATAAAATCAAGAGCTATACCCACTTGAAACGTTGGCCTTCTTCAAGATGGGTGGCAGTAATGTAGCCAAGGAGTTTGCTAATATTGTGTGGTTTGCAGAGACTAAATTAATTAATTAATTGTTTTTTTGTTGTTGTTGTTTTTGTTTTTGTTTTGACAAAGATGTAGACAGTTGAGGATATAATATTAAACATGGTCTGTATACAAGCAAGATGTACACAAACGAGTTCGCGTTAATTGTCGATATAGATGCGACAGAAAAAGGATACTATTCGATAAGCTTCTGGTTATGGGACTTTGCTTCCTGTAAGAGATCTTCTTCGTCCATCAAGTCTTCTAGGGTGATGTCCTCTCGATCGAGCAAGGTGTCGATTGCTGATGGGTTGTGAAAACCAAAGCGCCAGAACATGATTGTGAGTGAAAGAGGCGATTATTGTTGTTATTATTTGCTGTTGGTGTTTTTGTTATTGTTGTTTGATGATATATGTAAGTATATTTAAATATCTTGTTAATCTTAACAATATAAAATCCTATAGAGAAACGGATTGAAACTCAGATTACGTCATGTGATTTACGTAAATCTGGTCTACTAAACGTCTGGTCATGTGATTCGAGTATATCTTGCTCAATCTGGCCAATGGGGCCCTTTTTAGAACTGATTACAAATCTCACGAATAATTTAAAAATAAAATAATAGTAGTAATTACAATAAGAATATATTTTACTATAAAAAATAAAAATAAAAATAAAATAAAACATCCTACATGACATATTTCACTTTCTATTAAATCAGGAATCTCCAAACAACAAATGGTAATCAACCCGACCATTCTGTGCAAGCTGCAATCAGCCTGGACATTTCTGTCGAGCAAATAACTTGGCCAAAGAATCCCCTCGGTTCAAAACAATGGCGACCAAGAAAACACCCAGTTACTCTCTGGTGTTTTTACAGCTACAGTAGAAAACACCAATGACCCTGCTTCCGATATTGTCGGCCAAGTTTATGCTTAAAAAAACGTTTGCGCAAGACAATCTGGTGCCAGAGAAAACAGAGTAAAAGGAAGTGTTCTCGAGGAAAACTCGGTAGAAAACACGGTCAGGGTTGGTATACACGAATGGCAGTTACGTTGAAACTGGGCACACACACACACAAAAAGAAAAAAGGTCAAATCAGTCAGAGTCGATTCATGCCCTGAACCTGCAAGAATTGATCTTGGCCCACTATATATGTATAGTCCAGGGCACCATGCATGAAACGTGGAAAATATACAAGGAGTACTCTTTTTTTAAATCCTAAGCGAATCAACCAAAAAAAGATATTAGGGAGCTGGCCTCTGTGCAAACAAAAGAAAAAGAAAAAGAAGATTAAAAGACCCAAGTCACCAATGGATGGATTATTGCACATAATCCACATCTCTATGCAAAGTATGATGTTCATTAATGTTGAAATGTGGTGCACATTTTCTCATCAGTCAAGTATTTATACAAGTATACAAAGGCCAGGACCGAACAAGAGCAGTAATTAAAGACACAGAACCTCGAGGAAGGAGATGGAAGAATGCGTTGATGGTAGATATGTATCAAAGAGTCATCTTGAGACCTCTTTTCTTTTCCTCTTCATCAAGAATCGCCTGCCCATCAAAGTCTTGCTATCCATGTTGAAAATGGTCAATTGGTATATTTTAGAGAAACCAGTGGCCCTGATAACATTGCAAGCAATTATTCGAAAACAATTTTGACACCATGGTTTGAGCATAATGCTCAACACCCGGAAGCCAGACATATCCATAATGTCCAATTTCCTGAGCATTTTGTGTGGAGCAAGGGAACAAAGATATGGATACCACAAAAGAGACAACATGGAAAGATAATTGGGAGAATCTATATCATCTCCTCCAGAGATGTCGATAGATATTATCATTGTATTCTTTTTTTTTCAAAGTTCCTTGAGCGACATCTTTTGCTGACATTGGGACTGTCAATGGTGTAGAACAGGGAAACTACCAAGTTGTAGCAAGGATGCTTGATCTCCTTGCAACAGATAATGAATGGAATGGGTGTATGGTAGAGGCAACACAATGCCAGTTACCTTTTTCACTCAAAAGTTTATTTGTGCTACTGTTGGGTTTCTGTCAACCTTTTGATCCATACAATCTTTGGATTAACCACAAGGATACAATATATAAAGGCCATCTCCACAGAGAACTGGATGGCATTGAAACACGGACCCAAGAGCAGCTAAAAGAGCACAAAGTTGTTTTTTTGTTGACGGTCCTTGAGGAACAGGGAAGACATATATCTTTAATGCCTTGCTGACAAAGACGAGAAGAAGCTCTGGGATATCACTTGCAAGTGACATCGAGTGGAACTGTGGCGTTGCTGCTGAATGGTTGAAGAACTGCCCACTCACGCTTTAAGATTCCACTTTGAGTCGATGCCACTTCCACATGTTCAATCACACCCCGATCATCTGCTGAAAAACCTCTGAAGATGACAAAGTTGATTTTATGGGATGAGGCTGTAGACAGAACTTCCAGGGATATCAGGCGATTGGAAGACCAAGAATTGTCTCGAGTTCCTTTTGGTGGAAAGCTTATTGTCTTTGGAGGAGACTTTTGGCAAGTACTTTTTGTGATTCCTGGTGGAACGAGAAGTCAGATTGTGGATCAATGTATCAACCGTTCTCTTGTATGCGTGTAGCTCAATCTACAGACTCAAGCCAGGCAACCCAATTGCAAGATTTTGCAGACTACCTTTTGCGGGCTGGAGAAGGGCGTAAGGCCAGATTTGGTGATGCAGAGACCATTCAGCTCCCAGAGTCAATGATAGAAAAAGGCTCCTACCTTTACACTCTGTCAATTTCAGTAACGAGTTTCTTGCTGACCAATTAGTTGAATACAGCAGCATTGATAAAGGACAATCAGAAGAAGACCAGGTCTCATACCCCCATTAAGTTTCTCAAGTCATTGAGTCCTCAAGTCTTCCTCTTCATAAATTGAAGCTCAAGGTTGGATGTCCAGTAATGCTCTTGAGAAATTTGGATCCGGCAAATGGTCTATGCAATGGAACTCGCTTGATCTGTGAATCTCTGTCAACGTGTCATCAAAGGGAAGATTCTGAATGGAACATTTGCTGGCAAAGATGCTTTTATCCCAAGGATTAAGCCAAGCCTGTCAAGTAATGAAGGGCAAATTCCATTTAACCGGACCCAGTTCTCTCTTTGCCTTGCATTTAGTATGACGATCAACAAAGCACAGGGTCAAACATTAGACAAGATTGGTGTATATCCGCCGTCTCCAGTGTTTTCTCATGACCAGATCTATGTAGCGCTGATGTTTATTCTACATTTAAATATTATTATAATAAATATAAACTTAAAACCCATATTTTCTAATATGTGTTTGCATATGTTTATATCAACATACATTCGCCATTTACACAAGGTATTAAAACATTATTGGCTTTATATATATATATATATATATAGGTGGCCAAGTTTAAAGAATACTTACATCATTGTTTTCCCAATACCAAATAAAAGATAAAGGGCAATGAGTAGAGAGATAGATCTCAAAATATTTAGTATGGGCTATTTACTAGTTATTATTTTTTACATATTATTTGGTATCAGAAAAAACCAAAATAATTAGTGCCTTTTAATCGCTCTTGAAAAGCTAATTAGAGATGGAATATTTTCAACTTGACCGATGCGTCAGTATTTACGCCTTTTTTTTTGGACCGAGGATTCTGTGGTTTGGCACCATATTGAAAAATAAATAAAAACATGTATAGATCCAAGAATGCAGTTTGGTAGAGGTTCCATTATGTTTTAGTGGTGTGGTTGGGAAGGAGACATTGGTTCTTTAAAGTCGAGCAAGAACATGCTTGACCAGTATGCGTACATAGATATTTTAAGATGTTTATTATTATTTTTTGGCATTTTTGGGTAAATTGAATGAATATAAAACAACAAAGTTTATTTATCAAGAGAGATAATGCTCAATGCAAAACTCAAAGCTTGCAGAGAAGAAGACTCGGGGTGTACCAGTAATAGTACGACTACCAAGCATCCTAGATGTTGACCCTATTGAGAATATATGAGCATGTCTTGGTTGCATAGTAAGGGCATAATTACCAGCAACACAAAATAGCAAGGAGCTAGATATTGGAATCCATCATGAATGGAAGAAAATACCAGTAGTTGTGAGTGATGCTGCATATCTATGCCAAACCGCATAGTCAAAAGAAAAGGTGTATATAGACACACCAGAATATTTTTCTCTAATAGACACATCTTGCTGTGTCTTGATTTGCAAGTCTTAAAGTATATTGGTATATAAAAGAAAGGAAACTAGAGTGTCAAAGTTGAAGAAGTTCTATGGTTGATTTGGCGGAATCTAAAATCTCTTTATTATTGGTATGAGTCTATTAGAAGAACAAAATTCTAATTCATATTAAATATATTGCAACTTGTCTCCTTGACAACATATTATTATTATTATGCTGTTGTTGTTGCTAAGAAAGATAATTGGAAATCCAGTAGCAAAAATGCCAATACTCCTGAATAATAGAAAAGGCGGCAAGGCGCGCTCTAATCTGGAGGATAGCGTTTGTATCTCTTGTTTTTAGGAGAGCTTTAATTTTCCCAAAAAACAGCACGATATATATATATAATGTATAATTAATTAATAGCATACATATTGTTGACATGTTGGACTATATGCCAACGGAAATAACTCTATAGACGCCTTTTTCTGTATTGAAAATAATAATAATAATAATAATAATAATAATAATAATAAATAAATCATCAAGGCGTTTTGAATGGTTTCAGGATGATAAATGTATTCTTGGCAGGATAATGTACATGTGTTTACCTGTATAATGCATGTATTTCAAACAATCCTTTTCTCCATCTCTTTATATACTTTTTATTTATTTGTGGTTACACTTCAATGCACAGTCCACTAATACTATCAGCGGAAGATAGTTCTTCCATTCTATACACTGTCCATATTTCTTCATACACTCGTCTTTTATCTTTATCCTAAAACACAAACATTCATGGAAAAGGAAATCGGAATCAAATCTACCCAAATCCAATACATTTTTCCTGTTTGTAAATAAAGGCAATTGTTACACTTGCATTCTCTGTTTAATGACTTCATGTGATTGCTGCCATGTCTGCCCTGATTCAATGGCCGTTTCACGTGACAAATATACGCTGGAAACAACCAACTTCTTGACATTCTCTAAAGTCATCTTGCATTCTTCTCCCTCTTTTCATTTTTTTTTGATTGACATTTACTTGTCTTTGTCTGAATCTACATGTCAACCCTACCAAGTCTCGAGTATGATCTGATCATCGTCGGAGCAGGCATCATTGGATGTGCTGCCGCCAGAGCATTCGGAAGAGATGGTCGTCAGGTACTTCTTCTGGAGCGTGATCTCACTGAACCCGATCGGATCGTTGGAGAACTGCTCCAGCCCGGAGGAGTCAATTCTCTCCATGCTCTTGATTTGCAAGGTAAAAAAAAATCAAATGATTTATCCGTCAATACTAAAGAAAAAATAATAATACTCTATAGACTGTATCGAGGGAATTGACGGTATTCCATGTCATGGTTATGGTGTGTTTTACCAAAACAGACTGGTCGAGATTCCGTATCCTTTAAATAACTTTACTGGCGAAAAGGCAGTTGGCAAGTCATTTCACCATGGCAGATTTATCACAAAGCTAAGAAATGCCGCAAAACAGACCCCAAAGTAAATAAGAGCAGAATTGTTGATTAGTGGATCAAAAGCGGCTTTTAACCATCTAAAACAGTGTTACTGTCCGAGAACTGACGGTGGTAGATATGCTGAGAGATGAAGATAATGAAGGCCAAGACAGAGTTATCGGTGTAAAAACCCAGTCAAAGGATGGCCAGGAATTAAAGGTAGGCTGTGTTATCTTGCAGGGTCTAAATAATAATTTCTTGTGATTATCAACAGTTTTATGCTCCTTTGACTATTGTGGCCGATGGGTTATTCTCGAGATTCCGTAAACAAGTAACCGTAAAGACTCCAGATGTGAAATCCAATTTTGTTGGGTAAATATATTTAGGGTATCCATGGCCTAGCTGACCCTGTCTTTAGATTTGAATTGAAGGATCTTGTTCTTCCTTTACCAGAGCATGGTCATGTCATTCTGGCACATCCCTCTCCCGTATTGATGTACCAGATTTCTGAGCATGATACTCGTATATTGGTCGATGTTCCCGGCCAATTACCTTCTGCATCTACTGGCGAACTCAAAAAGTACCTTGAAGAAACAGTTGCACCAGAATTACCCGAGTCTATCAGGGTAAGTTGTATACGAAAAAAAGACTATCTTTTTGGAAATCCCAAAAAATAATAATAATAAAAAATAATAATTTTGAAAATTAGCCTAAATTCCTGGAATCGCTGGAGACCGAACGCCTTCGATCTATGCCAAATGGCTTTTTGCCTCCTTCAATCAATAATACCCAAGGAATGGTCTTGTTGGGAGATGCTATGAATATGCGCCACCCTTTGACTGGTGGTATGTACTAGTCACAAGTATTTGCTGGGGTTGCTAACATGGCTTATTATGTTAAAGGTGGCATGACTGTGGCGTTGAATGATGTCGTGCTTCTTTCCGATCTATTGTCTACAGAGAACGTGCCTTCGTTTACTGACATTGAACTAGTGATGAATAACTTGAGCTCATTCCATTGGAAGCGCAAGAGTTATTGTACTGCTATCAATGTCTTGGCAATGGCACTCTACAGATTGTTTGCTGCTGGTGAAAGTAAGGATCCAATCGTTTGGTTGACCAGGAATACTGACTTTTATATTGTGTGTATCATCGCATCGCTTTATTTTAGACGAAGACTTGGCTGTACTACAGAGAGGCTGTTTCCGGTACTTCCAATTGGGTGGGGAGTGTATTAATGGTCCGGTTGGCCTACTTTCAGGTCTTGTCCAACGACCAAGTGTGCTTGTCTATCACTTTTTTTCTGTTGCCTTTTATTCAATCTACTGTGAATTCCAACGCGGTGGATGGGCGAACGCACACTATAGCTTCATTAGAATGTTTACTGTACTATACACCGCGTGCGTAACTATCTTGCCCTATCTCTTTAGTGAGGCAAAGTATTAGACCATGTATTATTTATCTAATTTCCATCTAATTAAACATCATACCATTTACCCTATACAAATCATTTATTCCCTTGTCATTATTAAAGAGTCTATATCTTGCCATCCAGACTGGAATGTATACCATAAGACTAGGCAGCCTTGAAAATGCTTCATAAAAGGCCTTATTTTACAAACACAAATGTGATTTATTAAACAAGCCAAGAAAGATGAAAAAAGATATAGGAAAGGGTAACGTTGTGATATACTGCTGCTTAGAATAAATTAACACCGTGAGTGAACAAAGCTATGGCTCAAATAGTTTCTGATGATCAAAAGAAAAAAGATCTCACAGCCATTAGGCATTACAAAATGGCTTTGAAGATCAATAGATCACGTTTAGTTTCTCTGGCGAACGCTGTTCTTTCTCGAGTTGTCGCTGGCAATTCCACCCTTGAAAAGATTGTTTCCCTACCAAACATAACATTAGGCCACGAAAAGACGTTGGAAGAAAGCTCACCAATCCACTGACGCGACCTTCGTTTCCGATGCCAATGGCATTCTGGGAAGAGCGACGAGGAGCAGCAAAGGCCACAGCAGCAAAGGCAATGATGAGGATAGCAGAGAACTTCATGGTAAGGATTGAGAGGTCGAAAGGCAGGTAAGGTTTGATGAGTTGATGAGTTGATGAGTTGATGGTTTTTTGTATCTGGGCTGTCAGATATTCATCTCCTTTTATATGAAAAAAAGGGTCTAAGAATACATTCAGCTCTGTTGGCTCACGTACAATGGGTCGCTTGACTCTAGTCTAAACATATCCACTAGCGTGTACAAATGACACTGATTTTTCCTTCTTCTTGACCCCTAGAGTCTATTTTGGTCTATTGTATTGCACATTCTACATATTTGCCGACCCCCTTTCCTTCTATCAAAGGCATAATTGTATACCTCAAAGGTATGCTCATGTGTATCAAACGTACTAATAGATAAGCGTGTTCAAAGATGATGCTTCCCCCACAAACACACTGTCAATTATCAGATACAAGCCATTAGCTAGTTGACCTAGTTGAAATCATATATATATATATAAAGGGTCGTATATACCAATAGATCGTCTTTAAATATATATATATTTCCTGTCATTAGAATATGCATAGGACTTGAAAGGTTGATATGATCTATATTTGGCATTAAAGAGTCCAAGGGTATCAAGTGCCCAAGATGTCTATTCTATTGATCATCATTACGCAATAAATCCCCCTGTGAACCTCAGGTACCTTTAGTTTGGCCGGGTTTGTAGGTCAATAGAATAGAAAAATAAAGAAGGGGTCTGCATTAAGATTGGATTCACAAGCACAAACTAGATTCCAAGAGAGAATGTCTATTATTAAGATTTGTGTTTTCCGCTGTCAGTCCCCAGAGATCAAAGCTCTCATTACCCACCCAAAGTACACGACCTCAAGGCAGGGAAAAAGTCTTGCCACCCCCTTGTTTATAAACAAGGGTATACAATAACCGGCTATTGAGAATGTCAAACCCTGAAACATAGGCTACTCATTTACTGGCCAGATTGGAAGAATAGTAATATTCCTCAGAAAAGGCCAGATTAATGGCGTCAAATGCAATGTCAAAGGACTCTAGTGACAGGACATCCATGCCTAGATCTCCTACAGCTCAAGGCCACTGAGACTTTTTTTTGTTGTGTTGATTTGGGCAGGAATTCTATTTATTTCTTGTAATTTATGTCGGTGTACATTCAAAAGGCATGTGCATACAAGATGATTCTATTTTGCAGAATTGTTTCTATAGTAGCCATGCTCGGTCTAGATCCATACAATAAACAGATGGGGGGTTGGGTTGGGTTGGGTTGATAGAATGATTGAATAGATTGGCATCAATGAGTCCATGGTGGCTATTAAAAAGACGTATTTATCGATAATTAAATTATAACAATTGTGGTTCAATCATCAAATGGTTCAATGGCCAGAATAATCTAATATCTACAGACACAAATCCAACTCCTGGTTGAGCATCTCGATTACAAGGTCCAAGTCATCCATGGCGTGGGCATGGATATTGGATACGTTACTTGGCATATTTCTTGGCATCACATATGGCCTACACATCACAGAAACAAATCGTAACCGAAAATCCTCTCATTCTGCAGTGCTGCGCTGATCTCATCTTTATCACAAGTGTTTTGTGATTAGTGCCAATCACACTCTTACCGATTATTAAAGCGATTCTGGTAGAATTGAAAATCACACAGGTTACGAACAATCTTGCTTTCAAGTCCTTTCTTTTGAGCAGCACTCTCCAGGAATACCAGGGTGTTTTGGGCTGTAATTGTTTGTTTGTTTGTTTTTTAAAAAAAGCTAAAGGCACTGCCTACAAACCTACATCGTATCCAAAGATCACCAAGCTTTTCTGGATCGGTTTCGTCAAGATTCTCTTTAAACTTTGCACGGATAATTTGCCAGATTTGCTTTCTTTGTCTAGTGGTACTCATAACAGCTTTTGAGCCTTGTCGCAGAAACGTACGATAGAGTTTCCGGCTCTCGGCAGGAGATAGTTTTATGGGTTGGGATGCCGAAAGTAAGGGACGATCTACGCTGACTGTCGAGAGCTGTCTTGTATATACATTGCCAAAAGACCGTTTTACATTGTGAATTGCCAACAGGGGCAATAGGCAATGTGCTGATTGCACAGAGTGGATCCAGTTTGACATTATGAATCCCACAAACGATCATTCCCAAGCAAACCTCACTTGTGGAGGCTATTTACACATCGTGACTATTAAAATCAAGTCAAAATTGGATTCAATCAAACATCATACTTGCATTGTTTCTAGATTCATAAAGTAACTATTGTATATATTGGATCCCAAGATACCATTTCTGACCTTTACATTGTTTAATATTCTATTTGATAAAATGTAAAGTTTAGGTGAAATTCCAATGCATTCTTGCTAGATTTTAAATAATAATTAAATACATGAAATGGGGCAACATTTAGAGTTATACTGTTGGCCCAAAATTTAGATTGATATTTGCCACTAGCCAAGTCTAATTTATTTATTATTACAAACGTATGGGTATGGATTTACCTTGAAAATATCATTTGCAGCCGTCAATAAGCTTAACAGTAATCTCAAGAGTAGGTTTATGTTGTACCAGATTTTATAAAGTGACTTGTGGACCGGTACCTAGAGCCTTGGTTCTGGAGTAAAAAGGTTGCTTTGAAAGATATCCAAACACTCGAGACTTTTTCTCTTCTTTTTTGTGCCCTCATATTGCAAGAGTTAATCATCTATTAAATCAACTAGTCATTTCCTCAGAGATTATAAAAATATTACTTTACTCATTATTAATTTGCAATTACAAATGATAGTAACAGATGATTTATAAAACAGCGATCTTTAGGACACGACGTTTTTGTTTTACCAGACTTTTTGAAAGTGACTTGTGGTCTGGCATCTAGTGCCTGTTCCCAGTTTACGGAATAAAATGTTGTGTCCTGGAAAAAGAGATATTCAAAGACTTTAAATAAAACTTTCTTTTCTTTCGTATACTCATCTTGTAAGAACTAATCATCTATTGCATCTATTAGTCATTTCCCCAGAGATTACAACAAGATCCCTTTTCTCATGACCAACTTGAAATTACAAATACTTTATAGAACTCACTTTATTATGAACCCTACCAATAAAGAAACTATTTTTTATCGATGGAAAGGAATGATATCCTGTTCATCAAGCCCTCCCAGCCCCACCTGCTAGTGGCCACCATGACATGACCATGTCAATTGGAAAGATGCAATAGTATGCCCTTGCCAAGAACTTTGTTCGTGCAGTCAAAGACCGTAAGCCAACTTGAGTTTACTTGAAGTTTTCCAAGGGTGGACAGTATAAGAACACCCGCAAAATCAAAGACAAAGACAGAATAAGGATTCCATCGAGTGGAATGACTGGCTGCCCTTATCTCTTGAAGGTTTCCTACAAGAAGGGCATCAAAGGGTATCTTCCTTTGAAAGTCACTCATGATATTGAGGCATATCACAATCATTCTCTTGATGATGAGTGTCTAGAATCGACACTGAAAGGCAGATTGTCAAAGGTGACTGTAGACGATGGCAGAGATATTCTGAAGCTTATTGGAGCAAAGAAAGCTTCTTGTGAGATCCAAAAAGCAATCAACGATGACACCATCCCTGGCCATAAGTTGTACATAAATGATATTGACAACATGAAGGCTGCATTTGCTCGGGTTTCTGCCCCCATTGTTGAGAATGCTGGAACAAAACTTGTGAAGGCTATGGAAGCAAAGGGATATCAAGTTCGCTACGTTGTGAGCAAGAACGGGTCCCTCGGGAGGATTATGTTTGCCCATCCAAAGATGCTGGAGAGAGCCCATTGTTTCTCTGAGGTAATGGTTGTAGACGCAACTTACTCCACCAACAATCTCGGAATGACGCTCATTTGTGCGGAAGGAATCCATAGTCTTGGAGGGGAGACCCTTGAATCCTTTCCTATTGCTTTTGCCTGGGTTCCGAATGAACAACAGGCTTCATATTGTGGTATACACACCACAGTTGAGTGAAATACAGACTCCACAACCGATCTCCGGTTACTACTTGCTAATGAACCTGGCAAGTTAACATCTCAGGAACAGTTACACACCAGGCACACGTACACTTCACACTGCTACAGTGATAACCAACCATTGCACGACGGGGACTCTAATTACAAGGGAATATGAATAATAGTACATAAGCAATCATAGTATTCTTTCTTCAATAAATAACACTCTCACAGTATTCTTATTTCCCTTCAAAGATACTAACAAACCATATACCTCAAAATTAAATACACATTTTGAAAAATTAAATAATTTATAACAAATAGAACCATCAATTGAGCTCTAGTAAATAATCAGTAAGCTACTATACTTGATTTTGTATTAATTTTGATCTAGAATAGTTTTTCTATAAATACTGCCATCAAATATTGCGATATTTTCTCGAGACAAAGCAAAAGGTCTTTAGTATAATACCTATATTTTGAAAACCAGTCTGTAAAGAAGTCAATGACTACTTGTTAAAGAGAATATGTTGAAAATGAACATTGTGGTCTTCCAACTGCCTATGTATGCAAAGATCCAGTCTAGAACAGCTACCTAAAATGGTAGTTTTGTAATAGTCTGGAACCTTGAAAATAAACGTGGCGGGTATGTTGAGGCCGACACTTTCTAGTGAGGGTTCAAAAGCATCACCTCTTTACAGCCATTACCTGCCAGAATGTGGATTACAAGAAAATACAAGAGTATGTCAATGACTTGTCATCTCCAATGGGATATTGGCATTGGTAAATATCAAGACATCACTTTGAAACCAAGAGAGCATTGAGGATGGCTGGCGGCTCTTTGCCAAGTGCAATGTATTGTTGGTTTTATGTGAATGATTGAATAAATGACCTCTGGGGGTCTATATTAGACAGACAGGACTCTTGTTTTCCATAGATGAATTATTATTATCTATATATCTTTTGTCGATTCTCGCTTTTATCTGTTTGCTTTTCTACACCATCTCTATTCCTTTGCACTATTGATATCGTGTTCTTTTATCTGCGACTGCTTCCGTTCGATTTTAGATGGCTGAAATCTTTGAATACAATTATAAAAAGAGGGTGTAGTCTAGAAAAGTGTTGATGGGAAACAAAGAGAACAAAAATATATATATAAAATCAAATAAATAAGAGAATATATAGACTATCCCGATTTATCCATCTTGATTAACCCCATGATTTTGTACATGTTTTTTTTTATGTTTTCCGTTTCCATAGAAACTGTTATATCTCCATGGATACCGGGTTGTTTTTAATGCGGTAAACGAGAGAGTGTTCATCTAAACTATGGCTATTGTAGCCAACAAGTGTATGAATCGATTCAAAGGCCAAAGTGGTTGATCCATGACAATCAGGCAGTATAATCAACATCGCTTCCGAGCATCCAATCGGATCAAAGTCACATGAGCGATATAACATTAACGGAAACAGATAAATGTCATAATATCGATACAGAGTAGTGGGCACATGACAATCCATTCCGGCCTTGTCTCCAAGGAAACCCATCTGCACTTTTGAATAAAAAAATTGATCATACAAGCTGCTCTTTATTATTATTACTCCAATATCTTTAACGTATCTAATAATACGTAGAGATTAATGACCAGTTTGTAGCAAATTTACTGCAAAAAGACACTTTTCAAGGTGTATAGCCCACAGTAGTAATGGTGTTATTAATTCTCGGAATGCATTTAATTAAACTAGTGTAGTACAAGCACAAATATTTATGAACCTTGGTTATCAGGTCAATTGGCCATATAAAAAGAGATCTCGACTACATTTAAAACGACAATATAATATATATAAAATAACCACAACAAGCTTTAAGATTAAAGACATTACATAGACGACATGATAAAAGAGAGCTCTAGTTAATGGCAATGCAAATATGTGTGTGCAGCCAGTCAATACAAAGGATAAAGAATGGTTTGAAGCAAGTCATTATTCCGCTGATATATGGTCCAGAAAGTGACCGGAACCCAACCGCATATATATCCAGACCATCCAATTAAGGTTGTTCAGAAAGACCAATGAGAAATATTCAGAATATCTAGGTGGGTACCCGCAAAAACACCGTCAAGAAAATGCCAAAAAGTCGCTTACCTCAAAGCTGTTTAAATTAGCAAAGTGCAATCATCATCTTTAAAGTGAACAAAAGAAATGGCAAGATGGTCTGTGCGCTGTAACCTTGCACAGAGCACTATGTTTTGTATCCAAAAGCTTGTCGAGTGCCTCTCTTCCCAATACAGAGGGCGGGGAAATGGATTTATGCAAAAATAAAGTTTGTGTCAAGAGGGTTGTTGTCTTATGATCACCAGACAGTCTAGAATGAGGAGCACATAAAAAAAGTATAAAAAGGCCGTGATTTTTGCATCTTTTCCTTTTTCCCCTTTTCAAAAACATCATTGAACTTGGTGGCCATGTCAAATGCATTTCTGCCAACGGGTTCTATTAAACCCATCGCATAAGAATGACAGCCTCTTTTATCCTGGTAATGTGCAGTACGCAAATGATATGAAGAGTCTGGATGGATATGTCAAAGACATTTACAAAAGGACTTTAACCAACGGTTGATTGATCCCTACCATCAGTAATCTGATTATGAGCGTATTGTTCAAAACCAAGATGCATCCACCGAGTGAGCACAATAGCAGGGTCTTTATACTTATTGTCATCATGTTTGATCAAGCACTTTATAGACAGTCGCTCTTGAATTAAAGAGACTTTGCGTTTTTACTATAGTAAACAACTTCCAAAGTCGTTTAGACGTGCGCATCCACCTGGATCACTATCAATAGCATAACTATAGCAAGAGTGCCTCCAAAGTATAGCTAGCGATCCATTTATATACCTTTGTAGAATATCAGTGCAAGCATATAGTCATCTATACCAAGGCCGATGAATCTCAGGGCTTCTTCTTAAACGCAAACAACTAGACGGTATGATGTATTTATATGAAAGAAATGCTTGCAAATCCTGATCAATACCATTTTTATTTCATTTATATCTTGTCGCCGACTACACGAGCGCACGGACCACAAAGCAAGGTTGACATCCAGCGACTCATACTTACAATGAAAAGGTGGCGTCAGACAAGTTACACCGATACTATGTGTTACTTACACTGTAACGAACGCCTTGAACAAACACGCTTCTACAAGGTAAACGACTCAAGAGTTACATTATATATGACAACACAATAAGTATCTCATACACTTATAGTAATCCTTATGTTTCAAATTGGAGAGACACTCTCCGATCAACAAATCACCTCATTGAAGCACAATCAACCAAAGCAGTGAGAATATGTCAATGGTCGGTCTCTTAGGTCTGTATCATACATCGATTCCTATTACTTATTGTAGCTTGTGGATCAAGTCTGCGTCGTCGATCACGGTCACTGTCAATGGATCCCACTCTGGATAGCCGGTCGCCAAGGTCTGTATCATGTTTCGATTCCTATTACTTATTGCAGCTTGTGGATCTAGTCTGCTTCGACGGTCATGGGCACTGTCAATGGATCCCACTCAGGATAGCTGGTGTCCAAGGTCTGTATCATCTTTCGATTCCTATTACTTATTGCAGCTTGTGGATCTAGTCTTCTCTTCGGTTATGGCCACTGTCAATGGATCCCACTCTGGATATCGGCTCTCCTAGGTCAGTATCATGTTTTGATTTTTATTACTTGTCGTAGGTAGCGTATTCAGTGTGTTTCATCTGTCGTGCCCACCGTCAATGGATCCCACTTCTGGATAGCCGGTCTCCAAGGTCAGTATCACGTTTCTATTCCTATTACTAATTGTAGGTTGTGGATTTAGCCTGTTTAATCGGTCATGGTCACTGTCAACGGATCCCACTTCTAGATGGTCAGTATCTGGCGTCAGTATCATACTTGGATTCCTTTTACTAATTGTAGCTTGTGTATCTAGTGTGTTTCATCGGCCCAGGTCACTGTCAATGGATCTCACTTCTGGATACCCGGTCTGCAAGGTCGGTATGATGTTTCGATTCCCATTACTAATTGTAGTTTATGGATCTAGTAATCCTATTATAGATTGTGATTACTATATCAACCCTTCTTGATTCCCAATAGTTCAGGATAGAATTGGGTTGTGATTTGTATGTCTAATTGTAGCTTGTGGATATATGGATGTTTTTTGTTCAAGGGTTGTACAACGTAATTGTTTTTGCAACAGTTTTGTAGAAAAGGTAATTGCTAATCTATTAATTGTTTGAGTATCTATACTGTTATATAACGTTTTAAACTGTTTTTTTTTAATGTTTCTATTAGTGTTTTATTATGGAAACTCTCTAATTGATTGACTTTTTTAATGTCCAACTGAATTATTTTTGGTATGTTAAATTGTATGTAAATTTTTAAAGAGGCCTATATTTTCAACGGTAAAGTATTTATTGTTGGGTATAAAAATTTTGTGTATTGTTTTGATGTAGTAATACGTCGAGTGTGTTTTATTAATATTTTGTTTGATTTTCAAATATTTCTATATCGCGACATATTATTAACTATTTTTAATTTCTAATACTATTGTAATAGCTGTTAGTATTAGTACAATGCTGTCAATTTATGAACTCTATTTCAAACCATGTGTTTTGACATTTTATTTGTAGGTACTGCCAATGTTTGACTTATTGATTCTTATACAGATGTATCTATTGAATTTCGAAGTACATATAGTTGGTTTGCAGGTAAGTACATGTTTTATTCAGTAAATTAGTGTTTTGAATTTATTTATACCTCGGTAGCTCTAATATTTTGTTCAATGCGTCTGTCTTTGTGATATTGTCACGCGGTGTGTTGTCTTTATGATGAAAATGTCCAGGAAGTTAAAGATTTGGAAGAGTTAAAACATGATGAAAAAGAATAGGATGGAGAGAAATGGATTAGCTGCCTAATACTGGATCCAACAATTCGTAGCTTGGCAAACAACTACAATTGTTCTTCAGGAAAGGGTATTTCGGCAAATGAGTCAGATTCAAATTAATTGTGAGTTAAGAGTTGTTCTTTATTTTATGAGCCACTTGTAAGTATTTATGTGTTTGTTATTTAGAAGAATTGTGGGATGGCGTGAAAAAGAAGGGTTTGGTGAGACAAATGAGAAAATAAAGTAGGGTAAAATCAAAACAAAAGAATGGTGTGATAGGGAAATAAATCGGCATGTCTTAGGCGGACAGAAGACGGATAGACCCAAGACACAGCGTGACAGTATAAATATAATAATTGAGTGAAATGCTAACTTCAAAACCAATATCTGGTTACTATTTGCTGATGCTATACACATACACATTTATCATTAATTTTGAATAGGTTTTTGCAGTCATGTTTAGTCTCTAATTTGTCTATTATACAAATTTAGTTATTTGGCTTTTCTGGATCCCAAGAAATTGACAGTGTCTTCTCTAGCTACGACGGACTCTTACCACTTTATATTCACATTTTTCCGTATTGTCTTTGCTTAATATTTTATGTCAGTAATTTACTTTCCGAGTACTTTATGACTCTTTTTACTAGTACTATAATTTCTGTTTTCATGTAACTCTGAAAAGTGTCCTAGCCAACTAGTGCCTATACGCTGTTTATGTCCTCAATTTTTCCTAATTGAACTTTTGTAAGATGCTGGTGTAGCACCCTCTATAGTATTTGACTTTTTTCCCCTCTCTGCTTGCCAATTAGCAATCTCTTTCATTGACTGTCTGGAACCTGGAGTCGGCTCTAATAGCTAATAAAGATAGCTTTACTAGGGGTAGCTGTCTGAATAATCTTCCTTGTGGAAGTACCTGGATTTTGCTCTTCTTCTAAAATACTAACAGTAACCAAATTGTATTTTATTCTTATTTTCTATATTTCCTTCAATTTTTTCTCAGTAGAAACCATAGACTACACAATCTTTTTTTTCAATGGATCCATTTTCACATAAGCAGATGGTGTTTAGTCAAAGAGGTTAAAAGCTCTTGAAGCCAACAACTCTGACAATTAGCATCTAGTCTCTTCATTTTTATTGGAGTCATATCTGGACATTATATATGCCCTGCTACTTCTGAACTGTCTGGTGGGAAATCTCGAGGGATCGAACTTCGACTCACTAGTCTCTTTATATAATACTGCCTCAACAAATTTGTAGCTATCTTCGCTCTATATGCTCTTGTGAAGCATAGGATTGTCTGGTCGTCCTTTGTCCACCACAAGTACACCTTTCCCTCTTTTCAATTTCTTTCCCGAAGTCACCTTTTTTCATTTTCTATCTTCCCGAAGTCACCTTCACTTCAATTTCTACCTTCCCGAAATCACCTCTTCTACCTTCTGAGCTTACACCACCCCTTTCCAAAGACATCCTGACATTTTACTTACCCAGATATAATTAGCAATCTATCTCATAACTTTTCATATAAATAGTCAGGAAGTTAGCATTCAATAAAGAACTGTCACGCCGTGTTTGTGGTTCTCCGTCTTTTGTCCGTACTGAAAGCACACCATCTTCTTAACAATTGGCATGCCACCCTTTTTCAAGAGTGAGCACTCCATATTTTTACTAAGCAACCTTTCCCGATTTCTTCCATTTTTATTAATATAAATGCCAACAAAGATCTAATGAAATAAATTATTCAATTTGATTCAATTCAATTCTACCCTTAACTCCTCTTCTCTTAACTTTGAAATTCGAAACCTCTTTCTGAAGAATAATTCTATTTGCTTGCTAAGCTACGAATTATTGGATACTGTGTCAAGAATCTCTGTTTCTCTCTCTCTCTCTCTCTCTATACTCTTTCTCTCTCTTCGTCTATCTTCTTGGACACTTCTTGTCTAAAGACAACAAACCGCGTGACAGAACGAACAATTCTACTCTTATTTTTCTTTTAATAAAAGAAGTCGTATAAACTTTACTCTAATATTCTTGCCTGAAGAGCGATATCATTTGCCATTGTTGCTACATATCGTTGGATAAGAATACTTTGATATAAAATATATATACATACTTCTTGGACAATTACACTATACAACAATTCCAACACGTGTCACTCTGACGACAAGTAAGATAGAAATAATTTTTTCAGTGTGTTGCAAAACACTAAAAATTAAGCATTGTTTTTTTTTCGCTTTTTCCTGTTGTTGGTTTCATATGTACTTTCTCGCTATTTTCAAATGTAAGATACTCAGATTATAATTACAGTAACTATAACCAACTTTGTAAAGAGCGCTTATTAGGTTTTCATCTTTGGTTAAAAAATCCGTTCTCAGTTTAATGGCTAGCAAGGTCTCGTACTATATATAAAAGCCCATGAGTTGCATTATTTGGGTAGGTTTTTCTTCTTCTTTTATTTCTTTTTTAATACTATTTCATACTTATAAGAATGTAAAAGCTCTACGCTATGGTTGATAGAATATCGATAAAATATATATTAGAAGATATGTGTATGTTGGCCTGCTTTTTATATATATATAATTAAAGAGAGTAGGTCTTCACTATATGAGAGCTGTAATTTTTTTTGGATTCTTGGCCATTTATTTAGTATTATATGCTCAAAGCACATGATTTTAAGAAAATAAAAACTTGCAAGAATTGAAACATTTCTTAGAAAAGTTCCCACAGAAACGTCACCCAATTCCACCCTAAAAAAACCAAAAATGTGTGGGAAACTATAAAAATGGGCGTTTTTCTAGTTTCTCTCTCTTTCTCTCTTTCTCTCTCTTATCCCATTTTTGCCTCAACTATGGTGAACCGTCGGTTCCAAGACTCTGACCGTGTGCCCACTTGCACAAATCCTTTGGCTCAAGACGATATCCGTTGCCCACCTACACGAGCCCTGTTCAGACGCGCCCCATTCTGTGCCACTAGTGGGGGGTATGCGGGTTACTGGTAGAAACTAGGCGCGCTTCTGGTGGAAAGCGGAAGAATCACATACAGAAATACGGCCTTTCAGGATCATCCTCATTCTCTGAGTATGTGAAGCGGCGTCTCACTCATTGTAAAGATAAGTACCTTTTCTTTTGTACGCGTGCTGTTTTTTTTCATGAAACAAATCAAACTAAGCCATTTCATCTGGTAGGATTGTCCTGTGGTAGGCGGATCCACAAGAGGACATCCTATAGAGGGCCAGTGAGCAGGAGTATTGTCCTCTGCTTGTGGCAGAGGTACTCCACGCCTGTGGCGAAGCTCCCCACAAATGCAGTGCTTGTATGCCTGTGTTGGGTCGTGGTTAATACCAGGCTGGTCTTTCTGCCGTCGTTGGTCCAACCCTCGTGGGGTGAGGACCCATTTCTGTTTGTGCTTCCGTTTTAACCACTGGTTGCCGCCTGGGGACTACTGGTTTCCTTATTACTCTCTGCTGGTGGACAGGGCACACCTTTTTGTAATGTAAGTTCCTGTTGCTTTGTGTTTGTGTTGCTCCACTGGTGGATCTGTTGCCCCCACCAGTGGCCCTGTTGCTACCGCCGGTGGATCTGTTGCCTCCACCGGCGGACCTGTTGCTCCACTGGTGGACTTGTTGCCCCCACCAGTGGCCCTGTTGCTACCGCTGGTGGATCTGTTGCCTCCACCAGCGGACCTGTTGCTTCTACCAGTGGACCTGCTCCTTCCACTGGTAGTCCTGTTGCTTCTGCCGGAGAACCTTTTGGTTCTATCTATGCCGCAAATGCCGTTACCCCCCTCTCAAAATGCTGCCGAGGGGGGGTAAAAAGACTCCTGTTCACGAAATACCCACAGTATGAACAGGAGTACAAACGAGGTTCAACAACCTCGGGTAAGGCCCAATCTTGGGTGACCCCCACCGTCAAGAAAAGTTCAGGAATATGGGCCCAACCCAGGGTAATGACCCACTATCAAGACAGTTCCGAAGCGCTGAATCCAGCCAAGGGTATCAACATGCCATCAAGGAAATTCCAAGGAGTTTTGTCAAATTCGGAATGATTGCGCACCACCAAGAAATGTCCAATGGGTTGGGCCAAACCATGGGCAGAGACCCACAGTCAAGGTAGCTTTAGATTGCTCACTCTAGAAAAGCTGGAATACTCACCATCAATATTATTACAGAAGACTGAGATCATGGAAGGGTATAGACCCACTTCCAAGCCGATTCCAAAGGGCGGAATCCAACCCATGGGCAGAGTCCCACAGTCAAGGTAAAGTTAAACGCTGGCTCTAACTAATCATGAATACTCACTGTCAATATGATTACAGGTGACTGAAACCAAGGAAGGGTAATGACCCACTGCCAAGTCGGTTCCAAAAGATGGAATCCAAGCCATGGGCAGAGTCCCACAGTCAAGGTAAAGTCAGAACGCTGGCTCTAACTAATCATGAATACTCACTGTCAATATGATTACAGGTGACTGAAATCAAGGAAGGGTATAAACCCACTGTCAAACCGTTTCCAAAAGGTGGAATACAAACCATGGGCAGAGGCCCACGGTTAAGGTAGCTTTAAACCGCTCACTCTAGCAAAGCTTGAATACTTACCAGCAATACTATTATAGAAGACTGAGATCATGGAAGGGTATTAACCCACTGCCAAGCCAATTCCAAAGGGTGGAATCCAAACCATAGACACAGACTTCTAGTCAAGGTAATATAAAAAGGCGAACTCTAATCAAGCATGGATACTCATTATCAATATTCTCTTAGTATGACAAATCCAGCCAAGGATTGTGATCCCCAGTCAAGATATCTTTCAAGTCACCTCAGGCTAATTAAAGTCAAGCCAAATCAAGTCAAAACAAATCAAACCAAATCAAACCAAATCAAACCAACCAAAAAAAAAACAAAAAAAAAAACAAAAAAAAACAAAACAAAAAACAAAACAAAAAAACAAAACAAGTCAAGTCAAGTCAAAATAACCAAATCCCAATCTCCCAAAAACCAAATCCCAATCTCCCGAAAACCAAATCTCAAATGTATACCTGCAAAAGTCCAATGCCAAGTTCAAGTCCAAGTCCAGTGCAAAGTTGAATGCAAGGTCCAGTGCTATGTCCGTTGCAAAGTCCAGTGTATGGCTCAAGGTGAAGTCCGAAGCAATGTTTGGTGTGGTCCGATGCGTGGTTTGGTGCAGAGTCCAAAGGCAAAGTTTGATGTCAAGTTGGATTTCCGAGTTCAACGCCAAGTTCGATGCCGAGTTTGATACCAGGTTGGATTTCCGAATTCGATTCCAAGTTTGCTTTCTGCGTTTGAAGACAAGATTAATGCCGTTTCCTATGAATCCAATTATGAGTTTAATTCAAAGAAGAATTGCAATGAAATTACAAACAATCAAAAAAAAACAAAAAAAAAAAACAAAGGAGAAGTGCTAAAAAAAAGGCGCTCTCCGCAAGAAGGAAGATCTCTCGAAAGACGCCTTCGGTGGTCAAAGTGGTGGTAGCATCCTTTATACAATTTGAACTGTAAGTACCTATTGATCTCTTGTGATTTATGATGAAGAACATGTACTAATATATATGTATGTATTATTTTTCCTCTAGGGCACTTGTGAGGCTTGGTTTCCAAATTATCGACCATTTTTTTTAAAAAAAAAGGAGGAGTGCTAAAAAAAGGCGCCCTCCGCAAGAAGGAAGATCTCTCGAAAGACGCCTTCGGTGGTCAAAGTGGTGGTAGCATCCTTTATACAATTTGAACTGTAAGTACCTATTGATCTCTTGTGATTTATGATGAAGAACATGTACTAATATATATATATATGTATTATCTTTCCTCTAGGGCACTTGTGAGGCTTGGTTTCCAAATTATCGACCATTTAAAAAAAAAAAAAAAAAAAAGGAATGTACGGAATCCGTTAAAATTTGACAATGAACATGAACAAAGTAAAAAGACAAGTATCAAACTCCAAAAAAAATGAAATTGGACAAAGAAAGCAAACGAAGATCGAACAAGGCGAGAAGACTTTGTGTTGGATGAAGCAGAAGACCTGGATTGGATAAAGAGAGAAGACCTAGATTGAATGGCGCAAGAAGACTAGCATTGAATCGTGCGGAAAGGCCATCATTGATCAGAGTGGAAGACCGATCCTTGACAGTGCAGGAAGACCGAGTGGTGGCAGAGCCCGAAGACCAAGCTGCTGCGATGCAGGAAGATGAGGATTGAATGGAAGCAGAAGAAGAATATTGACCAAGACAAAGGACAAAAGCAAATCAAAAACAAAAATCAAAAGCAAAAAAGAAAACACCAAAAACAATCAAAAAACAAAACCAAAACCCAAAAAAAAATCAAAATCAAAAGCAAAAGCAAATCAAAAACAAAAAGCAAAAAACAATCAAAAAACAAAAACAAAAACAAAATCAAACCCCAATATCAAATCCCAATATCAAATCCCAATATCAATACCCAAAACCCAAAACCCAAAAACAAAAAACAAAAAAAAACAAAAAAACAAAAAACCAAAAAAAGAAAACAATCCCTATTATTTTCCAACATCTTTAAATTGACTTGACTTGACTTGACTATGTACTATCACAAATAAACTATTTTGAAACATCTTATATATTTTACGTTGGCAATTATTAGTACCTTGATATTAACCTACAAGGATAAAGTAGCCTGTTATATCTATCGGTTCCTGTTGATTATATACAAATAATAGAATTGATATTTACTTTATAAACCACCTTTTTAGCCAATATATCTAGGCTTAGTTATATATACCATAGTCACTTGTCTCATACAATAAGTAATAATATATTTTTTGTTTGTATGGATATTTTATTCCAGTCTTAAAGATTTCTGGTACTAAAAAGCAATTATACAAATGAGTAGCCACATCGAGTTTTTTTTTATAAAGGGGCCTCTAATATTATTTTTGGGGTTTTAAATGTTCTGGAGAGAAGTTGAGCGGGAGAATTGGGGATAGAACAAACTGAGCATGAACAGGTGTGTGGGGATTGCCGTGGAGGAATTAATAAGTGAATTCTACAAAGTGGTCTTTAATATTGGAAGCCTAGATTAGTTCTCTGGTTAGCAGGGTTTCTGTTTTGATTGGCGGCTTTTAGGGAACGGAAAGCCAAGAGTAGGGTGTGATAGGTGGGTTGGATATAAAATAAAAGATCATTGTTGGAAATTGGAGCGATGGTAACAGCAAGAGAGATAATAGGGAAGGTGGTGTGGGGATTTGTTTAAAGTGGTAGTCAAAGTAGTGAGAATGTCATTTGTAAAAGACAAGATGGATCACTTGGGTTGGTGAGGTCGGACTGGTAAAGAAAATTGGCTTAAAGGTGGTCAATCTCATGGCCATAGTAGCAAGTGCGAGTTTTGGTAAGTCTGAATTTATATTGGGCAAGTAAATAGCTAATCTCTTTACAATATTCTCAATGGGTACCCATCTTATTCCATGATCTCAAAATTTGTTGTCTTTTCATCAAAAGGTACCAGATGTTATAAACATTTATACCAATACTGAAGATAACATTTATATTTCGCCAAATCAATAATAGAGCTTCTTTAGCTCTGTTAGCCTATGGTTCTAACCAGTTGTGTCCCGTACAGTCAATGAAGATGACGAAACTCCCAAGATGTCTTGAACAATTCTTTTTCTATCCATAAATTACTCAAAAACATACGACCTCCGGAATAACAAAATAGTACCACCAGTACTGGGATGTTTTCTTTCTTCATAAAGATCGTATATCTCTGGGACAGATTGCATTCACAGGTACAATTTCTAGATCGAATGTACAACCGTTTGCTAAACGTATTAGACAGCACGGATATTCATTACCTAGAAAGCCTAAAAAAAATGGGTGAAATGACGCTGGAAACCTTGAGAGAATCATATAGAGGATTGATTTAACTTGTAAACATCTCGGATTAGAAATTGTTATTATGGATATCAAAGTGTGTAAAAGTACCATTGTTATTTTCTTTTAATCAACTTGACTTCAAATCCTGTATTGCGATACACAAACCGTGCCCTTCTAAAAAAAAAAGGACAAGAAAGCCAGAC
Source organism: Phycomyces nitens (assembly GCA_022702545.1). Lineage (NCBI taxonomy): Eukaryota > Fungi > Mucoromycota > Mucoromycetes > Mucorales > Phycomycetaceae > Phycomyces > Phycomyces nitens. Next base: position 2,731,643 of record JAHRBC010000006.1, on the reverse strand, counting down.
TTTTGTGGGCCAAGGAAAATAGTGAAATGATCAAGCAAGCAATAGAACAGTGCGATTTTGTTAACAGCAATTTTGCCCTATAGGAGCATCCTGGTTTACTACATTGCGCGCCGTTTGACGCTTAACTGCCAGTTTGTCGTCTCCCAAATTCCATGCGTCTTGTACGTATCAACCATTGTTCTAAATATATATCCAGCAGCAGAAATATAGAACTTTTCAATAAAACAAGTATCTTGTGTCTCAAGAGACATGCGAGAACATAAATAATCCCACATGATATATTGTTAAGAGTTGCAAAAGCAACAGCCATAGATGATCCTACCAATACTTTACAGCAAGATCCTAATAAACCTCTACCATTTAGCCCAAAACTAGTGCTTGTCATGTCTTTTTTTTTTACAGACAGAGTCAAGGGAGTACTGTTCCTTTACAAACAGTATCCAAAAAAGTAATAGTACATCAAGTGTATGGATGAATGAGAATGATCATGCTCACGTACAACCAAAGTACTTAACTGCAGAGAGCAAAAGGTAGTTTCTACATATAGTAGGCTAAGAAAGCAAGCGATAATTCAGAGTGGCTGCGAGTTAATATAAAGATCAATGAGACTCGTTTATTTTTAATAAATAATAATTAAAAAAAGAGGTGTGTCTACAGTTTTTCTTTTTATGATTGAACGTATTGAATTATGTCAAGGCAAGTTTATCAGCTCAGGCACTTGAACTGTATGCAGCAAACCAATCATTAAAAGATTATTTTCTAGTACTGCTGGTTTTGGCAGAGGCATGAAAGAGTAAAGAGTATCTGCTTGGTTCTTTTAAATTGATTAGACATCATGTCAAATGTTGTACAACAGTACGTGAGTTAAATAGAATAGAGAGCTGTTAGAGTAACCAGCCATAGAAGAGTATAATTGAGCAATTTAAAGAAAAGGATGGTCCAGGTCTGTTCTTTATCAGTGTTCCTGAAAGCTTGGAAATAAAAAAGAAAAGAAAGTCCAAGGACGGCAATCGTTTAATTTATTGGTTGATCCCGACTGGTCCGTGCACGCAGAACACAAGGAGGAGTTGGTGAAGTAGGGACACATAAAATACTTGACAGTCACTGAACACATCTTGCGTTAAAAAGATGCCAAACAAAGCATTTTGAGAGTATTATAATATATCATGGGTGCAGGATTACAAGCTGAGGGTTACTGGGGTATATCAGCACCAGATCTCAAGATGCTTTCTCGTGGGAATAATTAATGGCTTTGTATGCAATAGCTGATGCTATAAAGTGATATAGCATAAACGGTTATATATTATGTAATGATCCAAAAGATCTTTATTTTTTATTAGAAAAAATTAGACCCTCTTTGAAAGCCCAAGTTATCTCCTTTACAATATCCAAAACACCATTAAAACCCCACTTTTTCAAACTTGCATATTTCAAATATACAGTTCAATTGTATAGTATAACAAAAGAAAAACGCAGCTATACATTGTCCAAAATCTAGTTTTCTTGGACCCCAAGACAGACATAATTTGCAAAAAGACGTATTGAACTAGATAGATTATTGATCAAGACGGAATCATAAAAGTGTACATTGCTTTCATTAAACGTCCATCATTGACTGGGGTTCCAGTAAAGAATATCCACAGCTGCATAGAATACTTTCTTGAGACTAGTACTTGAGCCACTTGTTTATATAGCTCCATACTTGATAGTACCATTCATATACAATACGTTAAAAAATTATTATGGTTTGTTATTACTGAATATTTGATCATGTATGATGTTCTGCTAAGATAACTATTGATTTGTACAACTAAATAGTATGGTTTTAATCCATACACTAAACCTCGGCTCCAATCTCGTCCTCTGAATCATCCTTCTTCTTTGTCTGGCCAGAGAATTTTGTATATACAATACACTCATCAGGGATCTCACCGTCAGAGTTCAAGTACTTGAATTCGTTACCGAAATGAGAATCCACAGTTCGCAAGAATGTATCAAAACTATTTTCAAGAATCTTAGTAACCCTTTGTTCTCTACCTGGCATATCTTACCCTCTCTCAACTGCTTCTGCTGCAAAAATTGTGCTATAAATCCATTTCTGCTTAAAGGCCTCAATCTCATCCTTGATAAACAGAAAGAGAGGTTAGATAAACTTTGTGGTTTTTCCTGATAAGATCATCTACCTGATAAGGATCAAATACTACTGGTTCGCGAACAGCATTGAATGTGGCATCCTTCATCTGGAGACTTCTGTTGAACGAATCAAAAACCGGGCGTTCCAACAAGAGCCCAACAGCTGGTGCTTTTGGGATATTGATCCGCACATTATCAAAGGTCTTTTCAATGATCTTTAGTGGTGTCTTGCTACGTACTGCCAGGATAGCCATGGCTAGACAGAATCATATACTGATTAGACCATGGTGATTTTTGCCTGGACACTTACAAACCATCTTTCGAATTTGATGCAACATGAATGATTGGCCATGGAGTTTAACACTCAGCCACTCACAGCCATTGATGTATATGGGATCAGCGACCTTGATGCTCATAATGTAGCGTTTGCTGCTATTATCGGTTGGGCTACGGCCAATGGTGTAGTTGTGGAAATTGTGGGTGCCGACAAACATGCTCAAGGCCTCTCTAAAGTTATCCAGTGTGTCTTTATCGATTCTATAGGAATCCAGAGCAGCAAGTTCTTCAGCCGTACTCCGTGCAACATAGCGCTTGGTCTGGCCATTGTCTCCGCTAACCATGACATCGGTATCCAAGACTGGTTCATCAGTGAGTATGTATTTCTTGGGGGCAGCAAACGCATAGCTAGGCAGCAAGTATTCATAAATTCTCGAGTCGCATGCAACCTTTGCGTGGAATGAACGTGCGGTGGGGACGTAGGCTAAATGCACCACATAAGCAAATGCTGGAATAATGCAAGGGTAATTTTTTTTCTTGTAATTTCTTACCCCAGACTCTAATTTGTTCAGGCAATTCTGCATTAATGAGTGGTGCCATATCCTCCGCTGGGAAGGCCATCTTGCAAGAAACAACATTGCAAGCAGCATGGACACCCTTGTCGGTGCGCGCGGTTCTCATCCAATTGATCTATTGTGCCACGGATTAATCTGTGTTGCCTGATATTTTATGAAATTGTGTATTACCTTTGAAGCATCTTCCGAGTTTGCCTTGGAAATCGCACCAACCTTTACCATTGCATCAAACAATGCACCCTCGATTGTCTTTGCGTCCTTATTCCTTTAAAGAAATTTAACAACTCATATATATCTCTGTCTCTGTCTCTGTCTATCTATCTCTCTTTGTCTGAAACCTAATGTATCTTACATTTGCATTCCTTGATATCCTGTACCGCAAAAGCCAATAAGCAAGGCCACCTTTTTCTTAGGATAACGAGGCTCCTTTGGCTGGTTGGGGTCAACCTCTCGCTTGACACCCCATGCTTCCTTTTCCTTGGCCTTCCAAGAACCCTTCTTTTCAAAGTGCTCTTTTCTTTGGCTTGCGGTCTTTACGCGCTTGCCTTTTGAGCCGGCTTCGTTGGCAGGCGTCTTTCGTTTCTGGCCAACTGTTTCGTCTAGGCAGCCGAGAGTCTCAACAGTAGCAATTCCCTCGGTCTTGGCGACTTCCTGCTGTGTGTCATTTGTTTCTTTTGACCAGATGCCTCCCATGGTTAAACTATCGAGTATTGAGTTGAGGCAGAAAAATAATCCACACGTGCGCCCGGATAGAAAAAGGTTAAAAACGCCAGTCGTTGGGTGGCTTGGGTTTCTCGATCCTTGCCATTTATGGTGGTTCTGCATTAGAGGCCTGTCACAAGACATCGCTTTTGGATGACAGCATAAACGGTTGTCTCACCATGAAGCGTTCGACAAGACAGAGAGCAGATCTGCTTTATGATTGTGTATTATGGCTATTCAACATAATGCTCGACATCTTCTTTCGAGAGATCAGGCCGCGCGGGTCTCACAAGATTCCTCGACAGGGCCCAGTGATCTTTGTGGCGGCTCCTCATGCGAGTCAGGTAAGTTACTTGATATTCTTAGTGAACAAAGAAATTATGGATGGAATGGTAATGATGCATTATACATAGTTTGTCGATCCTCTGATTGTTATGCGCGAATGTCATCGTCGAGTGTCGTTTTTGATTGCAGCCAAGTCAATGAAGCAAAAGGCAGTTGGATTCCTTGCCCGAATGGTCCATGCCAGTACGTACACACTTATATATATATTTGGAATATTTTCATTGTATTAAAAAAAACATCATTGTCCTTCTAGTCCCAGTCGTTCGTCCCCAGGACATTGCAGAAGAAGGAAGTGGGAGGATCCAGCTATTGAACCCAAAGACTAGCCCTCGAGTCATCTCTGGCGTCGACACCCATTTCTTGTCCCAGCTCCAACCCCAGGATTCCATCTTTCTACCTCGTGGATTAGGAAAGTTTGAGGTTGTAAAGATCTTGTCAGATACAGAATTGGTGGTCAAGTCAGATGTCACCAACAAGCGGGCTGTGCAGGTTCTCTGCAAGCCAGAAGGAACGGCCTACAAGTGTGTTCCTCATGTCGAGCAGGATTCTGTGTATGAACGGGTGTATGATGAGTTGAACGATGGACAGTGTATTACGATCTTTCCTGAAGGTGGCAGCCACGACCGAGCAGAGATGCTGCCATTTAAAGGTAAATAATAACAATACTAGTAGTAATAGAAAACAAGGGTCTAATGAGCCTTTTGTGTAGCTGGAGTTTCTATCATGGCATTGGGTGCAATGGCAAAGTACCCAGGAATGGATGTAAAGATTGTTCCGTGTGGTAAGGGCATAGATGGTATAATTAAAAACAAGGTGTATTAAGCTTGAGCAGGCCTAAACTACTTCCATGCCCATCGGTTCCGTTCAAGGGCTGTGATTGAGTTTGGAAAGCCTATTACGGTGTCGAGCGAACTGGTCGAGAAGTTCAAGATGGGTGGAACTGAAAAGAGAGAGGCGTGTGCAAGCTTACTGAATACAATCTACTATGCCTTGAAGAGTGTTACGATCAATGCGTCCAATGAACAGACTCTGATGGTGAGTGGTCTCGAGACAACCAGCGATTTCCTAATATTTTGCAGGTCATCCAAGCGGCTCGTCGTCTCTACAAGCCTGCGCACCGCAAACTTCATTTGGCACAAGTTGTGGATCTCAACCGTCGTCTGGTGATTGGGTATAATCTGTACAAGGATGATCCCAAAGTTATTGAGCTCCAACATAAAGTACTTGCATATAACCAGCTTCTTAAATATCATGGTTTGAAAGATCACCAGGTCCCTGAAATCAACCTCCGTGGCTGGCGTACATTTGTTCTTCTCATCTGTCGCCTCCTCACTCTGATCGTCTGGGGACTATTGGCATTCCCAGGGTAAGATTGTTGTAATGACGGTTTGGTATCTAATGGTTGTGTAGAGGTATACTCAATCTGCCTATTCTGGTGGTTGCCAAGTTCTTGAGTGCCAAAAAGGCAAAAGGTACAATGTGTATATTGGTACATGTACGAACCAGAGACTAATTTAGTTTTTTATAGAGGCACTTGCCAGCTCCACCGTCAAGATTGCTGGTAGAGACGTACTTGCAACCTGGAAATTCCTTGTGGGTTTGGTACTCTTGCCAACCATGTATGGACTGTATACAATCATGGCTTTGGTGTTTGCGTTGAAAAGTGACTGGAACTGGACCTACAAGATTGGGCTGCCATTAGCCACCTGGACCCTGCTTCCGGTCGTCAGCTACTGTAGCATGCGATGGGGCGAGAATGGTGTGGATGTATACAAGTCAGTAACACCATTTCAACCATGGTCTTTGATTGACATTTTTCTTTCTTTCTTTCATAGATCCCTTCGCCCGCTTTATCTGGCCCTCATTGACCCTGACAGCACAGAAAACCTTCGAAAGACCCGCGAGAAGCTGTCCCAGGATATTACTGAACTAATCAATGATTATGGACCAAAGGTGTTTAGTGATTTTGACCCCAATAATGTGTTTAGACCCGACCCTTCGACCAAACACTCTGTATCTGAACTTGCAGAAGGCGAAAAGACGTTTAAAGAAATTGCAGCAGAATGGCTCAATACTGCAGCCACAGAGTGGTTGGACGACAGCAAGATCTTTAATTGGACAAAGGAGTCTAGTATCGGCGATGATGTGCTGTACTTTTTGGATAAGCAAGGACAAATAACAAGTACATCTGCGAGTGATGCCGAAAATTCAAAGCGAGAGTAATAGGAGGACCAGTTATTTTTTAAAAAATATATATACATATATATAGTCGTAAAATCAGACTCACACACAGAGAGAGATAGAGAGAGAATCCCAAGAAACAACAAGCAAACCAGCTATTTCAATAGTTGCAAGGACCAGCAAAATAAAGACCATTTAATGTAGTCAATATATGCTAATAATAAATATAATTATAATTATAATTAAAGAGCTGAGAATAGTGTGCTTTGGAATTCTACTTTGTGTTTGCAGTATTCAAACGTGATGGATAAATTAAAAGTAGATTTACCATCTTGTCCGTCAAAGACTGTGAATGAAGCAAGTCGAGACTCCTTGTTTTGCAGTAGATTAAAAGCCATTACAAATACTATACTTCAAGACTATAATATGCAGACATTTGTTTAAGATATATCTGTAAACCAAGGCCACATGATATTATATAAAAACCAAGTCCATAATATGTAATGTTTTACAATTACTTTCTTTTAAAATATCCTTGCAGCCCTAATTCTGTTCTCTTTAAGCTGTCTGCAAATCCCAATTCGCTTTTGCAGCTGCTTTGGATTCACCTCAACCTGTGTCAAGATGACTCTTTTATTTTGGGAATCTGCCTTGACAGACACCAGCCAGTTTGACTCTAGTCCAGAGCACCCACCAAATAACCACAACATATATATAATTGGGCCATACCATGTCCTCTTATTATTATTATTATTTTATAGCTGCCAGTTTAACAAGTGTCTATAAAAATTTAAATTGCTGGCAATATTAAATCACTTTTATTTTCTAAATCCAGTACAAGTGTTAGATGATCTCTTGAGGTGTGACTTGAATAATGAGCTAATCTTTAAAAAAACGGATTCAGAAAGCCAATTTCTCTCTTTTTTTTTTTCTCTTTTCCATTTGCTTGTTATGCCCAGCTCTTCCTACCGTCAGAATCCAACGGACCTTCCGTGGGTAGTCCAAAAGTATGGAGGAACGAGTGTAGGCAAGTTTCTAGAGACCATTGCGTCCACCATCGTTCCGTAAGTACTGAGCACGGTAAAGACACCTCTTGTTACTATTACGATTATATTTCGAATGGTCATGGTCCTGACCCTCCAGCCTAGATCCTACATGAACACCCACCGCGTTGCCGTGGTGTGCTCTGCCCGCAGTGGAGAGGAAAAGAGTACAGGAACCACAAACAGGTAATAGATGACAATAAGGATTCTAAAGCTTCTGAATGTGTTGAATGTTATTTAGATTACTGAGGGCAGCCGAAGAAGCCCTGACAGAGGGGTCGGTTGGGTATCTGGAGATTGTCAATGATATCAAGCAAGATCACATTAATGTCGCAAGGTCACTCATCAAAAATAAAGATCTCTTAAAGGAGCTCGAAGCACAATTGCATCAAGATTGCCTTCGACTCCGATCCTTCCTTCAAGCAGCTGAGGTAAAAGAAAGATGGTTTCCATGGCGACATAATAGTCATCTAATGGAGTTTTAAAACAGATAATTGATGAGATATCGCCCCGCTCCAAAGATGTCATTGTTGGCATGGGTGAGAAGCTGGCCTGCACACTGGTGGCGGCTGTCTTGAGAGACCGGGTATGTGATTGTGTTGAGTAAAGGATGAGTACTTATGTTGGTTCTAGGGAATTGACACTGAGCTTGTTGTGCTAAACAACATTATCGAGGGGGACTTTAATGGGCTGGACCAGACATTCTACGATCATGTGTCGCAGCAGATGGCTAAGCGCATTGGTGACTGTGGCAACAGAGTGCCTATCCTGACAGGTACAAAGTAAATTGGACCAGAAAGAATACTAAATATCTATTAGGCTTTTTTGGAAACGTGCCTGGAAGTCTGTTGAGAACAATGGGTAGAGGGTACACTGATCTGTGTGCAGCACTGGTGGCAGTTGGTCTCAAGGCTGATGAACTTCAGATCTGGAAAGAAGTCGATGGGATCTTTACAGCTGATCCTCGCAAGGTCAAAGGGGCTCGTCTTCTTCCATTTGTGCGACCTGAAGAGGCAGCTGAATTGACGTATTATGGGTCAGAAGTAATCCACCCATTCACAATGGAGCAAGTCATTCGGTCTAATATTCCTATCCGGATCAAGAATGTCGAGAATCCAACTGGGGCGGGCACCTGTATCTTCTCGGACAGTGGAAGCCATGTGCTTACCGAGAAGCACCCTACGGCCGTGACTGTGAAGGACAAGATCTGCGTCCTAAACATTCACTCGAACCGAAAGAGTGTCAGCCATGGCTTCCTTGCAAGGATATTTGGAATATTGGACGAGCACAACATCGTGGTTGATTTGATATCGACCTCTGAAGTACATGTGTCTATTGCCTTGGAAGCCGACATTCTAAAGAGCAAGATGGACAGTGCTGTAGTAGAGCTGCAGAAATTGGGCAAAGTAAGAGATTGGTGATTGATAATCAACTATATAGTTAATTGTTTTTTTTCTTTCTAGGTGGATGTTATGCACAACATGGCCATTCTATCCCTGGTGGGTGCTCAGATGAAAAAGTCAGTGGGGATTGCAGGCAAGATGTTTAGTAGCCTGGCAAAGGCCAATGTCAATATCGAAATCATTTCACAGGAAGCATCCGAAATTAATATCTCTTGTGTAATTGAACAATCAATGGCACTCCATGCCATGAAGGCCATTCACGAGGACCTGCTTCGTCTAGACCCATCATTAGCGTTGGCCTAGTAGGCTATTGAATACAACCCATCTATAATAATTAAAATTAAAATAATAAAATAAAATAATAATAATAATAATGCTTGTTCAGACTAAAATATGAGAAAACTTTGTTTGATTTCAATAATGGAAGCAAATAATAATAATAATAATAATAATAATAGTAGTATAGTAGAAAGATAAATATATATATAATATCTATATATATATGTATTGGACATTTTCTACTTGTGCATCCTAAGAACGCTCACCACGGAGACGACGGGCCAACTGGATATCCTTGGGCTGGATGGTTACTCTCTTGGCATGGATGGCAGCGAGGTTGGTATCTAAGTCGTACAGATCAGCCAAATGTTTCTCATTTAAGGCTCTAATATTACCTTCAAACAGCGATACCAAGTAAGCTTCGGCAGCCTCCTGGAGGGCACCAATAGCCGAAGACTGGAAACGCAAGTCAGTCTTGAAATCCTGGGCAATCTCACGCACAAGACGCTGGAAAGGCAACTTGCGGATCAAGAGCTCAGTGGATTTCTATAATATTTTGTTATTAGTATTATTATTATTATTGTGGTCATTTATAATCCTGATCATTTTGAATACAATCATCAAATCTCTACCTGGTAGCGACGGATTTCACGGAGAGCGACAGTTCCAGGCTTATAACGATGGGGCTTCTTTACGCCACCTGAGGATTATAACATGTAAGATGGATAGATGACAATAAGAGATGGAGCTTACCTGTGGTAGGGGCAGACTTGCGGGCGGCCTTGGTGGCCAACTGCTTTCTGGGTGCTTTTCCACCAGTGGATTTGCGGGCGGTTTGTTTGGTTCTTGCCATTGTTGTTGAAAAAACCAGTGCTTTACAAATGTGAGCATTTTAACAACTTTTTTTTTACGCAGATATAATTGTGGTGATGTCATCAGTGATATTTTTGGGAGCACAATTTTCAATGGTCCTCTTTTTGGTTAAAAGGATGAAGAAATGAATTAAGTTTCTAGTGGTTGAAGATTGTAGTTTTATATATTTTTGAGACTGGCAGCAGAAAGAGAATCAAAGAAGTACCAGAGGTCTATTTATTAATCTCTTTCTTCTTCTTCTTCTGCTTGATTGTTATTATATAAAGTAGAAAATTCAAAAGATACAAAAAATAAAAGTTCCAATTTTAGCAGGTTTTATCTTGTACTAATATGGCGCCCTTTCTTTTGCGAAAAGTGATCATCATGATAAAATGCAAGGTTTGCCAAATTATTAAATTCATGTGTGCACTCTGCCAAGTGAAATCAGTGCTATTTTTTATTTTTGTTTAAAAAAAGAACACTCTCATTTACTGTTATTCTTTCCAGAGACTTTGCTTCCAACTTTGCACTCTTTAATAAATAAAATAAAATAATATAAAACCAGAAACTCGTTTTCTAGACGCAAGCTATCCGAATTTGAGCGTAGCTGTATTATTCGGCTATTTAATGACTACCATACCCCCAACTCATATTCTGTAAATAAACATCCCTTGATTGCCAATTGTCGCTATTTTCAAACGCTGGAAAGAAGTCGGTCCAACTAATACAAAGTTTTGACCTGAGAAACCAAACAGACTTGGTATCGAATATGATATAAGCATTTGTTTGAGTGCAAGGCAAATGTCTTTCAAAAGGCTTTTTCTTGGCATCAAGCAAATTTTCTGGCTGTAACTGTCATTGTCTGCAGAGAAACAGTTTTTCAGATATTTGAAAAAAGAGTTCTGGGATGATGGTCTTGACCCTTTGGTAACATTAGGGGGGGAAACATTGGCCAAGACAAGTACGTTGATTTCCTAGCCGAATATTTTATTTCATAGTATAAAGGACTTTTCAGGATTGCAAACAGGCAGTTTTTTCTCCAAAAAAAATAATAAGAATGGCACTCCATATCGTACTGATGCGTATGGCATATTGAATAAGAAAAGAGAGGTGTATTATGTATAGGCTCGCTTTTCTTTGGCCTACACAAATTCCACATCTCAATCCTATTAAGCATATTTGAACTTTACTTGCACAAAAGATAACCATTGTGGATAAACTCGAGGTGGTTATTCCCAAAGCATGGCCAAGAATACCTCTTTAATATCTAGAAATTCTGGTAGCCATCATGACAAATCGAATCCAAAAAATAAACAGTAATTACAAGGCAGAGCAACCAAAACTAAAACCTCTGTTTTTATTTTATTCATTAGATAGATACCAAACTACATTCCTCACAAAGCTTTGGCCTTCCTACGACCATACTTGCAAGATTGTTGAAAATAGTAAAATATTCATACACATGTATTGAAATGTCAAGTATGTCAATAATAATGGGGTGGGTATCATCACAAAGAAGCTCAAGCGACTCTCTAAACAAGAACAGAGAGACCTTATCTATCAACTGTGGACTTGGATTCTTTTCAAGAAGCTCTTTGCCCAGCCTTTGGAGAACTTGAATGTCTGGGGGATATCCAGCCCAAGCTCACTTGAAATCCTCTGACCAATAATCTGGAGCATTTGGTGGTCAATTGACCCAACTGAAACCTTCAAGTTTTTGATATCCTCCAGAATAGCCTTTTCAAGTTCAGGTAGGGCACAGGCCGTAAGCTGCTTATTCGAGTGCTGGTACGGTTTTGCTGCCTGGACCTTCTCTTTGCTGTCTTTGGAGATAATTCTCGAGATAGTGCTGGTAGACACTGGCTTCCATATCCCTTGGTGCTTAAACATGTCAAATGCCCATATGCCAAGCTCTTCAAGAGATAGGCTAGAGTCAGTGCACTTTTCGATAATAGCAATCTTTTGTTTTACTGTTATCGACAGTCTTTGTCTTGGGCCTTTTCTTTTGGTGCCACTGATGCTTGGCATTCTGATTAAAAGATGTTGAATTTGTGAATCTGACAGAACTCAATATTTATATATATATATATGTGTGTGTGTGTGCACGGAATCCTATTGGATCAAATAATCAGGTTTCCCTTCTTTTTTTATCCCACATACCCCAAAACTCGTCAATTTCACGTGACTCTGATTTTCTGTCTTGCACTGTTTAGAAGGTGCATAATATAATTCATTAGGAATTCTCGAAATGCCACCAACTGTTGTATTAGATCATGGGGCCTATACAATCAAGGCCGGAATTGCCTCTGATTCAGCACTAGCCACTCCAAGGCAAGACTGCACATTCTGCCAAAAAATAATCAATCAATCAATCAATCATTCAATCAATCGAGTCTAAAGATGAATATATAGATTAGTACAGAATGCCATTATTCGAGGAAGAACAGACAACAGAAGCTTTGTTGGAGATCAACTTGATGACTGTACAGACTTTTCTTCGTTATTTTATCGCTTACCTTTTGAGAGAGTAAGCACGGGCCTAGCAATGAGCCAATTTATTATTATTATTATTTCGTTTTTCTTCTTCTTTTTCTTATTTCTTGAGCTGATAATCCTACAGGGCTTCTTGACAAATTGGGGGGTTGAACGCACTATATGGGATCGATTATTTAAGCATGCTCTCAAGGTAATAAGCCTGGTTTATAGACAACAATTGAGTACCAACATTTTTGGTATGGAGCTAGGTTAATTCCAAAGAGTGTCGGCTGGTGATTACCGAACCATGCTTTAATCTGCCTAGCATCCAAGAAGCTTATGACCAAATGATATTTGAAGAGTACGAATTTGGGTCCTGTTATCGTACAATAGGTATTCTGGCCCGCCAAGCACAGTGTCTATTTACTCATCACATTGGATAGCTCCTCAATTGTGTCTTTTCAATGACCTTGGCACGCTGTTTGGAGACAAGCCTGGATCGATTCCTGATTGCAGTGTGGTGGTAGATTCCGGCTTTTCGTTTACACACATTGTGCCGTTTGTCAAAGGAAAACCTGTGCCAAAGGCTATAAAGAGGTACGAGCTGCATAAGTAAATTTGGTGTCTCTAAACAGGCTGTTTAGAATCAATGTGGGTGGAAAACTATTGACAAACCATCTCAAAGAAACCGTCTCTTTCCGGTAAGCAAACCCCCAAAGTCTGCTATAAATATGCTAATTGCGTATAATAGCCACTATGATATGATGGAAGAGACTTTTATTATCAATCAAGTAAAGGAGACCTGCTGCTACGTTTCTCGTGATATCTATTCAGATCTCGATGCGTGCAGGTACCCGTCTATCCTAAAAAAAAAAAAACAACAACATTAGAGATTGATGTTCATAAAGCATGTCTTGATAGGAAACCTTACCGAGAGAACCCCATCATTCAAGAGTATGTCTTGCCTGACTTTGCTCACCATAGTCAAGGGCACGTTAGGACCAAGTCAGACAGACTGGCCCCATTGAATAGATCAGCAGAGAATCCAGTGGAGCAGATATTGCCGATGAATAATGAACGTTTCATGATACCAGAAATCCTTTTCAATCCTTCTGATATTGGAATGAATCAAGCAGGCATACCAGAAGCAATTTTCCAAGCCATCGAGGCATGCGATCCAGGTAAGTAGATCGGTAGCCTCAAGGACATGTATTTATCTAGCTTTCCAAAGAATACCACGGACTGCTCTATGCCAATATTGTGCTTGTGGGAGGAAATGCAAATCTCATTGGTTACAAAGAGCGAATGTATGTGTGTTTCTAGACAATCTGATGCTTATTGGTTGTCATAGTGAGCAAGACTTGCAGGTAATGGTGCCTAGTGAATACGAACTGAGGATTGCTGTTCCTGAAGAGTAAGAATGATCCAAACATATAGATATCTTATTAATTCAAAACACACACACACACACACAAACACACACTAGTCCTGTTGGATATGCATGGAAGGGAGGAAATCGACTGGCTTCGTTGGGAACAAAGGCAGACCTACAAAAGAGATTTGTCAGCCGTAAAGAGTACATGGAGTATGGAAGTGAGATCTGCCAAAGACGGTTCAACTCACTCTAGACAAGCCAGTCTCCAATGGATTTGTGAAAAAAAAAGTGTTTGTTTATTCACAAGTATATATATATATATATATATCTTGAGTGGGTGTTTGGGATGAAGCATTGGGACCATCACTGCTACAAGATCTACTATATATCTCGTAATAAAACAAAGTCTTTAAACCGAGACCATGACTGTTCAGAAGCACTGTTACCATGCAGTATAGCCACCATCCACGACTACTTCTGTTCCAGTAACATAAGACGCGGCTTCTGAGGCCAGGAATACTACAACACCCTTGAGTTCGTGTGGTCTACCCATTCGACCCTTTGGGACCAAACTCTCCCACTTTTCCCTTAATGCCTTTCCACCTTGTCCTTGTTGGTCCAACAGAGCCTGGTTCATCTCTGTGTCAAAGTAGCCTGGTGAGATGGCCGTGACTCGGATATTATGCGGTGCCCATTCGCAAGCCAATGATTTTGTAAGCTGAAGAACGGCAGCCTTTGTGGCGTTGTATGGAGCATGAGACTGAGGGTAATTGGTGACATGGGCTGACATGGACGCAATGGTGATGATTGAACCTCCTGTCCTATTTGCCATCATCCTCCTTTGTCCAATAAGCATCTGGTATGGATTTGATTGGAGGAATCCTTACTTGGCTGCTTGTTGAACACAGAAAAAGGTCCCATTCACATTGACATCAAATATCTTTCGAAAGTCTGCAGCAGTATATTCAATTGCAGGACACACCTTGTTGATCCCTGCTGCAGTGACCAGAATGTCAATCCTGCCATGGACTTGCATTATTTGATCAAATACTTTCTCTACAGCCTTATCATCAGTGACATTGCAGCCCCAACTGGACCCTTTGACCAGACATTTCTGCTGAATGTCGTCAATTGCCTTTGAACCCATATCCTTTAGGATGTCAATGCAGGCCACGGACGCACCACTCTCTGCCAGACCAAGCATCATTTCATAGCCAAGACCACGCGCACCACCCGTTACTTTTATTTATATATATATGGTTCTTGGTTTTAGTAGCCGATCAACAGGGCTTGCTTTGCTTACCAACAGCCACCTTTCCCTGGAGACCAAACGATGTAAGAGTGTCCGTAGAAGAAAGCATGGTTGACAGAGAAAAGAGAAACAAGGAGTCAATCTTACGCAAATAAAAAACAAATCGTATATTTGTTTATGATGACGTTCAAAAACAATAACAATTAAACGAGTGTGTGTGTGTGTGTGTGTGAAAAATGGTTCGCATAAAGTGTCTAATTGACCTTTTGGGAGCCTGCTCCGCCTTAATATATATATATATATTCTTCTTGTAGGCAAAATGGTCACCTAGACAGGCAATTTGGTAGCAGTGATTTGACAAGCCAAAGTCATTCTTCTTCTTGGGTTTCTTATTGCATGTGCCTGGTTCCCAACTATGAATATTTTTTTAAAAAATATATGGAAATAGAGCCCAGGAATCTCTTTGGTAATTTGAGATATATCGGGTGCCTTGAACCCTTTTCTTTACTGACTGTGCCGGACTAAAGGGGCTGCAATATCGGAGCTCCAACTCTATAGACAATTGAAACTATATTACACGCGTACGTACCTGTCTTTCTTGCTTTTTCTTATTCCCTTGATTCACCTCATGAGCTCAATCTCCAAATACATTCAGGAATACCCTGTCAATGGCCTCATGCCAAAGCAGGAGACCCAAGCAGCCTCATTCATCAAAAAGTACCCCAACTACGATGGTCGCAACACAGTGATTGCTATCCTCGACACAGGTAACTTTCCTAGTTTTCATACAGTCTTCTAACTTGTATCCTAGGTGTCGATCCTGGGGCCGCAGGCATGCAGGTAAGCTTACTCTTGATTGATCGATTGATCTAGCCCGCAGTAACTCACATTCCAAAAAAATCCTCCCTCCTCTCCCTAGGTTACAACCGACGGAAAGCCAAAGATCATTGATATCGTCGATTGCACTGGAGGAGGTATACCATATCAATCGACCCATTGCATCCTTTACAACCAATAACCAACCACATCTATTGGTCAGGCGACGTAAACACCTCGTCTATTGTCAAGGCCCAGACTGAGGAAGATGGCGACAAGTTGACGTTTGTCCAGGGATTGAGTGGAAAGAAACTCATCATTGATCCTACTTGGAAATGTCCCTCTGGCGAATACCATGTCGGTGTAAAGCCAGCCTACGAACTGTTTCCAACCGAGCTGATCAACCGTCTAAAGAAAGTAGGTTGTAATGCTTGGTTTTGGCATCGAGTCTAAACGTCAAATCTACCTATCAAGGAGCGTTCCAAGGCATTTGATGCACGACACCTCCACCTTGTGGATGAAGCAAAGGCTCGAGTCTGCTCATTTACCAAACAAAACTCATCCAAGCTGACCAGTGACTCAGCTGTTGCAGCTGAACTTGCTGACTTGGAGACCCGTGTCGAGGTTCTCAAGGGACTAAAGGACAATTACGAAGATCCCGGTGTGATCCTCGACTGTGTGGTTTTCAATGATGGTCAGAACTGGAGGGCCGTGATCGACCTCGAAGAATCTGGTGATCTGAGAGGTAACGGCAAGGATAGAGAGAGAGACAAAAGAAGAGACCTGCTATAAAGACACACACACACAGATAGAGAGATAGAGCGAGAGTGAGAGTGAGAGTGAGAGTGAGAGAGTGAGAGAGAGTGAGGGGGGAGGGAGGGTTTGACTGTCCATACATGGATAAGGTTTCCATTTAAGGAAAATACCATTTTAAGCTATTTTTTCTTCATTCAGGCCAGCCATGCCTGACAGACTACCGCAAAGAATTCAAGTACCATACATTTGGTGAAACTGATCTCCTCAACTTCTCCGTCAATATTTATGAGGAGGGAAACCTGCTGAGGTATGGAGACGATTCGAGAACCGTAAAGCCCATCTGACATCTTTTTTTTTCTTTTTCTTTTCAGCATCGTTACACTTGCTGGCAGTCATGGAACCCACGTCGCTGGCATCACGGCCGCAAACTTCCCCGAAGAACCGGCTTTAAATGGTGTATGTATCCTAAAAGAAGTCCAATTCATGTCAAACCGAGTGGCAATTTGATAACATTTACTAGGTTGCTCCTGGCGCACAAATCGTCTCCCTTCGTATCGGAGATGCCCGTCTTGGATCCATGGAAACCGGACCTGGACTTACCAGAGCTGCTCTTCATCTGGCCATCAACAAGGTGGATCTTGCAAACATGTCCTATGGCGAGTCTAGTGCATCGCCTACCGATGGCCATTTCATTAAGCTCTTGGCGGAAGAGGCGATTGCCAAGTCTGGCTGCATCTTTGTCACCAGCGCTGGTAATGACGGTCCGTGTTACAGTTCGATCGGCGCGCCCGCCGGTATGCATTCGAGCTTCATCACAGTTGGTGCCTATGTAAAACATTCTCAGATGCAGGCAGAGTATGCCCTATTGGAGTCCATGACTGAGCAGCCCTATACCTGGTCCTCTCGTGGACCTTGTACAGATGGCTACAATGGTGTGGATGTCTATGCACCAGGAAGTGCAATCACCAGTGTCCCGGTTTACGGACTCCATAAACTCGATCTCAAGAATGGCACCAGTATGTCAAGCCCCAATGCATGTGGCTGTGTGTCTTTGCTTGTCTCGGGTCTCAAGGCTGAAAACCGCGAATATTCTCCTTACCGCGTCAAGGCTGCTGTTGTCCAGTCTGCCAAGGATGTCAAGGATCCTCTTAATGTTGGATTCTTCCAAGTAGAAAAGGCATGGGAGTATCTCGATACCTACAGGACCCGCGATGACCAAGACATTGCATTTGAAATCACTGTGTCCAAGAGAGGTCCTCAAAGAGGTATCTACCTTAGAGAACGAGAGGAGACCACCCAAGTACAGTATCTGCCTGTCACTGTCAAGCCTACCTTTATGGCCGAACGTGACGCCGAGGATCCAAAGTACAACCGGGCTAAATTCAACTATGAAGCACGCATTGCTCTTATTGCGACCGAGCCATGGATCAGTGCCCCTGACTATCTCTATCTTCACTCTGGCGGAAACTCTTTCCAGGTAAAGGTTGATCCTTTGGCTCTCAAGGAAAACGAGTTCCATTTCGGTGAAGTGCTTGGCTACGACACAACTGCCCCTGACCGTGGACCTGTCTTCCGTGTGCCTGTCTATGTGGTAAAGCCGGTCCTTACTTCTCGTGGCTCATTGGAATACAAGAACATCTCATTCGGTCCAGGAGACATTGTCAGAAACTTTGTTCATGTTCCCGAGGGCGCTGCTTACTGCCAATTGACAATTCGATCAAAGTCTCCTGTAAACACTGTTCCTGCACGCTTCATGCTCCATTTGCTCCAGCTTATTCCCAAGAAGAGCCAAAAGAACAAGCAGACCTATTCGTTTATGCTTGGTTCGGGTACTTACAGTAGCTCTGATTCTGAAGAAGAAGTGATTACCAAGCGCTTTGCTGTTCGTGGAGGATTGAACCTCGAGGTCTGCTTGGCCCAGTTCTGGTCTGCTCTCGGAAAGCATTCTGTTGATCTTAATCTTGAATTCCATGGTGTCCAGTTGGCCGGAAACCTGGCAAATGGCAATGGAGTAGTCTACTTTGACCCTCAAGTCACCCGTCTGGACGTTGCGGCCCCTATTCGCAAAGAAGACAAGGTCGACATTAATGTGTCGTTTAACAAGTTGCGCAAATACATTCGCCCATCCGAGGCTGAAATTGCACCTCTCTCTGCCGACCGCAACATGATGCCTGACAAGACTCTTTTATACGCCCTTGAACTGACCTACAAGCTCAAGGTGGATGCTACAAACACAATTCTTGTCCGTTTCCCTACTGTGATGTACCAACTCTACGAACATTATTTGGCTGGTGTATTTGGTATCGTGTACGATGCCAATTGCAAGGTGATTGGATACCTGGATGTGTTTGACCAATCGATCAAGCTCGAGAACAAGGGCGAGTATACCATTCGTCTCCAGTTGATGACCGAGGAGCAGGATGTATTGGAGAAGCTCAAGAACACTGTGTGCGAGGTTGACCTTGATCTAAAGGCAGTCAACTTTAATATCCACAAGTCAATGGCAGATGTCTATAGATCAGATAAATCTACTTGTTCCAAGGTATCTTTGGAACGAAAGGATACAAAGGCCTTGTATGTATCGGCACCTCTTGGCGAGCTTCCCAAGGAAGCCAAGCACGGTGACGCTCTGGTTGGAAAGCTCGCTTTTACTGCCAATCGAGTTGATGGCGGCCAATACTCTGCCGTATACCCTGTTCCTCCCATAATAACAGAGACAAAGAAGAAGGAGGACAAGGCTGACAAGGTCGATGATGAGAAGCTCAAGCAGAATTTAGAAGAAGCCATCCGTGATCTTCAAATCTCCTACTTGAAGAAATTGAGCTCTGGATCTGATGCCTTCAAGTCCGTATTGACTCACCTGGAAGACAACCATGGAAAGAGCATTGGTCTGAACGAACAAAAGATCGAGGCTATCTGGACCGTGGCTGGTGGACGTAATGAGAGCATCATGGCCGCGCCTTCAAAGTTGACCCAGGACCAAGCCAAGGAGATTTCCAACCTTGCCGACAGTATCCTTGAACAGATTGACCAGAATGAACTGTTTGCTTTCTTTGGCCGCCAGAAACCCCAAGAGGAGACTGACGAGGCAAAGGAGAAACGCAAGGAGAACGAGAAGAAAAAGGCCCAGGTGATCAAGGCCTTAAAGAACAAGACGGCTGCATGGGCTGCAGTGACAGAGAGCAAGGACCAGGATTCTGAATTTGAAACAAGTCTTAAAGAATTGAACCAGTTGGCCACTGATGACAGTAATTCTGACATCACCTCTCTTCTCATCAAGGTCAAGAAGGAGCGTCTGGCTGGTAGATTTGGCAATGCTCTCAAGGCTGTTCAGACCTTTGTGTCGGAATCTAGTGTAGCTCCCGACACTGTCAAGAACCTCCAAAAGGCATGGGAGTTGCGCAAGACTCTATTTGATGATCTCCAGTGGTCTATCTGGGCTGAGAACGATGCAAAGCTAAAGACCATCAGGGCTCCTCCTGGTGGCTATGCACCTTTCTAACTTTGCAATTTGGCTCATATTTGTTTTCTGGTAAAATAACAGCAGCTTTATTAGGGCTTTTTTTATTGTTATTATTAATAAAGTATAACATTATATTTTCAATACATAATACTAGTAATAATAATAATAATATTCACGCCAAAGGTCTGTTTGTACTATACTGAACATTTAATAGCATATTTAGAAAAAAGAAAGAGAAAAGAATGATTCTTGTACTCTAATATACAGTTGGAACACAACAGTACTATTGTCAAGGAGATTTGTTCTTATTCCTGTGGTTTAATGTTCAGAATAAAGATTTAGATTTTTGTTATAAAATGTAAAGACATACTACAGAGCAAGCCATCTAGACTCTTGGACTTTGGAGTGTGTACCAGAGTTATAGGACATGTCTTGGCGTAAATAAACAACTTTTAGAAACCCCTTGTGAGATTGCAAAAAGCGGTTAAAGCCAACCATTATTTCTATTTCATTTATTTCAACATCAATATTCCATTTGTCTGGATCATAAATGTCAAGGTTTAGGACAATATTCATAGTGTGTCGTTTGGTGCATAATTATCCAGAAAAAAAAAAAGAAAAAACTATTGTCCAAGAACCCTCTTGAATATATCGGTATCCATGTTTTCAGTTTATCATTATTAGACCCATCTGCACTGTCTAGTCAGATTTGCACATAAATAAGATCTTTTTGAAAATAGAGCCCAAACTTCAGACACTCGCTTTTAGTTTCTCTTTATAGCCCTGAATATTTTATTGTTTCCATGGACACCAAACTTTTTACACATCTTGCCCTCTATACTCATAAAATTGTTCTTTCTTTGTTTAAATGCGGAATCTCTGGAATCACCAAACACTTTTTGCCCTGTTCCAAACATAGTTTGTCTGGTAATTCACAAATGTCCTAATTGACTAGGATTCCTTTTGCTGAATGGGATCCGAGGGTTAGAATGTGCATGATGAACAAAAAACAAAAACAAAAAAAAATGTCAGTATGACGGACTTTTAATGTGTAATATTCGCCTGGTGTCCCATAAAAATAATAAAGGGAGGGAGGGTGAGATGAGATATAAATATTCGAAAAAGTACAACTATTTGATTCGACCAATAATATTGGCTTACGTCTGACCGTCCCAAAATTTATAAAAGAACAAAAGTGCCACAATTCGTTCGTAGTCTAAATAAAGTGATGTAGACACAAAGTTGTTTATAAGACAATTAAGCGGGTTTCTTTAAGCTATTCCATCTCTTTCCACCTTCTTTTTGTTTTTTTTTATAAATTCTTGCCATTTGAACAAATCATGTCCAGCACTAATAATGACATTGGCCCTGTCTCTGAGAACCCTCAAAAGTGCACAAACATCTATAAATCATGGACAAAAAAAGATGGTGGCAAGGATGGGTTGTCGCCTATAGAAAGACTCCAGTACTTTATGTTGAAAAATGATGGACGTAATCTGGAAAAGTACCTTGGCCGCAAAAGGAATGGAGAAACATTTAAAGTGTCCAAAACCGTCCTTCTCCACAAATGCAGTCTATATTTCCAGGAGCAAGGGGTCCAAAGAACAATGCCACAAATTAAGACAAGGCTAAACAATTTATTAAAGCAGTATGGTAAAGCGTATTACAGATGGGAGCAGAATGATAAGGATGTCTATGCTGATCAGAGCTCTAGTGATAAAAGGGAAGATACTGAGAGTAAGTCGTCAAAATGTGAATTTTTTGTACAAGGCTTTTAATATTATCGCTTTGCACATCTAGGAAGGCTGAACAAAATATGCCCACAATTCTTTAGAATGAAAGAGGCCATTGAATTGAGGGTTCCAAAGACACCACTTGACCTTGGCAACAGCGGATCCACGCTCCTCAAAGACAACAATGAACTCGAGAATGAAGATAGTTCTGATGGAGGCTCTGATGAAGATCTTGGTACAACTTCCTCTGACTCTGATTCCCTTTCTCTTTTGGGTTCCGACACAGCACGGGGTAAAAAAAGGGATCTATCGTACACCCAATCTACAGAAGAATCAAAGAATCCAAAGAAACCTTCCCAAGCTGTCCGAGGGATCCCCAAGGGCTTCCAGAGTCCAAATCTTGGTTCCTTGCACCAAAACGAAGACGAAAGAGAAGACCGGTCAAAGCTGCTCCAGTACGAATCACGCGTCAAGATGGTTATGGAAATGGCAAAGCATTTCAACTGGCCCGAAAAGAAAGTGGAAGACAAACTAGAAGAATATTTCAATAAAATATACACTAATTGATAGCCATCAATTCAGTGCCAAAAAAAACCCCCACCAATTCCAAGCACTGTTAGGCATAGTTATGCAAATATCTAAAGACAAATTCCAGTTATATACCCCTCTTACAAGCCATTATATATATATATATTAAGATATATATATATCCATTGGATATTGATTATTGATTATTGTACAAAAATGGATAAAGTAATACCCTGTCCATATAACTGTTTTTGATCAAGTACAATACAAAGATAGGAATATGTTCAATTGTTGAGATATTTTAACAACAGATGGTTCTCTTTTTGTATTTATTCAAGATATCCGTCTACTTTTTGCCAACCATTTTGCATTTATACACGTGTCTAGAGTGTTCATGTTGTTCAAGATGTGGTATATGTACATATTACAAGAGACCCCTTTAAAACTTTAAGTTTGTAAACTTTGGTTATATCCCAACAAATTGTTGATATGAGGATACCTTATCGTCAACGAGTTACTTATAACAGATAGAGACCATGCCATGTATTCAAGTTTGTATAGCTACATTAGATTGTAAGTATATGGCTTTGATGGCATATATTTTATTTTTGATTATATTGATTTTATTATTATGTGTATTGTTATTTATTAGGATTAAATTGAAAAAGAAAAAAAGCAATTTTAGCGTTTATTTTAAAGCATCAACTAATTAAATTTGACCTCTTTGTTTACCAGAGACATCCTAGTTGATAAATTGATAATGGGATAATGGTGGCTATATCTATTGTATCCATTGTATCTATTGTGTCCATTGTGTCCTTTGTGTCCTTTGAGCCATGACAAGGTTACTGAATTTATTTGCTAGTATTTAATTGGTCAGAGGCATATGAACAGGTATATTGTTTTCAATATTACAGACCCTTTTTTGTACTAACCAAGATTAAAATGGGCTTGCATCTATTGATTTGTTCTTCAATGTTGATGCACATTGTTTGATTGTTTTGGGGGATTAGTCTGGTATACCTTGTTGGGTAAATGTAGATTATGCATGTAATGATTGGCAATTAGAATCTACTAGTTTCTGTAATGGTTTTAAACATGTAGAATAGAATGTGATTGAATGTGAATGAGCTTTTTGGGGCTGGCCAGCTGTTGGCACAGAAAGGTCTAATTGCAAGATTCCATTATTTTGGCGAGAAGAATATCTTGCAAAACTCATTGTGGGACAAGTACAGGCAGCTCAACAGGTGCACATATTTTATTTTTAAAAAAATGAGAGATTCTGTAGATATTTCATGGGGTCCATATGTGCAAGTATGTATACCCAGACATTGATGGAATGTCTCCAATGTAACATCATATTGTACAAAATGTGAATATTTATACAAGTGTCTATGGAATATCTACAGCTAAAGAAAGACATGAGATATACTTGGAATTCAAAACTCAGGTTAATCACACTGTAGAAACTACATTTCTACGAGACATCAGCTCTGGTATTTTAGGACTAGCTACACCAGTACACTTTTATATATATATACACTGCCGCAGCAATAAATGGCCACAAATAAGATGTAATAATGGTCTATAGACTCTTGCCATGCTATTATTTGTTTAATAAATAACACTCACAATCTTTTTTTACCCTGTAATGCACCTATTGATACACAGGTTTATTTGTACCCGAGGCCATTTATGCCTCTTTTTTTCTGTATTCTTGCACGCTGTTGTCCAGATTATTCGTACAATTAGATTGAATATTAATGAATATCTAGATACCCAGTTTGTTTATTTCCAGAATTGATACATTAATATCATATATATTTACAAGCTTTAGAGATCATTAAACCTAAAGGACTCGAGTAGCATTTATGCCTTTTATTGAATATTGTACGCTTTTGAATAATGGTAGCACTCACCATAATGTGGGGAGGAATATTCAATCATAAATAGTCTGTTATTTTTGACAATGATCCAACCTTTATATTTTTTATAACCTTTATGATTTTCAATTGATCATAAAAAAAGTATGATAGACAAGCCACTCCAACTCTTTGTTTGGTCCATCAACCCATATGCTAATGATCCATATAAACGACAATAAGATAAATACATAAAAAGGTAATATTAGTTAAAGGCAACAATGTTAGTATAAAACTTGAAATTATTAACTATTGGCCATATGTCCATGTATATATTTTTACTCATCATTCTCTCATATCTGTCAAAAGGCTTGCCCTGAAATAATTCAAATTGATTCATGTGACCTATTTATGACAGTGAAAGCGTCTTGGTATTTGCTTCACTGCAAATAATTATACTTGTTATATTTCTAATCTCCAAAGATTGCCCTTTTCTTCTTCCTCGTCTTCTTCTTCTTCTTCTTCTTTTTCTTAAATTTATTGAAATCGTACCAGATCATCATGTCACAAACATCGGATTCACCAAAGTTGTTTGAAGAGATCGTTTACCAGGTCGACAAGTCAATGAGTTCTCGAACACGGATTAATGTAACATCATAATTGCATGCACAGCATCAACCTGTGATCAATGTCGTTTAATGTGCCAATCTGTGCATTCTATAGTTGGAGATACAGTTATCAACCCATGGCGCAGTTCCTGCAAAAAACAACACTCCAACCCACATAATCACTACGCGATTCCTGCAGAATGAACAAACGGCCAGTGCAATTGTAACAGTAAGTGTGCAAGTCCCGAGGATCTCAAGTGGCTAATGATCCCATAGCCAGAATGGGTGTCAGCATCAATAAAAGGCGGATTTGTGCAAGAGTATGTCTAGTTATTTCCTCATATGGATGGGCTTGACCATTTATCTTTCTTTTTCTTTTCTTTTTTGTTTATCATAGTCCAATTTATTTTTCACCCAATCCAGAGAAATTCTTTTCGGGTGTGGTAATATCCACTTCTGGGGTAAGTATTATAGACTCGTGAGGCTCAAAAGAGGTATTAAGATTGTCTTTTAGTTACCAGCAATGGATAGAGACCTGATGTTTGGTGGAGTCAATATCTTTGGTGGTCAATATAGACTTGATCTATCAAAGGATGTCACCCATTTAGTGGTAGTCAAACCCCAGGGTGTAAGATATTTCGTCCATGGAGACAACGTTTATTGATATATAAAAAACAAATAGGACAAGTATGACGAGGCAATTAGGCATCATGATATCAATGTTGTAATGCCAGATTGGTTTAATGCGTGTGTCGAATATCGTCGCCATTTCCGTGAAGTAAGGATAATCATGGATGATTGTTAGTACAATGCGTTTAACATATCGTTTTTTTTTTTCATACAAGGATTCATTTAGATTCCCAGACCCTCCACATATGCTCTCTTGTATTAACAAAAACAAAACTCCTGATGCTGAAGCTGAAGCTGAAGCTGATGCTGATGCTGATGCTGATGCTGAACAGGAGAAGCCAGAAGAGACAAAACCAGAACCAAAGACGCTCTATCCTTATCCCAGAGACCTTCCAAACAATTACAATCCCAAGGACCAGTTTCTGGCCGATTATACATTCTATCTGGCCAAAGACATCCCACTTTCTCGTTCTAATCGGGAAACATTGACAAGTTACCTTGAAAAGGCAGGAGCTAAAGTAGCATCAGTCTATGACAGTAATACTGTTCAGGTGGTAATTATGAGATGGAGAGGAACAGCACTGTATTCACGAGCATGTCAAGACGAGAAAATCATTGGCAGTCTCTGGTGGGCCACAAACACACTGTGGCGAGAGAGATTCGAGTCGCCTCTCAATTCTTTGTTGGATTACCCTACCCCAAAGGGAGGTATTCCAGGAATGCAGGATTGCGTCTTTACGATAACCGGCTATCGTGGGGAGGCACGCAGCTATATTACCGTCTTGATTCTTTCGATAGGAGGTCAATTCAAACCTCAGTTGGTACAAAACTCTACAACACATTTAATTTCGCCATGGTAAGTTGGACACACCATCAAACCATCTCCATATTGTTTTTCTCATTTCTTATTTCTGTATATACAGCACCACTAGTGCAAAATATGAACTGGCCAAGGAATACAACATAACCGTTATTAACCATATCTGGCTTGAAGAGTGTCTTCAACAATGGGAATTTAAACCATTAGATGATGAACGCTACCTTGATTTTCCCGGCAAAGAAATTATGGATAGACAAGTTGGAAAGATTCCTGTGTGTCCTGATGAGATTTCTAGGTGGAAAGAAGATCCTCTACCAGACATCTTTACCGCGTCCTCTCAACCTTCTCTGAATTCATCTACGTATCAACATCATCAGGAAACTTTGTCTCGCGAGATATCCTATTCACTTTCAGGGAGTCACCAAATTTCAGAGACACAATCTACTGATTCAACCAGCCTAAGCAATACCAAGAATTATTCAGAGTCATCCCAAAGAAAGCCTAGACAGAGGCAAGGTTCGACACCTTTGAGTACCCAAAAAAGACCTCACGCAGAGGTGGAAATGGGAGGTCAAGGGAGCCAGGGAAAGAAGAAGAAGGGCAAACAGGCAGTTCATTCATATCGCATTGCAACTACATGTGTTGTACTTTCCGACAAAGAAAAGACGGTAAGTAGGATTTCCTTTAAAACCAAAAGAAGTTTGGGTTTGGTGGGCAAAGAAGTCCTGTTGAGGTGCTCTCAAGCAAAACTATCGTCATCTTGATCACTTGTTTTTTTGTGTATAAAACCAAAAAACAAGCAAGAGTGAAATTCATCTTGCCTTTTTGGAAAGAAAATCAAAAGGAACCGTTTAACTCGGTTTATTTTATACACTACACCCCCAATTCTTGCAAAACTGTCAAGAAACCTTAAAGGCATATTAGCCATGTCTTTCGTCCATACAACCACGGTAAAAAGCTAATGGAAAACAGCTTGGAGAATTGCATTTATTTTCCTACCCTTGGCTGTAAATATGGAATCTAGAAGTTCTTGGATCATTAAGAAAAGAGAGCAGGAAAAAAAAAGAAAGAAGTTTTTGTTTGAGAGCACCATTTCCAACTACGGCTGTGTACCTTTTACTTACATCCACGGAATTATTGATTCTAGGTTTTACGTGCCTTGGGCGCTCAGATATCCAATTCGATAACCAACGCTACTCACCTTGTAATTGAAGATCGAATCCTCAGAACCCCAAAATTTCTCTGTGCAATTAATCTTGGTCTCCAAATTGTCAGACTCGATTGGGTCAGGGACTCGATCGAACACCATGAATGGAAAGATGAAAAGGACTATTTAATTTCTGATAAACCAGCAGAAAAGAAATATCGATTCAATCTTGAGGAAAGCCTGAATATCTCAAGAGAGCGTATTTTCGCTGACGAAAAGGGTTGGCTAAATGGATTGACCATCTACCTTCCGCCAAAACAAAAGGATTCGCTCAAGCAAGTTGTCGAAACGGCCGGTGGAAGAGTGGTCTTGCGTAAACCACTAGAGAATGATGATGTGATTGTGATCTCCGAGGATAAGGATCCTGGGTTGAGTAAGTTGGGTTTCTCGCTTTACTCTCCCGAGTTGGTGATATCTGGTGCCTTGCAGCAAAAGCTCTTGCTTGATAGTTTTCTCTTGGAGTAGATACACTACTCTACCAATATAGATGTACAATTGTTCTTGTAAAGCAAAATAATAATACTAATACTAATAATAATAACATTAATAATAATATTAATAATAATATTAATAGGGAGAGTACATTTGATTATGGTTTTTTTAGTTTCTGAAATGAAGAGTAACAGTTTCAAAGCATTGCTTACATCTCTTTGGCATTCTAACTTAATGTGATGTGGAAAATGAAAATGAAAATAATGTGCGCTTTTTATCAAAGAAAGAATGATATGGCTGTTTATATACTATTGTTCGAATTCCTTTATAATCAAAATCCTTGCTATACAATGACCAGTTAATCCTTGGTATAAAGTGTATGAGTGTCTGATGTATAACTATTGAGATATTAAATTGGGGTTATTAGTAGAGTAACGCCAAACTTAGGGGCACGACTTTTTGATTCCACCGAGATCTTGTCTCATACAAAAAAAATGATTCCACCGGACATTTTAATTGTGACATGCTGTCCGGTGTCTAATAAATATATCTGGTCCCTAAGACTTTAACATTTCTTCTATAAATGATATACTTTAAAAACGATTTTAACTTATAATGGAGGTGATATATTAAATGTAGCTTATATCCTCGGTGTATTTTGATGTCAAAAAGTGTAAATTGTAACATGAAACTCTACGTCAATGTCCAGACACTATAACATCTAGAAATACTAGACCCCGTCAAGAAACGTCGTGCCCGCTTAAAATGTCGTGTTCATGAGATCGCTGTATTCCCAACCACTTCACATTGTGTCCAACTCCCTCAATTTTGGGGGACCAGCAGTGTATATCACATTTATAAAATATCCTTATCATCGTACACTATTACAAATGAGACACATATTCAATGTTCTTTGACTCACTTTATTTCAGATGTATAAATGTACGGCAGAAAGGAAAAACTATGTACAGTAATGGGTTCAATAATTGTAAAACAAATTAAGTGGTATACATTCAGACCATAGAAATTACCGGCACTTTATTAAAAAAATAAGACTTTTTCTACTAACTTTACACTTTTTAAGATAAAAAAGAACCGGATGCCTAGTTCTTAAACGTAAACTATCTGAGCTTGACCGTGGTGGTATTATTTGGCTCTTTATTGCCAACCATAGCCAAACTGATACTGAGTGCGTAAACATCCCTCGATTGACAATTAGTACTACCATCAAACTCTGGAAAGAAAATGGTATAGCGAATATGAAGCCTAGCCTTGAAATATCAAAAAAACTAAGTATCACAGATGTTAAGAGTCTTTGCTTGAGTGCGAGATGGGAAAATTTTGAAAGTTTGTTCTTATCATGTAAATCTGGGGACTTCAAGTGCAGTTGTCTACAGTGAAATATTTATCAGATATTTGAGAAAAGGCTTCAGATTTTATAAACCTGTGTCCAAGCCAAACCTAGCTACCGAACATAAGAAGAATCGGCTGCGTTGGCCAAGGGCTAGACTCAACTTTAGCCTCGAATACTTTGATAGTGTAGTACGGTCAGAATAGTCTCTTTATAATTATTGGTGCTCGGCACCCATCCAAAGCTTTCAACATACTCTTCATAACTGTCGTACCTGCTTGGTATGCCATTTACATTTTGACACTTTACTTTTTTCAATCTCTCGGATTCCATCAACACCTTTGAAGGCATGTAAAAATCACAAGATTCTCAGTCTAACGAGACTTTCTTTAAAAAACTTTGAGATTTAATAAAGGAAGCATGCAGGTTCCTTCCCATAGTAACGAGTCAATTCAATATCTGCAAAATAAAAAATAACTTCTTTAACTCTCTGGTCGTATTATACCTACTTTTGTATAATAAATCATGTATAAAAGTACACGAGTAGAAACATACGGCATTCAATAATAGTAGTAGTAATGTCAAAGAAACTTGGTATTTTGTCCTAACTTCTGCCTTTTTCGTTTCGTCTATACGATTTGGCATCAATATCTAATACCTTTCGCATACCTCAACTAACATTTTCTTCCACTCTTAATGTATTAAATAATCCAGCACCTTAATATTTCTTGAAACTGATACGATTCCACCCACCATGCGTTCAAGATTAGACCACAACTTCTTAATAGAACTTAGATCTGGATTATTTGTCAGTCACACTCTTACTAGGATACCGCGACACTTTTTTTTTCAAGCATCAACCAGCTTCGACTCACGACAAGGCGCATTTTCTTGCTAAATAAACTCTCTGTCATAAAACTCATTGGAATTGATCACAAAAGGAACAAGTTTACTTCCCGATACACTAATGTAAGAATACTGTAAAGCGTTGATTATGGTCTTCAAAAGGGCCAACTCCTCCTTCCAATAAATAGGCCTACACCATTATTGAACCACGGCCAAATTCTATTCTTAACATTAGTAGCTTTTTCTTGAATTTCTTTACTGGAAAGCAACGCACCTGAATGCTTTCATTCCATGTGAAAAAGCATGAATCTAGATTCGTCCTTGCAATGACATGTCCTAACCATTGGTTGATTTTCTAGAGCGCTGAGCAAAATCTAATCACTTCTTTTTATGTGCTTTGGGTGGTTGTAGCCTGAAAATAATGCGATGAGACGACATTTCAATTCTGTAAAAGACATGGGGGATGGTAGTCTTGGAGATTTAATTAACAATTGTATTTCTCATGGTATCTGGTAGCTCCTGAAGTGTAGCCCCAAGGAAATATGTCGATTAAGTCTCAAGATAACATATATTGAGTCCAATCAGGATCGTTGTACATATTTCTGCTTTTCGGCAAATAGGGTGCCTCGTGTATTTTTGTGCAGTTCTACGGTTAGTTGATTTACTGATATAAATTTTGGTTGATATGACAGAGTATGGGATGATGTAAAGAGCATGTCTGTTAACCAGACCTTTCTAGTAATATAAAAATTGCTTATGCTCATAAAGACGTTTTTACTAATTTGATGAAAAAGTGTAAATCGGATGAGAAAAAAGATGTAAAGATAAAAATAAGAATTTACTATTAATATGCTATATCAAAGAGTTTGAATGTATGTTACTACTGAAACATGGTGGGTTGGCTATGTAGTATAAATGTACAACTCAGTGACTGAAAAATGGATACATGTAGAACGACAATTTTAATAAAGAGCATATTAAGAGACTATTTAACTACTTCGGGGCAATTCTAAGGATACATCACTGTGGTATACACACCACAGTTGAGTGAAATACAGACTCCACAACCGATCTCCGGTTACTACTTGCTAATGACCCTGGCAAGTTAACATCTCAGGAACAGTTACATACTGTACGTACACTTCACACTGCTACAGTGATGCCCAACCATTACATGGCAGAGACTCTAATTACAAGGGAATTTGAATAATAGTATATAAGCAATAATAATATCCTTTCTTCAATAAATAGCACTCTCACAGTATTCTTATTTCCCTTCAAAGATACTAACAAACCATATACCTCAGATTTGATTTGGTTTCTCTTTAAACTTAGTAAAAGAGCATCACTGCACTCATCGTCGCTTTTTACTCAGACACCAAACATCACATTTCTGATTCTCTCCAAGACTCTCATCTACCCAGATCATTATGAAATAACCAATCTCCTTCACTTTATGGCGAATCTTCAAGCACAGAATTAGTGCGCAGGTCCTTTTGTCATTAAAGAGGCCCTTGATAACTCTGGTTTAGTACCAGAAATATCAATCAAACGCTGCAGTGCAGTGCAATGGATAAGGCGATTAATACTACCGAACAAAAAGCATATGGCATCTTTATCCGAGCTTGTGCGACAAAGTGTGCTCTTCACTAGATGGCAGAAAACTTGTGGGATTCTGGAAAACCATTTCGATATAATACATCAGGACCTCAAACTAAGAAGAACTTCAAAAAGGTGTCAGCGGCTAGAATAAAAAGTGAGCTTCAATAGTTTATCGTTGATTATTCGAACACGACTTTTCTTTCGTACACGACAGTTTTAAACGTCTACTCTATGCATCTTACTCGACTCATGAATAGTGAATTATAGCCCATCATTGAGTCATACTATTTAGTCCCTAATAGTTCAAAATAACACATAAATAAATCCAATTGAATACGTGCTGATTCATAATAGATAATACTATATCATAAAGATGTGAAAGTACCAATGCTCTTATATAGTATTATCAATATTGTATCATATACTCTTGTAAAGGTAATACAAAGTATCTTAATTGAGAGCGTGGTGTACGAGAGAATCGCTGTATATCCGAGGAAAATGTTGTGTTCAAATAACTGCTGTATATTCTAGACCTCTAGGTATGTTTTTATTAGCTAAGCAATTAATAAAGATATTTTAATTTAACAAATTAAAAATTGCTATTTCAAGGTAATTATATCTACACTAATATTTAATAATTATTACCCATATAGTATCTTATATTATTGACCCAAGTCTGGTTGTTTTATATAGCACGATTACTTGTTCATCAGATTTTTTCTTTGATTTACAGCTACAGCATTATTAAGAATACCGTTTTTATTTGTTATAAAAATCAATATACAAAAAAAAATACTTGTAAACGGGTTTTGTACACTTTTTAATAGCATCAAAACTTGAATGTTTGCATTAAAATGTATAGATCTTTTTTTTTAAAATTGAGGAATAATATCCCAGAGATTTATATCGGCCTCTGAGTTGCACAAACCGCTTTTTGACAAAGGGTTTATATTGAAGAAAAATCTGGAAATACTAGAGCTGTTTGATACTTTGTAATCGTCAACAGGGTTACAAGATGTAGAGAAACTCGTTGATAGTTCCTGAAAACTAAAGTCTGTTTATAAAAAAAGATTGATCTTTTCCCTCTTCCACAATGATCCATATATTTTAAATAAACAAATAAAAAGTAGACAGATTATTTTCATATGTATTTTAAGTTTTTTTTAATGCACAAAACATAGTCTGTGTAGATTGATGCTTTCTGGCAACAATATTGTTATGGTATTGATTGTTTATATGATGTTTGTATAGATTTACATAGTATTACACTGCATGCTTTACAGGCCTGTAAAACAATTTATTATATGATAAAAAAAACCAACCAACACTATGACAACACTCTTGTCGATTCGGACCATTTCTACTTTTCCATTCTCATCATTATGTTACTGTATAATATACGCAGCGATAAAACACTGAATTTTATGTTCCAAATGCCAGCTCAAGGTTTATTTGGTGAATCGCCACCATTGAACAACAAGGTCACTGATTGCTTGGGAAATCTGGTCATTCTGTATAGTCAAACTGGCTATGTCTATTAGGAATAATAGATCAAAAGAGGATTATTTCAATATATCGATAATCTATAATCTATAATCATTCAAATTGGCCAAAATACCCACAAATCCAGGTTGGGAAACTGCTGACAGCACAAACACAAATTAATATATTTCATCTTATTAAATATCAATACATTAGACTTATTGTAACCAAATGAAAATACATTTGCAGTTTAATGTTGGAACTAATTCTGATTAATGTCTCACAGAGCCGCTTAATTATACAAGTTGGGACAATCTCTATAGAATTGTAAGTTTCGCTTGCTTTTGCGTCAAAGATGTCTAGCGTGTGTACCTGGTCTTGTGCGCATAAGATCCGCATTGATTGCATGCACACGTCTTTGAGGTTATACGAGGAATAGAGAATACTGGAGCCATTTTTAAAATAATAATCAAGGTTTTGGTTCAAATGGTATACTGGAGGTAATGAAGAAGAGAATTAATGGAGAACATTGTCTTTTTATTCATGAGAAAGCAAACAATATCCAGAGGTAAAAAACAAAAAAAGACCATCCCAAAACAAAGTTTTCTAGTGAGCCGAACCTGTTATCTCGTATTGCACTAGCCTGGAAGTAAACGCAAAAACGTCGAAATAAAGACAGGATAATTATCTCCAAGCCATGTAAAAAAAAAAGGTTCATGGTTATGTATGTATAATCAAAGGGTCAGTACAAATCATACAATGCAAATATTCAATTAGATTCTCTTGATGGCTTATTATTCCTCTTGCTACTCATACTTCAAGTCTCTCAAGCATGTTAATGGAAAGTATAGTAAACAGGAGTACATCCCTATTTTCCAATAATAATAATAATAATAATGATACAACTACGATGAAATTTCAACATCAAGCCAATTGTTTATTTTTGGATTCGATGGTTTCAAGTTAGAACTTCCTGTGCATTGTTGTCTAGGAAGAAAGGCCATTTAGATAATGAGATCTAATATTATATCACATATCATGACACACAAAATATATATGGATATAATGGATGTACACCTCAAAGCCTCGTTTGATAATAGCACCTAATTATAGGTTTTCTTTTTGATACTTTGAATACTAGACATTCTAGACACTTTATACTTTAAACAGAAATACAAAATTGTCTTTATTGACTGATAAATGAAGAGAATAAGATGGCTTGGCTAATAATGAACTAGATGATAAAGATGATAAATTGCAGTGACAACAATGGTATATATATATTTTTCATCTGGTAATACATACCAGAAAGATTGACGACACTCCTAAAATGTTGCTAAGCACAAGTTTTATAGATCGTTTGGACACGGCTTGAAATTAGCAAGATTGTATCATTGTGAATCTTGCAATATTGAACATCTCTATAAATGTCAATAAACAGGATTTATAATAGGAAATGCACAGCTTGTAATATAAAAATGGTTTTTTTTATTGGCATTTAAAGAATACTCTAGATAAAATAAACGATTTTTCCGAAAGAGCCAATGTCACTATACTGCCAAGGATATTCCAGAGTATATTGAATATCGAGTGTAAGAATATGCAGACACATTCCTGCGCAGTCTCTAGAGCTTAGCCCAATAGAATTGGTTTGGTCTGTGACAAAAAAAAATTTAAGGTTAATCGCAACGGGTTTCTGGTGGGAAGAAACGAAAGATTATAATGCGACTGTAGGGTCATTAAATAAGCAGGCAAGTTATCTGTTTCATACTTGAATTGAATAATGAAATGCATTATTGGGAAATCTGAGCATACGACATTGTAGTATAGCCACGTTGAAACAAACAGACGAGTATCGAATTCTTCTCCTCGTTTGGGTAAAACGTAAGAGCAGCCAATACACAGATAACACCTATGAATAAGCAAGGAGTTGCCGATTTCAAATCAGGCGATGAGTATATTTGGCTTTAGCTTAAACCAATTACGCTAGATATTCATTAAAAACAAAAGAGTTTCATCACCAAACTATTAATATGCACAAAATTAGTTGGTGCCAAAAGAAACTTTTTGTCTTGGTCTTTCTTCCAGTCAGCAGAGTATAAAGACCACATCTATATTGGCTCGCTCTCCAGTGGCAGATTTACTAAGGACAATGCTGAGTGAGAAGGCAATCGTTGTCTGCTCCGCTTATGCAAAATGGTATCCGCCCAGAGTTGGGGATGCTTTGGACAAAGCGTACACAAAGGACCATAATAGACCTTGCAACCCAACAATTGAGTAGCTGATGTCTAGATAACTCTCGTCGTGAGGGCTAACATGCTGTTAATGGCAGGATAGTTGTTGTTTTTTTGCGTAGATTAGTGTCTTTGTAATGGACTATTTTTTTATCTGCTCGCTATAAATCCTCGAATTACATGATATGCATTCCTGAGCAGCTGCTACTTGCTCTGATTTTTTATAATCTGTATCTACCAAAGCCAAGATGTCTTTTTTTTTGATGAGCTTGACTTGGGTGATAGAGAAAATGAAAAAGACCCCAACTTGCATTTCTTTGAGTCGTCCAGCAGACGTACCTCTTTATATAACCAAAAGCACGAGTACACGCGCGGCGTTTCCAAGTCTGCCTTGCACGATCTTAGTAAAGGATGTTGGCTCAACATAAATGCAATGCATTCGTCTATCAATCTATACCGTGCCCTGCAAAGTATTTGCCATCCCAGGCTATTTGATATGGGATGCCTCGGCACCAAAAAAAATAGTGCTCATACATTTGTAATGTAGAGTAAAAATAGGTTTTTTTTACTTATTTATTTATTTATCACTCTATCCGTTTGATACCTCATTGTCATTTGGCCATATTAAACAACTGGAAATCATGTATAAATTATCCAGTTGAGTCCCTATGGTGCCATTTTATTATCACATTGGAAACAGGACTATTGCATTGACTCTTACAGCATTTAAAGCTGATAAAAAGCTGATGGCCCAAATATTCTGCTACATATTTTATGGACATGACTTGGTTGGGGGGTACTGGCATCAAGACCTTGTTGTTGTTTATTTATAAGCATGTCTTGGAAGCCGCTGTCATTTATTGTATTGATGATTTCATAGACACAATATTAAGCTGCTGTACCCGAGTACCGAATCATATTATATTATTTATCCATTAAAGTAGCATGTCAATATAACGAGGACTTTGGACAATACTATCTTGAGCATGAGTAATTGTGTGACATGGGCATCCAAAAAATCCAAAAGTAGAAATGACCCTTATTGAGATCTATAAATGTAATTGAAAATCATGCCTTGATCTCATTTTATCTCAAATCCAATGTTCCCATTGTCGCCAGCACAAAGTGATTAGATTGGGAACACGAGAGCCTGGTAACTCTCACAATGCCTCTTGATTTATATTTATATTTTTATATTTCGGCTGTGTTGAAAAATGCCTTGGAATATCATCAAAAGCAGATTTCAAAGACGTGTATTTTTCCATTGGTCTGGCTAGATACATATCATGTTTCAATCTTTGCAGCCAAATCAATGGTGGGCATTTAGAATTAGTAAAGACCAACAATTGTTGGAAACAAGGATATTATATTAGCTCAACAGAATGGTGGGAACAAAATGCGCTTGGGGGTGGGATAATGCCGGCCTGAATTCTCCATATTAAGCACCAGATTACTCATCCCCTTTTATCCCTGGTAGTGTTGGAGAATATGTAGATTGTTTGATGCGATATAAAGATATCCAAAAAGAAAGGTTCCTTTTTTTTATTGATTTGTTTTATAAATATACTTTAGGCAGGCAGGGCAGGGCAGGGCAGGGCAGGGTAGACAGAATGTACAGAGGAGAAAATATGGATGTTTATTTTAGATGATACCAGACAGGTACATGCTCTTTTCATCACTAAGCTCCTTGTACTTTTGCTGCAAATCTCTTTCCCGCTGTGCCAATTTGTGGACCTCATCTTCAAGGGCCCCAATACGTCTGGGAATAGCAACCTTTTCAGCAAGCTGCAGATTCAAGAAGCTTTGATGTTCGATCTTTGCCGATTCGAATTCATCAAACGCATCCAGGATCTGTTGGGAAAGTGACGCCGAGAGTGCCATATAGCCACCTAATCTGAGATCGAGTTTCTTCTCGAGCTTACCAGCACGTGTGGCATCACGAATCATGGCCTTTCTGTTGGCCTCAACCATCTTTTCAAGTCCCTGGATCTTGTCTTCGTCATCTGGTATCTCACTGATGGTCATGAATTGATTGAAACGAGCAGAGAAAAGAACGTCATCGTGCTCCTGGCTCCAGACCGCTTCAAAATCGGGTTGGGAAGACACGCGAGCCCACACGGCTTCCTTGACATTTGTGCCTTTTTCCAAGGCCAGCTCCTTTTCCAATTCACGATCCATCTCAAGACGTGCATCATTGAGTGCGTCTGAGGTGAATTCATCTTCAAGATCTGACAGATCTCCTAGCTGCGATGCACCGGGGGCAATGGACCCTCCGGCTACTGGATATTTGATTGCATCGTGTGTTAGGAGACGAATGAATTCGTCTTGGATCATGCTGGCAATATCATCATCGACGTTCTCTTTGGCAGGAATTGCTGTGGGTCTGGGAAGCTTGAGTTGGACAGCCTGCGACCGTCGTGCAATACGTTCCTTCTCCTCACGTTCGGCAGCTCTCTTGAGCTCCTGGTCCACATCACTTCTATCCTCAATTATATCTGCTGTAGGAACCGTCTCTTCTTCCTTTTCTTCAAGATCCTGAAGGCGAATCTCCCACTCATTACGAGGCTTTGGCAGACTAGACAAACTGTCCAATAGCTGGCGCTTTCTCTGTGCCTGCATCAAACGCTCGTCTCTAGGTGTATCTCCTCCCATTTGTCCTTGGACATTCAACTTAAAGTGGTCACGAAGAGGAGTTTTGAAAGGTGTCTGGCTAGATACTGATCCGGGAGTAGCCATTACATCGTCTGTTCCACTACCACGCATTGGTGTCATCAATGGGTTGGGGGTCTGGACACTTGAATGTCTTGGTGTAGCTCCATCAAATCCAGTGCCACCTGCCATATGATAAGGTGTGTTTTCATGTCCTAACAAAGGTGTCTGTGTGCTTGTCAATGCACGCAAATTACGGGCTTCCTGAAGAAGATTGTCATCTAGATAGATATCAGCATTAGTCGTCTATTCACACATTGATTGCTGATTGACTTACTGCTTGGTGGTGCTCTGGGTGTTCTAGTAGTAAGGGTATTGGGTGTAACTGAGTATTCTCCAATAAGACCACGAGTAGCACCTTCTTCACCTTCTTCCAAGACCAACATCCGTGCACTTTCACCAGCAAAGCCAGTCTTTACAATCTCTTCCAGTTCGTCTTCTCCAACCTGAGGTGCAGGAAGAACAAGCTTCCGTCTCTTGGCAATCTGCTCCTGTTCCTGCATCTTGACAACCTTGGCATCTTTTGCGGGAATAAATCTACCCTGATTGCCTTCGGGTTGGGCACTTCCGCCCGTCTTTGTCTTTCTCTTTTTCTCTCTCTGCTTTTCTTCCTCGATATCGGCACGTCGTCGGTTAAGTTTAGAGAGATGGACATTTGTAAGCTTTCCGGGATCTACCGGTCGACTGGCTTCTTCAGTTGTGTCGTAGAACCCAAGAGGCATCTGCTTTTCGAATGGTACGTCTGCGTTATAATCCATCACATTCTTCTTCTTCTTGGCACGCATGCTGTTTTCAGAAAGAGTCTTTCTTTTTAGTTCCTATTCACTCTCCAACCATACTCTCTTGTATGGCCTTTTTTTTATAGTGTATTTAAAATACAACCCCCAAAACTCACTTTATGCCAGCCGCTTTGAGTTCTCTGCGTTTCTGTAGTGAGGTCAATCGTCTGGCTTCTTCGAGCTGTCGTTCTCTGGCCTTTCGCTTGGCCTTTTTTCCCTGTGTGTTTGCCAATCTAGCACGGGCCTCTGACAACATCTCTTTTTCGTCTTCGTCCATGTCGACTGGATCGGGGCGTGCGGGTTTGCTTTCTGGTTCAGGATCAATCTCTCCTGGTCTGAGCTTTCGAACGTCATCGGCACTGGGTCCACTCTCATGGCCGATTGAGCCAGTCAAGCCGAGGTCTCCCAGAGGACCTGCTTCTCTTGCCTCTGCTTCATCCAACAATCGCTGATAGCGTTCAAGACATTGTGCAGGTGTTCGTCCGACGATTGGTGCGATCGTGCGCCATTGGGTTGGCATGAGTTTTGCAAGATGCAAAAGCTTTTCGTCTTCTTCTTTTGACCATTCAGTCTACAGAAAAAAACGCCAACAACAACATAATGATATTTAAAGATTAATTAACAAAAAAAAATATACATGGATGAATTGGTATAGATTTACCTTTTTAATGCTTGGATCCAACCATTCGTACCATCTCGCTTTGCATTGTTTTGGAGACTTTCTCACAAGCAGAGATGAGATACGGGCCCATTGATTTTTTCCGTACTTGCTGACGGCAGCCTTTAGGATCTCATCTTCTGTATTTTTCCAGACACCACCTTTGATGAGGACTCTCATGGCAAAGTGTATTAGATGGAGTTGGACAATGAGGTTTTTTTGACGCGCTGTGTAAGCAGTTTTGGGATTCAGTATTTACGAGGAAATCGCGTCACCTTTCCCAGCCAGCCAATGGGCTGGATAAGGACTGTATTGGCACAGGCTGATTAAGACAGAGTACAAGAATTAATATTTTATTTTATTTATTTTAT
The DNA here is from genome assembly GCA_022702545.1 of Phycomyces nitens. Taxonomy (NCBI): domain Eukaryota; kingdom Fungi; phylum Mucoromycota; class Mucoromycetes; order Mucorales; family Phycomycetaceae; genus Phycomyces; species Phycomyces nitens. The sequence goes on along the minus strand of JAHRBC010000006.1, from coordinate 2,691,865 downwards.
TTTTTTTACAATATAAATTATATATATATATAGGCAGATTTTTGAAATCTGCAACATTTATAATGATCAATAAATGTATGGCGGCTATAGGCATTATTTTTATGTGTGTGTATATATTTATGAAGAGGGGAGGAGGAGGAGGAGGAGGAGGGGAAAGCCATATAATGACGACTGTGCGTAATGAAATGCTAAAACACTATTGAGCCAATTTATGGTTTTCAAATTGGTTCATTGCTGTCAAGGACATAAAAGTAACACATACGCGGGAATCAGTTGCAGGCACGAAAAGGAAAGTTGCACACGTGTAAAGAGAGCATTTAGCTATTCTGTTTCTGAAACCCAAAGAGTAATTGGCCGTATATTATGGCTCTATCAACCTTTTAGATTCTTTCTCTCTTTCTCTTCTTATTCACCATTACTTACACTTGACAGTCACTTTTGCAACAATTAGAGTGCCCATATCAGTATGAAGCCGTTTGCTATTGCTGTCATTGAGACCACGGCTACTGTGGCCAGCAAGCACAACCAAAGGGCCTTTCCAGTAAGATAGATAGAGATAGACATATAGAGAGAGCTTGAGATTTCGATAAATGCTGCTGTTCTCACGCACGTGACCTAGATATTGAATATTATTGTAGAGACTGACAGTCATATGCTATCTCTCGTCAGGTACATTCCCGATATTATCGAATTTGACCAACTGGTAAGGCTTTTCACGTGGCACTACCTAGCACAGACCGAGAAACAATAAAAAAAATAAAACAAAATAAAACTCACTAGTTCATTGTAGGTCAAGAAGCACTACCCAAAATCCAAAATTCCCTTTCCGCACCTCACTGAACAATCATCGACTGCAGTCAAGCGACGAAGCCTTCGCCAAATCCTCACCTCCCTCACCCAGCACAAGTACCGCTCCAATGCAGACAAGGTCGAACGCTACCTCAGACGCTGCTCGCTAGACAGTGTCATTTCCACCTCTAGCCTCTTCCGAGACTTCTTTTCACCCCAGAGAGATGAAGACTCCATGGAATCAAAGATCGAGACAAGTGTACGACTCAAGCAACCCAGTCCAAGCCTGATTGCGCCGTCTGCTGAGATTTCTGTCACAGCTGACCAGACAGTGCCCCGGTCACCAACGAGCTCTTTAATGGTTACCAAGGACGATGTGCAGGACAATCAGAGCCTCCCAGAACGCCCAGAATCGCCCCAGCCAATTCATGAATCGCCTCGCCTAGAATACACCACGGCCAAAAAGGCCCCCAAGCCATTTCTCCTCGACAATCTAGAGATGGTAAAGGTCCTAGGCAAAGGTTGCATGGGAAAGGTAAGAACTTGCTTTAATTGAATAATAATAATGCATCCAAGCACAAGAAAAATAAAAATAAAAATAAAAATAAATATATAAAAATTATAATCACCTAGGTTTTCCTTGTTCGTTCTCGTACCACCCAGGAGCTTCGTGCATTGAAAAGCATCGTCAAAGATTTGGTGATTGAACAACGGGAGATTACCCATACTCTGGCTGAGCGTGAGATCCTTGCCACCGTTGCTGCCATTGACCATCCCTTCTTGGCAAAGTTACACGCCTCTTTTCAAGACGAACACAGGCTCTATTTAATCACCGATTACTATTGTGGAGGCGACCTTGCCACACAAATGAGCACCTGCTATACATTTACGCCCGAACGAGTGCTGTTTTATGCAGCCGAAATCATCGAGGGCATTGGCGAGCTCCATCGTCTGGGAGTCCTCTATCGCGATCTCAAGCCAGAAAACATCCTGCTTACCCAACAAGGCCACATTGTCCTAACAGATTTTGGACTTAGCAAATGGCTGACCAAAGAAGAGGACCAGGCCACCCAGACATTCTGCGGCACAGCAGAGTATCTTGCCCCAGAACTTCTCCTGGGCGACGTCTATTCGTTTGGAATCGATTACTGGAGCTATGGAACGATTATCTACGAAATGTTGACAGGTATCACACCCTTCTGGGCCGACAATCATTCTGAAATGTACCGTAGGATACTCGAGGAGCCACTCGAATTTCCTACAGACATTGACTATGACACTGCAGAATTCTTGGCTGCCTTGCTAGACCGTGATCCAGCCACCAGACTAGGTGCACAAGGTGTAGATGAGATAAAGACGCATTCCTACTTTGCATCTCTTTCATGGGACGATGTCTATGAGCGCAAATTAACACCCCCTTACAGCCCCAATTTAACCTCCAACCTCGATTTTGCCAACTTTGATCCCTTGTTTATCGACATGGAACCAACCTTTAGTCCAATGGGCTCTCAGATTGACCCTACGGACGACTTTCAGCACATATTCGACGACTATTCCTTTACAGACGAACGTTATTTTGAAGAAGAAGTAGAACCCACCATGATACTGCAGGACAGCCACACGGTGCATTCAAAGTCATCTTTCTCAGGTAGCCATAGCCATAGCCAAAGCAGCATTTACGAAAAGGCCCATCCTGATTTCCAGCCTGCTCGTAAGCGAGGAAGCATCAGCATGCTCTCTGACATTGACAGTTTCAATCTCGATTGCCAAACTTCAGATCAACGATCCCTAGCAGCCATACCTGCCCTGCCCCTTCCCGAAACACAATGGGTTCCAGATATCCAGAGTCCCAAACGAAATGCAAAACGGAGGAATACTGGCACATCAGAAGACGAAGACACGACTCCTTCAGAACGCCATAGTTCACTGCTTCCACATGGAAATGACAGCACCTTTAAGAACTACAGTTCGTCTTTCAAGATGCCTGGACTGTCCATTGCCTCGACAGTGGAGGATCTGCTGGACCCTGTATTTGACGATCTTGGATTTGGAACCGTTCCTGATCTTGATCTCCAGCTATCATTCAGCCTTGACCACACACACGCTTCTCCTGGCTTTTCGACAAACGTGACTCCAACAGAAGAGGTACGCGAAAAGTCAAAAAGCAGACGATTTTTCCCTCCTTTCATCAAATTCTAGACCATGTATCTTTTAACCATTCCTTTTATACGCATCCCCCGTTTTCCTCTCTTATAATACACACATACACACATACACAAACACACTCTTACACACACACCAAAAAAAACACATAACTTAAAGTGTATATACACATACACACAAAAAACATGTACACACACACACATTCACATATATATATATATTCAATACATACATTCTATAAACATGTATGTATGTATGTATGTATGTATGTAGGTGTGTATGCATACATTTCTATTAACCTACATCTTTATTATATATATACCTTGCAATCCATATATAAAACAAAACAAAAAACACTCCTTTAAGAAATTCTATTTTTCTTATCATTTTATGCTTCTACACCCAATAAATAAATAAATAAACTTAAAAAAAATACATCATAATTGACTTTTATGGTTGCTCAAAGTATAATACAAAAAAGGGTCTTTGATCAAGGACCCTTGAGAGTTTAGTTATTTTGAGCAGCGTACAAGAAAAAAAAAGAAAAAATGACAAAATAAGAAAAGCAAGTATCTATACCATATTTGATACCAGCCATTCCACAGATCAAAAATAAGCGATCAGTGCAAGAGATCTGGGCTTGGGGGTTGATATTTAGCAATAATTTCCAATACCATTATTATTATTATTGGCTTATCTGTAATCAATAAAAGTCCATTATAAATATTTATATATATATATATATATATATATATATAGCTCTGTCTGGTATTCTTTTCTGTTCTTGTTGTGCCGAGTACAAATCATATAGTGACAATAGATAGAATGTCCCAATCAATTGCACATTTATTTATTTATTTAAATGAATGAATAAATGAATGAATGAATGTAGAATATGAATTGAGATACACAATCGCTATTCTTTTGATTGATTTCCTCTTTATTGATTTGATCAGATAAGCAAGAAGACTGACTAGGCAATGATTATTTTGATATCAACCCGACAGAATAATACATGATGTTTGGCCCATCGTATCCCTTGATTGACTGAGCAGCAGCTTATGGGCCCAATGCCACAAGGCTATCAAAAAGATAGATGATAATTGGTCCAATCAGATCCATAAACCGATTCTGCACCTCTTGGTAAAGTAAAATACACATCTTTGACAGTATCCCCCCATTCCCCCATCGCTTTCAAATCAGGGGAGTTAAGTCTCTCTGTTTCAGAATCATTTATTTACCAACAAATAACAATTAAATCCTGTTTATATGTATATTTATATTTATATAATCTCTTTATTCACAATGTTTGAATAAATATATTTAGTTTTTCTTTTTCTTTAAGAGGTCTTTCTGGCAGCAGCCTCGCGTTCGCGTTTGCGCAGGGCTCTCTTGCGAATGTCCTTTTGGATGCCTATGAAGAGAGAGATACAAATTTATATATTAAAAAAAAAGACTGAATTCGTTTAATTGAAACTTACTATCATTGTGGTTGACCCAGAATGCGCTGTTGAATACATTGTCAATCAACCAGTTGGCAACGGCGTGTCCAGGGTAGGGTGTAGAGGTATAGGGTGTTCCTGCACCACAACCAAGACCGATCTTGGACAAGACAGTGGCAACATAGGGCTTTGGCAGGGGGATAAGGAAAGAAGGCTTGCGGATCTTGCTCATTGCAGACACGACAAAATAAGTGTTGATGTTCTCGACAACGATACCCTCAGAAGCAACTTCGGCACCAAGTGCCTGGGACCAGGTGCAGAGGAAAGCCTTGCCGCCAGAGTAGACAGACAGATAAGGAGTGGCAACAAGACCAGAGAACGAGCCAAGGTTGAGAATAAGACCTGAACGGCTGGTTTTTTTTTGGATTGCGTCAGGATTTGTTTACAGGCCATATATATATTCTGGACTTACTTTTTGCGCATCTGGGGAAGTACAAGCTTGGTCATACGCATGGCGCCCTTGATGTTGACTTCGACGATATCCTGGATAACCTTGTCATCCTCTTCAGCAAAAGGAGTAGGGATGTCATGGTTTGTGCCGACATTATTGACTAGAGATACCAAATTAGTCTCCAATCATCATCTCTCTCTCTCTCTTGTGATCGATTTCGTACCCAAGACACCAACACGAATGCCATTGATAATCTCTCCAAGCTTTGCAAAGTCATTGGCGTCTCCCTTTGTGAAGTCCATGGCAAACGTCTTTGTCTCGACACCGTACTGCTGGCCTAAATACAAATTATGAGGTCATTTGAAGGTAAGGAGAGGTTGGGAGGTCTAGTCCTATATGTTCTGCCCCTGCCTTCAAAAAATAAAAACATAAACATAAACACTCAAACTTACTCAGCTCCTCGGCAATCACGTCCAGCTTAGAGGCAGTACGAGAAACCAACAAGACATTGAATTTCTTCTTGGCCAACTGATCAGCAAATTCCTTTCCAATACCATCCGATGCACCAGTAATGACTAGAATGATCATTAGAATCTTGCTTGACATATTATTATTATTATTATTATTATTATTATTGGCTTACCTGCCCAGGCTCCTGAGCCAGAGCCGAACTTCTTGAGCTATTATTTATGAAAATATATTGTCAGAGTGGGTGGTGGTGTTGGGGATCTGAGGGGGATGAGGGGGGAAGGAATGCTTACAGGAATGCCGCTAAACACGTAGACTTCCAAAAGCATCTTTACAAAGGTAAATGCCTTTGCACCGAGAAAAAGCGCGCCTGCTGCTGCCAATGCATAGGTAGCCATTGCAAACTTTGCGCTCTGCCCGTCAGCCTTGATAGTCTCCATACTGTCAATAAAGAAAAAAAGAGAGAAAGGTAGACAGCAAAAAAAAAACCAAGCAACAAGGCTCTATTTATCTTGTTTTATGAGTGGGTTTAAATAAAAACCCTTTTTTTGGGTACATTTTGGCCGTTTTGACCATTGATAATCCTAAATACCATATGCGTGGATTTTGTGTGCCTGTGATTTCCTTATTTGGGTATATAATTACAGTCTTATTGACAGTTATGACAAACAGAATATGACAAAGAGGGTTTGTAGTTGGGGCAATTGGTGTCAAAACATAAAAAGCGTTGGGTATTCATGATATTTATTATTATTCATTCATTTACTCCTTTCAAGCACCCTAGGCATTTCCAGCAGCTCCACTGGCACGCCATTCACCCAAGATCAAGCTGATGATTTCGTCCATGCCAACCCCGTTCTTTACCTGTGCAAACACAGTAGGGCCATTTCCTCTGATAGGATTTTAATTGATTATTAATAAAGGAGAGTTTGTGATATTGACACCTCCTTACCTCATCTTCTTGGCATCGCGAGCCATCACTCCAAGGTCGGCACCGATAATTTCAGCCAAATCGGTCTTGTTGACTACCAAGAGATCACTCTGGGTGATACCAGGACCTGCAAACAGATTTTGATTAAAAACCAATAATAATATCAAAGTAGGGCATAATGGTACTACTACTTTACCTCCCTTGCGAGGAACCTTGTCTCCACCGGCGACATCAATGACATAAATGATGTAATCAGCTATATGGACGGACAGTGAGTATTTCAATGTAATTTACAAAGCACACAGCTCATGCTTACCCAATTCACGGCTACAACACACATTCAATACCAATAGCCAGGCCAGTATTAGCCTACTTGTTATCAGCACCATCATTATTTATTTACCTGTAGTTGGCAGCAAGGTTGTCACCACCGGATTCAATCAAGAGCAACTGTGTGTTGAACTTGGCATGCAGAACCTCGAGGGCATTCAGGTTTGCAGACACATCCTCACTGCGTATCATACACTTAGACTATGACTTGTCCCAAAAGTATCATATATATATTTTTTTGCTTACCGAATAGCCTACAATATCAGTCAATACACTTATTTAATCTCAACACACACACACACACACACACACACACACACACACACAAAATAGCTTATCTTATCTCTTATCACTTACAGCGTGGGGACATCCTCCGGTCTCAATGGCCATAATACGCTCTTCAGGAAGAGCCTTTTCTCTGACCAAAAACTCGGTGTCCTCCTTGGTAAAGATATCATTGGTTACTGCTGCTACAGAATATTTTTCTCGGAGACGCTGGCACAGAGCCAACATCAAGGCAGTCTTTCCTGAACCAACAGGGCTATATAGATAGATGGATAGATATAGAGTGTGCGTTGAGCATATTGTCTACTGCTTCACTATCCCTTATTACCCTCCAATTCCGACAGTAAAGGCGCGTTCGGACCAGTCGCGATGGTTGTAAATGGCCTTTGGTCTCTCTGCATAATGGCCTGGGTGATCCATCTGTTCGTGTGTATGGCCGTGCTCTTGTGAAGCATGTCCGCCGTGTTCGTGGCCGTGGCTGGCGTGCATGTGGCCGTCTCCGTGGTCGTGGAGGTTAGAGGGGGCAGAGATGTGGGCCTTGAGGTCCTCGAAGCGGCAGGTATCGTTGGACATTATGGTTTTTTATTGGGAGTTGAAAGAAAAAGAAGACACGGTGAGAGATCCATTCATCTGTATACATATATATATATATATATATATACCGGTATATAAAAAAAAAGGTCTTGTGACTCGTAAGGAATATCTCTGTACAACTTGTACTTGCGGATTTTAGATTGGCGCAGAAAACTGGACAGTCTCAAACGCCAAAATATTCTATTGTATTAAAATGTGCTGTCTTGTGGCCATCAAGGGTTGCCCAAAGATGGCATGCCAAATGGCATCCTCAGTGAGCCCCGTTGCAATTTATTAAAAATAAAAATCTGACCAGTTGCTAAAAGAAAGTACATCATTGTACTTGTTACTCTAGTATCTTAATATACCAATTTTGCAGCAAGTTGCAACTCGGTTCTTGGACTCTCCTACCTCTCTTGTGTTTGACCACCACCACCACCTCACCTCCTGCTCACCTCATCTACACTGTCAGTTAAAGTTGGCAATACCACAGTGTCCTGATACATTGTTCTGGGGGGTGCACTCCAGGTGCTAATGAAAAGCCCACTTTCAACATATATTTGATGAGGTTCCCCTTTGTCACCAACATCAAAAGACTCGAGCTAAAATAATATCTCTAAAATACACCTTGAATTCTTAAATCCCTGGAATTTGGGCATATTACTTTCAATGTATTTTTAATTTCAAACTTTTTTTTTTTGTTTTGGAAACTTGTTCATGTATTTCTCGGCCAACATTTTATACACAATTAACCATTTGTATAGATATATGTCTAGATCCCAATTTAACATGGTCTTTGGAACAAATTCCCACCTTTTTTTTTCTGGCAAGGATTTATTAAACACAAGTCTCTTGTCTTTTACAAGTCTTGAAAACTCTGCAAAAATAAATGGAGAAAAAAGGTTAGTGATCAGTACATCGGCTAGGTTGATATGTCTCATTAGAATGTTCAATATTACCTTTCTAGCTATGTAATGGAAATAGAGTCGACATCTATAGAGTTATAGATGTCCAAAAGACAGATAGTGCCAAAGAAAGAACGACTAAGGATATCTATAGACATATATAAGTGGTAACTGCACAATCAACATGGGCTATAATAGCTTTCATCTTTGATATGCAATAGAGTCCAACAGCATGCTTTCAAAGGGTATATGCTCACAAATGAGTATGTCGCAAAGTGCTTCGAAATGTCGTCAATCACAAAGTATTGGATCCCTATACTTGAGGCATACTTTGGTGGAAAAAAAGAGAGCCTTTTTGTTCAGTGGCAAGACATATACTTGGATAATTAAAAGTATCCATGTAAATATTAATCATCGTTTTGCTAAACAGGGGTGATACCATGTCAATCGATTGTAAAAGCTTGCATCTCAATTATAAGCCTGACCTCAGAATTGTTGCCTCTGCTGAGGGAGGCAGCATAGAAGTCGCCACCGGGGAGTTCCGCAAGTACAAAGAAGACAACCCGTGGAAAGCTATACGGTTACAAGCTCAAGTCCGTATTGGCATCCAAGGGCCACTTGAATTCTCTGCTGGCAAAATTGATATACTTGCCACAAAGCCAAGCCAAGAATGTCCATGTCCCCATCTTGAAAGTGATGGATGCAGATTATCCCAGAACATTTAAGGATGTATGAAAGGGAGGAATTGTGAGAGTTCTCAATCTGTTGGGCCATGTTGAGGTAAGTAAAAGGCAAAATAAGAATTGAAGATTTTGTATTTTGTATTTTTAATTTTTAATTTTTTTTATAGTATTTGTTGAATGCAATTGAAGAAAGCGTGAAAACGTATTCATGCGATACAAGCAACAAGATGAAACAGATTACAGGTAGAGGCGGCTCCAACCATAGTTTCAAAGTTGGAGTGTGGACTTTCAAAGTGGAATGGGAGACTGACCTCTCGGAAGAATAAGCTCTATTATTTTTATTTATTTAGTATTATTATTACAAGAGATTAACTGCTATGCAACTATACACTTATTCCCTTGTTCCCTTATGCTTATTTCTATATATTTTTATTCAAGCCTATGTCATCCATGATTCTATGTCTCCTTCATCCATCTAATATATATATACATATACATTCATGTTATTGCCATTTATACACATGTAGTAACTATTTTATTTCTAATATTATTGATACGAGTGAGGTCAACGACTGAACCTAACCAGCGAACATATTTGTTACAAATTCTATGACTGAGTCAACCCGCTGGAATCATATATTAAAGCTATATAGTACAAAATAGTATTGCTTAGCATCCGGTAGTAAGGCGATATTCTTTCTTGAACATATGGCGAGAGGTGTCTCCCATTTTTAAAAAGGGAGAGCAAAGCTCATTATTATTATTATTATTATTAAATAGCTTCAACGGAAAACTAAATATTGGGATATATCTACAAAGAAGTCTCGTTTCATATGGTTGAGATGCTTTTTAGGGGGTATACTTGTATTCTTGAACGCAAAAGAGGCTAAATCAGCCAAAGTTTTATTAGGTACACCCCATGCCAGCCATCATTCACTCTTCAAGACTTTTAAAAGCAACAAACAAACAAACAAATAATTATAATAATAATTATAATAATAAAAAGGTTTTGGATTCAAACAAAACAAAACTCTAATATAATCTGAAATCTATTGATGCCTAATCTTGTTTCTGTTGGTGTATACAAGAGATGCCATGGCTTGCAGAATATGTCCAAGCATTCTGTCATGGTTCTAATACCTCGTTTTCCCAGTCAGATATACACTTGACTTCTACTTTTCGGAAAATATTTGCTACTTTCATATGATATTTACACTGCCAGGCTTGGCATTCACAAAATATAGAGCCCCGTAGACCCAAGCTGCTCAAGTATCAATGTTAACCCATAGAAAGATGTATTGTATAAAAGTCTATTGCATGTATTATATATATATATATATATCTTTACAATCGTTTTCGATAAACCAGTCCTATTCCTATTATTTTTTTATTGTTATTTTTGGACTATAGTTTTCATCAAAGCTCAGTCAATCTCACTTGCTAATCTTCAATCGTCCTTCATATTCTGGCCTTTTTCTCTCTCTTTCTTCCTTTTGTTTAATATGCGGCTGGTCCCTCGTGAACTAGACAAGCTATTGGTACACCAAGGTATTTAATATTACACACCGTAATGCACATTAATATCATAGTGTCACACACACACACACAGACAGAAAGATCTGATATGACAGTTTGACAAACCTTGATTTCCTAGTCGGATCTCTTGCTCAGAAACGGCTTGCTAGAGGTGTTCAGCTCAACCATGCCGAGGCAATCGGGCTCGTGTCTTGCCAGCTACTTGAGTTTATGCGAGACGGCATCTACTCTGTATCCCAGCTTATGGACATGGGCAAACAGATGCTCGGAAGAAGACATGTCTTGCCAGACGCTCTTAGTACTGTCGACGAGATCCAAATAGAAGGCACCTTTCCAGACGGCACATACCTTGTCACCGTCCATGATCCAATCTGCACAGACAATGGCAATCTCGAAATGGCTCTCTATGGCAGTTTTCTGCCCATTCCCGATAACTCCCTCTTTCCACTTCCTACTCGGAAGCGGAGTGATGGACCTGGAGCAATCATTGCCCTGCCTGGAAAGATTGTATTGAACGCCGGTCGAAAGCGCCTCTCGCTTTCTGTCACAAACTATGGGGACCGCGCAGTCCAGGTACGTCGGGCGAATGGCAAATTCACAAAGATAGACATGGTTTTTGGTTTTTTTTGGTTTTTGGGTTGGGTATATTTAAAGTATTATTATTATTATTATTATTTTATTTCAGACAGCTCGTACTAATGATAAACTCTACTGGGTTACCTACTCATTACTCCTCCTCATAGGTTGGATCTCACTACCACTTTATCGAAACAAATTCAGCCCTTCATTTCAACCGAGCACTTGCTTATGGAATGCGGCTCGATATTCCAGCAGGCACGGCAGTTCGATTCGAACCTGGAGACTTCAAGACCGTGACGCTTGTTGAAATTGGCGGAAATAAGATCATCACTGGCGGAAACAATCTTGCTTCAGGCCCAGTTGACCTTGTCCAATTGCCGGTCATTATGGATAGGATTCTCAGTATGGGTTTTAGACACGATGCCAATGCACCTCTACTTCCCAATGCGCCACCGTTTGAGCTGGACCGAGAATACTATGTGGATCATTATGGACCAACAACAGGGGACCGCATAAGACTAGGAAATACAAATCTGTGGGCGCGCATCGAAAATGACTATACGGTGTATGGCGACGAGTGCAAGTTTGGAGGAGGAAAGGTCTTGAGAGAAGGCATGGGACAGGCAACTGGACTGTGCGACAAGGACGTGCTGGATCTTGTCATTACAAATGCTGTTATTATTGATTATTCTGGCATCTACAAGGCCGACATTGGTATCAAGAATGGAATATTTGTGGGCATTGGCAAGGCTGGAAACCCAGATGTCATGGATAATGTTACGCCAGGCATGGTAGTTGGAGCCAGCACAGAGGCATTGGCTGGTGAAGGATTGATCTTTACGGCTGGAGCAATTGATTCTCATGTGCATTACATTTGTCCACAGATATGCGACGAGGTATATATATATATATATATATATATATATATAATGATTCATAAAGAGAATACTATTGATATTCTTCTTCTTTTTAATTATTATTGGTAGGCTCTTTCGAGTGGAGTCACGACCTTGATCGGTGGAGGAACAGGGCCAAATACAGGCACAAATGCCACTACATGTACACCTGGAAAGTTCCATGTGGAGATGATGATGAAGGCAACAGACGACATACCACTCAATTTCGGATTCACTGGAAAGGGATGTTGTGCTTCTAAAGAAGCGCTTACTGAACAGATTGAATCTGGCTGCTTGGGATTAAAGATTCATGAAGATTGGGGAGCAACCCCGGCTGCGATTGATGCGTGTATGACAGTATGTGAAGAGCAGGATGTTCAGACCACTATTCACACAGATACCCTGAATGAGAGTGGGTTTGTAGAGACGACCATCGCCTCTTTCAAGGGCAGAACCATCCACACGTACCACTCAGAGGGTGCAGGAGGCGGCCATGCTCCGGACAGTAAGATTCGCTTAACTTTTTTTTTCTTTTTAATTATTTACTTGACATTCAACAATTTTTGTTTCCTAGTTGTCAGTGTCTGTGGTGAACCAAATGTCTTGCCTTCTTCGACAAATCCAACCCGTCCATTTACGACAAACACACTGGATGAACACGTTGATATGCTGATGGTCTGCCACCACTTGTCAAAGAATATTCCCGAAGACGTTGCATTTGCAGAGAGCAGAATCAGAGCAGAGACCATTGCAGCTGAAGATGTCTTACATGACATTGGTGCAATCAGTATGATCAGTTCAGACTGTCAGGCAATGGGCAGGATTGGCGAAGTTGTTCTAAGGACATGGAAGACAGCACACAAGATGAAAGAGCAGCGTGGCAAACTTCCTGAAGACGAGGGTACTGAAGACGACAATTATCGCATCCGTCGATATGTGGCAAAATATACAGTAAATGTGTATGTATGTCTTTATGAAACTGAAACTAGATCTCCAATCTAATGACCCCCACCCTCTGTGGTCTTGAAAGTGCAATTGCACATGGTGTTGGCCACTTGATAGGCTCTATAGAAGTAGGCAAGGTGGCTGACTTGGTAGCCTTTTCACCTGCATTCTTTGGCACCAAGCCAGAGCTTGTTCTCAAGAGTGGAGTCATTGTCTGGGGGCAAATGGGTAATTAGACGATCTTTTCGAATTAAGAGACAGCAAGGGCAAGGGGGGAGTGGGGGATCGTATGCAAGGACTAACGCTAGGAGTTTTTATGTCCCAGGCGATGCAAATGGGTCAATTTCGACTACCCAGCCTGTTGTTGGCCGGCGAATGTTTGGAGCCATGGCCTCTAGTTTGTCATCTAGCTGTATTTTATTTGTCTCACAGCTCTCCCTAGATTCAGGTGTGATTGAAAAGTATAATCTGCGAAAACGAATTGAGCCAGTAAAGGCCTGTCGAGATATCGGTAAAAAGGACATGAAACTCAATAATGCGACGCCTGTTATAAAGGTCGATCCAGAGACTTATGCTGTAACAGCCGATGGAAACCCTTGTGTTTGTGATCCAGTATCAACCCTGCCACTCACTCAAACTGTCTATATATTTTAAGGATTCTAATCCGTATGACTGACATTGATCGAAACTCAATGAACATTAATCTTGTAATCTCCAAAACACTCTAGATATCATATTTACAATCTTTTTTTTTTTAATATATATAGGTCATATTATTTGATATGCAATTGAAAACTTGGCTTCTTGTTAATGATGTCTTGACCCTTGAAATTGCCAAACCAAGAAAAAAAAAAAGGGGGGGAGAGAGAGAGAGTAGATATGACGCTCTCTCGGAATATCTTTATTAGCAATCTCCTAGATTCTGTTCTTCTTCTTCTTTTTCGTTGATATACAAAATCGATCAATTCTTGAACTGGTTTAAAAGGTCCTGTAAGAAAGAAAGAAAAATAAATAATAGGCTTTATAGATTATACAATGTTCAAAGCCTTGGAATATCATCTTTTTGCAACTCATTTCCAATACCTCTTGTAAACTCTATGCACAATTTAAGTAGAGAATGATAAAGACAGATAAGCTTGTGCTTAGCCCTGGCAGATTTAATACTAATACTAATACTAATACTAATACTAATACAAAGTTGGATCATGGTGTTCAAGAAGCTTTTTTGTACCAACTATAAAAAATGAGATTCAGGTACAATACTTGCGGTAATGTATACAACAGGGTCTATACTACAGATGCATGGATGTAGAGTCGATCTCTAGTTAATATAGACTTTGGTTACATAATTGAGTTTGGACCAGGTATTAAAAACCTATTGATTGAATTGTACACCTGAATGTTGAAAACTCTTTATAAGACGAAATATCCACAAATGTGAATCTTGGAGTTCTTTGTTTGTACGCCATGGAGAAATGTTGTAAATTGTTGATTCTGATGAGAATGATATCAGAAAGAAAAAGAGAGAGTTTTGGTAGTGGTCAAACAGTCTTGTTTATTTGACGATCACTTTATGAATCTAAATCTGCCATTACTCCCTTGACATTTTGACAAGACATAAAGTCTCTATGCATTCAATACCAAAGTGTTATTGAAATGTTGGATATTGATCACATACACTAGTTTTGTATCATTTATTTGCAATTAGCAGCCAGGCCCAGATACCACCACCACCACCCAAAGACTGGGATGGGTGGATAATGAAGATGTCTATATGACTTGTATTTTTTTAAGGGACCATGTTTTCTGCTTGATGATGAATTCCGAACACTTTACTTTTACTGTTAATTTACCCAAGTTTACAGTTTCAGGGCAAATGTATGTAGGTTGTTATAACAATCTTGTATTTTGAGAACATGCTTTTTTATTTATTTATTGCTACTTGTTCTTGGCAATAATTAAATTGATAATAAAATACATGAATTCCTAGTGTGTGCGGATATTTATTGGTATATATATATGCAAGAGAGCATGCCTGCATAACAAGTTGATGAGGGAGGATATAATATACTCTTGTAAAAGAAAACCCAATTTTCTTTCAACACTGTGTTTCAATCTTATTATAAAATATTCCGAGCAAAAAGTTAGAATGCCATGGCAGCCTATCATTATGCTGCCAGCCGCCAAAGGTTGCTGTTGATTTGGTGGCATATATTACCAATTGGTACACTTGATATTTTTGATCTCTAGCTTTCTTTGTACCTTGTAACCTTTGTGCAATGATTTATTTAGCTTATATCTACCATTGACTACACTTTAACAGACATGTGGACTCTAGTGTTTATCTTTATATATATATCAAAAGAAAAACAGAGTCCGGCTGTGTGTTTTTGAGCAGAAACTGGTTGTAGGGGTTTTTTTATATATATACCATGGCTCAATACTAAAATTAATCAAGAAAATAAAGAGACTCTTACATGCTGAGCATTATAGTCTTGGATAATTAGAGATACAAATTACTACGCCTTGAATACGGTCAATACAAAGTGTTTATAAATACACTATACAACCCCTTTTATTTTTTAAAGCAATCTTTAAAATGATCCATGGGTCAATCTACCTTTTTTTTTTTCAAGACGCAGAAAAAAGAAATGTTTTTATAAATAAAATAAAACATGTGCAAGCCTATTGTGCTCAGTTTACTGTTTGCTTGTATTCTCAGGAATATGTTGGATTAGAGTTCACAGCACCAGATTGGACCTTTCTTTTTGGCTTGCAATCTTTAAAAAAATACCCCACTTTATGTATTTTTGGATTATCATTATGATTATTATAAAAGAATAATAGATGTGCACTACTTTTATTGCCCTGGTATATATCATGTCAAGAAGAAAGGACTTGCAAGCAGTGTTTGAATATCGAAAATGGGCCGCTTCTTCTTCTTCCCTAGATATCAAGTCTTGGTCACTTTCATGCAACTTGTGTTTATAGACACAAGAGATGTAGATATGAAGACTGTCACACTCTAAAAAGTCCTTGATTGTCCTATAGATACAACAGCAACAGCAACACATATAAACCCCAATGGTGGGCTCGTGAATGGATAAGTCTGATTGTAAATGGCGATATATATCCCCAGTCCAGTAAAAGATGCCTACACCATCGCCCAGTTGATCAAAGAGGCTCCAAAGGTGTTTGAGATTAGACTTTTTTTTTCGACTGCTAATAATTAATTGGTCATTAATAGACTTCAAGATAGTGCTACGAGACACAGGGAGATTTGTACTCTCTTGTGCATTCTTTTTTAGGCATTTTGGATGTGTATTATAAATATTATATATATTATATATATATAGATGGATAAACAACGTTCTTTAATTGCAGCTCCATGGCCCTTGTACACCTCCAATGGCCCATGAACGTGTAACAATCAAGCCCATGCACACCCTCAAAGACCAAAAGAATGCTCTTGATGGCATGATCCATGTTACGATGGCCATTAGCCACAAATAAAATGTGATTGGCTATTGGGAGGGAAGGGGGGAGGGGAGGGAGGGGCCTCTGTGGAGCCAAAAGATCAAAAAGAAAAAAAAGGCTTGGTATTCAGCCTTGATAGTCAGTGCCAGGCTGGCAGCGTGGGACATTTTCCTTTTTGCTTTGGATCTTGGTGTCGATCTCAAGTCTCTTCTCCGATAGTGTTACTGGATCCAGTTCTTCTGCAACATTGATGGGCTGATTTTTCGACTGGATTGTGTTGTATTGTGCTGTATTGACCATGATGTCCAAGAGGAGGGGACCCAAAGGACAAGAATATATATATATATGATTCTGGTGATATTTCAAAAATGTATGTATGTATGTATGTATGTACTCTCTCTCTCTCTCTCTTTTGTTGTTGTTGTTGTTATTATAATTAACAATCTGAATATTTATATAAATGTAAGAAAAGAAATATATAAAGATAATGAAGAGCAGTCTAGCGTGAATGGGATGGTGTGTAATGTAAGAGGTAAAAACTGAGACTAAGACTTGGTAAAGATGGCATTGACCAATGACTGGTAAGCACTGGCAAGATCGTCATTGACAATGATATGGTCAAATGTGCCCTTTTGAGCTGCATATTCGAGTTCTTGCTTTGATGCGGCCAGACGTGCCTGGATGCCCTCCTCCTTTTCAGTACCACGGCTACGAAGACGCTGCTCGAGGACCTCTAGGCTAGGAGGCTGGACAAAGATGTAGCGAGGGTTGAGGTTGGATTTCTTGACCGATTGGACACCCTGGATATCAATGTCCAACATGCACACCTTTCCACTGGCTACAACGTCTTCAACAGACTTTATAGAGGTGCCTATTTTGGAGGAGAATATTCAATACACAATATGCTTTAGAGACAATAGATCACTTTACCATACATGTTTCCAGAAAAACTGGCACTCTCAATGAACTTTCCCTGGGACACTTCCTTCTCCATGTCAGCCTTTTCTACAAAGTGGTAGTCCTTGCCATTGACCTCTCCAGGACGGGGCATGCGGGTAGTATCTGGATCGACATTAGGTTGATGATGAACACTGTGTGTGGGGAGGGGTTCTTACGTGATACGCTGAAGCCAAAGGTGTCGGGATAGTCATTAAAGAGACGCTTGAGGAGAGTGGACTTGCCAGATCCAGAAGGACCGGCAATCACAAAGATCTTTGAGGCAGTTTGCATTGCTGTTGATGAAAGCTATACAACTGTGTGTGTTTTTTGTCGTTTCAAAAAAAATAAAAAAAATAAATAAAATCTACTTCAGGAACATTGACCAAATTACAGTCACAGCAAGCATTTTTCTTTGGCTTCTTTTTAAGAATCCATGCATGGCCTTTTTTTAAAAATAATAAAGAGTCTTAACCATGTTTGTAAAATTTGATCTCAACAGCTTGACACGTTTTTTCTTTTCTTTCTTGCAGTGGCAGCAGTAGTCACATGACATAAATTGAATTCTTGAGAATTGCAGCATTCTGGTATTGGCAATCAGCTTAATGGAATTGGGTTGCAAAGATGAAATCAAATAGTTATAATACAATTCATCTTGTAAGCATTCAGAGTCGAATTATCATTTTAATTTATTTTATTTTATCATTTTATTATTTTTATTTTTTATTTTTTGGTAAAGACTTGCTGTACCACAAATCAAACGTGGAATGGCTAGTGTGGGTGGGTTGGTGGTAGTGGTGGTAGTGATAGTGGTGGTGGTAGTGGTGGTGGCAGGGCTATCAATTTTTAGCAGTCATGATGTGACAGGTGTAAATGTGGAATATGACAGTCATGTTTCAAAAATTGGTCAATAATTGATTGTGAGCATTATTATGCATGCACCATGGTTTTGAGAAAGACAAAAAAAAGTGTAAAATCAAGGAGAAGTGTAAAGGGGGGCAGAGATAGAGATAGAGAGAGGCAGAGGCAAAGAGGGAAATCAAAAGAGAGAGTCTAGAACTTGACGAGTGTAACGATAAGGCTATAAGACCATTGACGTGGGTGCAGTAGGACAGAAAAAGCACTGGTGGTTTCGGAGTTACTGAACCAAAACCTCTGGAGATCAAGGTCCTCTCTCCCAGATTGGATACGTCTCAGGACATAACAAGCTTTTGGCATTGCAACTCTATAAAAACTCACGCCATTTTGCCTCTCTGATTTTACATCTTCTTCTTCACAAATGGCCAACACATCTCGCTTTACCGAACACTTTGACATCCCCAGTGAATGGGTTGACCTCATCACCAACGACCCTCCTTCGCGAATGGGCTCCTTTGACTCTATTGGAAAGCCACCTTCACTGGCACAGACTTCTCTCTCGGCCTGCTCATCGTCTCCAGAATCAAATCTGTCTGATACAGACCTTTCGTCCAACGAAGATCATCATCCTCTCACCTTTAAACTCAAACGCTTCCTGACGACGATTGGGAACAAGAAGCACAGATCCCACAAGTCTCGAACGATGCATTCCTAAAAAGCAACAAACAACAACAACAACAACAATCTCTCTCTCTCTCTGTGTATATATATATATTCTCTCGTCCTGTTCTGTACATACAAATCTTGTCTTGTCCTTTCTTGCTTTATTTTACCATCTTATTTTTATATATATTTAAATCCTTAATAATAATATCCGTCTTGTGCTATCAAGAACAAAACCTAATAAAACCAAAAATATATAAAGAACAAAAAATCGCCGATTCAACCAAATTTATTATGAAAAGTCGTTTCCCCATCCTTGGTATGCTATGCATTCAATCCCCCCTCCCCTCTCCTCACCGTGTTGCCCTCTTGTGAGTGAGTAGAGTGAGTGAGTATAGAGTGAGTGAGTGGAATGCGAGTTCAAAATAGGGAATGTTTTGATTTAAAGAGTGGATATGGTTTGTCCAAAAAAGAAAAGAGTGTGTATATAATCTAATCCCTGATATTTGTCTTTGTGTGCACACCACTTTGAGCCTTTTTAATCCTTTTTTTTATTATTATTATTCTTGGTTGCATTTTGAATGACTGGCCCCAGAATCTGCTGCCTAGTCCACTTTATAGAGATTGCTTAAAGATGTGTGGTGGAATCCTCCAAGTCCATAGCTAGTTAGCTAGTTAGCTAGTTAGCTAGTTAGCTAGCTATATATATAAATATATATATATGACCTAGAAATAACTACTTTATCTCTTTAGCAATCAATCCACAAGGTAAACATGCCATTTATATCAGACATTGGGATTTACTCCGTTTACAAGATTTTTAACACTGCGATTTTTAATTTTAAAATTTTATAGATTATTTTATTTTATCCTAAAATGAAAAATGTCTGTCCATCTGATTGGAACCAGAGAGGATCTCTTTCTCTTTCTCTCTTTTGCACTGTTCTTATCATCAAGAGTGTTGCCTAGCAACATCCTATGGTGTATATTCAATCGGACATATCAATAAAGAAAAAGAGTCTATTCTCTTGATAAATATCTACATTTCATTCAAACCAGGAACATCTGATAATTTTCATCTAAATATTATATATATTTATATATATTTTTTAGTCTAGTCTAGTCTAGTTTTTTATTTTATTTTATTTTATTTTATTTATTTATTTATTTATAGATGATTAAGCTATCTTGAGTTTATAAATGACGCTGATATTCATATAAAGACAAGCTAAAGAACCAGACAGTCGTTGCTGCCATTCGTATAACAATTTGACGGGATTCTACACACGTGTAATTATTTATCGTCTAGCCCACTATTAACTATTAACTATTATTATTATTTTATATATATATAAAAAGATTTGCTTGTTCGACTGCTTAGATCCAGTAGATCATTTTATTAGAATGAAAAGTGTCACACATTGTGTCGGACAGCCAAGTGGTTCGGATATATTGTGACAGGTATGAATGTTTCAAAACCACCACAAGCCATACACAATGCAAAAAACAAAAATAATAAAAATCAATGCAAAAAATCAATAAATAAATAAGAAGACTGGTGGGTCTTATATGTATAGGATGATAAACCCAATTGATCAATTGATACAACATGTCCAGCCTATTATTGTTACTGTTGTTACTGTTGCTGTTGCTGTTGTTGGATATACGTTGCCCCCCTTCTTTTGACCCAAAGAGGTTGCCAACCATTATTGTAATACGTGACTACGTGGAATGTGCGCGAAGAAACAGGAATATTAGGGTCATTCATGCAAACAACGGTTTGGCTATAAAATCCATATCGAAAACCAATTAGCCCTTCTTTTCCTTGTCTAAATAGCCTTTTTTTTGTTTCCCTCTATTTTAATTGAGCTTTTATACTTTAACATGTCTGTTGTTGTAAGTCTCTAGTCGGCATCAAATCCATTGATCTTCTTCTTCCCCCTTCTAACGCCTCTGTAGGGATTTGATCTCGGAAATCTCCAATCAGTAATCGCCGTTGCCAGAAACCGTGGTATCGATGTCATTTGCAACGAAGTATCCAACCGTGCTACACCGTAAGTCTTGCGGGTTCCTCTTGCGGGTTTCTCTTGCATTCTCTAATCAACCTATAATAGATCCCTGGTGTCCTTTGGATTCAAGCAGAGATTTTTGGGCGAGTCAGCCAAGACTCAAGAGATTGGTAACTTTAAGAACACGGTCGGCAGTCTGAAGCGTCTGGCTGGCCGCAGACTAGATGATCCAGAGATCGTTGGCAACGAAGTCAATTACATCACAGCCCAGCTTGCCGAAGTAGATGGCCAAGTGGGGGCGGCTGTCAACTTCCTCGGAGAATCACGCTCATTCTCCAACATCCAGTTGCTCGCAATGTTCTTGGGCAAACTTAAAGAAACTGCTAGCCATGAACTTAAAATCCCCGTGTCAGACTGTGTAATCACCGTGCCGGGATGGTTCACCGAAGTCCAGCGCCGTGCTGTTCTTGACGCTGCTGAAGTGGTTGGACTCAACTGTCTGCGTCTAGTAAACGATCTGGCAGCCGCAGCTCTTGGTTATGGAATCACAAAGCCTGATCTTCCAGAAGAGAAGCCTAGAAATGTGGCGTTTGTGGACATTGGATACTCGAGCTACTCGACCTATATCGTGTCCTTTATCAAGGGCCAGTTGACAGTCCGTGGTGCAGCCTACGACATTCACTTTGGTGGCCGCGTCTTTGACCATGTGATCGTGGAGAAATTAGGAGAAGAGTTTAAGGAGAAATACAAGATCGACGTCTTTTCAAATAAAAAGGCCCTCCTTCGCCTCCGTGGTGCTGCCGAGAGGTGCAAGAAGATGCTGTCAGCTAATCCCCAAGCACCTGTCAATATTGAATCAATCATGGACGACAAGGACGTTTCTGCAATCGTCAATCGCGCTGACTTTGAAGAGTGGGCTGCCCATCTGTTCACCCGCACAGAGCTCACTCTCTCAAAGGCTCTTGAACATTCCGGACTGTCTGTCGAGGACATTGACGCAGTCGAGATCGTCGGTGGGTCTACTCGTATTCCGGCCATCAAGACCACCATCTCAAAGTTCTTTAACAAGGAGATCTCAACCACTCTTAACCAGGATGAAGCCATCTCGCGTGGTGCTGCCCTTCAGTGCGCCATGCTTTCACCTGCCTTCAAGGTCCGTGACTTCCGTGTCCAGGAAATCATCACCTATCCCATCAAGCTCCAGTGGGCCCAGACACCCGAAGATGAGGACACCGAGATCCTGGCATTTGACCGCAACAACTCTTTGCCTTCCACAAAGATCCTCACTTTCAACAGATCCAAGCCATTCCTTCTCGAGGCCTACTATGCGTATCCCGAAGAACTACCTACTGGCATCTCGGCATGGATTGGCCAGTACAACATCAAGGATGTCGAGCCCTTGAATGGAAAGCCAGCCGAAGTCAAGGTCAAGGTCAAGATCAACATCCACGGCGTTTTGTCGGTTGTGTCTGCCCACACCGTCGAAGAGAAAGAGGTCGAGGAAGAGGTTAAGAACAAGGATGGAGAAAAGGAGATTAAAAAGGTCAAGAAGACCGTCAAGGGTCGCGACCTTGGTGTTGTTTCCATTGGCTCTGCTCTGCCCAGAGATGTCATGAACCGCTACATAGAGCAAGAGAGCCAAATGTCTGCAAACGACAAGCTCATCATTGCCACCGAGGCCGCCAAGAATGCGTTGGAGGAGTATGGCTATGATATGCGAGACAAGATTATGGGTCCACTATCGGATTTCATTGATCCAGCGATCAAGGACCGTTTTGCTTCAGACCTAAATGCAGTCGTGGATTGGATCTATGACGAAGGAGACGATGCTCACAAGTCAGTCTATGTCGAGAAGCTCGAGACACTGAAAAAGATTGGTGGTCCTGTTGTCGAAAGGTTCCGGGAGTCAGAGGAGCTGGCCCGAGCCGAGCGTCAATTACACGCGGTGTGCGCACGATTGACAGAGGAGGCCATGAGTACTGTGTACTCACACATCCCCGCTCAGGACAAGCAGGATATCGTGGAGAGGTGCGAGCGTGCTCGTCGCTGGCTGGTGTCTGAACTCGCCAAACACAAGGGCCTTCCCAAACACATGGACAAGCCATTGACTTCAAAGGAGATTCTTAAAGAAGAGGAGGAATTAAGATCGTTTGCGACTTCATTGCTAAACAAGCCCAAGCCAGCACCTGAGCCAGAACCAGAGGCCAAAAAGGAAGGCGAAGATAAAGAAGATAAAGAAGATACGCCCATGGAGGACACTGAGGAGCCCAAAGAGAACGATATGGATGTCGACTAGATTTCTATTATAGAATCTATAGATTTATATATATAAATATATGTATATATATAAAACCATTAAACACAGTTTCACACACTTTTTTGCATCTAATTTGCCTGACAAATATTAAAGGGAAAAGTGGGGTAAAAATTAAGCTTGGATCCTGAAATCCAGCACTAGGATTACTAAACCGAATTCGGACCCAAGGGCTGCCTTTTTTTCAAGGCCTTTATAAGCCAGCCCTGACTGGGATTATTTTTGTTGGTTCTCCAAATGTCTTCTCTTCCTTTCCCCATCACCTTGCCTTCGTTGGCCCAGTCCCAGCTCACCCGTGTCGGTGTAAAGTCCCCAGAGGACATTGTTGTCGTATCTGCAGTCCGTACTGCTCTTGGCAAGGGACGTCGAGGAGGGTTCAAGGACACATTGGCAGATGGTAAGCAATACATGCTTGGTGGATAATATACTAAAACATCATTCTAGAGCTCCTTTCGTTTGTCCTCAAGGCCACCATTGAAAAGACTGGAATCAAGCCAGAATTAGTTGATGATATTACAGTTGGCAATGTGTCTGGCAAGGGTGGCTTGGCTACACCTGCCCGTATGGCCGCACTCTATGCTGGCTTCCCCGAGACAACCTCGGTCAGCACAATCAACCGTCAATGTTCTTCTGGTCTCCAGGCCTGTGTCCAAATTGCAACTGCCATCCAGGCTGGCTTGATTGAAGTCGGTATTGGAGCTGGTGTCGAATCCATGTCTTCAGATTACTTTTCCCAGAAGATTCCCCTGTCACAAAAGTTGATTGCCGAGTCTTCAAAAGCCAAGGATTGCACGATTCCTATGGGGTAATATATTAGTTTGTTAAAAAAGGCAGAAAGATAAGCGCTGGATAACTAATATGTCCAAGTATCACTTCCGAGAATGTTGCATCTGATTACGGCATCTCTCGTGCAGAGCAAGATGCATTTTCCGCAGAGTCCCACAAAAAGGCCGCTGCTGCACAGGCTGCTGGCTACTTTAAGGAGGAGATCGTCGCTGTTGAGGCCACTGTGTTGGATAAGGATGGCAATGCCACCAAGGTTCTTGTCGACAAGGACGAAGGTATCCGTGCTTCATCTTCTGCCGAGGGTCTTGGTAAGCTGAAGCCTGCCTTTATCCCTACTGGATCGACCACTGCTGGAAATGCTTCCCAGATCTCTGATGGTGCTGCTGCTGTTCTGTTGATGAAGCGCAAGACTGCTCAAAAGTACTCACTCCCTATCCTGGGCAAGTTTGTCACATCTTGCTCTGTTGGTGTAAGTATTTATTTCGATGCCTATTTGGAATGACAAATCACCAAATCTAACTTGTATATTTTATCCAAGGTTCCTCCTCGTGTCATGGGTGTCGGACCTGCCTATGCTATCCCTGTCGTCCTCGAGAGAGCCGGATTAAAGGTTGAGGATGTCGATATCTTTGAGATTAACGAGGCTTTTGCTTCCCAGGCCCTCTATACCGTCAAGGTACTCAATATTCCTTCCCACAAGGTTAACCCCAAGGGTGGTGCAATTGCCATTGGCCATCCTCTTGGCTGCACTGGTGCCAGACAGGTTGCCACTCTTTTCCCTGAACTCAAGCGGACCAACACAAGAATCGGTGTCACAACAATGTGCATCGGTTCTGGTATGGGCATGGCTGCTGTCTGGGAGCGCGAGTAAACCATTGTATAGTTTTTTTGTTGTATTGTTTTGAAATAAAGCCATATATATATATATATATATATACATTGAATCCATTGGGCTTAGTATTGTCAATATTCAATAAACTAGTGTCTTTATGGATCTGGATCTGGATCTAGATCTAGAGCAGTAGAAATATAAAGTAGATTATATATATACTTTACTTGCAACCTTTTTGTTGGCATTCTCTAGTATTAAAAAAAAAGTAAAAAAATATATTACATGCGATTGATAAACATAATGGTCCTTATTGAAGTGGTACTAATCATCTCTATCAACCTCTTTCTCTTTGTATAAAACAATAAAGTATTTCTTTTGGTGTGTTGGTGTGTTTGGTCGCTAACCCTGGAACTTTTTAATGGTCAACATTTGGTTCAGCATTTCCTGTAGCTGGTCATCCTCGACTTTGTTGGCCAAACTACACAGAATGTCAAATGCTGTACTTTCTCTTTCTCTCTTTCTTTCTCTCTTTTCTTCTTCTTCTTCTCTGCCTTGACAACTAGTAAATTACCTTGGAATAAGTGCCTTTGCTTCTTCGGCATCCTCACAGCACAGGTTGGCCAATTGTGACATTTCAAAGGGTGCTAGATCGTCTTTACCTAGTAGCCTACAACCGGGACAATGATTTATCAACATTATGAATATTTGAGTAGGTAGGTCCAAAATGAACCGTTTGTTTACTTACTGGCGTACTTCGCGTACAGAATCTCTGTTACTGAATCGACTGAATGCTCTGACATATTCGAGTGTCTTTTGCATCACACTAGTACGATCATCACAGATCGATCAGTTTCTCATTGATTCCATCCAAAAAACATGTACATATACATATATATATATGCAATGAAATTTATATATATAGATTATTCTTCCTACTTTGTCGTTTGGCGTGTCACACTTCCATTCTCCTTGGAATCCACATGAGCTTCCAATAGGATTCGTACTTCAGATATATACAGACACTGTGCATTGGCGAACTCTGTCACCAGTAAGACAAGAAACGTAAAGATAATGTACCATTGGTTTGTTTCCAAAGAAAAATAAAAATATAGATGAATACATTTTTTTTTAAAAAAAAGAAGCAAGTCTTTATGGTCTATTCTCTTTGTATTGAACTCGTGTTTGTGAATCAAAATGATGTGGAAATAAACTTGCAAAATAATAATAATAATAATAATAATAAAATTAAAAAAATAAATATCGCAATCGCTACCTTCTCCAAGCTTTAATGTCGTGGCATCCTCTTGCTCGGGCCCTCCTCTAAGAAGATGTCTTTGTCGGTGTCGTGAGCCCATTGGTTAAGCAGATGTGATGATTTATAAATGTGTGTGTGTGTGTCTTGAAACTCTTTTCCTGCACTTGCTTTTTTTTTTACATCTTCACTTCATAATCGTGAATGTATCACATGACCTTATTTTTTGTACGTCATAGGTGACGTGTATTTCTTGTGTTTTTTTATATACGAGACCAGTGTCAGAAACTGATTTTTCACGAAAAAAAAGTTGCGCTCTCCCCTTGGAGATTTTTGTTCCCAAAATTTTTGTTTCAATTTTTACGTCCAAATCTTTATTTGACCAAACTTTACGATCCTTTTAAAGATGCTTATATTATATATTCTCCTTGTGATTCTAGTCTTGGATACATACATACATACATACATACATATATATATATATATATTTGTGTACATTACCCACCTTCTTCTCTACACATTCCAGACCACTAAGAGCAACGGTCAAAGAATGATGGGATTCTTTAAAAAGAGACCTGTTTTAATATCCAAACATCACTTCAAACATATGTTTACAAGATTTGTAAACATACCATGCTAGAGAATTCGGCAGAATTACAGATACAAATGTCGCTTGGCACATTGGGATAACAAATAGAACCAGTTCACGGTGAATTTGCCTCTCTTTTTTTTTCTTTTTTTTTGGTGGTGTATGAATATTCAACAGGACGCCCAGTGGCCAGCCATCTTTAACTTGTAGTTAACAAGGCGTTGGATTTATGGGGTTAGTTGCTGAATCCAAGACACTAGGTTTGTGTTCTGTTTGTTAATTGTCATGGATACAAACATAGTGAGAGGGTTAATATGGTTATCAAGGCCAACCAGCCGGGGCCAGCAGCCAGGTTGAATTATGGCACTGTGCAGCCACAGCTTACATGTCCTAGCAGAAACGACTTGAATCCAGTCGGCTCATCGACAATCACCTTTGAATGTTCATCTAATCCATCCTATGCGGATCCAAAGCATAATCAGCTAGGAAAGACTGTGATCTCGTACCAAAGTAACCCATTCAGACAGTCTCTGGGGTTCCAGGAAGATATAGACAAGGAGACGTTGCAGGCCATACATTTGTCTTGTGTTATTGATGATTTGTTGGATTGTCCAAAGGGTAATTCACCAGAATCACTTTCTTCAAATGACAGTTTACCGAGCCTGTGTTCGGACTCTGAAGATACACCACCACCACCACCACCACCACCACCGCCAGCAACAGCACCAGCACCAGCACCAGCACCAGCACCACCCCCACCGGGACAAAGTTTGGATAATGTCTTGGTCCATCCTTTCAACGGTAAGGAGAAAAATATATATTTGGAAGCAACACTAGACTCTATGGGCTAACCATGGCAACCCACACTGTGCTCGACATTCTTTTTTTAGAGCTGACAGACTATGGTCTAAAGCCAATCATGCTAAAAACCAACGATTCAACCAAAACAGCCGCAAAGGATGTTGCCCTACGAATAACACCATATTGTAGGCCACCTATAGCCCTAGACACACACCATATGGTTTATTGACTCTCATATTAGCCGCATTTATTGTCTATAGACCAAAGGCCGAATTCCTGGCAAAGTATATTATTGACCTCAACAGTCCAAAGGTACAAAGATATTGCAAAAGAATGGTTCCTGAAAACCTCCCGTCGCGTCTTTGCCAAGAGATAATATTTGATTCTTGGGTAGAAAACAAACCAGACGAACCAGACGAACCAGGCGAACCGGACGAGCCAGGCGAGATTACATGCAACTCTGACAGTGGATCCGCGAGCCCTGAACTCAAAAGCATTCGTTTACCAAAAATGGCAGACGATGAGCTAGAGAGAGTGCTCGAGGCATTTGTCCATAGTATCGAGAATGAAGAGTATATGGAGATCACCTTTGGGAGCTCAAGTAAAGGGCCTACTGAAATCGAAATCAGGTCTAGGGTCCAATACCTATTTGATGTAAGTGTCGTCGGATAACATTAATAGCAATAATAACCTTAATAACAATAATAATGAGCCATTTGTGTCCAGTAGCTGATACAACACATTAGAGAGTACCTGATAAAACAGCATTCATATAATACAGAGACCGTCAACCATGCGGCCATGATAAAGAAGTTTCGTTCAGAAATCAGCCTGCACCCAAAGAAAATGGACCATTTCTACAAAAAACCAGAAAAAAAGATGTGGAAAGCATTCAGGATTCTTTCTGTCATTCTGGCAGACTACATTGAGGACTATATCGAGCTAATTGACCAACTGGATTACAAGTTTCTCCAGCTAGCTGGTCGGCAGCCATTCGACCATAAGCTTTATGCAAACTTTAAACATCGCAGCCAAGCCATGGTGGTTATTCTGGCGAGAGAAGCACCGAGCATTGGACAGCTAACAAAGTGTATTGATGCCCTGGCTAGACTGATATTGACAAGACAGTCAGTAAAGAGCCATATTGCGATTGCAAAGTCATTGGCCTAGGCTATTGACGATGAATAAATATAGAGTTGATGCCAATGAGATCTTGAGTAACTTTGAGAGCTGGGTAAAGCGGCAGATTCTATATGTGTTTGGTAGAGACTCAGATTAAAGACAAGCCTTCTTGGGGTCATGGATAAAAAAAAAGAGGGCGATGAATAGTCTGACAATATTTTCGCAACGGTTCCGTTGTATGACAAGCAATAGAGTTCCATAAAGAATATTCTGCCGGGTACTCTTTATGTACACAGCACAGACTTGGAAGATGTCTAGAGACTCTTGGCTTTTGATACGATTTATCTTGTGTCTTTTAAAAGGTTTATTTGGCAGTACAGTCATTAAACAATCAGGGGATTCTCTTGGCTATAGAGTAAGTTGGAATACTAGGAAGAATGTGTATATATGATCTTGACCATTTGGAACCAGATTGGATCTCATCTGTATATATGAATACTTGAGAGGTGCATTTATAGTAGATTTATATGAATTGCTAGCCAATATTCATTGTTACTGTGGCCATCAGTCCACCCAAGGCACCTTAGATAATACATCCAAAAGGCTTGCCAGACAGTTTTATTCAAAGATGTTCATTTTCTATTTCTATTTTTTTGGGGGAGGCTTAGTCTCGGTCGAAAAAAATATTTTAGTTGACAACAAATTTAAACAAGCGTTTTTTATTAGCTTGAATTTTTACCAAGCCTTGTGTACTTTGTATTCTTGCCAATATTAAAAGCATGTAAATATGATTATAGATTTTATTTATTAAAGCCGTCTGCTGTAGTCTTTCTTTACAGGGTATGTTTCTTCATCGTTGGGTTATTGAAATAAGTTATGGTTATGGTATTTATAAAGGATTGGAAAATTGGATCAAGCCATTTTATCGTCACCCTCTTCCAAATCAGCAATCCACATGGCAGCACTATACACATAATTAGTCATTAATAAAGCCAAGAACACACAAACACACACACAGCCTCATCATCATTACTACTATTACTACTACTACTACTAGCATCATTCGTTTTAAATATCCAAAAAATAAATAAATGTAAAATTACCCAATTTGACTGGTGAAACCAAAGACGAAGCCAGCAAAGGGAACCATTTCCAATGCACTGGCAACCATGCCAAAGAACTGGTACTTCCAAAACTCTCTCTCAATGCGACCCTGTCTCTGGTCATTGTTCCAATGGTAGAGGTCAAAGTATCTCTTATGTGACTCGCCACCTCTAAATAATGCCTGGATGGTGACAAACAAGATTGGGCCAGCCATGGGAACCAAAGACAATGGGAGTGTTACAAGGTATACAATAGGACGGACAAAGAATTCTCCCCAAGACTGGTCTTCCTTGGCAGCACCAAACATCATGCCAACTGGGGACACAATGCTGTGGGCCTTTGGCTTTGGTCCATCAATGTCCTCATAGGGAGGGTCCTGGCTGGCACTGGCAGTGGCAGGTGGAGTAATGATGTTGCGCTCAATAAGAACGCTCTCAAAGAAGCGGTCAGGATAGGAGCCAACGACATGGATATGAATCTGGGACATGATACCAAATGCCTCGAATACACACAGGAACCCACTTGCGATTGCAGCACCAGTGTGGACCAGCCAGAGGAACTTGGCGTCAGGCACAATGAAGAGGTAGATTCGAGAGATAAAGTGGGATTGGGCACTAAACCCATACTTGAATAGTGGGATGACTGCCAACAAACTGAGCACACTTGACTTGAGGGCCGAGTACAGAATAGGGCCAGCAATGCGGCGTGGATGGTGGAGGAAGTGGAGGATTCCCTTGAAGGGATAGACTACACTTGGCAGGGCACCGTTGCGGCGAACACTGGGAATATTGACCATTATGTGAAAGAGCAGTGTTGGCAAGGGTTTATTTTTTCCAGTGTGTTTAATAATAAATTAAAAATATGGTGGGTACACAACACAGTTAATGAGGCATTTGGAACAGCAAGGGTTCTATTGGTCTAAAAAAGGAGGAAAATATAGAGTACAAAAAACCCCCAAAGCTGACGGGATGACAGCATAATAATAAACGGTCTATTCAACGATATCCAGTATACTTTAAGGAACCCATTAAAAAACAAAACAAAACCATAAAGAAAGCAAGACAATAAGCTGTCTAGCAACCAAAATACATTTATCAATCATTTATTTATTTTAATGCTAATCAAAATACACATTATCTTTTGCTGTTACACCAAGAGGATGAGTTGTCCCCCAACCCACTTGTAGTTTCAGCATGAGCAATGGCTGGAATACCAAATGGTCTCTGCAACAAGTCTCCTTAATATCCATGCTTTACAGCCTCTAGTCCAACCCAAGCCTCTCTATATATCTTATTATCCTTTGATGTCTTGGGGAGCAGGTTAAAACATCCAAAATGCCTGTGACTGCAAAATTGAAGACTGTCGACTTGCCCTAAATAAAACAATACAATAAATCCGTCTAGAAACGCCTTTAAACACGCTCCTTCATCCACATGGCGCTTATGAAAAAACCTGTGGATCAGGTGTCAGAGAGCCTTGACAGTACTTTTGAATGGTCAGCAGACGAAAAACGATTCCAAGTGCCTCGTAAACTCTTACGAATCTGTACGTTTGTCTTGGACGAGTTATTGTCATGCCATGAGTGCTTTCCTTTTGCACAACCCGTGCCTCCAACCGCCGTTTATTACCACAAAGAAATAAAACACCCAATGGACCTGTCTACACTTGAAAGCAATCTTTATAATGGCGTTTACCAAACGTTCGCGGACTTTGAGAAAGATCTTTCACTTATTTGGGAAAACGCAAGACACTTTCACCGTTCGTTTGATACAATTTATCAGCAAGCAGACGAGTTACAGCGTCGATACAGAGAAGTACGGGCGCACATAAATGGAGAAGAAGTGTGAGTTTAAGATTGATGTCGTTTTTTTTAAAGAAAAAAAAAAAAGGATGTTGGCTTATCTATACAGTATTCAAATATTCATTTGCAAACTGGATAGTTTATTAACCTTCTATCTTTTCTTTTCTTTAAAAAAAACAGCTTTATCGTCTTTTCCGTGCCATCCACAGACCCTTCCTTGAAGCCTATTCCGGAAGAAGAAGACCTTGAAGAGGTCGTTGAGAAGAATTACTCAAAGGACAGGTAAGGTATATCTAATATATAAGTGATCAAGTTGTGCAACAGCCATTTTTTTTTATTCACATAAAAAATTTCTCTGTAATTTTTATATACATAAATATATATATATATTTATATTTATATATGTATATCTATATGTATATGTATATATAATTTTCTACATATGCACTTATATTTCTCAAGTTGTCTGTATTTTATCCAAGCAGTAAATCCAACAGAAAAGGGTTCCAGATCGACCCGGGGGCTCACAAACGTCAGGCCTCTCTACAACGTTCTCAACCACCACTTTTTCCACACCGTCGAAACCCTCAAGGCAGGCGGAACCCTGCCCTCACGCCCTCTACCTCGTCTCTACATCACCAAGAACCGCACCCTACTAACCGAAGCACGAAACAACCCAAATGCTGTCCTAGCCGTCGTGACAAATGTCAATATCACAAAGTGTGCCGAAGAACCCGGAAAGTCTCGTCTGTTTTGCGATGTTATTCTTGTTCGGCCTCTGGGCGAGTGTCATAGCTTTGACGAGACTTCAGTCGACCCAGCATTACGATACGAATTCTTTCCAAAGGCATGGTCAAAGGTCCAAGTCCTTCGGGTCGTCACTGGTGTCCAGACAATCCTGTCGACAGAGATGGAAAAGTACTTTTTTAGGCGGGCATTCACAACCTACCGCGTCTCTTTAAAGCCTGCAGATCTCAAGAAGGCAAAGAATGCCGAAATTGTGGCCGATTTTATAAAGGCCATGATGGATCCTGTATCGTTTGATAACATCAAGGCAGAATCACCATCACAGGCAGAAGTGTCTCTCGAGGCAGCAGAGTCACTCTTGTCTTTATCGCTAGCAACAGAATCTATAGATATCCCGAATGGAGAATCGTCTTTTCTGTCTAATGCTTCACTCGAAAACAGCGGGAACTTCAAACCGGTCATATTAAAACCAAAGCCATGCAGAGCAGTGTCACCCTTGGTCTCGCCACAAAATGGCATAAAGGGTCTGCACAGACATCCGCTTGGATTAGATAGTATTCACCAAAGAAGATCTATGGACGATACTAGCGAAAAGGATGGGTTTGAGAATGAAGAAATGGAGTATGGAGAAGAGTTGTATGATGGATACGAACCAGAAGAAGGCGTTTATGGAGATCATG
This sequence comes from Phycomyces nitens, assembly GCA_022702545.1. Classification (NCBI taxonomy): domain Eukaryota; kingdom Fungi; phylum Mucoromycota; class Mucoromycetes; order Mucorales; family Phycomycetaceae; genus Phycomyces; species Phycomyces nitens. Next base: position 2,658,918 of record JAHRBC010000006.1, on the reverse strand, counting down.
CGACACAAAAGATACCCATAAAGTTTGAAACGATCAGGTCAATAGAACCCACGGTCGACAATGAAAACTCTCTTCCAGAATACACAAAGCGATTGGCAGCTCTCTGGCAAAAGCTCAAAAAGTGTGAGTACATTGCGAATAAGTGTACATGGCTTTTTTTTTATTTACAAGTTTTCTTTTAAAAATAATAATTGAACAGTGTGTGACGAAAAGGGTGTTTTGATTGCACCTATTGAAAAGTACGCCTCGAGTACATCCTCGACTCCCAACGCAGAAGGATATTTTAAACATGTCTATTATGTCAAAGGAGACCCCAGCCGTGTCGTTCAGACCTTTCGTCGCATGACTCTTACTCAGCGCATCACAGAGCTTGTTAGTTTGCTGACACTCCATGGAGAAAAACACATGGGCCAGATCCTAGAGGTGCTTGAAGAAGAACAAGGCGAGATTGTTGGCCTTTCAATGGAGCGATACAGCAAGACCCTGAAGCAATATACACATCTCCATTCTCATTACCGATTGACGGCCTATCAAAAAATGGACCTAATTGAACAGATATTTGAATCCATGGCTACTATTCACAGACTTGGAATCGCACATCGTGATATTTCCGAAGTGAACTTTATGGTCAGTGAGAGCAAAGACAAGGTTCTCAAGGATGGCAGCAAGGGCGCAGATCTGTACATGATTGACTTTGGAAAGGCTGTCCTGACAAGAAAGGAGGATGTAATACATTGGTGGATCGAACGGCCCAAGATTGATGGCGAATATGAAGGTCAAGTACAGCCAGAAGACGAAAAGGGTCTTAGGGCATGGTGCGATAATCTTCCGTGGGTTACAGCGAAACCTGATCATGGATACCGCCACAACCGCTCGATCCAAACCCTTCCAAAGACCAGAGGCGACACAAATGTTCTGCCTTGGCTGATTCATCCTACTTCAGAAGACATGTACTCTATCAGTACGGTTGTATGGAAGATCTTTGCCGAAACTGAGCCGTGGCATGGTATTCTTGATACAGATCTCAAGGGTCTACGGGACACCGTAAAGGATAACTATAGAATCGAACGCAGTTTGGAGCGTGAGGTGACTGGTCAGCTCAGCCAGGAACTGCTTTTACATTGCTTGAAAACCGATCCAACAGACCGCCATTCTGCTGATGAGGTGCTCCAGTGGATGATGAAGCCCGATATCCATGATGGTCTGATAAATGAATGGAAAGCTTATGCACCAGATAAACGGCAGAAGCGAAGGGCAAAGTCAGCGTTTGAATTTGAAGATGAACAGGCTAGAGAGCATGATCGATATGGAAAGCGAGGACGAGCGAGAGTAAAGGGAAGAGCAAGAACACAGGGCCGTATAATGAAAACAGAATCACCGGCTCCTGAAGTGCCACTAAGAGAGAATGGATTACCAGTAAGTGGTCCAGGATCCAGAGGAGGTATTAGCCGCAAGCGAGTCGGTATCTCTAGAGCACGCGCTGCACTGGTGGGTGGGACCAAGGCTGGTGGTCGAGTGGCAAAGACAGGGTCTGCAGCTGTCGCAAAAGGAACAAAACCCCCAGCCCAACCACAGAGTACTGCTGGTCCTTCAAGAAGAGGTTCTGTGGCTGCTTCCAGTACAAAACGTGCCCAGGCACAGCCAACAGAGGTCGAATCAACTGAAAGCCCTTCTGTACCAGCAAGTGGAAGAAGCACACAGACACCAAAGGCCAGTGGATCTGCAAGTGGATCTGGAACTGGATCAGCAAGCACGTCCAGTGCAAAAAACACGGCCTCGTCAACAAAGAAAACTGGCCCAAAGGGTGAGTTATTGAATCTTGGAAACTATAGTCAATATTTATCATGGTTCCTAACTCGATTATTGACTCTATTTTTCTTCTTCTTCAGGCACAAAGAGTACACAGTCATCCACCAAGACTGCTACTGCACAAAGCAGTGCAACAGGTTCAAGCTGGACAAGAAACAACCATCCGCTTCCTTCAAGTGGACCAGGTTCGAGAGGCGGCATTGTACGTTCACGCGGAGGCACGATTCCTAGGGATGCCAATGCCCCATTAACTGGTCCTGGATCAAGAGGAGGACCTGGGTCAAGAGGCGGAATGGTTCGTACACGCGTGGTAGATCTGACAGGGGGTGTATTGCCCTCGCATGGTCCTGGATCAAGAGGTGGTATGGTGCGTGTTCGTGGACTAGCCCTAAGAGGTGCCAGTACTCGAGGTGCACGAAACGCAGGCTCTCAAGACACGTCTTACCGCCGAAATGCACGCGGGCGACACAAAGGAAGGATATACGGAAACGTTGGCTTCCCCAGAATTGACAGCGTTACAGGGGTGTTTATGGATGGTGAGAATGATGAAGCAATTGATATCGTTGGTGGTTACGACCAGGCTTCTTCGAAAGACGGAAAGTCCAGCAAAGCAAGTACACTGACTGTGGATAGTGAGCCCGAAAAAAGCAGCGATTTAGAAACCCACAGTATTCCTGATAATGATGGTGTTATTGAAACCAGCAATGTTCGCGAGACAAGTAACGTCTACAGAAACATCAATTCTCGCAGAGGAAGCTTTCTGTGAACCGAAAATAATTTAGTTACTTGTTTGACAGCTCTACCAACCTCAGCCTTTATGAAGCTTCAAAACTTAACGAATGGTGCTGAATAGCATATAACCCAAAAACAAATAGCCTGTAACAAGTCCACACACAAACACACATCCACATACGCACATACACCCACACATACACCCACACACCCACATATACACATACATACACACAAACACGCACATATATTATAGGCCAGGGTTGCAGGGTAAAGGAGAGGTAAAAAAAAAGTCTTTTTTTTTCTATTTCCATTCAACCCTTCCTTGTGTTTCCCATGGCGATCTTGTGTGATTTGTACCTGTTCATCTTTTACGCCAACTGTCCCTTTCCTACCTCTTTATTCTTTTTCTTTTTATACATATATATATATATATACAAAAAGTATTCCAGTGTTTCGACGTTGGAGTAGCTTTTGATATATGTATATATATATATTTTCACATATTCTATTCTCTGTTTCTTGTTTTTGTCTTTCAAATACTTTTTTTTTTGTTCTTGTAGTTTCTTATAACCTTTGTCATTCCTCATCTATTTTCATCTTGTCTTTCTCATTATTATTTTTTGTTTTGCTCAATATCAAGTACATTTTATATACATAACATTTATATATAATTGGTGTTTCGATTGTATTGAATGGTTTAATGAGTAAAATGAATATATATATATATATCTATGTATAATATATAAAAAAATGAAAAAGAGTCTATTTGGTTTGAATATACAAGAAGCATTAGCACATTGGAACATTGACAGCAAGTCCTCCTTGACTGGTTTCCTTGTACTTTGACATCATGTCCACACCCGTCTGACGCATGGTCTCAATGACCTGATCCAGGGATACTCGATGATCGCCTTCTCCATTGAGTGCCAACTGTGCTGCTGCAATGGCCTTTACTGCAGCAAGAGCATTGCGCTCAATACAAGGCACCTGCACAAGGCCACCAATGGGATCACATGTCAGACCCAAGTTGTGTTCCATGCCAATCTCGGCAGCATTCTCGACTTGATCTACGGACCCGCCCATGACGGCTGTGAACCCTGCGGCTGCCATCGAACAGGCCACACCAACTTCACCCTGGCAACCAACCTCGGCAGCAGAGATGCTTGCGCCACGCTTGAATAGCATGCCAATAGCAGCTGTGGTCAAGAGAAACTCCATAACATCACGCTCCGGGTGCTCGGAGATGAACTCGAGATAGTACTTCATGACAGAAGGGATGGTGCCGGCAGCTCCATTTGTGGGTGCTGTAACGACACGCCCACCACACGCATTCTCCTCATTGACAGCAATGGCATAGACCGATAGATAATCGAGAGCTAAGATAGCAAATGCGTTTTAGGTGACTATTTAGAAAGATAAGACGGGCTTTGATGTCCTTACCTGGCAAGAAAAAACGCTTTCGTTGACGCTTGGGGAGTACAGAGAGTGACATTGGGAAAGTGTTCTTGTGGTCGTCTGGGTGACCAATGGTTTCCATAGGCATAGAAGAGGCGGGAATCTGGTTGGGATGGTAACCATTCGATGGCTTTACTGGCCCATAGAGACCCTTGAGGAGCTTGCTATAGAGTGCTGGTGCCCGTCTGCGCACCTTGAGATCACCTGGGAGCATGTCTGGTATAGATAATTAAATTTAGAGTGGATCGATTGGTTTTTTGTGACAATCTAAATATACCTGTAGGACATGCCATGACACCGTTTCGGATACTCTCGTCCATAGTATTCCAGATCTTCAACAGCTTTGCCCGGATTTCTTCTGGTGTAGACCATCTCAGTTCATTCTCATAAACCACCTGTGCAATTGTCATATTCTCTCGTTTGCACACCGCAATCAGCTCATCGGCTGTCTTGAAAGGCAAGGCGACTACAGCAACATCCTGCTGCCTTCGCTCAGCCATTGCTCCGTCCTTATCTTCTTGTTTATAGTAAACATTCTCTCCGTGATCCAATTGAGTCTCCTCATTAACTACAAAGCCTCCTCCGATACTAAAGTACTCGTTTGTAGCGACCATGTTGCTGTCGCTGTCATAGGCACAGAACCGAAGACCGTTTGGGTGCTGGGGTAGAGACTTGAAGTAATTGAAGATTAGGTGCTTCTCTGGGTTAAAGTGGATACGGTGGGTGCCGTCTAGTCTAATGGAGTGGTTGGTATGGATGTCTTGGACCCGAGATTTGATTGTTGAGGTTTCTACTTGGTCGGGAGATTCGCCCTCAATTCCCATAAGGATTGCATCGGGCGTTCCGTGGCCAGCGCCTGTCAGGGCCAATGAGCCAAACATATCTGTAGAAACGATATGCCATATTTAGCAATGAAAGATAACAGAACACGCTATACCATATAATTTCTATACTATAATCTCAGTTTCTATCCCCTTTTGTCCTACTTTGTGTTTCTGGATATGTTGGTTACTAACCTACACGCAGAGTGTGGACTCTCTCAAGCACCTTGTGGGCCTTTAGATCATGGATAAAGATCTTTGCTGCTCTCATGGGTCCAACCGTATGCGAGGAAGACGGTCCAATTCCAACCGAGAACAGATCAAAGGTCGACACAACCGCATGGTGATCAGTCTTTTCCTCTGCTTTTTTCTCCTGCTTTCTTTGACTGGCTGTGGACATCATATAGACTGGACCTCTGGCTCGGTGTTTTTGGCCTGTCAGTTTGACATGGCGGCCAACAAAATGCCCAAGGCTAGAACGAGAAAACATAAAGAAAGAATTGGGGTTTTGACTCTTGAGTTGAGTTGAGTTGGTTTTTATACGTGTGCGGAACTGCAAATTAGTAGTAATAAATAGCCTTCTTCTTTTGGGTACTTGGAAAAAAAAAAGGAACAAGCAAAGTTGTTCAGGGCCAATTTGCCAATTTACCAAGTTTCCCCCGAACCAAGCCAGACCCATTGGTCAATTGATCTGCCAGTATTGTCAACAAGGAGGGAGTAAAGGATACACAGTACCTGCAATGTCAATCCGCCGTTCGATTTGCGGATCTAGTTATCATGAAATATCCCTATATTTGTCTATTAATATGAATTGTGTGCATTTGGATTTGCCATTGCAAAGTACTGGTCTCCAAAGCCAAAACTGTTTTCAAATGGTACCAATTCTCCGAGCCTATTATGAGCACTTGAGGTCCACCGGAAAGGGTCAAATGGTACACTCTAGGTTTGAACCCAATCTGATGGCTTGCAGGTGTTGGAAAGGTGCTCGTGCCAGGATACCCAAACAAACATAATGTTTGGTTCTCAAAAGATGTAGAGTGTGCACAGGTATTGTGTAGCATTATGATTATTTTGCTGTAATGTTCTGAAATGTTGGTGCATGTGAATTACAGGCACACGTTTAGGTCTGTGTATTGGTTTATTACATGCTAGCCCAGGTACACAAGCATACCAGTTATCCTACATTTTTTTTATTCGATTACATGCCATGTATAAACCTCTTTCTAGTAGTCAATTTGGGTTTACCGGTCATTTGTATTTTTTACCAAGAAAAGGGTGGACCTCTTGGGGCAAAATATATTGTAGAATAAAGACAATAGTGAATCCCTTGCAAACTATCCAAATATTGGCCACCAAAAAACATTTGGCTTGTACTCGCAAGTTCCTTGATATTTGGGTGGCTTTGAGCCGCTTTATCAAACTGTTTTGTAAACTAGGCTATGCAAATAAAAATAAAAAAAGGCTTTAGAACTCTAATGGTCTCTAGATACCCTAGAATACTAAAGATAGTCTCTTTATCTTTTGTAAAGATCGAGAAAAAAAGATATTTAGAAATATGTATATGAGAACCATGATATTCATGACTTAAAAATGGCTAGTGTTTATGCTAGTGGGTTTACTATTGGCACCAGTTGACAGAGGCGATATAAAGAATGTGGCAACTTTGCTGTTGTTTCTACAGTGGAAAAACCCTTGTTTAGTATACATGTTTATTAATATTGGTATCGTTATTTTGCTTGATCTCCTCCCTGAAGAGGCATCACAAAATTGATTTTGCCACCTTTGCTAAAGGTATAAAAGAGAGAAACAAGGGAACAATTACAAGAATCACTATTGTCTTGAAGATTGATAAAAATTTCTTGGTGGGATTGGGGTTGGAAAAGGACCAAAGGTAAATGGATTTATACTTCTTTACTTGCAGGCATTTTCTACGATCAAATAAAACCCTGCTTTATTTTGAAATGTTTTTTTTTTTATTTCGGTAAAGCCTTGGAGATGGAATTCAAGTAATCGTTTCTGGGCTATTGGAAACTCTTGAATTGAGGCTAGTTATCCTTGTAGACTTCTCTTGGCTGCTCTACTATATTAAAGTGTCAAGTGAGGTTAGGATTGTTCCTACAATTATACAGAGGGGTCGATTTCGAAATGGCCCAACTTTGAAATCCAAAGTTTTTGTTTTTTAAATAAAATATGTACACCTCTGTTTCTTTTCTTTTCTACAACCTTTATTTTTAATTCGATTTTATCCATGTCTTCAGTAAACATTTCTAACAATATTTCCAAGCGAAAGGAGATCCCAATTGAAGTCAGAGGAATGATTGTTGGTGCTTTTGAAGCAGGAGAAAAAGTGTCAACCATTTGTGAGCGATATAATGTAGCACGCCGTACTGTATACAATACAATGCAAAGATACAGAGAGACCGGAACGACAATTACACAGAGGCACAAGGAACCCTCAACAATATTTAGTGAGCGAGATTTGCGCGTTTTGCACAGAGAAATAAAAAAAATTGAGCGGCCAGTTTGGATATGCTGATCAGCATAATGGGTGTGAATATGGGAAGATATGTTTGTAAGGATACAATGCATGCTGCTGTCAAGAATCTTCATATGAAATCTTGCGTAACTGTATAAAAGCCGTGGCTTACAGAGTGTCATCGCAGAAACCACCTTGCCTTTGCACAGCATGCCAAAGAGGTGAATCAACGCTGGGATCGAGTGATTTGGAGAGGTGAATCGACATGCATGCTATTTCCAATGTGCAGGAATGTAAGAGTCTGACGTCTTCAGTCAGAGAAGTACAGCAGAGACTGTGTACGTCCCAGAATCCAAGGTGGTGGTGGATACGTAATGGTCTGGGGATGGGTTTGATCTGGTGGTGTTGGGCCAATGGAAATTATAAGTGGTAGCCTGGAGCAATAGGGATATAAGAATATACTCCAAAACACCTTAATTCCATTAAAAAACAATTTGTAATATGAGTAAGACGACTTTTTTTTATCTTTCAGCAAGACAATGCTCCATGCCATCGAAGCAAAATGGTAAAAGAGTACCAAAAGAGTGCAGATCTGGAGGTGATGAAGTGGCCTGCGTACAGTCCAGATCTCAGCCCGATTGAGAATATCTGGGCTTACCTCGGAAGAATGGTGAGGGCCAGAAGGCCACAGCCCAAGAACCTAAAAGAATTGAAGCAAGTGTTGAAAGAAGAATGGTATAAAATACCAGTTGAAGTGTGTGCAGCACATTGTAATTCTATGCCAAATCGACTCCATGCACTTCAAAAGAACAAAGGATTACACACAAAATATTAAAAAATCTTTGATACTATATTTTATTAACACCATACTTCACTCTTTGAGTCAGTAAATTTTGGTACTATGTTATTATAGTAGAAAACGAGAAAACAGAGACGATAGAATAGAGAAGTATATTTTTATTTAGCAGGAGTCAAATCTGTGCCATTAGCCAACCTATGGGACTGTAGTAGATAGGGGCGTTCTCTTAACGATTCAGACAATACAAAATGACCAGAGCGACCTATGTCCTCTGCGACAAATATAGACTTAACAGGAAAAGAATCTGTTTTATCCAAAATGGCTGATATCGAGATAATAAGGTTATAGCCTCTAAGGTAGTACTATAATGTGAAATGGGGACGTGCACGATTCTTGGGAACCCCCCTCCAGCCCAGATCGAACTGAATGGGTGGCCGGACCGGACAACATCACAAATAGGACAATTTCGATATTTGAAGTTTGAGCTGTTAGCCATATTAAGTAAAGTAACAATACCAAGGCTTGATGAATGACTGAGTATAGTGGTGAATCATTTGAGAATGGCACGGAATGGCAGCAATGCCAAAATATCTGGGTAACGCGTAACAATATTTGGAGGTTTTTCAGAGTAGCAAAAGATTGGATTGTGGTAATAAAGAATCTGGTACTTTGACGCGGCCAATCTCGATCATAGTGTAGAAACTGTGGTGAATTCTCTGTGTCGCATAAAAAGTCAGTTGGAAACAATTGACTTGGAAGGCGAGAATGGGATGTTCATTTTTTAAACAAGTATTTCTTGATAATACAGTCAGCTTTAAAGTGTCTATGCAGAGTGATTGTGTCGTAGTGCTGTCGTCGCCTGGTTTGACTTCACCATACCCTAGGTGTCTTGCAAATTTTAATTGTACCAATGTTGATATGATTGCATCAGCTCTTATTTCTGGTACTATTTCATCCATCTTATTTGGCCACCTTAAAATAACTTTCTTTGTAGTGTCAGCTAAGATTGCCGATAGCAAGGGTTCATAGTATCTTGTCTGAATATCAACTTCTCCAGGTTTGTTCTTCTCTACAATTGAGTCCAAAGGTAACTTCGTGAGTCTATCATACGTACAGAATAAAAAAAAAAGAGATATGAGTCTTCATTCAAACACTGCTCATTCAACTACACTTAAAAATCTCCAATCCCTTCAATAACGTTTCCTTTCAATGAATCCATACCGGCAGCCAGAGTTAACAGTTCAAGCTTTGCTTGTTTAGGTGTAATGATATTCTGATCGATGGAGGTAAAGACTTTTAAAACAGTCACCAGGAGCTTCGCTCCTTCTCCCTTACGGGGGCCCAACACCGGTTTGGCTCAGTCGTACACTTCTCAAGTAATAGGTTTACTGGCTGGGCTCAGTCGTATACTTCGCTAATTATACGTTTCTACCGGTTTGGCTTAATCGTAAACTTCGCATTTTATATGTTTCCACTGGTAAATATATAGATATAGTCCTCTGTTGTAAAATCTGGGCATGTGCCTGAGATTTTGTTCAGCAATACTTGATTTTGATTATCCAAAAGTCTATCGAGCAACTCCTTGATGAAAAAAGATGTTTTGATATTGCTATGTTGGTTTTTAGCTAAGAAAAGAACATCGCCCAAGGCCAATAATTCTTGAACATATGTTTCCGATATAATAGGTCAAAGTATTTTATCAGCGCGATTTTGATATTGTCGGAAAAGCGCAATAATGACAGAGCCACCAAGCATATAATGCTCAAGATCAAGTTCATTATTCGAAGAATCAATTGTAAATGCAGATGGTGTTGTAGTGGTTACTGTTCCTGATGTTGGTATCTCTGATGTTGGCGTTTTTTTTGTTGCTGATGAGGATGTTGTAGTATCTTTTATAGCTGGTTTATGAAAGTTGTCAGCAGAAGCTAAAACCTCTTCAGAATTACTCACTAAAAACTTATTAATTACATCAGAGCAATTGGAACAAGCCTTCGACAAAGCATCTACTCGTTTTTGTTCTTTCCAGAATCCAAGGGAGAGGTCTTTTATCTCTGACTCTGTTGTCAAGATGGCTCCAAATATTCGCAATTGGATTGAGATCTGAACTTTTTTGCTGGCCAAGGCAAAACTGCAACATCATTCTTTTCTTTCCACTCTACTGCAAGTTTACTCTTATGTGGTGTAGCATTATCTTCTTGCAGAATATATTCCGTGGTGTCTGTATCTGATAGACCATGAATAAATGGTAAATTGTGTTCTCTCAAGGTGACAACATATCTTTCTTTTATGTTGTCATCCAAGATTACAAGAGGTCCGACACCTCCTGTCCAAATGCATCCTCATACCGAGACAGAGCCACTATAACCTTGGACTTTTGGCACCAGGCAGTCATCGTCATACTTCTTATTGGGCTCTCTCCAGACATGCTGCTTTTCGCCTTTCTGAAAAAAGAGTGGACTTTGATTCATCACTCCAGATGACAGATGCCCATTCATCATCCTAGTTCTTTGACACGCGTAATCTTGGCTAATGTCATATGACTGTCTTTTTTGGCACAACTTTAAATAGTGTAATGCTCGTGGCGTTGGCTTCTTTGGAGGTCAAGGATGCTTCTTGTCTTTGTAGGTTCCCTCTTTCTCAAACTTCAAGATTATACGGCTCATAGTTGATTGGGGAATGCCCTCTTCACGAGAAATATACCTAGTACTACGTCCTTCCTTGTGTCTTCCAATAATGATTCCTTTCTCAAACTATGATGCCTTGTAGTAAGACTTGTGAGGTTTAGCTTCACTTTTCTTTGGCATGGTAATTGTATTGAATATAGAGATTGTGGGATTAAGAGAGAGAGAGAGAAAATAAGCAAAAGATGTGCTTGCATGGAAAATTCTGACCAGAGTTATAAGTGACCCAAAACGAGCCTGAGGAGCCTGTATTTATTCGATTAAATACCATGTATGAACCTCTTTCTAGTGGTCAATCTGGGTGTACCGATCTTCGTCTTTTTTTTTTTACCAAGAAAAGGGTGGACCTCTTGGGGCAAAATATATTGTAGAATAAAGACAATAGTGAATCCCTTGCAAACTATCCAAATATTGGCCACCAAAAAACATTTGGCTTGTACTCGCAAGTTCCTTGATATTTGGGTGGCTTTGAGCCGCTTTATCAAACTGTTTTGTAAACTAGGCTATGCAAATAAAAATAAAAAAAGGCTTTAGAACTCTAATGGTCTCTAGATACCCTAGAATACTAAAGATAGTCTCTTTATCTTTTGTAAAGATCGAGAAAAAAAGATATTTAGAAATATGTATATGAGAACCATGATATTCATGACTTAAAAATGGCTAGTGTTTATGCTAGTGGGTTTACTATTGGCACCAGTTGACAGAGGCGATATAAAGAATGTGGCAACTTTGCTGTTGTTTCTACAGTGGAAAAACCCTTGTTTAGTATACATGTTTATTAATATTGGTATCGTTATTTTGCTTGATCTCCTCCCTGAAGAGGCATCACAAAATTGATTTTGCCACCTTTGCTAAAGGTATAAAAGAGAGAAACAAGGGAACAATTACAAGAATCACTATTGTCTTGAAGATTGATAAAAATTTCTTGGTGGGATTGGGGTTGGAAAAGGACCAAAGGTAAATGGATTTATACTTCTTTACTTGCAGGCATTTTCTACGATCAAATAAAACCCTGCTTTATTTTGAAATGTTTTTTTTTTATTTCGGTAAAGCCTTGGAGATGGAATTCAAGTAATCGTTTCTGGGCTATTGGAAACTCTTGAATTGAGGCTAGTTATCCTTGTAGACTTCTCTTGGCTGCTCTACTATATTAAAATGTCAAGTGAGGTTAGAATTGTTCCTACAATTATATGTGCTGTATTCATGGTAGAAGGAGTAATGGCAAAAAATAGGTGTATTTCTTTGTGCCCAAAGCAAAAGGAGGTCCCATATTGATGGCTGATGATGAGTTTTCAATGAAAACACACGACTATTGTTTATATCTGACCAACTCTACTCTTCTATACAAGAACCACGACTCCCGGGAATCGTTGTATAGTTGCCTCTTGATTTTTTTTAAAACAAATAAATAAACAAAATCTTGTATCCATTTGTTTAAAACATTAAACACGCTGATTTCTTTTAAAGAAAAGCAATTGCACTCATGGTCGTTTGCTTAAAGATGTATCCCATAGTGGCTGTCGAGGTAATTTCTTATGTTCCTCTTGTAAATACCCCTTTATTCTAGTCATTTTCTCTTTAAATTGGCATGCCACTCTTGGGCCTGTACATTTATTAATGTCTCCAATTAACCATACTTTACAGCAATGGGCAATTGGACACTTTTACTCATAGCCACATAGTCTAAAGTGATCTTTTTTTTGGGGGGTCTGCTGTCATTATATTAATCCATTGTTACATTCAATTCCACCCCCCATTGACCATGGATTTCCTGCGTTTCTGGACGTTTTTATATTTCTCAATGTCTAGATGAAAAATAATTCCCATCACCCTCCATACATACCCATGATGGGTTCATTTCCAGCCTCCGTTGTATAATTCCATCTTAAATTATCGATTCATTTTCATGAATAAAACTTGGAATGTATAATTTGATTTGAAATATACTATTGTTGATTGGTGCCGGACCCACTGTAGGTTATCCCAGACACCAAAAGACTAGGCACATGTATATATGTATATATTTCAAACGACATATTTTTAATTATGTATATATATGTATATATATACACACCACTGAATTCAAGTTCTTTACAACTTCTCCTTGATACGAGTCAATGTAGCCTTTAGGGAATCCTGGCTAGGCTGGAGCTGAGGCCAGCCAATCTTGAGACCATCTTCAGGCTTATTCTTGGGAATAATGTGGAAATGGACATGGGGAACAACCTATGGAACGTATAAATATATATATATATATATCTAGAAATCATCGCCTCGACTGCCATGATTCTTACCTGATGAGCCATGGGTCCATTGTTCTAAACGAAATATCGAGTTTATTTTTAAAAAAATGCTTGGCCAAATCCATAGTCTTTCTTGTCTAATCATTTTTCTTTTTATTTTACCTGCAAAAGATTGTACTCTTTCAATCCACTTGCCACAGCCACCTTCTTGGCAAGGGGAAGAATGTCGGCCAAGTGATCTTCAGGCAACTGGTGGAAGAACTCGGCGTGATCTATTAATATTAATCTAGTGAATAAAACATATTCTGTCGATAGGATCCAAGGTACTTACACTTTGGGATAACAAGCTATATATATATATTAAATACACATTAATAAACATATTAGTAATTTAGTCGCGATCATTGACAAATCTCAAGGGCAGTCTTCTCCCTAAACGTCCAAAAGAGAAAGCAAGGTTGCCCCTGTGTATGTGATATATTTTGTAGACTTACAGCATGACCCTCGCTCAAGGGGTTAATGTCAAGGAAACAGAAACTGATATTGTCATTGGGTTTGCTTAGCATGATTGTATATATGTCTTTTTTTTGTTAGTGTATACCTCTTTTCAGTCTCGGCGACCTTGTGGGAAGGAATCTCGCCTCTTTTTGGAATCAGACGCGTAAATGTATCAATTGGGTGGCTCATTAGCACAATGAGACCTCGAGTCTTGCAATCTTTACCTGATGATTTTGCAAAAGAGACAGTTTTCAGTCAAATGAGAGGCCATGTCAAACGAGTATTGTACGTGTATTAAAAGAAAAAAGAAGAAAAGAGCGAGAGAAACGGCTTGATATTTCAACGGTTCAATCCGGCTAAACAATTTATATAGAGTCCGATTCCCACAGGAAGCTTGTACTTTATTTTTTATTCACATTCTCACATATACTTGCAAGATATATATACATATGAAAGATAATAATAAGAAATAATAATAAAAAAAGGTTTATTTTTCTTGATTTACTTTTTTTTGGGGGAAAATACAGTTAGAATAATGAATGCAATAAGGATCCAAGATGCGATTTTAGCAATAGGTCTGGTAGATAGGACACGATAATGTCCTCTATGAGCGCCAAGAGTTGGTCTCCCTAGATATCTGTTTAACACTCTGTGAATATCCAACCATTGACTCACCTGAACTGGGCAGGTAACCTCGACTACCTGGTGGTAAATTGGCTGGTAAGTAAGACTAAGAATCTTTACCACTGGCATGATATCATAGTGAAAGGTGAGCGTGGGTAAGGTATTATTGTTGTGCTGGGAGATACAGATATTGACAATGTCGCGTAACATTTCGTGATCCTTGTCCTTGCTTGGATCGTAGACCACTTGAAATGGAAATGTGACATTTGTAATAGAGTGCGCCTTGATCTGCAGGTTGTACATTTCGCCACCACCCACCGTTTGGTCAGGCTGGTTAGGGTAATAGGCCTAGAGATAATGATGTTAAATGTACAATAATAAAGCGGGTTTTTTTTTAAAAAAAAGGATGTCTTTAGCTTACCACTGCCTTGACACTGTCTAGAGCCAGGTTCTCGATGTTGGGATTAAAGACACCAATCTTGAGACCCATGTTAAAGATAAAGGTGTTTGAGGACTCATTTCGCTGAAATGACGGCAGATTGTCAGGGTGAGCAGTTGAGCCATTGTAGTCGATTGATGGGATTCTAAAGGTACTCATCAAGGCACCTGCTGTAATTATGAACCCAATGATCAACAAGAGAATGAAGCAACTGATCGAACGCGCCCAGAGAGGCAGGCAGGGAAAGCATATGCAGCAAGCATAATCTGACCATCGTTTAGAATGATTGGAATAGACATTGAAATATTGCTTTTCTAAAGTAGCGTATCAATAAAGACATTCAATTGGGATCAGTGGCTGCACTCACCAGTGGTCTCTGGCAGAGAGGTTGGCTTGTATGTATAGGTAGCCGACAGAGGATCGTGTTCAGTGTTCATGACAAAGGAAGAAGTACACCGAGGGGGGGAAATGGTTGTCCGGATGGTGAGATTTAAAGTGAAATGAAATGTGTTGAATATATATATATATCTATATCTTGTGAAAGATTGGGCCAGAGGTATAATGGCTCTCCTGAGCAAGGGATATTTTCTTTTATTCTTTGAAAGGACAAGAGACGTGAGGGGACCACTCCTTTTATAATATGTTCGGTTACGATTTAGCTAAAATAAAGACAAGCCTTGGTCTCCTAACCTCCTTGACCTTGACATTGGTCTATAGGCTAGTGCTTCCTACCATCTTTTACTATATCATTTCTTTTTCTTTTGTTCCTCATCGCCTGATACTTTGTTAATTGGTATATCCATGCCTCCTGCCTTGGCTCGGCCGAGGATCTTTTGTGCCCATTTTACGACAGGCATATCAATCCTGACCACCAGATTATTATGATTTTGTATTTAATGAACATTCAAATGGAATTCTGACTTACATCTTTCCGTCCAGGTTAAAAGCCCCAAGACCCTTGGCATTATGGATCTCATTTCCCTCTATAATCTTTACCGCCCTTTCAACCTCTACAGCAAACATGAATAAATAAATAAAAAATAAAAAAAAGACATCTAGTAATCATATCATATCATCTTACCTCTTGGATCTGGCAAGAATGTCTGCTGGATGGTGTCAACCTGACCAGGGTGAATAGCCTGCTTTCCAGCAAACCCAAACGTCCTTCCTTCATTGCATTCCTCCAAGAGCACATTTTTATCTTGATAATCAACACACACCTGCCATGTATTCAAATACAATTAAAATGGGCTCCTTTGAAGATCACTGCTTCCTACCAGGTCAATGGCCTGCAACCCATATGCAGTTGCTGCAGTCACAAGCATCTGTCTTGCAAAAAGCAGCTCTTTACGGCTCTCTGTCCGAGTAATTCCTGCAACACAATCAATACACCCCTCTAAATTCATCAGTCATCAAAACCTACCTACATCTGCACAGTAATCTTCGGAAGCAAACTAAGTTTTACGTGATATTCCATGTTAGCAATCAATATGTGTAAGCCATTTGATCCTACAATCAAGGCATCCAGTCTAGGATCTGCTGTAGCAATCTCTCGGATATTCATGATCCCAAGCGCACTCTCTACCAGGGCAATCAGACGGATCCTTTCACGCCTATATTGCAGCATGTTATTGCAACAGCTTAATATATACATATAGTCGCAAAACCTTACTGTGATTCTATTGCTACCGAATCAATCATTCGACTGACAAACTGGATATCTTTGGCACTCTGTACCTTTGGAATAACAATGGCCTGGAGTCTTTTTGAATGCAACTAGAAAGTGAGGGGGGTTAACCAGCTGTTGGTCATTGTTGCAGACGTACAATAACATTCAAATCATCCAACTCGAGACCTATGAAAAGACTCAATAACACATATATTTGGATTATTTCTTACCCGACCCAATTGCGTTTATGCGCACTGCCTTTTCTGCCTTGCCATGCTCAGAAGCCTTTTGTTTTTTGTTTTGTTTAGAGACCAGATTCCATCTAAGTTTTATAGAGAATCACCTCGAGTGCATCCAGTACTAGATGCCGAGCAGTTCCTTTTTTGCTGGCTGGCACACTGTCTTCCAAGTCATACACCACACAGTCTGCTTCAATAGACACGGATTTGTATATCTTGCGCTCATCACTGCCAGGAACTATTGGAATGTTTTTTTAAAAAAAAACATTGTGGAATGAGACGCATTACCATAAAGCATTGCACGTCTCGGCCGTACTTCTCGTGTACTAAGCGATCTCAATCCAATCCCAGATCTCTGGCGGGCAACAAGGCGCGTAATTGAGACTGTAGATGATTGATAAATGTCTTTTTAATATAGAGAGCTTTATTATGTTACATGTGGATTGCATTGGCCTTTGGAGCAAGGCAATACCAACAGGACGCATTTCGAGTATTGCACAAACAAAAAAAAAGAAAAGAAATAGGTGTATGCTAAACAAGTAGGTGTCGTGTTTTGCGAGTGTGACGCCATGGCATGATATCACCTGATAGTCTTTTTGTCTCGGCAAATATTATTTGTAAGCTTTACTTTTTGATAAATAAATAATAATAAATAAAGATACTTCTTTAAAGCAATTGTCAATTTACATTTATTTATCAATTTCCAAAAAAAAAGAGGGTGTTATGTGCAAGGAATATACAGCAAAATGAAAAATATATAATGGTTTGAGGTCATTTTCTTCAAGTCAAAGGCTTGTCAATAGCTTCAAAACGACGTGCGTCCTGTAGCTCAGAGCTGTTCAGCTCTCGATCGGCAGACACCTTTGGTGGTTCTCCGGTTATCATACCCTTGGCAATGTTCCAGATCTGTATAGGTGCAGACACATCCTTGAGCGAGTAGTGGACCGTCTCGGCCTTTACGAATATGAGACCGATGCGAGGATCATTAGGACCTCCATCATTTATGCCATCCTTGAGGTCTCCAAACCAAGCCTAGGGATTTGACAGGTGGTTTAATTGATGTCTCGTTCAAAACTGCTTTACCTTTATGTCAGGAGCATAGAGCTCAGCGATCTTTTCACGGTCATTGACAAGAGTGGCCGTACCAGAAACACTGATCCATTCAGCAGTAGATGGCTTATAGAAACCCAGGTTGACGTTTGGATCCTTGACTAGCTCATCAAGCTTATGGCTCGAGTTATTGGTAAAGAACCACAAATCGGCAGGTACACGACCATCAGGCTGATGATTTGGTTACTATGGGTCCACTGGTTCAATTGACTTACCATGCGAGGAGACATTGCTCTGCTAAAGAGTCTTCCGGTATCAGAGCAGCGGGTGGTCATCATACAGACCTTGATTCCCTCAATCAGTCTGTGGAGATCCTCAATCTTCTTTTCGGTTCCAGTTACAAGGTCCTTGTTGACTTCACGGACAGGATCAGAGTGGGCAGTTGCAGACATTTTGTTATTTTTTTATTATTGTTATTAACAAGATGTCAAATATTACATTTTACGAGTATTTATAAAGAAAATATTTATATAAATCAATCCAAGATTGATTAATCCCAGTCAAAAAAAAGGGGGAATTTAAGCATTATACTGACACAATTCTGATGTTATCGAATTACGTCCAATTTACAAAAGAGGGTAGAACCAAAAAGTAGAATGGAGGCCTAAATTCTACCATCGTTCTCTGTCCCATCGATCAAGGTACTTTTGGTTTAGTGTGATTGGCTTTGGAGAGTCATCCTAGGGAATGTATCAGAACAGGTAGTCTGGTCTGGTTTGATTATTATTATTTACCTTCAAGTCTTTTAATGAGCTAGTCTTTTCCCTGTTCAATAGTATTGATATTAATATCGGTAATTTATATTGTCTCAGCCACTCACCATTCAGATCCTCCGTTAATTCCCATGTAGAAACTAAGCGTAGTGCCCATCACTACAGCCAAGGGAATGATTTGAGTCTTTAGAGAGTCTTTGATAAATAGAGCAAGAGGCATGTTAAAGGTAGTGTGCTTGCAATAAAATGTTGGCCTTTTTTCTTTTATATATACCAGGATACCAAAATCACACCACTTGAATTATATTAATTGTCGTTATCTTTGAACATTCTTTGTAATAAATCTTTATTAACTCACATGCAGTCTTCACACACACACACACTTACAAATATCCAATTCTCCATCAAACTTATCCACACAAATGAGCTGACTGCACCAGAAATGTGACTTTTTTTTATTCACCAAGGAGAAACATCTTTTGAACATCCCACCTTTTTATTACATATACAAATTATCCACACAAATATTGCATGCTTGATTCGATTATTGTCCAGAAATTGAATCATTTCTCTCTCTCTCTCTCTCTCTCTCTCTGGAAAAGTACGGGAATTATGCACAAAAATAAAAGCAAATAAATAGCTCAACATGTGTTTTTGCTACAAAGGACATTTGAGCTAATGCGGCCAAATTACTAAAAAGTATATGATAGATATTGTCGAATTGATTAGAAATGACTAATGCCATTACACATATTAGCAGTAGTCTCTATTTAATGAAATTCTTGAAAAAAAAATCTAAACACATGGTAATAGTAATTATATAGAGGCTATTGAGATTAAACCGATTGGCTTTTTTAGTCTGCAAGGACTAGTGGCTATTGTCGAGCACTCTGTTTCACAATACATAATTATTTCTGATTTATTTATTTTTATTTTATTTTTAAAAAGAAGAAGTCAAATTTGCTGATATTCAAGCACATCAAGAATTGTCTGCTTTCAACCCTTATAAGCTTGCTTTCAACCCTTGTTAAATAATCGTGTTGTACTCAAAAGATGTCAATCTCCAAAAAGTACATGATACTCTCACACACACATTCAATTATCCAACTTCCCGTTTAGCCTTTGTGTAAAATTCACCAGCTCTTCTTCTACCACACACAGAATCCTTTGTGCATTGGCTTTAGCACAAGGTTACAAAACGTGGCTGAAATGTACCACATTGGAAGAAAAGACAAATGTATTGAATTATCTGCAATTGTTCTTGATGGCCCTAATAAACTCGATCTGTTCAATAGACTGCCCTAAAAGCATCTCATATCGTTTACCGGCCGACATATGCCCTATCCCACATAGGGATCTACGTGATTTTCAAGAATAAACTTTTGGAACGGCTGAACCCATTTATAAAGGCCATTGTATCACTAGATGGTTACATTTGTAACCCTCTTTTTTTAGAAATCCCGGCATTCAGACAGTACAAGAGGTACAAGTACAAATATATCTATGATACAATTATAGATATAAAACAAAAAAAAGACAAAATCTCGAGTAACAAGATGTCCAGTTTATGTACAAATATAAACATTTTTTTTTAGGTTCCTCTCTCTTTGTCTCTCTCTCTTCGGTACCCTCGGCACCAGTACATTTTTGCCTCTTTTGAGCCGACCCACATCAAATTTGAGTATAGATGGTGGCTGTTCTACAATCCACGCACACAGATATCATTAGAGTCCAATTTGAAAAAATAAATGGGTTTTTCTTTTTTTGGATAAAACGGTTGATAGATGAAGAGCGATAAATACAATAACAAGCTAGTATAGAGTTACCCCTTGTGCTTGAATCGCGTAAAGATCGATATCGAACCACTATTTATCTTCTCAACAAACAGTCTGTCCTGTAAGGAGTACCCAAGCCTATCTATTTAAAAGGCTGTGAATATTACAGCCACAGTCAATAGGCTACTCCTACAAGATGTCCTACATGTCAAAACTCAGGATTTGTTACTTTGGTAATTTCTCTTTTTGTAATGATATTCAGGGCCATGGAATTCTGATCTGTTGAGCGATCGAATACTTTCTTGTTGTTGTTAAACATCGTGACGGTATCTGAATTTACAACGGGCGGGGTTTTTTGTCTTTCCGAATTTTAATTTTGTAAAGGGCAGGTTTTGTTACTTGAGCTTTTTATTTTTTAAACCAACATTTTTGATTATACACGTTTCCTACACACGCAAGATATTGGGTTTTGATGGGTACATTGTATTTATTGACCAGACTATGTTTGGTATTATTGATTTAAAAGCCCAAGGTTATTAGATATTATTGGTTATGTTTTTGGATCCTATGAAAATGTCAGACTATTTAGCGACAAGACATTTTCAATATGTTTTATATTGATTTAATTAGAGACGAATATCAAAGCAGTACTCGCAAGGTGAAAATAGGCCATTAAGCACATTATGTCTTTATGTATTATTTTTTTGACATTTAAACACGTATTATTAATACGCGTATTCTAATTGGGGTGCGAAAAAAAAAGAACAAGATAATGAATAGCAAAGTAATACGACAAAATCAAAAGTACAAGGTATACAAACCACAAGCTTATTTTGTTTCCATTGATTGGATCTAGCCCTGGCAAGTAAGCTTTATGCCTGCCATGAACCCTCCCAAAAAAATAAATATGTTGTTCAAGCCACTTGAAGAGCATGAAATTGGTTAAAAAGTTTGATATCATTATTATTTTTTAGGAAAAATAAAACACAGAGTATTATTAGCAATCTTGTCATGATACTGAAAAAAAAGTACAAATCTGTACTGATACAATGGTTAATTTGACAAGATGTATATACCTCGCATTTTATAAAGAAGCAGGCCAACCTCTATTGATCCAATGTACTTTTGCAAGCTCAAAAATCGTATCTTGATTACCCACGTATCTGCCATAGCTGTAAGAGACGTCGGCACCCTGCTACAAGTGGCAAGACGTGGGGATCGCATATGATCTTTTTTTAAAAAAGGCCATTATACAATCCCTCATTTCATGGGTGCTTCTATTTATTGATTTACTGAATATAAAGACTATAAATTATTTGATGTGCAAGGCGATTCCCCAGATTCTAGATCGTATATAAAATAGCGTTTATTAGTAACCGTAATATAAAAAAAAACCAATAAAAAACCATATTTTGCAAACTATTTGTCCTACCTAAAGAAAAAAAAGCAAAGAGCGGTTTTGAAATCAGCTCTGCCTTTTGTAACATTTGAACCAAAATTGGCGCGTATTTAGCCAAAAACACAAACATGATCGGCGATTTAAAATAAATGACTGGGCATAGAATCAGCAAAAACCCGTATTTCTTCACTACATGTCATACAGCTTTATTTATAATATGCCTCTAAATAACAAAATACCCAGGTCAGGATATTTTGTGCTATTCATCTGCCAAAAAGAGAGAGAGAGAGAGAGAGTACGCATTTAGCCAGACTCGATACAGTTTACAATAACCAGTGGTGTGTATTGCTCTGCCTTGGTTGCCTCGATTGAGGTAATTTCTTTTTTCCGCCGATGCCTTTCTTGTGCTTCCACGCTACTTTATATATATATACACATATATATTGAACTTTTTTTCCTTCCACTCAAAAGAACGATTGGAAATAGCACAGTCTTGGAGGAATTTGATTTTTGTGATTCTGAATAAAAATAAGAATCCCAATAAATTGGTTTATTTCTCATCTTTACCCAATAAGCCCTTTTTTTTCTTTTTCTTTTTTTATCTATTTATTTATTTTAGATTTTAATGGCTCAGGGCTCGGGAAACTATAGTGGACCTGGATTTGGAGGCGTAAGAAGACACCCTTCGACCCGTCAGTCTCCTAGCAACATTGAATATGACGATGAATTCAATGAAAATGACCCAGAAGCCAATTTCATTACATCCGAGGGAGGAAGTATCGAGATCGGTAGCCACATCACCCACCGTTCCATGGTCAACAACTCCCAAAAGGCATCAAGCACCCGGTCAAGCAAGAAAGATATCGTTGGCACCCACCATAACCATGGTCACCATGGTCACCATGGTCACCACAACATATTTGATCAAGTTACTGCTCCTACTCATGACCCTGCAGGTCGTCCTCTCCGTCGGCATGGTACCGAGACCTTTGGTGATGTTCTTCTTCACCCAATCAGGGAATTAGAACTCCATCGCAAGCGTATAAAGGAATTCGATGAAGAAAAGAAGGAGTTTGATGCGTCCCACCCAGATATGCTTGATCCCAATGTTAAACTTGAACCGTAAGTTGGAGTTGTTTAATCTTGATTCTTGATGAGATCGACAAGACTAAAATCGTGCTGCAAAAATAATAATAATTGCTATTTTAGAAAGCCTACAGTTAAAAGGATCAGTAAGTTTTGTCAAATGCTAGTCCTTGGACATAATCTATAAACACGTTTATTAATATTCTGCAGTCGTTCATTTCCTTCACCTGGTTGGTGATCAGGACCTCGATGTGACAGACGATCTCATTAGACAGCTGTGGGAGCCTGTAAGTGGGTCTCTTGATCATATTAGCCACCAAACTAATCTTTGTTTCTTGATAGCTTTCTCTTACTCAGAAGGACGTAGAAAAACTCAAAAATATTGACGATACGGACAGTCTTATTGAATTCTTCCACAACTCAAAGCGCGACTATTCCCTAAAGATCCACAAGACGGTTGATATACGTACTGAGTTGAAAGAGGCGGCTGCTGAGTTCAAGAAGAAGAGTAAGTCGTACATGTATTTTTTTATTTTACTTGGCCTTTATTTACACCAAATCCACACAGCCAGACACAATTCCTCCGGCTCTGAGGATTCCATACCCCGCCAAAAGACATTGATGGGAGCCGATACACAAGAAACTCGGGAACAAGCAGATCTTGCTGCGTCTCCTTTAGAAGTCAAGCCCCACAATGACTCTGAGAAACTCCAGGTGCCTGAATTAAAAGAAGGACTCTCGGAAGCACAATCAAAGGCATTGGAAGAAAAGCAAAACATTGCTGATCATGAAATATTGTCCCGTTTGTCTGGAACCGTGATCAAATTAAACGAGAATGTCTATTTGGAAATCAAATACTCTAAACCAGAAGAAGAAGAGGCCAAAGAAGAGAAAAAGCGTCGACAGATCTTTATGTAAGGATTGCCTAGACTTTGGGACACTAATTGATTTCAATTATAGTCTTCCTGATGCAGATCTTTCGGACGATACTGAGGAAGAGACAAAGGCTACATGGGTAGAGCTGTTTGGCGATCTGTTTTATGTCGGTTGGCTCACGTATGTGATTTGACAAGTTTTGTACAAAGATGTCTTAACCAGTCCCTTAGTACCTTTACTCATGCGAACCATATTACTGGACAAGAACAATTGGGAATTTACGCAGCCTGGTTTGTGGTTATGTGGTGGACATGGTGTTCAAGTGCATTGTAAGTGTTAATGGTACCCTGAATAATGCCACGTATTAATGTATGTGTGTCTAGGTATTCTTCTCGCTATGATTCTGCCGGTAAGATACTCGAGAAAACGTTAATTTTTGTACTGACATGTCTTGATCTCTAGATGTCATGCACCATATCTACAAGGTTATTGAATTGTGTGGTTTAGGTAACCAGAGTTGTATGTTTTATAAAAGATGGAATCTAAATGTCTTTTTTTTTTTTACATATATCTATAGTCGGCATGGCTGCCTCTAGCAATGGATTCTGGAAAGACGACCCAAAGGGCTTCATTATTGGTTATATGGGTACGTTTCCAAACTGTCTGTGATTTGAAACAACACTTAACAAGTTCTATAGTCATGAAGGCAGTCTTGTTGATCGAATACAGCGTCGTTCTTGTTGCTGCAATTATTTCTGGCTCCTTTGCTCGCAAGCCTCTGATGGCCTATGTCGGAATCAATATGATCGCGATGATTATGTGGGGTTGCTCTCTCTTGTTCCCTGCAAACCAAATGGCTCGCTACTTGTTCTGGTACATCAGTATTGGTGCCGAGTTTATAGTGAATGTAATCTTGAAAAGGAACAAGCAGACATCTTTGGCCGCCAGTCATCTTGGCGAACGATTCGGTCTGTTTACT
Organism: Phycomyces nitens; assembly: GCA_022702545.1. Lineage (NCBI taxonomy): Eukaryota > Fungi > Mucoromycota > Mucoromycetes > Mucorales > Phycomycetaceae > Phycomyces > Phycomyces nitens. The sequence continues at coordinate 2,634,492 of JAHRBC010000006.1, read as the reverse complement.
CTCATTATTCTTGGCGAGAACTGTATGGGTTTCATTACAATGGTCTCGGATGCCGAAGCCCATGTACCTGTCGTGTAAGTCTATTTTGTGTCTTGTGCTTGTATATACTTAGTTTGTTGTTGTTGTTGCTTTTAGTGTGTCCATCATGTTTGGCCTGATCATCATCTTCAACTTCTTCTTCATGTACTTTGACGACTTTAATGCCGAGGTATGTATTATAACCAATCATATATAAAATGCTAAATGTATATATCACTCTAGGTCCTCAGCGAAATCGAAGTGAGTCAGCTCTGGGTCTGGCTTCACTTCCCTCTTCATCTGTGCCAGGTCGCTTTTGGTATTGCAATGATTGACGTAATTACCATCTTCCGCCTTGGTTGGGATGACGGAGAGGCCGGTGCTGAATTGATGCGTGAAGCTTGCCACGAAGTCGAGGCCGAGTTGCACTTGCCAGCAACCAGTTCAGAACTCGCAGGCCATTCTCTTATCGCCGCATTGCGGGTTGCTTCCGGAGCAAGTGGAGATGCTGAAGCATGCGAAGAGATCCCAGACACTCGCTTTGTCTTTCAAGCATTCTGGATCTCTGCTGGTCTCATTCTGTGTCTCAATGCGATGATCAAGCTTGTCAATACACCCATTGGTGGTAAGAATAACACAAACTCACAAGCTTGTATTTCGTAATCTCATTCTGTCCTTGTAGCAAAATGGTCTTATATTATCTGTGGTTCTCGGTTCTTGAACGCAATCTTGTTCTTTGGCCTTTCGGCTGCCACCTATGATAACCTCACTGGTATCTCTATGCTTGCTATCATGATGTGCTGTCTGCTTCTCCAATGTAAGTCTTTGCGTCAATCTAATTAAATAATGTGCTAATATCTTGTTCTTCTTTTTTTTCTTGTCCTGCAGCTGCAATTGACCTTACAGATTAGTCTCACTTTTTTGTCTTGTTTGGCAGGTTATTGGCATTTGGCTTGCAAAGAGAATTGTCAGTCGTACATCTTATTTGCATACCTCTTTTTATAAAACACATACCCCTTACCATACAACACTCTTACTTTTTACCTCTCTTTATTCCAAAGCTAATCATACGTGGTATACCTTTTTTCTATCCTTCCTATTATTCTTTTACACTATTTTATTATATAAATTATATTTATAAATGTAAATATAATAATAAAGCACACTATACACATTATTAACATTAATTATAATTGACCTATCTTTAATATGTGTATTTATAACATTTATGTGTGATCATTAAATACATCTTTCTATTATTGACCAACTGGCCGACTATGCCAGTTCATCAGGCTCTCAAATACGGTCATACTTATGGTAGTCATTGGAATCATTGTGGCAATTCTTGCAAACAAACCTCGCGTAAATCCTCGCCACTTGCCCTCCTTTTGCCACATGTGATGTGCAATCCCAAGGGGTCCTTTCCGTGAGTCTAAATTCTCATCTTCTGACACTGACACCTGCCAGCGTGTCTTGATGATATCAAGTGGTGTAGATACCACAGTGGCTGCTGTGCCCGCTAAAGTAGAACATACCAGATAGACCACAAAGGATTCTTGGCCTGCTACTGCCTTTAGTTTCTCATAGACTAGAAAATAAGTCATGGTGTGTGGAACAAAGACCAAGAGACTCATCCAATAGCCTCGATAAAAGCCCTCGAGACCTTTGGTTTGCCATACATAGAGCACTAGATCAAATGTCGAAGAAGTTGGTTGGTTGTGGTCCTGGTACTCATTCTGAAGGCAGCTCTTGAGGACCTCCATGGGTGTAAAGAATATGCCAGATACCACTTCTGCAAAGCATCCCGAAACAAGGGGATTAAGGAATCCCTCCTGACTCAGCCAATCTGGACCATTTGTATCAAGCCAGGTCTTGGCGATTGCGTAACAGGAGAGGTAGACAGAGAGGGCCGGAACAGAGAGAAGGATGGTTACAAGGAGACCTTGGTAGAGAGAAGAGAGAGAGCTGTGGGTAAGGAGATAAAGGGATCGTGATGCCTGATTGAGGATCGTTTCATTCAATGGCTCGGCATTTAATAGAGGATGTTCTACTTGAAGTCTAGTCTTGATTGTGTCGACTAGGTGAAGTCAATTTCTCTGGATTCAGGTTGTATTTACAGCCACACAAGGACTTACTCGGATATGTTAGTGTCCTGGCTACAAGGGCTGCAATGCTAGATGCAAAAAGATAATAGGCATCTATACTCATATTTACAACCCTCCCCAAATAATATATATATATATATAAAAAGGTACCAAAGATTCAGGATTCCAATTTTCTTTCCTTTTTTTTTTGGAATTTTTTTCTTTTTGAATAGGCGAATATGTGACTTTGGTTTCCAAAGACAGCCGAAATGTGGGTCCAAGTTGGTCTCGCTTTCGCACTCTATATATAATTTTTTATTTTTTTGCTACACGTCCATCGATCTTGACGCAATGCCAAAAGTCAGAACAACACGAACAAAGCGACCACCCCAGGGCTTTGATGAAATCGAGCCAACCCTGGAGGAGTTTGCTAAAAAGATGAAAGAAGGTAAATAGGGAATAATCTGGGATTCGCAATATACAATATTAATCATGAATTGTTGATTTGTGGATTTACTGATAGTTGAGAATGAGCCTCATGAGGGAAAGCGTATTGTAGAGAGTTCATGGCCAATCTTTCGTATTCATCATCAGCGAACGCGATACATTTACGATCTCTATCACAAACGAAAGGCAATCTCGCGAGAATTATACGACTATTTATTAAAGTACAAGTATGCCGATGCCAATCTAATTGCAAAATGGAAAAAGGTAAGAGACATTAAGTAAAAGAGAGAGAGAAAATAAAGTCTAATGATTTTTATATATAAAAAAATATATATATGTATATATGCATCTAAATATACCTATATGTATATATATATGTATATGTATATGTATATTATTTGTATATAATTACATGTATATATATATTTTTGGATAAATAACAATTAAGCCTGGATTCGAGAAACTATGCTGTCTGCGATGCGTTCAACCAAGAGACACCAACTTTGGAACCACTTGTGTATGCCGTGTACCCAAAGAGAAGCTGGAAGAGGGAAAGACAATCGAATGTGTCCATTGTGGCTGCAGAGGGTGTGCAAGTGGAGATTAAGCAAGACGGACGACAATGTATCTTGAAAGATCAATAGACTTTAATTTTCTTGTTTCAATTTCAATTTTCTTTTGGATATTTTCTCTCTGCAGATAGGATAACATTGTCAAAAAAAATACAATAAAAATAAAAGATACATGTATACATACAGAAAATTAAAGGGAGAGAAAAAGAGAGAGAGAGAGAGAGAGAGATTATTAGAAACAATAATATATTGTGGGAACCTTCATGAACAAAAATGCAGGTCTGTTTTTCAAACTTTTTATCTGTTGATCTAATTATCTTCAAAAAAAGACGTTTGTCTATCAGTCAAGTCTCATTTGCTTCGTATCATCGGGTTAATTCAATAGTTTTTTTTTAATTTATCAAAGAAAAAATACAGTGGGATGGATCTCAAGTATGGGCCCATTACTTTACAAACAATGCTTACAAACAGACAAGGTCCATATTTCCTTGGATCTGTAGATAGTCAATAGCAATACCCAAACCCATGCAATGATCTGGTATTTTGATATAAAACGACAAGGACAAAGAGAGAGAAAAAGAGAGAAAGAGAGAGAAAGGAATATATAGAGTATTTTATAATCAAAGCCAGTGTGTAGTATTAAACAATATACTTTCCATAATCATTCCATTACTCATTAATCAATCTTTTGGATATGAAAAAGGTCTAGGTTGTGTGTAGTATTTTTGGTTTCAGAAAAAAAAATCTGTCAAAAGTATATTAAGGACCTTCTTTTATGCCTTTCTCTCTTTTTAATCATGAATAGCAATTCAAAAGATCTTGCTGAAGAATACAATCAAGAGCAAAAGAGCCCTAGTTCTACAAGTACAAGCGATGATGAGGATTTTCATACGGAGATCAAGCATAGGCATCGATTTTCGACCTCTGAGCTCGAGATTCTAGAAGATCTGTATCAAAACCATACCAGACCAACCGCAGCCGCAAAAAAGGCAATGGCAATAAAACTAGGAACAACTCAAGGGCGCATTCAAGTATGGCTCCAGAATCGACGCGCCAAAGAAAAAAAGGCACATACCTTGCGAGAACGAGGAAAAATCTCAAAGCAAGACTCTGGATACCCGCACGTCTTACCATTAAGATCTACGCCTACAACCACCAACCCAGCTCCGTACACCAACACAGCCATTCCTCTAACACACTCGCAATATCCAGTTGATAACCATTATTGTATAACCAGTAGTCCCACCCAAAACTACTTCAACGACAACCTGCCAGGATTCCCAACTCCTGTCGACAGTCCAAACAGCCACCAGGCATATTTTTCTGCTCGTAGACCAGATTTTAGCAATCCTACTATTCTGTCGCATCCTATCATTCGGCAACCAGGCCAAATGTGGTCTTCTCCACAGATACACATGCAAAGCCAGAGTAATCCCGCACTGATAAGTCCTTATCCAAATGCATACCAGAGAAGCAGTGAAAATACCCACGAATATCGAGGCCAGCAAGACAGCCAGACATTAAAAAAAGGGAAAAAGCCTCTAGGCATAAAAACAGGTACTGGCTCTTTCAATGGCAATTGAATATCCTCTTAACAGCCATGTTTTTTGTTGTTGTATTTAGATAAAGGCCACCAGTGATCCTTAAAGCCATTATGCTCATGTACACTCGCAATCATAAATAAATAAATAAATAAATAATAAAATATTGTGTGGAATAGCATACTAGTTGAATTTTCAAGATATTAATTTATTCCTTCTTTTTATTCACTTGGCTACTCACCAAAAAATAAAATAACAGACAGACAGACAGACAGACAGACTGTTCTTCTTTTTGTTTATGGTGCTCTATAGATTCAATTTAGTAGGTGTATTAATTAAATAATTAATTAATTAATAATAAGAGTAGTTTACAAACAAACAAAAAAGCCATTTGGTTGAGTGTAATCACTTTGGAAATAATAATAATAATAATAATATTTTTGTTCAATTTAACAGTAAAACAAGCACCTTGAAATCTAGTCTCTTACACGCACATGTACGAATTGATCATCCTACTAGGTATATATATATATATGTGTATGTATGTATATATATTATTTACATTTTACGCTCTGTTTCGTTCTTTATGGGAAAACTTGACTCTGGCTTTTGTTCTTTGTACATGTCAAGATCAAATTTATCTGGATTTGGTGTATCGCACAGCCCTTGCGAGTCAGTCGAAGTGGTGGTTACTATGGATAATGTTGGAGATGTTTCTGATACACTCTTTTTAGACTTGTTCTTTGTATCGATTAGAATATTCATTACCTCTTGTTATCGGGGACTCGTGGATATTTTCCAGATCCTGGTCAAATGTGGGAAAGATATCTGTGTGCTGGCTAACAAAGGTCGTAATGTCTCTTGCTAGATTTGATCGCATGGACTGGAGTATCTCTCCTGCTTTTGGGTTACGAAGTGCCAAGAAAAGTGGCTTTGTTGATCTGAAATAATAATAAGGGTAAGATGCCAATTATACGCCTTGGTTTCATAGCTCACTTGTACAGATCACGACCAGCATCACCAAGGCGCAAAAAGCCATATTGAAGTATGAGTTGGACACCAAAAAGATTGGCAACCTTGAGTATCTTTGCCTTTGGTGAAAAGAGCATTTTGCTTTTTGCAAAATAAAACACATAGAGTCCAGCATACAAAAGATAAAGAGAAGGAACTGCAAATGCTGCCACCAGTACTTTCCAGGTAGCCAGGACATCTTTTGCCGCCACTTTTACCATGGATCCAGCCAGGGCCTCTTGAGGTTTATGAGAATCAGATTGGCTATCATGCTTGCTCATTTACCTCTTTGCTTCATTTTACTAATGTACCGAGTGATCCACATCAATGGCAGATTGGCAATATACCTATAAGAATATGTATATATAAGCTTTTTATCCTTTATATGGATTTTAATATCTATTGCTTACGCAGGTGTACAGACACCAGAAACCAAGAGGAGTTTTGTCAGTCGCTGCAAGAGTAGCCTTGCTGCTGTCATTTGAGGAATCCCAAGCTTCTCTACATGGTGGTCTTTTATGTCAAAGAAGGAGAGAGCCTGGTTGTAGAGCTTTACTCTCCGTGATAATGCTTGCAATTGGGGATCGTTTCTTAGTCGGTTCCACCCCTTTGCAAAGATTCGGTTATGCTGGACGATTTGCTCGATAGATAGTGGAGTATGATGATCTGATTCACGTAGGCGACAGGCAGCTCTGATGATCTAAGCAGACAGATGTGGTTAGAAATCCAATACTCTCCAACTGTTACCTACGCAGAGTGTGTCATCGTCTGGTGCACTGATTGTCACCTCCTTGAATGCATCGTCGCTTTGATCCAATAGACGCATAACTGCCTCATGTTTACCCCTTCCGCCCCGTTTAAACATCTCTGCATCCTCATGGCTAACAGAAATCGGCTGGCCATAAGAAACAACGGCCCTGGATCGGAACTGGTCGGGATGGAAGTAGTTCAAACCTAACAGGTTTATCTGTCAATCTTTCTCCTGTTTTGGCCTCAATTCGTCCGTAATCCTCACAATCTCTACATCTCTACCTCTCCAGACAGTTTCCCCTCCCCTACCCCTCCCCTTCAAGTCCCACAAGTTCCACAAGTCCCAATCTCGGTACTCTGTGCTCTGTGCTTTGACCCAAGCAGATTAATAACATACCAACCGGAATAATCTTGAGATCAAGCGAGGGGTTTTCTGCCACTGCACCCAGTGCCATTACCGCAAATCCAGCTGGATGGATAGACGACTCTTATCAGTACAGACAAGACTCCAACCATCAAATTACCTTTTAATGGCAACATCTCAGTACGGTCATGGCTGCCACCCTCTGGAAAGATAACGATACATTGGTTGTTATCGAGGTAATTGTGGACTTCTTCATACACCGGTGTCTGATCCACATGCGGTGCAATTTTGAATATATAGGGAATATTAGGTTGGCACCCTGCCAAGGCCTCTTCCTTGGTATCAAGTGTATACGCAATCTCTAGCTCTGTATCGGATACAACATCTATCACCTGTAGCTTGCATCCAGCAAACACAACAGTATCACGAGGCATCAACTCCTGCGTAAATCGAGTACCAGCACCTCTGACTCTGTGAGGATCCATTAGATCATAAAATACATGTCCAGTTCCAGACTTCATTATATCCTGAGGCCGCACGACAGGGACTAGATACAGAATAAATATCGCAGACTACACCAGAGTACAACCTACTTGCTCGAAGCACCTGGCCAATGTGTCCAATAACAGGCTTCTTGTATGAGACGGCTGCCATTACAGAGTATGTTCTGCGTACGGTATAGCTGTAGAAAACCATGCCGTCAACAAACTGGTTGGAATGCGGCCCGACAATAAAGATACATGGTCCATTGGTAGGCACTTGATCTACACCACTCGTCTTGATTTCGCGAAAGAACACATGGAGAATGACTCTAAAGCCAATCTTGACAATTCCTTGCGTAATTGCATCGATACACAATTGACCCGTCATGTTCGGGTATAATGGATACAAAGAGAGAGGGAGAAAAAGGGAGATAGAGATAGAGAGAGAGAGAGAGAGAGAGAGAGAGAGAGTAGAGAGAGAGAGAGCAGAGACCAAAAGAGAGTAGGACAAGCGATGATATAGACTAAACTTCTTGCTAATAGTATTATATGATTATTATTATTATTATTATTGCTTTTGCAAGTGGGAAAAAAAAAAGATTAAGGTGAACCTAGACTGTGTTTAAATAGATTAAGAAATGATTGCCATGGTGATAAAATGATTTAAAGAATACACATATAAATATTTATGTATTCATCTATTTATTTGATGCCTTCATTCCTCCTTTGTATATTATAATGATAGTTCATAATCACCCTAAGTAAGTCTCCCTTTTTAGTCTATTGAGATCAATTACCTCTTTAAATTGAGCAGAATAGATGAGTATTTTATACTGGACCAAGCCATTAGAATGAAGTAAATAATAATAATAATAATTTAATACTAGTATAAAAAAATGTGCCTTTTTTTTCCCTTAATCTTCATGTGTATTGCCAAGACATCAAAAGTTTGTACTCTCACAATAAACCAGCCTAGAGTCCAAGCAAAACAAGATAGGCTTTTGCATTTTGGCAGCAGAATTGAGAAAATATTCTACCAATGCTTGGTACAAACCCTCTGCTGATGGCTGTGGGTGTATCTATATATCCATCTATACTAGATCAAACAACTACAACCCTCTTACTGTCTTCTAGGATATTCAAATATTTCAAACCGAGGTTTTCTATCGGAGAAGCACCCCACATTTTGTGCTTAAATGTGAGTACAAGGCCGCTCTTTGGTCTCGATTTCATCATTTTAAAAAAAAGTAAATCTTGTGTACACAAAAAAAAATGGTTTTTCATATAGGCTTTAGTCATCGAATATAGCTCAAAAACATAGTTATACACACTCAACGACTAGAGGCCAAGATAAATACACTTTTTTTTATGCCTAGTCAAATATTACAGTAATCTGATCCAATTACAAATCATCGCATCTATCAAATTATAGATACATGGCCTCAACCAACCTCTTTAGCTCTCAGAAGCATTTCTGATCCTAGGCAAATACATAATATGCTCTTTTTTTAAAAAATTAAAAAAGAAAGATAGAGTATAATGCTACATCTACAGCCACAAGAAATTCAAATGCTAGTAAAGACAACTAAAACTCGTCTACATTTCATAAAACTCCAACTAAAACAAATTGTGGTTAATCAGCAACCAAAACTCTGGTTTGAATAAATGACAAGATCCTTAATTTAACAGTGTATTTCTATAAAGATATTTGCAAAAGCTTCTTTATTTCGATTTCTTTAATTGTCACCATGCTCTTGTAATCCCACCCAAAAGACATGCCACATAAAATTCCAATTATTGGCACTGTTCTCAAAGCCAACATCCAAAAACAAAATGAAGAGTATACCTTGGCCTCGCCAATCGAGGTGCCTCTTGACCAAACCTTTGACAGCATCGTTATATCGTAGTTTATCTATCATTTAATTAATTAATTAATTAATTATTCAATAGATATAATGATTATGAGCCAAGTATCATTTGTGATGATGCGCATGGTTACTTTTATGATCTGCCTAGACTGTTCCAAATTGATGGAGATCATTCTGATAACCTTTATTTATATTTGGGTGGCTGTGCTGATCATGTCTAATTTCATCTACTCAATTAAAAGATTATCCAAAGAAAAGGGAAATTACAGCTTGATCCCAAACCTTGCCATGTTGTGTCCCTTGTCTTTATACCTCTGGTTTGAATGGCTTGACACTTTGTTTTTTTTTTGTTTCTGTAAAGGTTCCAAGTGATCTTCATTTGTCAGACCATGTTTTCGAATTATAATGTAAGCATCGTATCAGGACACCTTTTAAGTATATGGTTTCCTTACATTTATTGGCCATATAGGCAGAAATATCTAGTCAATTATACAACTTGCCTTCCATGCATTGATAGCTCACCACCAGTAGACAAGACAAAGCATTAATAATATATTTTATGCATGTGTCTTGCCCCATAAAATAGAGCTATTATAGGTGGGTAGTGTATTAAATCAAAGCTACAATAGTAATCTTATCGGAATGTTTCCAAGCACATTGCCATAGAAATAGCCAAAGTGGCGCAATATCTGTTATCTTGTGAGATGAGCAGAGGGTCAGGACAGATTAAAGACTTTTTTTGAAAAGAATATTGTCTGTGGGCATATGCACATTTATTTTTATATATAATAGGATCCTTGGTTTCTGGCACCAGACTTTCTATTCGTCTTACCATCATTAAATAACCTTTCTTTCTCTCATTTATAGTCATACACCCTTTAGATATTTCTTTAATAATAAAAAGTGGGTTATTTTCATATTTCATTTAACCAACAACCAGACATCAAAAACTATCTATAAATTATAGAATAAATATACCTACAAGATCATTTTTAATCATAGACGTGCCTCTTGTATCCCTCTCTCTCTCTCTCTCTCTCTCTCTCTCTCTCTCTCTCTCTCTGTGTGTGTGTTGTCAGAGTGTATTGGGAAACAAGTGGTCAGGATATACCTCAAAAATCTACGAATGTTTTATTCGTGTCCATCGTTTATTGGAAAGGTCAAAAATATGAACAGGATGTGAATTGATATTGATATTCAATCCCACGTACACACACATATATATATAAACATATCTAAACCACTATCATGTAGTCTAATAAAGGTTTGTGCGCTTGGGTGAGAGAGAAAATGGTCCAAGGAAAATTTCAAATCAGTATAGGGAAAACCCGAGTTTTTGGATCAGATTCAAGAGCATTCTCAACAGGCTATAAAACAAAATCGACAAGTGATGAACTTCAAATGTTTCAAAAATATGAATAAATTCGCTCCTAGTCCTATTGCGCTTTGGATAAAGATGGATCCAAAGCACAAACTGAGAGTACACTAGATTAATGTACCTATAATACTTGGTTTCTCAACCAGTTTCTATCTTTTTTACAAGAACTACTTTTCGAGATCCATCCATTCAAACCAAGTACTCGGTGCACACTTTTTTCAATTATAAACCCATGAAGCCCACTAGATTCGAACCAGCTTAAAATATCCCTTTTTCCAAAAAAAAATGGAATATTTTTATAGCCAAAAGATCCAAACCAAGTGCCCACATCTCCCAAGAATATAAATATATATGTATCGAATTATACCAAGTGGTCTGGCGATGATTTATGGGTACACCAAGATTACCGTTTCATTAATTCCTTGGCAGTTTGATCTTGATCAGTTAAATCCACCATATCAATTAAAATAACCCCCCTTTCCTTTTGCACTCACGTATATTATGAATAGTATATGAATATTTATTTGAATAAATAAGTAAAAAAACCTGTTTTACGAATATACTATTTAAACTACACTTGATAGTTTCCTTTTGACTTTTTTTTTAGGCCAAAGCTAAAACAGTCAAGAAAGCAACAATCAATGTAACACCAATCTGGATCTGCAAAGCACTGACACCTGCACTGTCCTGCTTAGCCATCACAACCGATGGAGCAAGCTTCTTCTTGGATGCCGAAGCAGAAGCGGAAGCGGAAGCTGACTTGGACGTCTTGGGGAAATCGATCAAGTCGACAGTTGGCATGGAAGAGATTGTAGCGCTGTCGGTCATTGAAGAATCCACTGAAGAGGTTGCACTGATCGACTCAGTCTTTTCACTTTTGTCAGATTCATGCTTGCCCGTCTCTTTTGAGACTGTGGGGTTTGCAACGACAGGGTTACCGGGAGTGATGTGAGGGTTGATGTTATTAAGATGTGGGGGGCCTGGTGGACCATTAGGAGGGCCTGGTGGACCCTTGGGACGACCGGGTGGGCCATTAGGAGGGCCTGGAGGGCCATTAGGACGGCCTGGGGGACCATTAGGAGGACCTGGTGGGCCATTAGGACGACCTGGTGGGCCATTAGGACGACCGGGTGGAGGAGCGTTGAATGGACCTGGAGGTGGAGGAGGTCCTGGAGGAGGAGGAGGTCCTGGTGGAGGAGGAGGTCCTGGTGGAGGAGGAGGTCCTGGTGGAGGAGGAGGTCCTGGTGGTGGTGGAGGTCCTGGTGGTGGCGGAGGTCCTGGAGGAGGAGGAGGAGGAGGGCTGAATTGACCTGGACCTGGAGGAGGAGGAGGTCCTGGAGGTGGAGGAGGTCCTGGAGGTGGAGGAGGTCCTGGTGGAGGAGGAGGTCCTGGTGGAGGAGGAGGTCCTGGAGGTGGAGGAGGTCCTGGAGGTGGAGGAGGTCCTGGAGGTGGAGGAGGTCCTGGTGGAGGAGGAGGTCCTGGTGGAGGAGGAGGTCCTGGTGGAGGAGGAGGTCCTGGTGGAGGAGGAGGTCCTGGTGGAGGAGGAGGTCCTGGTGGAGGAGGAGGAGGTCCTGGTGGGAAACTCCAAGGTCTAGGAGGAGGAGGAGGTGGTGGTGGTGGAGGAGGAGGGGGTCCAAAGAAAGGTGGAGGCGGAGGCGGTGGTGGTGGTGGAGGAGGAGGAGGTCCAAAGAAAGGTGGAGGTGGTGGGGGAGGCGGAGGAGGAGGAGGAGGAGGAGGTCCAAAGAAAGGTGGAGGTGGAGGTGGAGGTGGAGGAGGAGGTCCAAAGAAAGGTGGAGGTGGTGGCGGAGGAGGGGGAGGGGGAGGTCCAAAATGACGATGAGGAGGAGGACCAAATGGAGGAGGGGGACCAAATGGAGGAGGGGGAGGACCATGGTGAGGAGGAGGAGGAGGAGGACCATGGTGAGGAGGAGGAGGGAGGACCATGGTGAGGAGGAGGAGGAGGAGGACCATGGTGAGGAGGAGGAGGAGGGGGACCATGGTGAGGAGGAGGAGGAGGGGGACCATGGTGAGGAGGAGGAGGAGGGGGACCATGGTGAGGAGGAGGAGGAGGAGGACCATGGTGAGGAGGAGGAGGAGGAGGACCATGGTGAGGAGGAGGTCTGGGAGAAGGAGGACCATGGTGAGGAGGAGGTCTGGGAGAAGGAGGACCACGATGAGGAGGAGGAGGAGGAGGTCTAGGTCGACGGCCTTCTTCATCCATTGTAGCTTGAGGAGCTGGAGCAGTAAGGGTCATGTCAGTAGGAGGGTTTCTCCTGCTAGCAAGCTCAGTGACAGTAGTGGCGACCGTAACCGTAACAATGTCTTCAGGACCATTATTCTCCAGTTGATGCTGAGCAAGGGCTATGAAAAAGGATCCAATTTAGTCAAAGTGGATCAAATTTGCGGATGGATCAACTTACCCATTGAGGCCACTGAGAGCAGCGACAAGCATATAATTAGAGAGGAACGCATGAAAAACTTTCTTTGTAAAACTCTCTCGTGGTGCTTGACACGAGTAAAGTATCTATGGAAGCCAGCATTAGTTCTGTATTTATAACAAGTTTTTTGCTATAGAATCTTTCCTAGGAATTGAATCATGACTTCTTTGATAATGCTCCTCGTTATGTTTGAATAGGATCCCATACTGCCTGGGGTTAATATGAAGAAAGGTACTTTAAAGAGCAATAAAACCCGGCTGTGTAAAGTAATGGATGATCCCAGTTTGCACTTGAATCGATATGTGAAAGGCTGTCTGTCGGGGATTTAAAATTCACGGTTAACAATCATTGATGGGTTTCTACTCTGCATCGTTAATGAGAAGCCAAGACAATAGGCTTGAGCGCAATTGTGAGAACCGGGATTAAAATTGATAAAATGCCGTGATTCTTGAGCGGACAATAAAAAAGCTTTCCATTTGGGCCATCCCCGGTGGTGGGAGAGAGAGAATTTACGAACACACACACGACATCACACCCAAGCAAACACATACACAAAACTGTAAATAAAATAAAATAATATAAATAAATAAAGAACTCTCCGGAAATACATCACTTTCCGTATGTTCCGCTCTACCCATGTGAAAGATATACCATTGATCGGGTGCCAAATAACCATGCCAACCGATCCCACTCTTTTGCTTAAAACGAGCTGCCTTTTTAGTTTCCCTTTTCCCTCAACGTGTCTTTAATAGAGCATCTTGTTTTTGTATGTTAGCCTTGACTATCAAAATAACCGCTTCTACAATGTATATCGACCGCAATATGAGGTTATTTTAATTTACGCTCGCACCGAGCCCTATTTAAAAAAAAGTATCGCGCGTATTTCACGAATCCGACAAAAAATATTAAGCTTGGTCTCGTTTTTATTAATTATTCTCCTGCTCTATGCGCATCATATACTAAACCAATGCAGAGCAGCCGGTACGTATTCTAAATAGCAAAAGGGGAAAAAAAGTGATTGCCAGGCTCGAAGAATAGGCTACATTCAAAAAGATTTAGGTTGGACAGCACTTGTGCAACATTGCAGGGATTGAACCTCCCTCTTGCTTTGTTATTATCATTCTTTACAAAAATATTTGGAATCTACAAGGCAGGCTAAATATTTACACTATGCACATTTGGCATCAAAATTTGTTTCTTGATTTACAAGGGCTCCTTATTCTCCAAGGCGTATCTGTTCTTTGTGGTTAATAATGAAGCCTTGCATACCGTGTAACGATGCCTGACATCACCTTTTTTCATATTCCTTTTTATAGCAAGAGTCTGTTGAGATGGATCTGCTTATGAATGAATAAAAAGATAATGGTGTTTGTGAAATCGCTGAATGAGATTATTGAGACTAGCAATAAGTATCTTACAAAGGCAACCAATGAATGATTTACTGATTATTGGATAATGAAAAAAAAATATTTGTACTCTTGTAATCCAAACATTGTGCTAGATACGACCAGCTAATATTTTCCATGCTCTTATCCAGTCAATCATTGCGCAGTATTTGCTAAAACGGCGGCACCCTAGCAACCAGAATCTGATTTATGCTGGCATAGTTTATGCCATGACGCTGGTTGATAAACCCAGTTTACCCAAAAGGCACATACATATCTTGGCCAACAAGCGCTGCAGACAGAACAATGGGTATTATATATAACACTTTGTGAGGTGCTTTGACGGCTAAAAGATAAAGACTATATATGCAATAGCGTCAAGTGGGTTTTGTATATCTGCTGGAAAACGCATGCAATATAGATTAATGTCTAGGATTGTTTGTAATAAAATGAATGAATCCTAGTCCATTATTTATTTATTTATTTTATTTTATTTTTATTTTTATTTAAAAAAGGGGGAGGGGAAAAATAGACAAGCAAAATGGGGACAGTGATGAAAAAAAAGAAGTTTTTTTTAGAGGAAAGATTTACAAGACTCCTTTATTCTGCTTTCTTGGTCTGGACAGTGGTCTTCTTGACCATGCGCAATGCCTGGCTATAGTATTGCTTGGCAGTTTCGTTAGCAACACCGCCATACTGCTGTGCAATGGTGTATGCCTTTTGGCTGTGTTGTGTGACCTGGGTATCGATGATGTCCTTGTGCTGGAGATAGAGACGGGGGAAAAGGAATGCAGACACGACAAATACACCAAAGAGGTACTTTGTTGCAATGTGCTTGGCCAGGGTCCAGACAGAGTAAGACACACCCAGGGCTACCAAAGAGCGTGTGTTGTCCTCAATCAATACCAGTTTAGTCACCTGGCGGGCGAGAGTCTCAATGACATCAACAGCAAGCTGGGCAGAACGAACAACACGATCACGCGACACCAGGGTAGTCTTGACTGCAAGACGAGCACTAGATTGAAAAGTGAGTTGTCTTGGACATCAAAAGCAAAAGCAAAAGCAAAATTTACCTGTGAGGGTTGGTGACATCGGCAGCAGGACGACCATTGAACACCTTTTGGCCTTGCTTGTGGGTATTGACATAGATCCAGTTGAGACCAGTGACAATGGTAAAGAAGGCCGAGACGAGTTGGAGAACAGAGTAATATTGGGTGAGGATAAGGATTGTCAAAGTAGACCCAAGGACAGCAGCACTCTTCTTGGGCTTCTCCCAAAAGATGAGAGACGCGGTTCTTGATTTGATAAATGCAGTAGGATCTGTGGTTGGGTCAGTAAAATCCAGAAAAAAAAAGAAAAAGTGCCTCTCTTGAAAATAACTTACCATCATCAAACTTGATATCAGGAGATTCGTAAAGAGGTGCAAAGAATGATTTAGGGGTCTCCTTGAGGGGAGTAGCAGTCACTGGAACCTCCTTCTTGACAGCCGGTTCGACATTTCTGACACTTTCGGGTTCCTCTTTGCGAGGGGCAGCAACGGCTAGAAAGAATAGAATAATTAGGTCCTTGAAAGACGCGTCCGGAATGGCAGTAAAACTTACGGACTTCCTGGGCAGCCTTGGGATCAGGCACAACAGAGAAGGGCTGGCCAAGGGAAGCTGGCTCAGCATCATCCAAAACAACAGGAGCAGCAGAGGGGGCAAGAGGCACCACAGGTGGCATGGGTTCTTGAGGAAAGTCAGACATTTGCAATTATAAAAGTGAAAGAGAAGGAGAAAAGAAACTAAAAAAAGTTTTTGTATTTCTAAAAGGGAAAATTTACATATTTTTATGATGATAGTAAGAAAACGACGCAATTCACTTTTTGTGTGTGTGTATGTGTCATCGATTCCTTGCACGTATATTATTCATTTCTGCCATGGTCATCCAGTCTCTCCGCTTGATAAGAGAGAGAGAATTTAACTATATTGGTGACACACGCTATTTATATATATATATATAATAATAATACAATACAATCATAAAAAGGTCTAGGTTGGCCGTCTTTAGCCAGCCAAATCTTCCTTTTCTTCCTTTTCAACCTCTTTGAAGAACAGCTGGATGGCATCCGTGTATTTGGGGAGACGTGCAATTTGTTTGATGGGAACCGACATCATATCAAAACTAAAGAACACGTCAGGGTGGGATCCCTCGAGTAAGGGAAGTTTTGGGTAGCGTTGGCTAAAGTGGTTCAAGAGCGTATACCGAGCTCTCATCCTGTAAAGATAGTCAGTCAGTCAGCCAGTAAACCTCCAGAGATCATTATTTGGGCTACCTTTTGCCAATGTTCACTGCTTCTCCAGTAGTAGAATGACGCTTGGCTTCTGCTTCTGCCTTCATTGAATCCTCAAAAGAGGCCTCATGAATCAAGAGCGTGCAATCCTTTCCGGCTTGGACAAGGCGATTGCATGGCCGAGTATCACCCGAGTACCTAACGGAAGCAATCATACGTGTAAATTGTTAAACATGTCACCCAGCCAAAAATAAGCAACTTTCACTCTCCCTCTTACACAAGCTTCCATCCCGACGCGTGCTCTACCGAGAGTCCGTAAGCGTATCGACAGTGAAACACCTCTACGGGTCGTATGACCAGCAGGCCGAGACCATTCTGGAGTTCTTCATAGTTTTGCTGTCTATTTGGATTAATGGGTTAGGCAAGGTATTCCAAAAAAATAAAAAAAGAAGATATGACTTACGCCAAGGGTGAGATGTTTCTGGTGAGAATATCTTCTGATCTTATATAGACTACTTGATCGTACAGTCCAAATGACTCTATTTCGCTGTATTCCTGTAACCATCGCTCGTAGGTAGTTGGAGCCACCACGACTAGCTTGTCAGATGAGTGCTGGTTTTGCTAATAAAGCATGTTTTAATAATTAATTAATCAATCAAGAGATCATAATCACTTACCCTGTACCACTGCGTCAACAGCTGTACTACTCCCAAATGGTGATCCGCGTGAAGGTGAGACACAAATATGGCCCGGATTGCACTGAGTTCCTCTGCCAATTTGTCCTGTCCAAACCTGCGCATCATCTGTCCAAAGGTACCCTCGCCTGCATCAAGCAGTAAGGAGCCATAGTCTGGAATCTTGACCAGAGTGGCACTCACTTTTTTTTTAAAAAAAGAAAAGAAATTCCAATAATGTTTAAAAAATGAGCTGTTTCAATTCTGCAATCGTTCCATTGATCTCTTTACCATTGCGATACTTTGACGGAATTGCACTGCCTGTACCGAGTGTAATTACTTCCACATCGTCTCCCGGAAAGTCCTCTCCCAGATCCACATTGGCTGCCTCTTGTTTGGCATGGCTAATGGCCTCTTGGCACACATGGTCATCAAAAAAGTCCTTTATTTTGGGCTGCTCCTTGTTATGGTGGTCAAACACAAATGGCTTGGGGGCCTTTGGGTCTGTGCCTGTGCGTGGCTCAAGGTTACAGACGATCATATTGGCCAATGGAACACACCGTGGGGGTAGGTCGGAGACTAAATCAAATCATTAAACGATCTGTGCGCCAGATCCAAGATACACCAATTACTCACACTCTTCAAGGCTCTGTTCGGGTATGTTGGTGTACTTTGGGATAGGAAACACCTCGGGGTCCAATTGGGCCAGCTTCAATTGACTAAGCGCATGGCTCTTGTACAGGACCCCTTGAGGGCATATCTTTTGAGAGCTGACGATATGCTAGTATAATACAACATTAGTTTAATCTTAAAATCAATGGCTCTTGTCTTGGCCTACCTCTTTAGCACCAAAGCTGTTCATCCAGGCCCTATAGCGGGCATCCTCAAGCACATTGGGGCCCAGCAAGTGCACCAGGACATCTGGTGTACGAGTGCCTCCATTGGTCTTATAGGCAGACCACTCGGGAGATCCAATGAGATTCTCAATGTAGCTCACATCAGGGCAGTCAATGATCATAAAGATCTAGATATTTTCATTAGTCAACCCAACACCAACCTCTTTAAATCCTCTTTACTCACATGTCCTTCCTTCTCTGGCTCACACACTTGGCTCTTGGTGACAACCGTACCATTTTCCAACACAATATCGATGCCTTTTTGCAATTGGCCTAAAACACAGTGTTTAGTTCCAATCCACAAATAAAACTAGTTTTTGTTACCAAATGCTGGTCCTGGCTTGACTCCTAGCTTAATAGCCGCCTTTGGGTTAAATTTTCCCTGGACAGTCGGTCCCTGGCAGATATACGATATCACCATCTGGCTAGGTGTAGTCGAAGGAAGTCCATAGTGGAGATGGCCCATGTCACGGCGAACTATTGCCTTTTTCAAGGCCTTTTTGCCGTCTTCATCAGTTGGGTTCTCCAGTCTTTCAGCTTCAGCCGCCTTATCACCAAGAGGATGTTCGGATCTAGGTGTACATGGAGCCTCGATGATGTATCCAGGTGCCTCGGGGTATCCAACATTGGAAAACATCTTTGACAGGACATACTTGCGGTACCCTTGCTTTTCTACTTCTGTGAATGTCTCCATTTGTAAATCGGTCACCCACGATCCATCCTCTGTCAACCAGCGTTCTTTGGACAAGTAACTTGGTGGATCAGCACCCACTTCTTCCCAGCAGCGCTTTTGACCAGCCACGGCTTCGCTCGCCATTTCCATCACATCTTGGCTGTCATTTGGCATAATTGGGACTGGTTTGACAGAAAGATTTCCATCACTAAATGTATCCAGACTGCTGTTGATTTCGTGTGTTTCGACTTGGTTGGCAGTACGATAGATAAACTGACGCATAGCAGCCATTAGATGAGTCAGATTCCTGCCGCCATGGAGATCGAGCTTCTTGGACCCAATGTCGGTCAGGGTGAGTAGCATGCCCGGCATTCCACCAATGGTCTCCCAGTTGATCCGAGTCAAGAAAATATTGCGCAACTTTGTCATTCGCACCTTTTCCTCCACACATAGCCGTTGAGTGCCTTCGCGGCAGTTGAACATGTAACGCTGCTGATCATAATGCACAATGATTGTGGGTGGTCCTTCTGGAGAAGACTGTCCGACGACTTGGATATAGGCTTTCATGCGTCTGATCTGTTGTGCGATTGGAGATCTGGGGAAAAGAGGAGAGGATCGGAAAGAGGTAAAGGCTGAATATTTGGCTGTGCGTAAAGAGGCAGCTATAGTAATGAAGGGCATGCACAATTTATATGTGTATGTATATATATATAGGAAATCGGTTGCCCAAAAGCGATTGAAATATATAGAGTATATAAAAGTTTATATATATTTGGACATATAAATAGGTGCGCAGTAGTGAAATATTTAAAGACAAGGGCGTACAGTTAAAGTCTTGATCTTTAAAGATGTATATATATATATATCTTTTATATATATATAATATAAATATATATATTTTTTGAATCTCTATCAAGGCAGGTCTTTGGCCCCCCTTGTTTTTTGGAGCCTTTGGAGATTCTTCTAATAAAGACAGCTTTTTTTTTATGTTTTTTTTATGTTTTTTTTTTTTGGTTAATTGATTAATGTTGAAATCCATGCAAAAAGAGCAGGATGGACTGCGGTGAGGATACTCAGTCACAATGGCTTGTATTACCAGCACAAACTATATTCAGTGTGTAGTTGTGTAATTAATGTAACCCAAGCAGGCGCAGTAGAGATGAGTATTGTAAATGAACTGCGGCTGGTCTGACGTGGTGCAACTTGATAGACGAGCCATTTCTATCACTCTATTGAATGGTATTTAAATACGAATAAATGAATAGATAGCTAAATATTGAGCTGATTCAATTCCATCTCTTACTATGGATAATCTACAGGCTTTGAAAGAGGTAGATGGCTGACTAATCACACAAACTATTCAAATGATTTGATTTTCAAAGGACCTCGAAGAAAAAAAGATTGAATATGCTGAATTGTGCTCAAGATCTGGGTAAGACAAAGGATAAAGAAGAAGAATATTTGTCTGCAAGGCTCAGGATTGGCATATTAGGGTCGATGAACAAGAGGCCTCGAGAATAACCAAAGAGTACATAAAACTCTTGCACCAGTACAATGATATAAAAGACTCGGCCACTGCTCTACTTGGGATAGTAAGTAATAAGTGCTACCAATGGCTGCTGAGTAATTCCATTAGTACGCAGTCAATCGAGAGCTTACTATAGCCGAGGTGTATGACAAATTCAATGTTCCCACCGAGGATTAAATATAAATATTTTTATATGAAATAAAATAAATCTCGACTTCTTTGGCTTATCCAGGGGAGATTGTCCAACAAGACTGCCAGATCATCGCGTCATTTTAATAGGCACAAAATCAAGTTCCATTTGTAGATTAAATTTTCAAATCCAATCATCCTGCCCTTTCTTTACTTTCTCTATCATGGCTGCCCTTCGTCGTCTGGCCAGGACAGGCCTCAAGGCTATCCAACCCCTCCGAACTATCCAGACCATCCAAACCACCCGAGGTATCTAATCGATTGACCACAAAACGTTTCCTAACTCTTTCAAACCCCAGCTTTCCATCGCTCTCCAGCCATATTCTCCCAGTGTCCTCTTGAATCAGAGCCCTCTTCTTCTACCTCTTCCTCTACCTCTTCCAACCCTCCACTTTCCTTCCCATGCATCGACAAGCTCAACAGCCGCACTCTTGAACTCGACAGTGGACCAGAACCGAGTTACGACAAGGTAGTGACGGGTTACGAGACATTCGAATACAACCAGCCCTTTTTGCTGGACCACGGTGGAATCCTGCCAAAGTTTACGATTGCCTATGAGACATGGGGAGAGTTGAATGCCAAAAAGGACAATGTGATCCTTATTCACACCGGTCTATCTGCTTCTTCCCACGCAAAATCCCACTCAAAGAACACAAAACCCGGATGGTGGGAGGATTTCATTGGGCCTGGCTCACCCATCGACACCAACAAGTTCTTTGTGATTTGCACAAATGTAATCGGTGGATGCTATGGATCCACAGGTCCTAGCTCTATTGATCCTGCAGACAACGAACGATATGCTACCCGGTTCCCCATCCTGACTGTGTTTGATATGATTAGGGCCCAGTTCCTCTTGCTCGATAATCTCGGTATCGATCGTCTGCATGCCAGTGTTGGCAGCAGTATGGGTGGAATGCAGTCAATCGCTGCTGCATCTCTGTATCCCGAAAGAGTCAAGAGGCTCGTCAGTATCTCGGCCTGTTCGCGCTCCCATCCTTATTCAATTGCTCTTCGACATACACAAAGACAAGGTAAGGGATCTTGGTGAAAGCAATAGTGGTATTCATTCTCTTAGTCTTGATGTCTGATCCCAACTGGAACAAGGGCTTCTACTACAAGTCAGTCCCTCCTCATGTTGGTATGAAGGTAAGGATATTATTTTGGTTCTTGTGTGTGCCTTGCAATGCTTACAAATCGGTTGCTTGTCCTTTGTAGCTGGCTCGTGAGATTGCAACCATCAGTTACCGGTCTGGTCCAGAGTGGGAGCAGAGATTTGGAAGAAAGCGTGCTCATGAAGACCAGTCTCCTGCCCTGTGTCCTGACTTCTTGATCGAGACCTACCTGGACCATCAAGGAGAACGTTTCTGTCTCCAATACGATCCCAATTCACTCCTATACATCTCCAAGGCTATGGACATGTTTGACATGTCACAGTCATCAGTCGATGCACTCAACCAGCAGAGACTACGAAATACCCCAAAGCTCGAACAGCTGAAGCGTCAGAATGGAATCTCTACTGACCAGAGCACTGCCGAGGCCTGTCGCACTATTAGCGGCAATGGTTCTTCACTTGAGATGCGCAAGAACTCTACCACTGCACCAAAACAACCTCTCACCAGTCTCACATCGTCTGACCCAGCCACCCAGGATCTTATTAATGGAATGCGCAATTTGACGATGCCTACGCTGGTCTTGGGTGTTCAGTCGGATATCCTGTTTCCCGTATGGCAGCAAAAGGAGATTGCAGAGTGTCTCAGGGCAGCAGGAAACAAGCGGGTTACTTATTATGAGCTCGATGCCATGTTTGGCCACGACACTTTTCTTATCGACCGTGTGAGTGTGGGTGGAGCAGTAAAGGGACATCTTGAGCTTTTGGATGAATGAATAGATTGATCATAGAAAGGAAAATAGTGCATTTTTTTAAGACATACATATTAATATACATGATAAAATACCAAAAAATAATGAACAATGTTTATTTTGATATACATATATACATATACATATATATTTAATGCCTAGATGTGCGTATATGTAAGCTTCTTCTTTTAATAATAATAATAATAATAAAAAGATGGTAGTGATAAAGAAAAGAAAGAAAGTATTCAAGCTTAACGCTTCTTTGGTGGGGCCTCACCACCCAGGCGCATACCGTCAGCAGAAAAGTCTTGCTTCCAGATATACTCGGCAGCAAAGACGTCTGTCAGAGCACAGTTGTGTTTACAGGTATAGATATAGAGGGATCCCCAGTCAAGCGAATCTTCAGAAGTATGAGAGACAGCAAGGAAGTTGAGGATGGTCGAGAGGATCTGGAACTCAAAGGTACGCACACCACCACACTTTTCACAGGCAGGAATGCTCTCTGGCTTTTGATCCTTTTGGACCCACAGAGGTTCTCTGTCGGGCATGTCGTACTCGACACGATCATAACGAAGAACCTGGTCAGGGTTCAACTGAAGACGCAGCTGAAACTGCAAGAAAGTGTCATCCACAGACACCTTTGAGTCCACGGGAGCATCGTCTACAACCATTCATGACACGCGTGAGAATGCATGCCAAGGTGCAGCTGGCTACTTACCATACTCTACATCGTCCTCTACTTCCTCTACTGTGCCAGCCTCTTGGATCTTCTTGCGGTACTTTTCTTCTTCCAACTCTTCAACCTCTTTGCCCTCGGGTTCACTCACGATTTCCTTTTCACCAAACACTTGTGCATTACGAAGTCTCTCTACACTCTCGTCAGGAGTCTTTCCACAGAACATCTTGTGCTTGCACTCATTCCAATCAACCAGTTGATGGGCACGAGAGCAATAGTGGGTGCTATGGCATCGACCGCATTGCTTTGTACCTGCCAATCCACAAATTACACACAGGGAAGGAGCCTTGAATGACTTTGGTGTGAAATCGGTATCCATTGCATCCTCATCTTCAGACTCGTCTCCAGGGGGAGGCCAGTAGGGATTCTCTCTGGGCAATTGGCTTCTGTACACCTTGAAGCTGAAATGGTTGTGATTCAGTACAACGGCATTCATAAAGACTAGTTTACCTTTTGCGCCAGTCCTTTTTAATGCAGGAGCCCTTTTGACAGCAAAACACATAGACGGTGCGATGGAAGGCTTCCAAAGGCTGGTCTTCGGGAGTGTAGAGCTAGTTACAATGGTTGGTCAACTTGTCACAATGCATTGCCCCGACTTATATATATATATATATATATACAATACAACAACAACAACAAAAATGGATTCCTTACTTGAACAAGCAGTGCCATGGGCTGATCACAATTGCCGCAAGTAGCCTGTTCAGCTGTCAATACATGCTCAGGGTTCATCCATGCCTTTTTTTCAAATTCACAAGAAACACGAGCAGATTAGGTTGATCGATCGGCAATCAAGACAGAAGAAACGTATTTTGATTCACAAAACATATATATATATTTTTTTGATTAGCCTTACGGGTCTTCCGCCTGATTTGCTTGGAAATGTGTCGGCGGTCAGGGGTGTCTCGGGATCTTCAGCATAGCCGAGCTGAGAGACCCATGCTTCAGGCTCATCGTGTTCGTGTTCGTGTTCATGCATTGTAATGATTTGTAGATCCAAGATTCTTTTATGTTTTATATGCCAGTGTCTTATTTGGACTCTTGAAAGCAAAAAAGATGGTTAAAATTTTGAAGTTTTGGCCGTCCGCCAATCAAATCCAATGAAAATTATTATTAATAAAAAATAAAATAAAATAAAAAATAGTCGAGGTGTTTTGGAGAAATGCTCAATAGTCTTGTCTCGAGTCTCCCCAGACCTATTTGATATATAAAATGCAGTCGTATTCACTCTCATTCTTTCAAAGAGATAGTTTATAGACAAAACACCCATTAACTCGTAATATATATATATATATAATCATATAATGATATAGTGATCCGGATGAATTTTGGGGGTTGTCTTGTTCAAGGCCACACATACTGGCCAACCATCTCTATCTTTTTTTTTAATTCTTGTACTTTTAATGGGCTTTTAACAAGACTCTTGTATAGAGTATAACAAGAATCTAGATACCCTGAATAACCACCCCTGGCTCACTGGTTATTGGTAAAGATTATTCTAGAACATGTCATAGAGTAAATGTCCCAATACATGATCGAGTTACCTTCTAAGTATTTCATCAATCTAAACAGCTAGCTCTCCCAGATATAAAGATGTATTTACAGAAACTAAATCAACAGACATCAGTTTGAATTGTTCAATATAGTCATTGACAGACTTGTTAGTGCAAACATGAGGCTCATTTGTAAGAATATTTGGGTAGAAACCAAAGCTGGAATACTGGCAATATTACTAGCTTAATTACTGGCCATTTTACAAGCACTCTAGCAAACATTTGGACCCCTAGTCGTATACTTATGGCACATTAGTTTTTACATATGTACTTTTGGCCTGTTATATATCTCACCAATACCACTTGTCCCATCTATCTATAAAGAGGATTGTTAGTAGCCAAAATACCATCAAGTGGTCGAATAATTAGCACATTGACAACATACACATTTTATTAGGGACAGCCCTGATACGCCTATTCCATTACCAATGTAATCTCTGGTGGACATGTATTGTCAAGTGTGCTTTTGTAATTAGATCCCCCCAGCTGTCTATTCTTTCCCTCAAATACCACCGTTGACAGGACACTTGAATAAAAAAGGCTCAATAGCCAAATGGTCTTGGCAGTGATCCCTGGCCTTTCTAGCCTGACCAATTTATTTGTGTGGCCTTCCTGTTGTAGCTATTTTGGGGCGCCGCACTGGATATGCGACCATAATAAATACACAAAATAAAATATATAAAATATAAAATAAAATATAAAATATTTTTGACTGGGTGGAATAATTCTCTACAATATTTTGGTTACATATTCCACCTCTTTAGCCTCTTGTTCATCTTATTTGTGTAGAGACATTTTTATATAGTCAGCCAAACCAACCTACCTTGCTTTACATTTACTCCTTGTACCTGCTGTATATACAATCACAATCACATTCACATAATAGAAAGACAAGGCACACAGCACACAATGCATTCATGCTGTTTATCTTCCGTTGCCACCTCAATGTCCCAACATCAACATGGCCCTCCATTCCACCATCACCACTTCAACCAGCCTACTATTCCAACCTCAACTGCGCCCAGCATATCTCATCATCACCACAGCCGATTGTTTTACTTCCTTACAGATCCCAACCTAACTAATGCACAGACCATCCTACAGGCCCAGAGGCAGCTGTTTTACCCCGGAGTGTCCTTGCCACGCCCACTTGCTGTGCAAAGACCCGAACCACAGGCACCTAGACCCAATCTTATAGCCCGACCTCGTCCAATTGCCCCTTCAGTCAGCTCACGACCACAGCTCACGATTCGCCCACCTCAGCCCCAGAATACTCTCCCAGGTATTCCGATGGCTATTGCAGCTGTTGACGACTGCTGTGCCGAGTGTTGTCCAATGGCAGCTGTGGAGAAGGAGACTGCGGCAACTCCATCTAGCCAGCCTTCACCCAAAACTCCCCAAGAAGAACAGCCCTCAGCCCAGGTGTCCTCCTCCTCACCAGCATCAGAACCATCAGTAGACTCTGGATCGCCACCAACCACACCTCAAAAGTCGGTTCCTAACCAACCCACCAGTCCTACGTCACTTTTACCTGTAACAACAGAAAAGACACCTGATCAACCGAGTGGATCCACTAGCCAAAAACGAAAGCGGTCGGATGTGGATAGAGAACAGATGCTGTGTAAATGGCTGGCATGCTCGGCCACCTTTAATACCCTCGATGACCTTGCACCCCATCTTTTCAAGATACATCTTGGGGGCCGTACAATTGACCTCAAATGCCACTGGGAGTCCTGTACGGTCTCTACAGAAGATTCTAACGATCTCTTTAACCATCTTACTAAACATCTTGGCCAGTTTCTTCATTACTGTCGTTGGTTAAACTGCAGAGACCGCTTCGAGACATTTGATGAATTGACAGGACACTTGTCAGATACACATGTTGGTTCGGGTAGAAGTGAATATATCTGTAGATGGGAAAAGTGCGACAGGGAGGGCAAGGTGTTTTCGCAGCGCCAAAAGGTGATTCGCCATATCCAGACCCATACAGGTAAATGGTTCTATGATTGGGCTCTACTAGAGTCTAACTGTACACAGGAGACAAGCCATATCAATGTAGCATGTGTAAAAAGCGTTTCTCAGAAGCAAACATAATAACCCAACACCTGCGAACTCATACTGGAGAAAAGCCATACAAATGTCCCGAAAAAGGCTGCGAAAAGCAGTTTTCAATCTCTGGAGCCCTGACAATTCACCGAAGAGTGCATTCGGGTGAAAAGCCATTTGCTTGTAAATATCAGGGTTGCGAAAAGAAGTTTTCAGAGAGCAGTAATTTAACAAAACATGTAAGTCGTGAGTCGATTCGTGCCCAAACACACACACACGACCTGAGCTTTCCATCCTAGATGAGAGTCCATACAGGAGAACGGCCATTCAGGTGCTCTTTTATTCCATGTGGAAAGGCGTTTCCTCGAGCTGACCAGGTCGCTCGCCATGTAAAGACGCACTCTAAACAAAGCCAACGAAACAAGTTTGGATCAATGGCATAAGTTTGCTGGCACCAACTAATCCATCAAACCCCACTCTAAACCTCTTTCTTTCTTTCTTTCTTTTCTTTAATTTATTTATTGCTTTTATATCTTACAAGCCTACTGCACACCACAAATTTCATAATAAACAAGTAAATAAAATACAGAGCCCCCTATAAACTTGAATTTATGAAATCACATTTCAAAAATCAAATAAACTTAGTATATATGCACCCAAGACGTCTATAGCTTTGTGATTAGATGGCTCAAGGATTATGCATTGACTGATAAAAACTAGGTGGGTTTATTCAATAAGAACATAGTAGTTCTTATTCCCGATGCTTGCCATGACGTACAAGTCTACTCGATCTCACAAAGTTTGATCGGAACCCTGGTAGAGTCTCCTTTTAGCTGCAGTTGACAGCTCTGAAATCAAATCTCTTTTATAAACACCTTTTTTTTTTCAATCGAAGGTATTATATACCATGT
Organism: Phycomyces nitens; assembly: GCA_022702545.1. NCBI lineage: Eukaryota > Fungi > Mucoromycota > Mucoromycetes > Mucorales > Phycomycetaceae > Phycomyces > Phycomyces nitens. The sequence continues at coordinate 2,606,816 of JAHRBC010000006.1, read as the reverse complement.
ACCATTGAACTTTTAGGAGATCGTCGCTGAAAATTGATATGATGATAGGCAACCAAACTTCACCAACGAAATCCTGCTCAGTGCCAGATTTGGGATTCTCCCGATGAACTGGCGAGCTTTTCCTGTGGAGTAACCAGAGTACATTCGAATAAACTTCAAAATATGTTTCTTCTTGCAGAAACGCGTACTCGGTTTAGTGTGCAAGACAGGCCTTATAAGCTTGTTGCTCATCAAAGATAGCCATATCCTCCACTTCTTTCAACTTCTTGGTTTCGGACGGAATGTCTTTCATCTCACGAGAAACATGGAATCTATTCTTAAACTCTTTCCAGGTATCCGTGTTAGATAGCGAGCGCTGACTGCTAGGTTTTGTGCTGTTATTGGTTAAATCAATGATTGAATTTAACCCAAGGCCAAGTACAAACGATTAGATATATCCCATTATAATGATTTATTGCAATTACTAACCTTGGAAAATCCTTTTCAGCCTCAGTTAACTCGTTTTAAGAGGAAGCTTTTTTTTTGGAGTTTCCTCAAGTGCCCTCTTATTACACCCTAGCGCGTTTTGACGCGATATTTTTTTGTAGATCCAATATGTTCCAAAATAAAATTGTGTAGGCCCAGCTCTGAAAATCTAATAAAGTGAATAAACGCGTATTCATAAAAGATATATTCAAATTCTTGCGCGAAACTCACTAATTGCAATGTTGGAAGCTAGTAATTTAATTGTGCCCGGTCTATTTGTACCATCGTTAAACTAATTTACTGCTGTTTGAACTTCTTGTTCAATCGATTCGCGATCCATTGGATCAGGACCCAAGATTTTCAACAAATCGTGGAAATCAAAAATTGTGTGGTGTTTTTCTTTATATATCCTAACAGACACCGTTAAACTGACACAACGGAAAGCCATGGAATATGCAAATTAATAAAGCAATAAACATACAAGTTTCATTTACTTTTGGATAGACAGAAATCAAACCAAGAAAGAGATATGAACAACGATTTATGTTTGACGCTGTTTTTATAGCAGCAATATGTCTCCCATGATGTTTTTGTGACTAGGAAACTCCTCGCGCACAAATAAGCTGTAGTATCAGCTTTCTTGGTCTTTGAGAAATATAGCTGATTTAAACATATACCTCTTTTTGATTTTTGAGCGAATTGAACAGTGTGCAGAGTAGGTCAGAGCCGACTGCTGCCAGTTTGTTCGAGCTGTATTGAACAATTGTTAGCAAGATTCATGCAATATATATATATATATATGGGTTTAGAGTCTTTATTGATTCAAAGTATATTCTTGACAGACTTTTGGTTTGGGAATTTATTGACCTAACAAAGCCTTTTTGCCAAACAAGGGAAAAAAAAGACGGTTCAAAGATCGATTCTAATGTGTAGACTGTGATGCGTAAAGAGCAAAGTATTTATAACCAAAGTCTTACACTTGATTAATGGGTAATCGGGTTACTTTTTGTTGTTGTTTTTGGTGTGTCGATTTAACGGTATCCGTCAAGAACATCCATAAATCACCCAAATTGAAACTTTATTTCAAAAATATATTACTTTTTGATGGCCCATTGGGGCAGTGGGACTGCTAAATCAGTGGGTAGTTTGGTTTCTTTGACATGTCGAGTGCGCTTTAATATTTGGCGTGCTTTATTCTTTAGAGACTGGTGTGAGAAATAGTCGACTAAATCCAAGAATCTTTGAAGCTACTTTCAAGTCAGCATACTTCTCTTGGCTCAAGACACTACACATAATTACCTCATCACTCCGCCAACTAGGCCGATATGCCTTTACGTGATCCTCAACGTCTGTCTCATCGTCCGACATGGCCACCTTTTGTAGCACATTGTCACAATTAGGTCTTCCAAACTCCTTGTCAATCAGCTCCTTGTACTTTTGATATGCTGAGCTGCGACGGCGAAGAAGCTAGAGAATCATTTGAGCAATTTCTATAGAAATACATTTATCCATGGCCAGAAATTTACCACTACAGTACGCTGGCGTCTTCTGGAAGTCAGCCTCTTCCTGGACGCAGCCTCTGGAGATTTGTGAGCCTCGCGCACCTGGTTGCAAAAGTGATTCTTCACGATTCTCCCAAGGTCAGTTGTCGAAATACCAACAGAGTGTTCATGGTTCCGCAAGTGGACAGTCAAGGTCATGGCCAAACCATGATTATAGCCACCGTTGAATCTGGTGTTTAGAGACCAGCCTGGCCTTGAATTGTTTTCTGCGACTCTTGAGGGATCTTTATGGGTAAAGGCTGGTTTTCTCAGATATTCATTGATGATTTTCTATTAAAAAAAAAGACTAAATATCTTGACGGCCATGTGCGTATCCCCAAGGCTTACAGATATTTGAGGATATCGTCTTCCTGGCACATAGTTCTCTTGTTGAAGAGAAGTAAAGTCTGGAATCTGTTTGACGTCTGGCCTGGTATCCCCTTTTGAGAATCTGGCATTGATGATTTCCTGAGCAGCAACGATATCGCGTACAGTTTTCTCCAGACGGGCGAGGGCGTCTTTGGAGTCACCGACGATTCCTGCTATAGATTTGACTTGATCTTGTAGGCTGCTGATATTCTTATCTGTTGATATCAATAATTCACTAATGGGATCTGCTGCATCTTGTCTAGCGGGACCATTGGGTGTTTTGGTGGACAAGGTAGAATGCATATGGTTATTTATTGAGGTTAAAGAAGTAAAGCAGACCATTCTTCTTTTTTTTGCCAAATGAATATAAATATTAATTAATCACATATTAAAAATGGCCTATACTGTAAAAAGAACCGTGACTTTTAATTGGCAAAATATTAAAACTCAAATTCCAATCTTGACTTTTGAGAATTACAAGATGTGAAAGGACTTTTTTCTTGGATTTTATACCAGTCATTAGATTATGGTCTACAATATATGGTCAATAGGACAAAGAGGTCCTTTAGACTTGCCAAGATTTGCTTATATTTATCAAGAGATTTCTGTTTTGTTTTTTGCAAGGTAATTTGCAAAACTACGATTACCGGGTTTATATTATGTATAATTAATTTCATATTCTTTTGCGATAAAATATATTAATAATCTCTATAAACATGCCCATTCTGTATACGATTGTTTTTGACAGACATGTCATCAAAGGTAATACTCTATAATGGATCATGTACTGAAAAAATAAATAGGCTTTGTGTACTCCAATCCCATGTCGTTCTTTGGATAGTAAAGTCGCTTTGAATCAATATTACTGGTGCCAATAACTATGCCACAAACTACCTTATTCACAAACAATATTATACATATACAAAACATTCTTTCTCTTTCTATTTTTCTTAAACAAAGTAGCCAAACATTGTACCACGAGCCTGCTACATTTTATGCCTTTTGGTATCCGCACATTATTATTCTCTTTTAATGGATCAAGTGTCATTACCAATGTATAAAACTTGTTTTGGGTGCCTTTGATACTCTAAACAAGTATAATTACCTTTTGGTGTTTAATCAATAGTCTATCCAAGCGATTCAAGAATATGGGTACCAATATAAATATCCGAAATTGACAATCCTGCGATTGAATATATCCAGCGATAGAGGCAGGATAAATAGTAAATACAATATAAAAGGCTGAAATAATGATTGACACTTGAATTTAGATGCGTTTTATTTTCCATTGATATTAATTATCAGAAAATTTACAAAAATATAAAATATAAAATATTATATTCTTCATGTATAAAAATATTACATTTAACATTTGCTCTCTAAAAGAGATAATTTATACTAAACAAGATTCTCAAGCACAAATCTTTCCGGCCGTGTACCACTTGCAATTCTCGGTTGAAATAGATTGGGAGCCATGATCATTTGATGGAACTTGTGGAAAGCCGAGATCCTCTCTTATTCTCTCGGAATTGCCTGGAGAGAAATAAGGAGCTGCCTGGGAAACGGTTACCAAGAGGCCAAGAAAGCAGAAAACAGACAGGATTGTGACGGTAGGAGAACGCATAATAAAAGTGTAAAGAGTAAAGTGGTGGTTTTCTTTTTAATAAAAAAGCTTGATTTATTTTCTTTAGAAAAATATATTAATATTTATACAAATTCCTGAGATGGCTTGGCGATTAAAGATGGCTGAAGGATATGCATTTTCTGGATAGTTGCTCAAGACCCTTTATTTGAAAACACACGTTCCACCAACCGTTTTTTATCAAATTCTGCAAGAGTTATGCCTGTATAGTCATACATTTATAATATCTAGATCAATCTTCTTTTTTCTTCTTAAAGTATTGCTTTGCTGCATATTATGTATAATTTATGATAATAAAGCAGGTTTACCAGGTTGGAATTATGGATCTACTTTTAATCTGGTATTCATAAACCAAAATATCAAACTTACTAATCACAATAAACGGTGCGCCCCCAATACTCGAGGTATTTCATAATATTACCAGACAAATATTCTTTTCTTGTCACCATGAGAATAATTTGACAATCTTCTTGATGTTTACAGCCACTGGCTTTTTACTGTGTAAAAATGACCGTGGATAGAGCAGCACAATCCCTATATTGAGCCAAATTCAGGGACTATTAATAAATAAATAGTGAGGCTCAATTGTTAAATAGCAGTAGTCTGTATACAATAACTTTTTGTAATGACTTTTAAAGTATAATATCCATTATCCCAAGGTGAAGCAATGTTTTTTTCAGCCAAGTGTTACTTGTAGACTAAAGTAGTGTGTTCTCTTTAAATATGTGTATTATAATAGACTACCTTTCTATTCGTCTATAGAGTAAACGTATCCTTGTGCCTTTCTTCAATTCTACACAGCCGAAACTGATTTTGGTTTTGGATTAATTTGGTTTCATAAAAGCCTTGACGAGTACGTTTGTTTTATGTACACCATGAGTTTCTGGCTTGTTTTTTTTTTTTATATTCAAAACCCCAACCATCTTTAAGTATGATAATACATTGATTTTTTGGAAATTTGTTGGCAAGTCCAAATATTTGATTTTTAATATATGATTTTTAGGTTACAGACTTTTTACTGGAGCTAAACAAGATCTGTAGGTCTTGGAGCTGGTTAACCTTTGCTTCTTCTTTAGACATATACAACTGGCTAGTCAATACCTATAGCGACAAATAAAAGCATATAAATATACAAAATGATCCAGAGGTTCAAAATGGCCCTTACATGCTTCCTGTCTTGTATATCCAGAATCCGCTCTTCCACCGTATCTTTCATAATAAACCGAGTCACCACTACATCCTTTGTCTGCCCTAGTCGGTGAACACGATCAATTGCCTGTGCTTCTACTGCAAAGTTCCACCAGGGATCCTGGTTAGAGGATTCAATAGAATACTTGTTGTTAGAAAAAGCGTCAAGGTATAATTGTAAATTCACAGGGTTACCATGAGGAGTACACGGTTTGTGCATGTCAAGTTGAGCCCCACTCCACCTGCTCGAAGACTGATAAGGAGGACATCTGTCTTATTCTCCTTGTCCTCGGAAGAGAACCGAGACAAGACCTTTTCGCGTTGAGCTTGGCTTTGAGACCCATCTAGACGCGCAAAAGAAATGTTTGCCTCTTGTAATGCGATTTGGATAATATCCAAGAAACTGGTGAACTGCGAAAATACAACTGTCTTTCGTCCTTCGCTCTGATAGAGGCGTATATGAGATAGCATTGCGTTGATCTTTGTGGATGGTTTGTATCCGCCCACTGCACGACGTATATTGACAGTATGTAGAGATGGGTTATTCTCCATGTCTTGATCTGATACTTTGCTTGATTCATTTTGGGCTTGAGATATCTCTAAAAGGTCGTCCTGATTTACAGGTCCTTGTCTGCACAGAGGACATTCTCCTGGAACACCAGCATCCTCTAGTTTCTAATCATCGAGAAATAATTAGCAAGGCATCAGGGACAAGTGGGATATTTACCTGAAGATAATCCATAACGCACGGTCGACATGCCATGTGCGCACACTTTAGCATGATCATTGAATCGACTGTCTCAAAGCATATAGGACATTCATTATCGATTTCCATTGGCATATCAGATCCATCGCTCTCTTTCCGGGTTCCCTTTTGACGATTCAACAAGTTTTGCAGTACGCCAACGCTATAAGATGGCACCTCTTTGGCATCCGTATCTCCATCCTTGTCGTATTGTTCAATCAAGCTTTCCAGCGAAATCATTCCCCCATTCTCGGTCATTATTTCGTTATTTTCTCCACTCTTTTTGCTATTGATAACGAGAGATGGGTGACAGCTTACTTGTCGAAGTCGCATCAAGAGTTGAAAGATACTTGCATAGTTGGAGAGTGCTTTTCCAGAAGCACAAAAGTAAGAGAACTTTGTCTTTGAATCTTTGTAGAGAGAGTCATATATTTCTTGCTCTTGAGGTGTAAAGTCAAGGTATTCGATATTGATCTTTTTGTCCGGAAGAGCCACCATGGGATCCCCGTTTTGATCTCGCATAAGTTTGGTGCGTCGCAAAACGATGGGTTCCAATACCCTCTTGACGGCGACAAGTGCATCAGGATTCTTTTTCTCGAATGGAATGGTAATAAATGTACGCCAAAAGGTATAATTTGACCTATGAACAAATTCAATTTAAGCATTGGGGGGTATCCTTGTCAAGATAATCTTACCATGGTTCATGCCTAAGAAACTTTACAAGAGAGAACAAATCCTCTAGTTTGTTCTAATCAAAGACATTTATAATCAGCTTAAGATCAGAATACTCGTTAATAAAGGCTTGGTAATCGTGCCAGAATGTTTACCTGGATTGGTGTACCAGATAGAGCCCATCTCCTTTGTGATTTTAGAGCACAGCAGGCCTGAGAGGTCTTGCTTTGGCGATTTTTGATATGATGAGCTTCATCCAATACAACACGCCAAAACTCGATATTGAACAGTTTGCTTTCTGGCTTCTCCCACTCTGACATGACTGTACCATACGTGGTGATCAATACATCAGGCGCAGACCCATCCCAGACATTGAATACGCTCCTTGTTCCTGAATTTCGTCCGTCGCCATAATACACCTCAACCGTTACTGTGCCCGGCTTGGAACCCCGTATAATCTCATCTCTCCATTGGGCAAGAAGTGTCATTGGGCAAACGACAAGAGTCGTGGGTGATTTAGATCTCTTGGGAATAGGAATAGGCATTCCAGGTTTGAATCGGTTGGTATGGATCAAACTGAGCATCTCAATTGTCTTTCCCAATCCCATTTCTGATGTGGTAATGTTAGGATACCAAGAGATACATTGACCTAGACTTACCATCTGCCAAGATACCTCCTCGTTCTCTTGAATTTGATTCCGGAAACGTCAGACTTAGTTCACCCGAATAAGGGTTTATATAAAAGCACTTTTTGATATTTTCTGGTGCTTCAGAATCGATTGGAAAAGTGTATTCTTCCCAGAGTGGATGCATGGATCTCATGTCAACCTCTCCATCTGAATATGTAGTCGACTCTTTAAGAAACATCCAAGCAAGTGCCTATGGGTAGAGAAGCCAATGTCAAGTTGGTTTGATGGCATTATTCATTAAACCTACTCTCTTTTGGTATGGCTTTAGAGACAAGCACATGCTGTCTGGCTCATCCATAGGCTGTATTTGAGCATCAAACATTTGAGCCTTTTCATAAATTACATCCAACTGCCCATCCGAAACTTCTTTTCTATCCCCATCATCATCCTCTTCTTCATTCCCTGCTTCATTCTCTTTGGGGTCTTGTTGATCAATTGTAGACACTGCCTGCTCAATCAGGTCACGTATCTGAGAATCATCTCCATTTCCAGCCATGTTCTTTATAGCTGATCTTGATGGCTTTAATCCAACCCCACGCAGGATTCCTAACAAAGCTAATGCCCCATCCCTGCTGTATCTATCGTCCGTTTCGTTTGTGCGCATATGTTTCGGTTGAAAGAATGGATTCAAAGGGCTATCAATCTTTGAATCCTTAAATGACAAAGGAGAAAAGTAACAATTGAGTTGGATAATGATATCTTCACCAATTGTGAGGATGGGCGAACAGTAGACGACCTTGCCCTTAAATGTACAGATATTTCGGTCAAGAAGCCTAGCAATGTATTTCGCCACGTCTTTCGGCAATCTTCCGACCTCCTTTCCAGTGCTGGTAGTGAACCGCACAATGGTGTCCTCGAGCACCTTTTGCCCATACCCTCGTCTTTTCTTTTGGGGATGGGCAGAGTGGGTCGATCGACTCAACAGAATATTGTCTCCTTCACTTAATGGGCTCTTGCCCTTGCACAGGGACCAACCTGGCAGAGATTGGGAGGATAAGAAAAAGAAAAGTCTAGGGTTTTTTTTCTTCATGTTTATATATATATACACATATATATATCTTTCAATTGATTTTTGTGAATTATTATTACCTGCGACTACAATGTCACCAATGTAATAAGTTTGGGCTGCTGGGATATGTTGTTTGACTTTCTGTGGAGAGTGCTGTCGTTTGGTGGCCATCGATTGTCTGGTCGATCTTGTGGGTAGAGATGAATTTGACGATCGTGAGGTCTGATGAGATTCAGCTTTGGATTGTAATGTGTCAATGTCCATTGATGAAAAGTGTGCATCAACAGCCTTTTCTAAATCTCCTTTGGATTGATCCAGGAGATTAGACAATTGGGCATCTGAAATGTGATTGCCAATAATGCTGCGCAAATGAGATAGTTTTTCAATGGTTGACTGTTGAAACATGTTGGTGCTCGAACAATTGGAATTCATGGCAAAATCAACACTTTCTTTTTTTTTTACTAATTAAGAAAGTGAGAGAAATCGACACGCGACGCGTATTGGTTTATTTGGCGCGTATATTTTATTTATTTAGCTGTTTGTTTATTTATTTATTTGGGTTGTGTATGCTGAAACCTCTAAGCCTCTATGAATCTCTACGAGATTTTTCATTTATTTTATTTAATAAAAAAAACACTGAACCATCAGTAGGTCAATGTAGATCAAGTGTAATTTTTCCATGTTGATTGAAAGCCATTACAGCCGCAGTATAAAAAAATGTATCGATAAAGATACCCATAAAACTATAATTTTATTCAGCCTGTTTCAATGTGTCGCACAAGGACATTTAGGATGTACAAATCTAATTGTTTTATAAGAAATGCCAATCATTGTTCAGTGTGTGATCAATAATGCATAGAATTGAAACATTGAAACATTGGACCATTTTGGATTTGGATTTGGATTTGGATTATTATTTTTTTAATTTAGAAATGGTCATGGCACTCGAGACTCTAAAGATATAATTGGCTTTAAATGGCTATTATTGTCAGGGTGCTCTAGTGGACTTTTTTTTTGCTTTTGAATTCGAGTGACCTATCAGATATTTTCTCTATTTATTTATTTTCGGGGCATTAATCGATTTGCATTGCATACTTAAAAACTTGTTTGCTTTTCTTCTCTTTCCTTGTTCTTGTAAATTTTATCAAGAAATCCCAAGATGCCTTTCCGTGACGCCCAAAAGGCTGTAGAAGTCAAGGAGATTGGTGGATCTCCCGAACAAGAAGCTTACATGAAGAATGTCATTAAAGAATTCACCCTCACGACAGAACATCTCCATGCCATCAGAACCCACTTTATGAAAGAGATGGACAAGGGACTCGATCGAGAAGGTTGTACAGTCCAAATGATTCCTTCTTATGTTGAGGGCCGCTTGACAGGTAATACATGTCTGTTTGGACACAACAAGACCAAGGCAAGATAGCCAATACAAACGCCAAATAGCCCACTCGACGATTTAATCTATATCTTAGGCCATGAGTGTGGCCAGTTCCTTGCACTAGACTTGGGAGGCACCAATCTTCGAGTGGTCTTGGTCACTCTTGAAGGAGAGGGCAAATTCAAGACGGTGTCCACAAAGGCTAGAGTATCTGATGCCCTAAAGAATGGCCCTATGCGTAACCTGTGTGGTATGTCGGAGAGACGGTCTCGGGGCAGAAACCAATCCTTTACATCGCTTTGCTGTCCTTAGATTATATTGCCGAATGCATCGACACCTTCCTTACCGAGCAGGGTCTCGAAGACAAGGAATCCGAACTCCCGCTTGGTTACACATTTTCATTCCCAGTCCTCCAAACAAAGGTATTGCAGCACTCCCACTAGGACACTTGCTTATTTTAATCAACAGATCAACCGCGGTACCTTGTCGCAATGGACCAAAGGGTTCGCGTGCACAGGAGCAATCGGAAAGGACCCTGTCATGCTCCTCCAGGATGCCCTCTTGAGGAAGCATCTGCCGGTCAAGGTGTCAGCCCTCGTAAATGACACGGTTGGAACCCTTTTATCCAATGCATACAACAAGCCAAACACCCTGGCCGGCCTCATTCTGGGAACAGGAGCCAACGGGGCTTATATTGAAAAGATGTCCAGGATCAAAAAGTGGAAGGACGGCCCCACCCACTCGCCCGAGATGATTATCAACATGGAGTTTGGGGCCTTTGATAACGAGCGCCAGATACTTCCCCTCACTCGCTTTGACAATAAACTTGACCGAGAATCGATCAACCCCCACAACCAGATCTTTGAAAAGATGATCTCGGGAATGTACCTGGGTGAGATTGTCCGCAATGTCATGGTGGACATGATTGACCGTGAATTGCTCTTTAGCCCCGGCGGCAAGTTTAATCCCAACGTCTGGTCCAAGGAAATATCGACAATGTGGGCATTCGAGACCTCGTTCATGTCCAAGATCGAGGAGGACGATACAACTAACCTTGCTCAGACAAAGGAGGTTCTGGACACCAGTCTTAATCTGACTGATGTTTCAGCGGTCGAGTGCAGAATAGTCAAGAAGCTGTCTGAACTGGTAGGGAAAAGAGCCGCAAGATTGGCTGCAACTGCAATCGCGGGTATCGTATCCCACTGTGGACTTCCTGAAGAAGGCGTAGATATCGGAATTGATGGATCTCTGTTTGAGTTCTACCCTTCGTTCAAGATAAGAATGTATGAAGCACTCCAGGAGCTGTTCCCTGAGCATCCCCAGGTTCACAACAAAATCAGACTGGGTCTTGCCAAGGACGGCAGTGGGGTTGGCGCTGCTCTTACTGCCTGCGTTGCTACAAAGGCAGAGAGTCTAAAGATCTAGCTTATTAATAAATACATCTACACATGGCTATCTTGCAAGCAAATCGTTGATCAGCCAACAAGAACGACGAGTTTTTGTTCTTTATTTTAGCGTGCTTGTTTTAAACATGAAGGAATTGTCTATTCAGCATTACAATTCAAATATAGCACTAGTCGAGGAAATTCCATTGAACACGCATGTATTGTTGATGGGAATATACTGCCGGGTTATCAACTTGATGGCCTCTTGAGCGGCAAGACCTCCAATGAGAGCAGACAGGTTTGCTGTCTCACGGTTAGCAAACCGAACACTAATACAGAGCGTTAGGTCCAATGTTTTAATCACCAACACGACATACTAGTTTGTGATTGCATTCTCCATCGAAGTCTGCTGCAATATGCTGCCAATCTTCTCTTTGGGAATCTGGAGGCTTTCCAATACAGCCTCGACTTCAAATCTTAGAAGCTTTACATCCTCAAGAGAATCTCCACCTCGGGATCCTTTATAATGAACATTTAGAGCTGTGACCGTGTGTGTGTTTTTTGTTTTTGTTTTGTTTGTTCGCTTACCTGGCCATCTTCCATGGTTATCATGGAACAGGTCTGCAGCACGATAGACCATGTAATAGCTCATGTTGTCCTCATTCTCTACCCAGGTCACTATACACGGTTTAGAATACATGTTATTGTACAGAAATGCCAGCCTACCAATCTTGTCTGTCTGAGGACTCTTTACTCTCTCTTCCTCGATAGATCTATAGCGCACAACCTTTATGTGGGCAGAATTCTTGCAAAAGCTCTCGACTATATCTTGAGAGATGCTGTTTTCTGGAATACCATTTGCCTTTAAAATGGTATTAAGATGAGCAGTTACTGCAGCAATATCCTCTTTTGCCTTTTCTCGATACCTTTGTGTTTTTTTTTTTTTTTAAAAAAAAAGAAAAGGTTAATAAAATCATCTTTGCAGCCAACGACCTCTTTTAGACCTACACATTCTGGAGAGCAACATAGTTTGTTGTATCGGATTTCATGTCAGGTAACTTTCCTGGCAAGGGCAATTGACCTTGGCCTTCGTTTTCAAAAAACTCTCTTACGGCCCTGGCAACTACCCAAAAGTGCTCAGACTGTGGGGTGATGTCGTTACAAGCAGGATCTTCAAACACTTGGCGCACATCTGAAGGAAGCTGGTTGCCGTACAGCCCAGTTGATACAAATCAATTAAGACAAATGATCTAAAAATACAATCTTGGACTTCAATACATACATTGCTAGAAGAAGGAGCGAGTCTCCAGATATTTGAAATGGCTTCTTCGTAGTTTTCTTCGTCAGAGGTACGCATATCTTTGCGGATAATGGCCTTGATATCGTTACGTTCGCTGTAGGTCTGGGGCTCTTTTCCTCCATTCTGTTGAACAACCCGATTTTTTGCTTGTGAATACTACTATTTGGAATCTTTATCCTTTGTTTGTAACCTTGCCTCTTCTTTCCACTTTTCGACTGCTTTGAGAATCACGACAATAAAGGGAACGTGGGCATGGTCTGTCTGATCCAACTTGTCGAGATCAAAGCTGTTTGCATATTTCTTCAGTTGGTCAAAGGGGCTTCCGAGTCGAAGATCGACTGGATTCTCAGGGTGTGTTTCGATGACTGGATGTACAAAAAAGTCAGAGCTGTTTCTGGCCAAAAGTCTGGCTTTTACCTGGATGTTCGGGGCCTTGTAGGCGAAAGATGCCAACCAGTCCCTTAGACTTTACAAGGATCAATGCCTTGTTAGTCTTTTCGCACAGATTTGCCAGTTCCAAGGTATCCTTTTCATGAAGATTGGTGGCAATGACCATGGTAAAGGGATCAAAGAAAGACTTTTCGTGGTGAATGATATCACTAGGTTCCTTGTTAAACAAAAACATGATAATTAACAACAACAAAAACAGCAACAACAATGGCAGCAACCAGTCCAAGGGAGGGTTGGTAGATATGGCTTACCTTGATGGCAAATGTGACCGAGGCGTCTTCGTTGAGTTCCTGAAGTAGCTCAACCACTGCTTTTGCCTTTGGTTGACCGAGACTTGCAGGCTCGAGAAAAAAGTTGGTCTTCATATCCTCTTCCTGGACCAGCAGATTGTCTACGACTGTGACACTGCCGACACCTACTCTGCATGTGAGTCTGATTGCAAAACATGAAGAGAATCGTATGGTGCAATACAAATCCAAATGTATTTTTATTCATTGTAATCTGATTTTACCTGGAAGAATCAGATTCTTGAGAATCTCACAGCCAGTAGACGTGGCATTCAATAGACAAATGTTGGCATGCTCCAACGCAGTTTGACCAGTAGTGGCCCACAAACTAGACACAGAAATACAGACATGTGCATGTAGATATATATATTGGGATAAGGTGTCTATTGCATTCACTAGTGTCTCTGGATATATATATATATATATTCTTTTAAAAAGAAAAGACTTGTTAATCACCGTAATTGTCTGTCATATTTTTGGGTTTTCAGGTCAATCAATGGCGCAGAAACTGACATCAAGGCTGATAGAATGACACGATGGAAATTAAGAAAAGAAAAGGATTAACCAAAAGGTAAAGTGTGGGTTGATGTTGTTGTTGTTGTTGTTGTTGTTTTTTTGGTAGGCTTGCCAATCAACCCATTCCGTATCTCTTTCTCTTCTATATATCTTTCTTTCTCTCTCTTTCTCTTCTGGGCACCGTCACGCGTGGTTGCAATGCTTCCAATACATACTCGCCGCAGCGTGTACCACACAGGGGAAGGCTCAACTTTTTAGTCATGGCATTTTTATCTGGTTTTGTAAAGACCGGCCTGTCTTTTCTAGGAAAAGATTCATCGGCATTCCCCTACACACTCGGTGACAAGGTTGAATGGTTTGAGGATCGATCAATCTGGTCATTACATCATGGAACCAAAAAGGTAAAAATCAAAAAAGATGATGAACGCTTTATGAATTGATTTGTTAGGAGGATGGATCTCAAGTCTCGATCTTTGTATTCGACTGCACAAAACACAGAGACAGGGTGCAGTTGGCACTGAATGGCTTCAAGAGGATGCGTACTATGCGTCATCCTGATCTCCTTCGGTACCTGGACGGAATCGAGGCAAGGCATAGATTAGATGGACCATTGGCAAAAAGAGCCAAGTCCTCGGCAGTGTTCCAATCTGACCAAAAAAAAAATACGTGTATAGACTGACCAGGCAATCATGTTTGTAACCGATCCAATTGAGCCTCTTTCGAACCAACTCGGCCAAGACCCTGATAGTAACCTTGTTCTCTGGGGTCTCTACAAAGTAGCAGTAAGTATGGCTAAACTATTAGACACACGACTGATGGCAAGTGTAGAATGCAGTAAAGTTTATCAACCATGACTGTGATATGGTCCATGGCAATATTCGAGTATCCTCTGTCTTTACCAACAAGGCAGGCGAATGGAAACTGGGTGGATTTGAGCTGCTGTGTTCCATGAAAGACGAAAGCCCAATTAGTTTGGTAAGAATAAACCAAAAATAGAGAGTGAGAGAGTGAGAGAGAATCGGCTGGTTGACTTTGGCAATAGACATTTGGTGGGCTGGTTCCCGAGGCACAAAAGTACGCAACACCCGAAATCAAAAAGTCTGGCTGGACAGTAATGAAAGAGTAAGCACATTGAGCACCATTGGGCTTTACTGACTCGCTTAAACAGTCTTCCGGTGTCTGCAGTGGACTCTTACCACCTTGGCTGCTTGATCTATGAGGCCTATAACCTTCGTTTCGATACCATTGATCAATTGTCTCGCCAGGGAAATATTCCCAATAATATGGTAGACGCCTACAAGGCCCTCTTGCGCCCAGTAACCACCAGGGCAGATGCAGCAACCTATCTAGAAGTCGGCCTACGTCCAGGAAGCTTCTTTGACCATGATTTTGTAAAGGTCAATTTGTTTCTAGAGAACATTAGTATCAAGGAACAAAGCGAGAAAGAAGGCTTCTTTCGGTAAGATTTCATTTGATGTGTGTATTTGGGGGACTAATGTAGACTATACAGAAAACTAGACACCCTTATCGACTCGTTTCCTGGAGACTTTTCAAAATACAAAATCTTGCCAGAACTTGTGAAAGCGTTTGAGTTTGGCTCTGGTAAAAAAAAATCCCTAGAATGTCTTTGATTCCAAGAGATTACTTATAAACCAATTGGTGTTTACAGGAGGAGCAAAGGCATTAAATGCCATTATAAAGATTGGCCAGCACCTTCAAGACAAGGAGTACGAAGACATCATTGTTGGCCCAATTACTCGGATGTTTGCATCTCCAGATCGTGCCATTCGTGTCAGTCTTTTGGAAAACATGCCAAAGTTTATCGAACACATTCCTGCAAAGGCAGTTACTTCTCAGATCTTCCCCAATGTTGCTACCGGGTTTACTGACACGGTACCATTGATCCGAGAACACACAATCAAGTCAGTTCTGCTGTTAGTTCCCAAACTGACCGACAAGATTATCAATTATGAACTGTTAAAGTATCTGGCAAAACTGCAAATGGACGAAGAGCCCGGGATCCGTACCAATACGACCATCTGTTTGGGAAAGATTGCAAGACATCTTGAGGAAGGCACCCGCAAAAAGGTGCTTGTTCCTGCATTCATACGCGGTCTTCGAGATGGCTTCCACCACGCCCGAATTGCTTCCCTTATGGCTCTCTCGGCAACTTCAGAATACTATGACGTCCAAGACTGCTCTTCTCGGATTGTTCCCTCTGTCTCTCTTGTTCTGGTAGACAAGGAGAAGCCTGTGCGTGTTCAGGCCTTCAAGACAATGGCATGTTTTATTAACCGTCTCCAGGACTTTGCGGACAATATGCCAGATACTGCAATTGTGCCTCAATCTACACCAAGTCCAGTGCAGTCCTCAGGCGTGTCTGGAGCCCAAGAAACTCCAAGCCAGTCGGCACCATTGACAATGTCCATGGGCGTATTAGGAGGAGCCACAAAGGGTCTGGCAGGCTGGGCAGTGTCTTCTATCGGTGCTCGCTTTGCCTCCCCAGTTGGCGAGATTGATTCTCCTCCACCCTTGAGCACTCCCACATTCTCGCCTACGATTATCGAGAAGCCAGCCAGCAGCCAACCTTTCCCGCCACAGGCAGCAGTGGAAGAAGAGCAAGGAGGCTGGGGTGATGATGAACCCTTGGATGAATTACAAGACGCGTGGGAGCCATTGGAGACTGCCAAATCAGAGCCACTTTACTCAGTGCCCATTGCCCCTAAAAGGCCAGTGAGTTCATTTGGTTCAACCATGGCTCACAAGGCCGGGGGATCGATGCAGCTTGGAGGAGGACCAAAAAAGGTTGATTATGGAGCAGAGCCAGACACAGACAGTTTTTTCAAGGCAGTTGCAGTAGAAACACACACGACAACTGTGCAGACCTCACATGTATCGACTCCCCAGGCAGCAGCCGATCGAAAGGCGGAAATGGAGCGAAGGAGAGAAGAGCGTAGATTGAGAATGGCTGAACTTCGAGACAAGAAAAAGTCTGGAATTGGAGCCAAGAAGATCTAGACAAAATCATTATAAAGAGAGGAGAGAGAAAGAGAGAGAGAGAGAGAGAAAGTGTGCATTTAAAACTATCCAAAATACATCAACATGTTCTATTTTACAACATACAGACCCAGTCAGCACCAGACAAAACAAGGCTCCTTGGCCATTTTATTTGATGGAATTGTGTCTACTAGACTATTTGGCTATCGGCATGAGAGGTCAATAAGAAAAAGATGCGTTTTATGGGCTAAATATCTAAAGGAGATTATAACAAGAGAAATTGAAAAAGGATTGAACGTGTGATGGAGTTGTTTCATGGGCGAAAATGATGCAAGAGGGATAATGGGAGATGTAAAGGATGTTTTCGCTATGCATTAAAGCTGCCCAATAGCTCGGGTACCTTGAGCTCTCCTTTGGCAATCTTGTCAACTGTCTCTACCAAGTCAAAGGTGATTTCTGGGGAAACCACAGAATCGTGCTTGTAGGCAGGATGGTTCATTACAAACTGGCGCAAGTATGCTGCTCCAGTCATCAATTCACCACTGGCACGACGGCTGATGAGGGACAGATAGCTCGAGAGCTTGCAGCGGGTCTGGACATCGATGTTTGTACTCTCGAGATAATGGTGAATCAAAGGCACAAAGCCAGAGAAGCCATTCTCCTGTAATACAATACGGGGTTGGTCAATAACCATTTAAAAAAAAAAGCCTTTGATAGAAAGAAAAGAATATTCTTACCTTGCCGTTGATAATCTCGTTGATTGTCATGAGCTCATATGCATCCTCATCTTCACTCTGGGTATCTGACTGAGAAGTAAAGATGTTCTTTCTAAAGTAAAACTTTTCGTTGAGGACAGCTCCTCGTTTTTGGGCTGTTTGCATATTGATATCGATCTATATTGACAGCGATATTAGGTAAGATCCAAGGCATAAATAAATAAGTTTACCTTTGAGATGGGAATATAGAGATTCAGACCATAACTGAGGATAACACGAGTCAAGAGGACAATAAAGACAGAAAAGGCAGCATTCTCAAAGTCTGTAAGCTGGACCTCCATGCTTCTAAACTCTACACGCCATCCAATGTCCGAGTTTGGTGGTGGGGGCTTGAAGCGGACGGTCTGCCAGTTGGTCGATTGAAGGTTCTGTGGGATAGATTAGAAACCAAAGAGGTTGCCGTTGACCGGACCAACTTACTTCAAAATGATCAGAGGATTTTGTGTCGTCTTGTTCCAAGAGCTCCTTAAAGATCACTAGTGGATCACGGATAAACAAGTGAGACACATGCTTTGCCAACAGATCATCGATATCGTTCTTTCGCAGCTTGTCGTAAATGTCGTGGTCATAAACCAAGTCAAGATCATTGTACTTTGGCTTGTTGATCTTGTCTGTAGAGAGGTAGGTGTCGATGGAATCATACCGGGACTTGTTGATGACAAAACGATCGTCCTTCAATGGCTAAAGAACAATCAGCGACCACCCCTCTATATATATATATATTACTCTTTGCTCTACTAACCTCTAGTCCTCTCTCTTGTCGAGTACGATCGTCTACTGCAGCAGCAATGACATTCCACCGACAATCTACATCGGCAAGATAGCCTCTAAAGATGGGAGCAGCAGCCGTCAATGCCAACTAATGAAATCAAGGCCCAGGGTGAATTCATGGTCATCAATTATATTCTCCGTATCCTATATCCTATTACCATCACAGGAGTCATTGGGGCCAACTGATCGTAGAGACGTCTGGCCTCATCAACATTGCAGGCCTGGAAGGTGATCTGAAGACAGCAGCATCCCATTCCAAATGCCATGGCGTCCATATATATATGGTCTGGCTTGGCTGCCCCCTCCTTTGGCTCCTTGTCGTGCTTAAACAGCTTTCTGTCCCAGGGAATTGTAGGATCGATAAAGGGCTTTGGGGTTTTGGTATCATGGAAGATTGGAACATTGATCTCAACCTTTGCACCACGACGGCGGCGAATGTTGGCTGTCAAGGTTCTAAGCAAAACATGTCAACCATACCAAACATACCAAACATACAACCAATCTTGTACTCACGGGAATCGTGCGTGAGGGTTGATGATCTCATCAGGCACAAACATACTCTGACATGCCTTGCCATTGGGCTCATGAGGAGGCACCAATTCATCAGGGCAGCCAAGACGAGGGTAATTGACAAGTGTCATTGGCTTCTCGTTGGGCTTCATGGCGGACAGTGCGAGCTGTCTTCTGAGCTTCATGCTGGGTTCGACTGTCAATAGATCTTGGAATGTGGCGCCATAGGGTTCTCCTGGTGTGCCTTCGATCATGAAGCGTCCGTACTCTGGTCTCCAGAGAGCATCTGGCACAACCCTAGACAGTCTCTATCAGATCCTGCGATCTTTAGAACTCTGCACTTACTTTGTCTTGCCTTCCAAATAGGCTTGTTCTGATTCCTGGAGTTCGGCCAGGACCTCAAAGACACGTAGGGAAAGTCTGGTTCTCTTTGCCTTTTCGTCAACATCGACCACAACGTACTCTACCTAAGGATTTGTTTCTGATCAGCCAATGCCTTGTAGCCTCTTTAATGACTACATCTAGTTTTACCTCGTCACCCCACAACAAACTCTGTTTCTTCTGCCCCTTTTGACTATGGTAAATATGAAGAAATTGATCGATGCCATGGGATCTGACATGGTCAGCGTACTCCTTGGCTTCATTCCAGTGCAGTGGTGTTCCAAGTGACAAGAGACCCATGTTATTGATAAAGGAGATGAAAGAAAAGCAAAGATCAGTTGAACAAAATAAAATGTAGGAAGGGAAAAAAAAAGAGATCTCAATTTAAAGAAGCGCCATTTTCCATAATAACTAAAGTCACTTTTTGTCAAAGGCCAATAGAAAATAGCCATCAGATTTGAGATAGCGAAGTTTGTGCGCGTAATTCGAGCATTTTCTTGGGTGCTGACAAATACTGCCATTCTCATTTCATGTGCGCCTGAACCCTGGTATTCATTGCCAACTGCATAGCAGAAATCTAAAACGTTCTTTCCCCGCAAACCAGGCCATTTTCTGGCCATAGAGATCTGGGCTATGTCTGGTAGATTTATCTTGAGAAAAATAAAGATATTCTGCAGACCCAATAATCCTTGTGGTGGATATAATATGTCTATTCCACCTATTCCCAAGAATCAATAATAATAGATAAATAATAAAAAGGTCCAGGTCCATGCATTCCTCCTATGACTATTCTATACATCATTAGTGTCATGTAATCCCAGTGAAAGCCTATTGATCAAGTTTGACCAAGGTACCTGCTACCATGCGTGTCTTTCCACGTCCTACCCTAAAAGACTAGCAATACCGAGTATCAAGGAGTGTCTTGTTTAAAAGGTGCACTGGCAAAAGAGAAAGAGACTAGTGATCCCAATACGCCATATGTTTAATATATGGTCGCGCTATTATTTCTTCTTCTTATTATTATTACTGGTGTCTTTTTGGTATATAATGCAGAAATTGTGATTAGTGATGATATTGGAAATGTGATTGTACAAAACAAATTAACCCTAAAATGTATTTGATTGCCAATATTTCTCGAATTGAATTGAATTGAAATGAAATGAAAGTTACATAGGTTTTCGTGGTTACCTTGCTGAGCACCTTTACAATGTGACCTGTTTTGAGGCCCAATTGAAGATTGGTTTGGAAACCATAGTGATTCATTAGACCCGTTGACAGGTACAATTTATCTGAGATTTTGGATTTTGTACTTTTTGTTGGTTGTAGCCAAGTACCATTTGTACCATTTGTACCATTTGTACTCTTGTTTCAGTATTTATGAAATGTACAAAATCTGACGTATTTCTTACAAATAAACGTACGACAATATTTAACCGTTTGAATATACATTTATTTTTTCATCCGGTCATCACATTGATAATTGCTAGGGTTAATAGTATGGACCATCAAAGAGAGAAAGGTAGAATTGTGGTGATACGTGCAAGCAGAATTCTGTACTTTTTTGAGCCAAAGAGTCTAGGGGTTATCATTACCTGCATGCTTTTAAATAAATAATAGATAATAATAATAAAGGATCACTGCTGAGCCATGATAGGGAAAAAAAAGGGTCCAGGATCTGGGTCAGTTGAATTAGGCTTTCACAAAAAGGGACAGGAACCAAGGCAAAGTGTGTATTATTGAATATTGTAAATATTATCAGCGAGGGCTGCCATTGATATTTCTCTTGTATCCATCATTTTACACCAACAAGTCTCTCTCTCTGTGTGTGTGTTTTTGATAGAAAATAAGGGTCGAGTTTGAGTAATTATCGCGACAAGTATAGGCTGAGTCTAGACTCGTAATAGATTGACATTGATCTAAAGGGATGATTGATTTCTCAAGAGATCCATTACTACCAAAAGGGCAGAAATTGCAGTAATGAGCCAAGATCTCTGGAAGGATAGAAAAAGAACACTGTCCCAAAGATTCTTTTTTTTAAAAACACACACACACACACACACATTGCTGTGTTTAATTGTCTATGTCAAGAGAAATGAATAGCATTGAGTGCCTTGTTAAATATGTTTCCGGATTTGAGTGTTCATGGTGTGAATGAGATTAGATTGGGGAATTTAGACATGGCATTAACCTCCTCAAGATTGTTCTTGATTTACAAGTTAATATCCATTTGGTGTTTAAAGCATATTTCAAGATATGAATAAGAAAAAAAAAAGAACGTGTATTTTAAGGAGCAAGTACTTTATCTTTGGATGGCCGAGGTGTCTAAATACCTAAACCCAAGACAATCTTGGATCCAGAGTTGTAATCAATGTCCTGTAGATTTTCAACTTTCAAGAATCAATGTCTAGACTAGTCTGGTCTGGTCTGGTTGGGTTGGGTTGGGTGTAATTCAAAGATAGATATGATATTTTTATATACTATGATTAGTAAAGTAGTAAAAATAGATGGCACTTTATTTTGATAGTATATTGTGATTAATAATCGATAAAAACATCCATGCCTCAATCGTGAGAAGAGAGTATGGAGATATCGATTTTGAATTTGATTTTGATTTTGATTTATCTGTGAGTAATTGCACTGTCAGTCGGTCAAATACATCTTGTTGAGCTCAAACATATCGTCTAAACCCAAAAAAAAAAGAAAAACCTCTTGCTGACAGCCACCTTGAGGCCAAGACGATTATTGTCTCTGGCTGCAAGGACAGTCTTTGGTCATAGAGTCAAAGACCTGTACTCGGAAGAGAATGACTGATGTGCTACCTTGGACTAGATAGAAATACTGTGTGACACTTTATGGAATATCAGTGGAAAGCATGGATTATTAGATTTTCCGCGTGGGTTGACCCTTGTTGAAAGGCTTTCATTTCCAGTGCCAGTGCCAGAAACAGAAAAAAACTGGTTGGGAATTCTTTGTCTTTTGCAAGGAATATTTCAAGGGAGTGTAATGAGAATTCTGGTTGAGAATGGAGTTGGTTTTGTATAACTTGTAAGCAGCCAAAAGGGAATATCATGTCGGCCTCCATCTTATTTAAATTGGTTGGGACCTTGTTTAGGTGCTCGTGGCTTTGTTGTTGATGAATCATGGCAATTCAAGAGGGCTTGGAGGGGAGGTTGTGGGTATTGTGTGGTTTGGTTGTATAAAACCATCAATACCATCAAAACCATTGAGCCAGGCATTGAGCCAGGCATTGAGCCTGGTATTGAGCCAGGATTTGGGGGTTTATTTTATCCGGCCAGACAAGAAAATATTAGTCTTTACAAAATAGATATATACATGTGTGTGTTTGACTGTAGGACCATAGGATTCCAAATGTTTGTTACGATTGCCCTGAACCCATGGTAGGCTTCTCTTGCCGAATACACAAGCATGCGTGTGTTCCCAAAGGAAAAACCATGATCCATTAGATAGCCCAGTAGCCTACTTGCTACTTTTTTTTTAAAAAAAAAGATGAACCATGGGGAAATTGAAGCTCTATTGACCTCTGGACAAGAGCCTCTTTTGACTTGAGGGTTTGGATTTGGGCTTGGGTAATGTTGTGGGGGTGTACATAGCTTGTGATTTACAGTGTGTCTGTGAGTTACTCCGGACAAATTCTTGGAGCGGAAAGATCTCATGTTCTAGCCATGTTTTGGGGGACTTGATTAGAAGCAGCAGGGCTTTCTCACTTGGCTCCAAATGGTCAAGTCTGCTTCCAACTCTTGCGGATGGTGGTATATTGTCTGGACCAATGCCATACCTCTTTGCATGGTATGTCTGGTTGGCCTTTCCCAAGAGCTATATTTGTCTTGGAATTAAAGAAAAAAGAAGACCCCCCTTTTTTAAAGTCACATAATTTACCCTTTTTGGACAGGTTTCCTACTCAGCGGGATCGAAACGAGATTTTCTGTTTTTGGTTTGACAGCAGTCATCCAATTGCACAGGCAGTTTGTTTGAGAGCAATAGAAACAATCTCTAATACCAACAGGCCTCTTGGTTGCAGCCCTGGTGTTTAGAAAAAAAGGGGACCAGGGGTTAAATACAAGCCTTGAACCAGGCTATTTAGAAGAATAATAATAATAAGAATAAGAAGAAAGTAATATGGTAATCATAATTACAGCATCCAAATTAAAGGACAAAATCATGATGCCTATTAGGGCATTTTTTCAGTACCAACAACAACAAAAAGAAGAGTGGTCAAGACTATTTGAGGATATTTGGCCTTTGTTAATTATGACCATAAAACCTGGCTTATTTCGATTCTTGGCTGTCCAGGAACCAACTGGGCCTTGGCTGGCCAAGATAATCAGAACTGGCACGGGCTTAAAGGCAAACAAAGGCACCAGGAAACCTGTCAATTGGGCGTCCAACCTAAGCCCATGTCCATATGGCCTGTATGGCTATAATGCTATAATGCTACAACACTGTTAAAAACGATTATTATTATGATGATAATAAAAATAATAAAAATAAATAAATAAAAATAAAAATGAAACTTTAACATGGTAAACACTCCGGTTAATCCTTTCGGGGATTAAAAATATTCCATATTAATTTAGACTCTGCCTGTTTTATTTACTCTTCCTTCTTGTTCTTGCTTCTTCTCATGACAGTAACCATGCAGCAACGCCTAGGCACAGACGGGAAAATGAAAAAGAGAATGGCCGTAAAGAAACCCAGTCCAAAAAAGAGTTTCCCGACATTCAAAGAGATGACCAGACATCTTGCCAACAATCAAATCGGTAATCAAGACATCATGACCCATGCATACTTGTACTCATCCAACTCATCATGTCAGAAACACCGATCCAGTTCATGGCCGTGATTCTGGCCGGATACTTCCTTGGGATTCCCCTGTTTGAAAAGTTCCTCTTTGTCTCCAACCAGAGGCCGAGCGGCTTGTATGAAAAGTCGGTGTGGGACCTTACCTTTCTTTTCTTTTACGTTGCTTTCTTTACCGCTGCCCGAGCCATTGCCATCAACCACATCCTCATCCCATATGCAATCCGCAAAAATGTACCTCGCAACAAGCATGAGCGCTTTGCCGAACAGATCTGGTCGTTCTTCTACTATAGCATAAGCTTCACTTTTGGCATGGTAAGTCTTAATAAGTCTTGATAAGTCTTGTATTCTCTGATCTGGTGGTGCTTGTGTGCTGGTGGCTGGTCCTTATTTGTATGTGTACTGATTCTTGTGTAATAGTGTGTGATGTACGGCTCACCTTGGTGGTTTGATTCGTCCTACTTCTGGCGTTTCTATCCCGTTACAGAATCCTCCATGGCTCTCAAATACTACTATCTTTTGCAATTTGCGTTTTGGGTCCAACAAATCTTTGTCCTTCAGATCGAGGCGCCGCGTAAAGACTATCGAGAGCTGGTTGCCCATCATATTGCCACCATCACTTTGATTGGTTTCAGCTACCTTTTTAACTTTTTGCGTATTGGAAATGCTGTGTTTGTGTGTATGGATCTGCCGGACGCTCTACTTGCAGTAAGTCATACAGAATCAAACGAAGCAACCTAGCATGTGTTTAATGATTTATAATTCTATAATTCACAAAGCTGGCCAAGGCGTTAAATTATGTTTCTCCCGGCCCATTGTGCAATGGAACATTTGTACTGATGCTGATCTCATGGATGTATACCCGCGTCTATATCTATGGGTACATCGTTTTGTCGACTCTGATCGAGCCCGATCTTTATGTCAAGGAATTCAAGCTGGACCCACTCCAGGGTCACTTTTATCCGTATATCCTAAAGTACCTCATGTTCTTAACCATGGCCTTTTTGTATGCCCTTATTCTATTCTGGACTGCCATGATTTTCAAGGTTCTGTACAAGATGGCATTCTTGAAGGAAGTTCGTGATGTTCGTTCAGATGATGAGGGCGAGGATGAAGAGGTGGACACTACTGAAAGGTAACAAGAATATATACAATACAATACAATCCTTGTGCAAAATAATAACAATCTTCTTTTTCTTTTCTTTTTTAAAAAAAGGGTCGCTGGGTCAAAGAAGCATTTGATTCGTCGCTCGGTCAAGACAAGGTCATCATCAAAGTAGAAAGTAAAAGAAAAAAAAGAGAGAGAGAAAAAGGACGAGGTTTGAGATGTTGGAGTCCCAAGAGGGTTGATAGAGATTTGCTATTTGTTTTTTTTTATAATAATGATAATAATAATATTAATAATAATAATAATAATAATGATAATAATAATGATAATAATAATAATAATAATTCCATGGCATAAGAGTGCTTTATATTTTCCTGCATTCATCATTCATCATTCATCCAACAATCTTTACATTTTTCATTTTCTTTTTCTTTTTTTACAAAGTTTAATATATAATACTGCCTATCAAGAGCCATGGCTAACCCTATATTTGCATTTCTATTGACTTGATTTGGTGATACCAGCAAAAAGGTTTAGCATGGTATTTAATGCAAAGATTCGAGTACGATAGAATTATACATATTCTAATTTATATATATATATTTGTGAAATGGATAGGCAGACATTAAAATATACATAAAGGAGAGCAAGATCAATCTGGTTTTGGTATATACGACCATAATACATCTTGACAAGAGCCCATATAATAATACTTTTAAGCATATCCCTAGTTTTAATGCTATGTGATTATAATGAAATTCCTTGTGACTATCACCATTGCTATTGCTACAAAAAAAAACTGTTTTGTCCGGTCCGGGCAAGTCCGATGCATATGTTTATATATATATATAAATATACACACAATTTATATAAATCATTAGGACTTTGAAACCAATGATTCCAAAATTACAATTTCAAATTCCTCAAGGTTAATACAAGTCGTATGTTTTCAAGACAAGACGATAATTTTTGGCTGTATTGTCTGCCAATTGATGAATTTCTTGTGTCAATGGGGCTCCATGGTTTCTTGATTTGATTAAAGCCGCAAATCTCCAGCCAAGAGCGTGTTTAAAGATAACTTGTACATGTACCACTCTAGACGCGTTGGTTAGCGACAAGATAAGTAATCAGTATAAAGGTACATCTCTATTTTGTGTAGATCCTGATTGGTACTGCAGGCCTTATAATTGAAACAACACAAAATCGCCAAATCAGATCATAGGCCGAATCACACAACTGTCGACCTTATTCCTTTGGCAAGAAGTCTGTCTGATTGGGTTTCCTGTTTCTTGTTTTTAGAATGGCTGTTAATTGGCGCCATCTTTTTTTTTTCAGGCAATATAAATTTATATGTTTATTTATGTGTATATTACAAGTTTTGGTTGATTAGCTTGGTCTTAAAGTATATATATAAATATAAAGATGATAATTTATCTTGCATTGCTTGGCTGTACCATTAAAAAGCCACTCGTTCTTTATACAATCTGCCAAACCGTCCATATCTTAAGGTCTGTTGGACCCATGTCTGCCTCTTATCGATCCAACGTCAATAATAGTCCTCTATAGACATTAATTAAATCATAATAATAAAAAATAGAAAAGAGGGTCTTTGTACGAGTGTCCAAGATCGTCAATCCCAGATCAATTGCTTAAGTTGTGTGACAAGAATTGATTTCCTCATATTCTTTGGGGAGCAATCGGAAACAATAAACATATTATTGTAGCACAGCTTGGATATTATTGAGATTTTATTTTCTCTTGGCCGGGTGGGTGAGTTTTCTTGCAAGATCCAAAGACACCTCTTCTGGGTCAACTGGAGAACGCAAGACAAGATATATATATATATAGAGAGAGAGAGATGTGTGTATGTAAAGAGTAGTTTAATTTTTATAAAAATAATATAAATATAAATATTAAAAAACATAAAAAAATGATGGAAAATATTATTATAGGGGAGTATATTTTTTGTAGAGTGCTTTATGAATGTATAAAATAAAATAAATAAAAAGAGAGCATCTTCTACTGATATATTATATCAGGCACCACAGCCTTAATTAATCGAGAGACTATAGAGGACAGTTGTATTAGTGAGTCTGGCTGATGAAAAACCTTTTCTTTTCTTTTTTGAATAAAACAAAAAAAAATGGTACGGGCATGAAATCAACCGACTTAATTATTGAGAAAAAGGGGGGAAATTAAAGAGACAACAGGGCGGCAGAGATGACCAGGCCTGCAGCAGTATAAAAGGCGGGACGGATGGCATTAACACCAGATTCTGGAACTGACTGAGCAGAAACGGACTTGTCAGCAAGGTTTTCAGAAACAGAGCTAGATCCCTTGGGTGTGGTACTAGAGGCAGCATGAGAAGAGACGGCTTCTTTTGAAGGCACGACAGCAACACTGTTGGCGGCGGGGGTACTGTTGACAACGGGAGCAGGATTTGTGATGGGATCGACAGGAGAACTTGTGGGCACAGCATTATTAACAGTTGTGGTAACGACTGGAGCAACTGTGGTTGTGGTGGTGACGGCGGCTTCGGTGGTGGTGGGGGGAGTAGTGTCGCCAGAGATTCCAGGACCACTGTAATCACCAGGGATAATGTGAGCACAGCCCTTCTCAGAGATACCACGGTTACAGGTTCTAGAGTCGTTCTAAAGGCAAATGGGTTAATATAAATTGAACAATGGTATCAATTGAACTTACACAGCATCTCATGCAGTAGGTTCCAATGGTGGGCTCTACAAGGTTGACATAGAACAACCATCCGGCGCATGATGAACCATCGGGAGCCTTGATGTCGTACTGTCCACCGTCGTCAGTAACATTCAAGTTACCCTTGACGGGATCGATCTGACCAGTAACCTGGACATATGTGTCTGTGGCAAGGTAATGGGCAGACAAGATAAAGTTGTCATTGAGCTTTCCAGCGTTGGTAGCCTTTGGGGCTTTGCCGATACAGAATGCTTCTGCGTTCCATTCAGTGTCTGCGATATTGCGGTTGACCGAATCTGCGGGGGGCATGAACATGCAAAAGTTGTTGGCATCGACGACCTGGGCAATCTGACCAAAGGCATGGACAGAGGGTGCAATTAAAGAAAAGGAGGCAACAATGGCGCAAAGACGAAGAGAGAGCATTATTATGATTATTAGTGGGTGATTTGATGCTTTTTGGGATTAATAATGGTTAAAGAAGGAGAGTAGCACACTACGAGAAAGTGAGGAGATGAATGTTAAAGAGATTGAAGAGACAAAAAAAAAGGATTATATAGGCAGAGATATCAATAAATAAATAAGTAAATAAATAAAAAGGCTGTTGTTTTTTAAGGTGGGACGGACTAATGTTACACACCTACACAAATGGTGGCTCGAGTGGGCACAGACAGCGCTTAATACCCTATATTTATTTTTATTTTTAAAATAAAATAAAATAAAAACCCTCCTTCTTGGGCTTCTTTTCATCTCCTTTTCCTTTACCTTTTTCTGTCATTTTTCGCTAAATTCTGCTTCCTTGGGATTTACGGCCAATATCTCGCGATTCTTGTACTCTTTTGTACTCTTTTGTACTTTATTCGCGCCTTTATTTATAGAATGCACTCTTGTATTTGCCTTTCGAAGCTCTTTTTTCTCTGGCCTCTCGTTCTTAGTCACTGATATGGCTGTTGAAGAATCTTTATTTAACATTTTTCCCCCTTTTTTATATTATTATTTATATATTTATACGATAGTTTGGATTGGCCTTCCATAAACACTAGTCTTTATCATTGGCGGCTAATACTTTTTATATGTTTATTTATAAATCTATTTAAATAATTATTTCCGGGTAACCAGCAAGTCAGCACATATTATAAATTCTTTGCTAAATTGGACATTAAACCCTGTAATGCTACATGCCTAATTATATGTGATCTTTGAATAGAACAACAGGCTTAATGGCTGCAAACAATAGCCCTCTAGCGTATGAGAGGGAGAGGGAGGGCTCCATTGGTTGATAGAATAGTGTTGGCAATATCGAGAGCCTGAACGCTTTTTTTTTGTCTTTTTAGATATCTGAATTCCTGGACCAAAGTTGGACAATACACAAACTTACTGTGCAACACTCTGTACGGCACTCTTTAAGTTTGAAAGCCAGAGATTGCATGAGCATTTTATTTTTCTCGGCTAGCACCTAAACAGACGTACGATGACTTGCCTGTGTAGGATGTATTAGGGTGTATGTCCTTATGTACCAGTGTGCATAAATAGAATCACTTTTTTGGGCCATTGAAACATGTAGATTATGTACAAAGTACAGCAGGTTTGAAGGAGAAAAGGAAATCCAAGAGTATAAGATGAATGGTGCTGTATTGTTGCACAATTAGCAACGATCCATCTATATTCTATAGCTTCCCAATGGTCTCCAAAATAGATCCTGTGGTTTGGTAGATTGTGATGGTCTTGTATGGACAGTTTTGTGGATTCACAAATAATAATAATAATAAAATAAAAAAGGCGCGGTTTATCTGATTATTATTTTTATACTATATTTACTATTATATATAGAGGAGTGTGCCACAAGGCAAACTCGAGTTGTTTAAAAAAAATACCCACAGCATTCGAGAAACAGGCTACTTGATACCTTGTTGCTCATGAAGAACACTTTAAAAACACATTGGGACATTGAAACGAGGATTGTTATCCAGGATACACTAAATGATCGTAATATCCGCTGTTAACATTGGTCTATATCGATTGTTTTAAAAGAGCCAAAGGACACAAAGACTGATCAGGCACCAGATCATGAATTGGAGCCATCATTTTTTTATATATGTTTTAATGCCCACGATACTAATGGGCATTTGTTGCTTTTTGAAAGGCACCATGTCTTGGGAGTTGAATATGGTACTGGCAAGAATCTACCATTCTTGATAAAGATTAAAATTAATATATATATATATACATATATATATATATATAGACATATTCTGTGTGGTAATATTAGAGTAATCAAAGCAAGATAGGCGGTATAATTTTGCGCCAGATAAACTATCATATCGATATGTACGGCACAAATTCGATGCATTTATAGCTATATGCTTTTTGGCCTCACTATAAGAAACCGATAATTGAAACAAGGTATGACAGAAAATGATTTATTAATTATCCAAGAACTTTTGCACGTGCAATAACCATCTATCCTATTTTTATTTTTATGTTTTCTGCTTTACATGGCTTTCTTGAAAATTATAGAGCCGGATATTCAAGGGCGCCAGAATTATTCTGGATTTATGGTTGATGGCTGCATCTTGGAGGGAAATTATTAAAGATGAGTTGACCTTTATTATTAGCATTTTCACACTCAATAAGTAATTGAACATCTTGCTCGATATTCAAAGGGTACTCAAAGTGTTGGATTATAGCTGTATATACTGAGAGCATAATACGTATATGCAAGTACAAGGAAACGACAGAATGCCATACAATTCGGTCATGATGATCTTTTTTATTCAATAAAGAGAGAAATCATTACATTTGAATACGACCTGGTCTGACAAGAATGGTTTGATCAAGCTTAATTAAATACCTTTCTTATCTCTACTTTTATATATTAAAACTAAAGAGACAATCCAACAGATATTGGGAATAGTCCCAAACTACACCTTTATTTATATCCAATCTGAAAAAAGTAAAATGGAATAATATTTTATTTTATTTTTGACAGCAAGCAAAAAATAACCAGTATGCCTTTTAGTGTCCTTGGCCAAATGTATTACAGCCGTGGCACAACTAAAACATACCTTTTTCTCTCTCAAAATATTCTGTAATTGTAATTAAATAATGGTGACACTATTTGGTTTCATGGCAGATTAGGCGTAACAGCAAATGAGCAGTCAAAAAGTATTTCCCTCGGTCATGGTCCCGGTACATAAATACTTTATTCTAGGTATTTATTAGTACAACTGTTGCCTGCAAGGTACAAAACTTGAAAAGAAGGGGAAGAAAATGAAGAAAGTACAAGATGCAGTCAAGTCAGACACAGCACAGCACTGCTTTTCCACCTAACCTCAAGGCAGTCAAGTAAAAAACATGGCTATATAAATGTATGCGTGCAGGCGACATAAAACAGCATCTACTCTCTACATATCTCTAGACTTTAAATGTATAGACCTTATTCACAACCCCACATATTTTGACAGATTTATAAGGTAGCTAACCTCTGGCAGAACAAATGTCTTCATTTTATTTATTTTTACCAGTCAAGAATCCTTCTCCTAGCTTCTTTTTTAACTACAATGGACTTTATACATTAGAAATGAAACTAATTTAGCATATGTGTATGTATACCAAATACCAAGTTTTTTTAATAGAAGAAAAGTATAATCTTCAATGATTTTTGTAACTGTCTTATGCAGAAATCAAAGTGCCTGGAATAATCTAATGTTTGTGATCGGGGAGTTTAGATGGGTTAACGTTTGGTCCCCAACCAAAAGTCAAACAAGAATATCATGCGATATATAGATGGTCATAGTCGATCGGTAATATCTCTTGATAAAGCATATCGGTTTAAATACTGTTCCAAAGAGCCTGAAAGCAGAGAAATGATTAAAAGAGTACTTTGGGAAACATATTACCAGATACATAATGCCTACACCTTATATCAGCCAACAATAAAGCCCTAGGGGTACTATTTATGGACTGAAAAATGAATTTGCCTTTTAGATGGACAGAGTTTGTATAAATTATTTCTTAAAAGGATCCCATTATTTTCGATTCAAACGTGGTTATATATCAGATTGTAATATAATAGATTTAATACGTCCAATGTCCTATTATATACATATATTAAAGTCATCAAAACGCTATATCAGAGCTGGTTCTTTCCTTCAAGACCAAGAGTCTTTCAAAATACAAGGTTTATCTGTTGTTTGAAAGGCATCTTGGCGAACAGTCTTTGACGACGCGAATTTTGTTTCTGTCCACGCGACTGCATTTAGTATGTTCATCAATTTTATCTCCTCGGATAACCATCTTTATCTTCCACCTCTTACGCCTATAATATTGGTTTATATATATATTGTTTATACATTTACATCTCTCGTATCAATTACTCTACATACATGGTTTGTGGCAAAATATTTTGGATATTAATATTTCACAAAAGAGTATGGAAAGTCTTGAATATTTGACCATATAGCAAAAGGTATAAAACTCGTGTTAATCCCTAAATTTTATAGAGACTATTTGTCAAGATATCAAGTTTATAGTTGAATTATTCAAGGCTTTTTTGTGAGATAAAAGTGTCGAGAAAGAGTAGAGCGAGGGTTTAACGCGTGGTTTTTTTTTTAAAAAAAAAAGAGGTTTGCGCACAAGTTTCCAATATAAGAATATCAAATATCCGATTGATGGCGATATTTTCCATCTCTTTTCTATCTTGTAAATATCTTTCTGTTCCTGAATGCCCCTGTTTTTTTTTCAAGAGAATTTCTTTAGTATATTGTCCAATTTGGTTTTAGAAAATTATATTGGCTCTTTTAATTATTGCTGGTAGTGATGGCTTGGTCCTACAACTGTCTTTATTGCCCTGACGGTTTGTTTCCAAGCCATGTTTTCGGGAACCATGATAAGTCAAATACGACAATAGTCACAAAACATGGCTTATATCTGGTAATGAATATGCGTGAATTTATTTTTCTTTACGAGCAGCCAGCCGATCATCCACGTAAAGAAGTTACCTTTTTCCAAAAATACATTGTCACCATTTTCTAGTTTTCTTCCAAAGTCTCTTAACTATTTTTTTAAATTGGTAAGCTTGTGGGCCCGTCTTTTCAAAAGATAATCTGAAGACTCCAAATTCTTTCTATTGGGATGAGGTCAGGGCAGTCTGGTGCTTACTTCAAAACCATTAGACCAAGATCTTTTTTAGCCCGTTTATGTTATTTCTGCCTTGTGAGAGGTGGAATTATCTATAAGGCACAGTTAGCCACCATCATCAACATCCGGAAGATTCTTGTAGAATGACAAGAAATAGTCTTCAAAAACTTGTATATAAGCTTTTGGTATTCATATTGCGCCCCAACACATCAAGTAGTCCAATCCCTCCTAATAACGTATATTCTCAAGACAATCTTTCTAGAGAAATTGAATGAAAGTAAAAGAAAGAAACCAATTTACTTTGATTTGATATCAAAAAGTCATTGGTTCCTTCAACAATAAAAGTTATATACTAGAATTCAATATTTTTATGGTAATTGATACACATTATTCTATACAACACCATCAAGAAAGAATGAGAAAGCTGTCAAGTGTCCTGAAGCTGCAAGTGTATTTTTAATTCCCGCTAACTTCATTTTTGTACTTGTTTGTACAAAAATCAATTTATTCTTGAACATGTATGTGCACGGGCCACCTCAAATTACCTAAAGAAACTCAATCGCTGTTCAAAGACGTGGACTGTAAAGTTATAGTTTTTTTTTGCAGAAACCTAATGGTATTATCGTCTAGTTTTTGTGCAGAATCTTTCGGATGTTTTAATTTGATAGGCGTGTGAGCTCTCGTTCTCAGAATGACATTCACAAGGCTCCAAATATTTTATATACGGTTCAAGTCTCGAGTATTTGATAAACGCTTTGGGACTTTCCAATCAAATCGGTCTCTATACATTTCTGATATTTTATTATTATTATGAGTTGTGGTATTACCTGTCTATACAACTTGTCGTTATACAACACAGCAATTGGTTCAACCTATCCTCCCAAAATATACCCCAGGACTATGATAGACACTCAATCTGCTTGTTCCTTCAGTGTAAGGCAGTTGGAGTTGTATTTTTTTTTTATTAAGCTCACCCCAAGTGTCATCGCAGCAATTATTTTCAGAAAGGATGAATTTAGACTAAACACTCCGAATCACCTTTTCCTATTGTACAGAGTGGAAAATAAATTAATTCAGCATCTCAATGTCCGTACTTACCCTTAATGTATCTTTCATATTTTGCTTATTATTTTCTTTATTCTTATAAACATTGTATAAATTACGATACAGAAAGTCTCTCTTTTGACCTCTTTGGCTTGGGGGAGCTTAGACGTATTAAATATTGGTTTAGTTACAATCTTGTGGATCATTGGCCGGGGTTATGCTTGGTGAGAATTCTGCCCAAAGGTTACGCGTAGGGCTTGAGTTATTTTATCAGGAAGATTGGGTTTATAGAAATGCATGCATCTCTTCAATGGCCATACAAGAGTGTCCGAATATAGTGGTGACTCTTGACTTCAACGTTGACCCCCCGTCACTAGAGTTTACGTTGGGTTTCCGTTAAATAAATAGAAAATGATATCGACTGTCGAAACTATACATGATTAGCAAAAAGTTTTGTCTAGCCATATTCCTGTTCAGCTCTTACCTTTTCTTTTTACAAATTTACTATTATGACACCTCCTGAAAACAGAAAAAGAAAATGCTCGAATAAGAATACAAGCGACCGATATTATACTAGAGATGTGCAATGGTGTCTTGAAAGGAAAAGAAGCTGGATTATACAGCACTTGCAGATCACTTTGGACTGACAGACAAAAATTTCGCTTACAATCGGTTTATGCAAATCTTGCAGAAGCATATCAAATCTGAAGTTCTTGAAAGTAACTTCAAAATCTGGAGAAAGGCTGATTCTGTCGAGAACTATTGGACCAAAAAGGCTCATAGCTCGACACTAAAAAAAAAGTCAGGGAACACTGTTATAAATATTCAGAAATCCATTATAAATGAATATTCACAGCTTGATAAGCACTCGGGGAGAGAGAGAGAGAGAGAGAGATCATCCTCTCAGACACCACAATTGACGAGTCCGAGTATTCCGAATCTAAGCAAAATTCTGTCTACAGGCTGATATTTTATGAATTACATGACACCAGCCTCAAAAGCTCAAGATCAAAGTATGTGTTGGACAAAAAGCAATCAATGTTCCATAAAAGAATGGGGCTACCGTCTATTACATTATCTCCTGCTAAAAGGGTCTTCATTCTTAATAGACAAGGCCTTGGCGACGGCTGTTATTTGATGATTAGACAGTTTAAGAAGACTGTAGAAGAAGCAAAGACAAGCATTCTGGCCGGATGTATCCAACCATCACACACATTGTGTATTGACCTGTACAATAAATACTATCAACATTAACTAAAAGTATGCACATCAAAAGCATATAATAAATGTATAAAAAAAAGAAGCGCCCGGATTTTATCATATATGACTCTAGTGGTTTTGGCGTCGGCTGCATGGAAATCAGACCGCCAGATACAAACTCAAATAATGTGGAAAAAGATCGTTGGTGGATCCCCAAACACCTTGAGAAACAACTGGACAAGTGGCTACAGGTTGCTTCAGAGGAAGAGTTTTTGACGTTTGGGATATTAATTTTTGGGCAAAGAACTTTAGTTGAGCATTATGGAGTTCAAAGTTGGTCTTGTTTCAATGGCCAGGATGATTTTTGTAGAATGTAAAAGTAGTTAAGCATAGAGAAAAAGAGAAAATAATTTTTTTTGTTCAAAGTATTCTAATAAACGAAATACGCTGAATTAATCAAGGCTAAAGTACAATGGCTTTGCATGTGTTGAGAGTATTATACTCGCTTGTTTGATATCTGTGATGTTGTCCGGGCCGGTCACCCATTCAGTTTGATACGGATCGAAGGGTGTGTGTGAGAGTCGTGCACGACCCCTTCATACAAGATAGTACTACCTTTGAGGCAATGTCATTATAATCCCATTATCAGCAATTTGAATAAAACAGATCCTTTTTCCGTCAAGTCTATATTTATCGAAGAGTACATTGGTCGCTCTGGTCATTTGGTATTGTCTGAGCCGTTAAGAGTACACTTTTATTTACTATCCTCTACTACATTGCTGTGGGTACCCACATCGTGCGTATAACTTCCTTTTCACTCAAAAGACACCCAGTTCATACCGTATCGTATACCAAAGCTCCAACTATAGCCCAACATCACAGATATCAAACAAGCGAGTATAATACTCTCAACACATGCAAAGCCATTGTACTTTAGCCTTGATTAATTCAGCGTATTTCGTTTATTAGAATACTTTGAACAAAAACATTTATTTTCTCCTTTTCTCTATGCTTAACTACTTTTACATTCTACAAAAATCATCTTGGCCATTGAAACAAGACCAACTTTGAACCCAATCATGCTCAACTAAAGTTGTTTGCCCAAAAATTAATATCCCAAACGTCAAAAACTCTTCCTCTGAAGTAACCTGTGGATACTTGTCCAGTTGTTTCTCAAGGTGTTTGGGGATCTACCAACGATCTTTTTCCACATTATTTGAGTTTGTACCTGGCGGTCTGATTTCCCTGCAGCCAACGCCAAAACCACTAGAGGCATATATGATAAAACCCGGGCACTTCTTTATATATATATATATTATGCTTCTGATGTGCATACTTTTGGTCAACATCGACAGTGTTTATTGTACAGGTTAATATACTATATATATATAAAAGGCCACAATGTGTGTGATGGTTGCATACATCCGGCCAGGATGCTTGTCTTTGCTTCTTCTACAGTTTTCATAGACGGTTGCATACATCCGGCCAGGATGCTTGTCTTTGCTTCTTCTACAGTTTTCATAGACGGTTGCATACATCCGGCCAGGATGCTTGTCTTTGCTTCTTCTACAGACTTCAAAGATGTTTGGATACATCCGGCCAGGATGCTTGTCTTTGCTTCTTCTACAGTCTTCATAAACTGTCTAATCATCAAATAACAGCCGTCGCCAAGGTTTTATGGAAAACCGATTGCTTCTTGTCCAGCACATGCGTGGATACCATTAAATCGACACAGCATAACCCAAGTCACGGACTACATGAGTTAACAAGGATACTCTTGTTAGCAAGATGTGTACAATATGAACTGATCTAGTTTAGAGACACTTTACTGATTCAAGGCAGATTCTTAATAGACTTGAGAAGTTTAGTGACTTTGTTTGTTTGCCAAAAGCTGCTTCCAAGCAAGGAACCAAGACGGATCTAAAAGTGATTCAATCGTGCAGATTATGACGCGTAAAGAGTAAAGAAGTATTAATAATCAAAATATACCACAAGGCGTAATTATTGATCATGTGACCCCCTTTTTTTTTCATCCCATGTCAATTTACTGATACCGTTTGTTGTACAGACATTTAGTTTTCTCAACGTGCCAAAATTTACCATTCTCACTGTAAATATAGATATAATAGTCATGTAACCAGCCTATAGTGATAGACTTTTGTTTTTTCTGTACACCTCTTATTTTCTTCTGTATATTCCAATTGACTTTCTTTCTTTTTTTCAAGCGTACATGGCCGGTATTCTAGACTTTTCTTCTTTTATGATAAAACGTCATGGGTCTATTAAAATCCTACAAGACTACTGCGTCTCTTGAAAAAAATGTCTAGTGCCAGCAAAGCCCCTAAAAAGAAAACATATTGGCGTAAGGAATTGTAGATATCTAGAACTCTACTTTCTATTCGTCGAAAAAATAAAATACTAGATTTAATAAACTAAAAAGGCTGCAAACTTATTTATTTTTACCATGAATATCTTTATCCGTAACTAGGTTACCAACCCTGACTTCTAAACAGGTCCCAATTTAGGTAAACGCAACCTTAAAATATTGATACTAAAATTAAATTGATTGGGTGTGAATGGTGCCGTTTTGCAGGCAATATCGCATTATAGTGAAACAAAGTGAGATTTCAAAAAAGCCAAGCACATCTTCTTTTCACATTTCAATGACACTTTCTAATTCTAATCCAGGGGAATTCAAGAAACTGCAAAAACAGTACTTGGTGGTCTACCTGTTGGTAATGGGTAAGATTCCAAAGCCAGGAGATGCTCTGATGACCATTAGTTTGATCAATACTTCTTCTTTTTTTTTGATTTCCTCACTCAGGTGCCGATTGGCTTCAGGGCCCTTATCTATACAAGCTATACAGATCATATGGACTTGATCTATCGCAGATCGCATGTCTGTTCCTGACAGGATTCTTTAGTGGTGCTATTGCAGGCACAGCTATGGGAAGTGCTGCAGACACAGTGTAAGAAACCAATCAATAGCTTTACTGGCCCAAAACCTCATGTTTTTGTACCATGGATGTTGCTTTATATAGTGGAAGGCGGAAAATGTGCTTTGGATTCTGTGCAATGTCAATTTGTGGATTACTTCTCCGTCAGATCAATTCATATAGTGTCTTGTTTGTATCCCATTTGTTATCAGGTCTCTGCACAGCATTGCTGTATAGTGTATTTGAAGCATGGTATGTATCTGAGCACGGATCGCGTGGGTTCCCAAATGAATGGCGGGCACGTACCTTTGCAACAGGCACCTTCTTGAATGGTGTGGTGGCCATCTTGGCTGGTGTATCAGCCAATGGATTAGTGTCTTGGTGGGGATATGGAGCACCGTATTATGGTGCAATTGTCTTACTTGCTATAGCAGCAGCTTTTATCCAATCGGTTTGGACAGAGAACTATGGTGAAGGAGATGGAAAGGTAAAAAAACAAAAACACGCACATTTACTCTATCAAACACTAATACTTATTAAACTAGGCAAATACTCAACTGATACATACTGTCAAAGAAGGATGCCGTACTCTATGGAAAGGTAAAGTAGAATATAACAACAGGGGTAATTATCCAAAAAGCTTTTATAATAATCCATTCAAATAGACACCAATATCATAATCCTGGGTGCTGCACAAACCTTTTTTGAATGTTCAATGTATGTGTTTGTCCTGCTCTATACACCTGCCATCGAGAATGCTGCTGGAGCAAGAGGTAAAAAGGCTTTGTAATCTTGAGAACCTATTCTCAACAAGCTATCAGAACTTCCTCTCGGGATGCTCTTCTCAACATTGATGTTTGCTGTCATGATGGGCTCTCTCACCTTCAAGACCATTGAGCGTCAGGTCAAGAATGTCGCCTATTTGGACTATAGCCATATACTGGCTCTTGCACTTGGCTTGGCAAGTGTCTCGTTTGGAGCCATGAGCTACTATGAACCAATATCGGTAAGACTATAAAGCAAGCATTACATGTAAATTATAGAGACTAATTCGTTTATCAGTTTATCGTACTGGCATTATCCTATCATATCTTTGAATTCACTACCGGTCTTTATTATCCCTCAATCTCATCCCTAAAA
Source organism: Phycomyces nitens (assembly GCA_022702545.1). Lineage (NCBI taxonomy): Eukaryota > Fungi > Mucoromycota > Mucoromycetes > Mucorales > Phycomycetaceae > Phycomyces > Phycomyces nitens. The sequence continues at coordinate 2,567,651 of JAHRBC010000006.1, read as the reverse complement.
GCTGATGCGATTCCTGAAGAGACAAGAGCAGGTGTAATGACCCTCCTTCGTATTCCAATGAACCTTGGAGTTGGTTTCTTAATGTGGCATGTAAGTCTCCTTGTCAGTATTATATAACGTTGCCAACACGATCCCCCCTCTTTTGGCTCTTTTATAGGTCGAGGATCTGTCAACATCATCCATGTTTGCCATCTGTGGAATAATGACATTGGCAGGCTGTGTCTTGGTGACTCTCACATATCGTCCCAAGATCACAGCTGTCCTTCCTTCCCCTTAGTCTACTTGAACTTTTCCCTTTACACTTCTTTCATTTTTCTTTTGATTTCTATCTTTATTGTGTCTGTTTTCTCATTGCAATAGAAATAAGAGCAGCAGTTTTTTTTTGTCCAGAGCATAAAAAAAATTATTATTTTTTGCTGGTTTACTTGAGGGGAACAAATCTGGAAGAGTGGGTGGCACCAATACCGGGGCGACCGTGCTTGACGGGCTTGTAAGAGATGGAGAACTCGGCGAGGTAGTGGGCAGTCATCTCGGGCTTGATCTCAACCTGGTTGAAGGTCTTGCCGTTGTAGACACCGACGACGGAACCAATCATTTCGGGGACAATGATCATGTCACGGAGATGGGTCTTGACGGTGGCAGGCTTCTCACCAGGGGCAGCCTCCTTCTTGGCGTTGCGGAGCTTCTTGATGAGGCCCATGTGCTTACGCTTAAGTCCACGCTGGAATCTTCTGCGGGCACGGGAGTGGACGAGAGCCATGAACTGCTCAGAGGACAAGTCCAAAAGCTGCTCGAGGTCAATACCACGGTAGGTGAACTTGCGGAAGGTTCTCTTTCTGAGGTTAGTCTGCTCCTGGTCAGCCTACAACACGCATGGTGAGTAAGTGTGTGTGGATGGATGGATCCATGGTCGGATGGATGGATGGATAGGCGAGACTCACCATGGTGTCAATGAAAGGGGGTGGTTTTTGGTTGGCGATTGCTCAACTGGCTTGAGTCCATTTCAATGCCGCCGCCACCGTCCACCGTCCACCGTCCACCGCCGCCCCTTTTCTGTCTGTCCCAAGCCCTCGATTTGCGTGTGCGTAGACATGCACATCAAATATTTCATTCTCCGCGAAATCCCAAAAACGATTCATTATAGCAAATAAAACCAGTTTGGTGGCTGTGTCTTGGTAAAGAAGTATAGAACAAGAGACACTGGATATGTATTATAGATCTCAAACAGTTTCCAGGCTTCTATTCTCCTAGTCTAGTCTTGCAAAACTTGTTTTTTTTTAAATCGTCACAATATCACTTTGTTTTTACTCAATTGGCACCTATTCTACAAAGGATACTTGAGTCGGTTGCCTCTATTTAATTAAGCATACTGCCTTTGCTTTGTTCACTATTGATCATAGTAGACACTATGATTTCCTCCAACAAAGGCTAAATTCGAGTGGGGAGAGCCACTCTGCGCTTCCAAAGGGAGGGGGGTGACATCACACACCCTCTTTTTTTTTTTCGCCGTCCGAAAAAAAAATCTCGCTGGGCAACTTTGATGTTTTTGTGCTGGTTATTTTTTTTCTGACCACTTTTCCTTAAAGTACGCCATGAGACCGATTCTCCTCCAAGGCCACACGCGTTCCCTGACACAGATCAAGTACAACCGCGAGGGTGATTTGATCTTCTCGGTCTCAAAAGACAAGGTTGTCAATGTGTGGTACTCCCACAATGGCGAGCGTCTTGGTACCTATAGCGGTCACCAAGGCAGTGTCTGGACTGTCGATGTCAACTGTAAGAAACACATGATTACTGGAGATTGGGACTGATGATGATAAAACCGAGAATTGAAGCGAAATCAAAACCAACCAGAACAACAACTCATCAAAACTATTATTGCAATTATTATTATTATTATTATCACAGCTACCTCTACGATGATTGTCACTGGTTCGGCCGATAACTCTGCCAAGCTGTGGGATGTCCGGACAGGTCGTTGTCTCAAGACATGGGAATTCAAAACTGCAGTAAAGCGTGTTGATTTTAACGAAGACGACACTATGGTCCTGTGTGTTACTGAGGAACGTATGGGTTTCTCTGGCACTGTTACCGTACTGGCCGTCAACCCTAATGTCGAGGCTGCTCAGTCTGATGAGCCAATCGCAACCATTGTCAACACTGGTGGCCCCAAGGCCGTTGTGGCTGGCTGGGGAAACTTGAACAAGTACATCATCAGCGGTCACGTCGACGGTTCTATTATTCAGTGGGACTGGAAGAACAATGAGAAGACCCTCTCTATTAAGCCCCACAGCGACTTGATTACCGATATTCAGTTCAGTGCCGATCGTACTTACTTCATCACCTCCTCCAAGGACAAGACCGCACAGATCTTTGAGAGTGACTCTCTTGCTCACAAGAAGACCTATACTACCGATACTCCCCTCAACTCTGCATGCTTCACACCAAAGTACCAGGAGTTTGTGATTGTTGGTGGTGGTCAAGATGCCATGAGTGTCACAACAACCTCTGCTCGTGCTGGTAAGTTCGAGAGCAGATTCTACCACAAGATTCTCGAGGAGGAAGTCGGTCGTGTACGTGGCCATTTCGGTCCCATCAACACTATTGCTGTTCATCCCGATGGCAAGAGGTAAGACTTTTTATAACTTCAAAAGTAATGGAGAATAGGGGCTTATATGTACGTTTTGAATTGTCTAGTTATTCAAGCGGTGGTGAGGATGGTTATGTCCGTGTCCATCACTTTGATCCCGATTACTTCAAGTTTAAGATTGAATCTTAGATGACTATAAGGGTTCGACCAAAAAAACAAAAAAGATTGGTCAAATTTGGTCATGTTTATATTCTCATAAACCCTTGCTTTTTACATTCCTCACAATCCTTAAGTTCAATATAAACTCTAATATGATGCAAAACATACAAAACGATGACTCTCGTGGCAGATATAAAGAAGCCTTTATATGGTGGAAAGTGTACAAAGAACAGTTTGTTTGAATTATGAAAAAAAGGTGTATTCTCTGGTATCTGGTATATTTTATACCTAGAGATGAAGAAGAATTGTCATTTGGAGTGATGAATCCTATTTTTCAGGTTCACAATAAACAAACGTGGCAATGTCTGGTCCCAACTAGAGGCATATAATACAGACTGTTTTTCTAAAGGTTCAAGGAAACAGTGGGTTCATTATGGTCTGGGGGTGTTTTGATTCACTTGTCTTTGTAGAACAGTAATCTCTGAATACTTTGGTTTCTGTATATCAAGAGTGAATGAAACGTATGTGTTTTATTGTCAATTCACCTAGTTCGTGGCTTGCTTTCCATTGTGTCGGTTTAACGGTATCCTGGGCCTTGGATACCAGATATTAGACCAATTTTGTTTTTGGGCGGGCCCTGTGTATTTTAATAAATAGAGTGTATCCAAGAGTATAATCTTTTGGAGCCACTACAAAACTGCAGCCTTGACACAATCCAATATATATCCTCCATTGTTTTACTGTAATGTTTATTAATCTAGCAACCTTTGGCTCTACAATTGTATCCCTATCCTTCTTCCAGTCCACTCTTGGGAGGGTGGCGCAAGGCTTGTTTGGCAAATTTCTTAAAGGATCTTCTCTAGGACTTCCAAGACCAGTATCTGTCTCTTTTTTAGTGGCTGTTTTGAGCAAAATGCCAGTCTGAATCAATGAATAATACCTTTGGTAACAAGTAAGCTATAATAGAGTTTAATGTAGAATTGATAATTTATTTAGTGGGAATTCAATCTCGGTCCATCACTACAGGAATACATCAGTCTATTTCTTTAGAATCTGCTTGACGAGAGCGACGAACTGGGGAAGCAGAGGGACTCTGACGTCTGGAACGACGAACTGGGGATGCAGAGGGGCTTGAACGTCTTGATCGACGAACTGGAGAAGGAGAAGGGCTCTGACGTCTGGGGCGACGAACTGGGGAAGCAGAGGGGCTTGAACGTCTTGATCGACGAACTGGAGAAGGAGAAGGACTCTGACGTCTGGGGCGACGAACTGGGGAAGCAGAGGGGCTTGGACGCCTAGAACGACGAACTGGAGAAGCAGAGGGACTCTGACGTCTGGAACGACGAACTGGAGATGCAGAAGGACTCTGGCGCCTAGAACGACGAACTGGGGAAGCAGAAGGGCTCTGACGTCTGGAACGACGAACAGGAGACACAGAAGGACTCTGGCGTCTAGAACGGTGAACTAGAGAGGGTAAAGGACTTTGGTTTCTAGAGCGACGAACTGGAGACACAGAAGGACTCTGGCGTCTGGATTTGTCTTTTGAATCAGAACGACGATGTTGACGATGACGGCGTGTAGGTGATTTTGATCTGCTTGAACGTCGTTTATCATCAGGAGAAGCAGAACGATGACGGTTGTGACGGTGACGGCGTGTAGGTGATTTTGATTTACTTGAACGTCGTTTATCGTCTGGAGAAGTAGAACGATGGCGATGGCGACGTTCCTTGTGTCGTTTGTGCTTTCGATCTGAGCGATGATGCTTGTGTTTTTTAGGCTTTTCGGTTTTTTCTTCTTTCTGGGTTTCCAATGGACGATTAAAGTTATTCGAGCGACCAAGAGGTTCGGCATTGCTATTACTGGCATTCATAACTTCCATTTGTTGCGATACAGGTAGTGGCAAGCGAGTAGATCTAGCGTAGATGGATATATTCATGTTTTGTATAAATTTGGTATACTATGAATAAATTGCCCAGCTATGATATACTTGTGCTTTGCTTACCTGCCATATCCCAGCCCCTTTTCTTCATTAGCTCGGTTGTGATCATCTTCGTCATCAGAATCATTCTTTTTGAGAGCAAATCGCAATTCTTCCTGAGTTACATTACTCTCAATCGTCTTTTTCTTCTTTACACCCCTAAAAATAAGCAATGACGGATTTGTCAGTTTTACAATAAAAAATAAATAAACAATTGTTGGATTGGAATGAAACTGACAATGCAACAGCCATGGCATCGGCCTCTGCTTCTTTGATGCGCAAGACTTCATCGGATACAGCCTTTGCTTGGTTTTCGTCATTCTTTTCTTTGGCATACCATGTCAAGTCCTTTCCTGAAATAAAGTGGTTTGAGATATATAATGAAAAAAAAAAGGTCACAAGACGATACACATACCCTTTTGCCAACGACCCACTGGGGCCATTAGGGAATGACCGAGATAGTTTTCGCGATGCTTGTCTTCCTTGACGGAATCCCAGCTAAACTATGATTTGGGGGAGGAAATGATTTGAGGATAATCGCATACAATTGTGGTATCTAATCTACAGTCTCGATTTGTGGGTTTACCTGGTCTTTACCGCCACGAACACCTTTATGCAACTAGATTAGCAACAGTTTGTTTGAGATGCCAGATAGATTAGTAAGATTATTACCTCCACGCGATGGATGGAACATTTATAAAGTGATGATGATAAAGAGGGTTTTTTATATTTATATTTTATTTTATTTTTTTAATTGTTTGATATTATGCTGCTTTATTATTATGAAATAGCAGTCATTTTGAATAATTCATAAATGAATGAAAAATGTAAAAAATAAAATAAAAATAAAAAGACATATCTAGATCTAATATTCTACTGCAGTCTTGATGGCATCGTAGCATCGCACCATATTGGGCAAGTAAAAGTGCTCAAACGCAAGAGGAAATGGTGTGTCCCAACCACACACACGCTGGATAGGTGCCTCGAGATTAAGGAAGCAGTGCTCCATTACACTCGCAGATAGTTCTGCTGCCACACCGGCTGTTTTGGGTGCCTCATGAGCAATTACAAGACGTCCTGTCTTCTTGACTGATTCAACCACTGTTTCAATATCCATGGGCAATATTGTACGCAGGTCAATCAGTTCGCAGCTGATCCCTGGCAATCGCTTCTCGGCCAGCTGGATTGCATTCTCGAGAGCATAAATCTGAGATCCATAGCCCACAATAGTGACATCTGTACCACGCTTCAATATTTCTGCCTTTCCAAGTGGCAATTCATAGTCTCCAATCGGAACTTCCTCCACTATAAGTCCATGTTGGTTTTATCTCTCTGATTATCTATAGTTACCTGCTGCCCGGTAAAGAACCTTTGGCTCAAAAAAGATGACTGGATTTCTGTCTCTGATAGAGGCCAACAAGAGACCTTTGGCTTGGATTGGACTACGTGGTGTAACGACCTGTTTGGTTCGTTTGGGAGCGTGAGAAAATGACCAAAAAGTCCGCCCTGGATAAAGAAGATGCCTACCTTGATTCCAGGGCAATGGGCAAAGAAGCCTTCTGGATTCTGGCTGTGATAAAGACCACCATGTCCAACAGCCGAACAAGGGGATCTGACTGTCATGCCTCCGACATTAAATAGGTTGCCAGATCTATATCTGTATTTGGCTGCCTCGTTTACAATCTATGTGTGTATATACATATATATATATATATTCCATTATTAAGAATCTCTGCCTTTGAACCTTTATCATTCTTACCTGGTCAAAGGCAGGGAATATGTAGTCTGCAAACTGGATTTCGGCAATTGCAGTATGGCCTACTGATGCCATTCCTACCGCAAAACCTGCGATACCTTGTTCGGTCAGTGGTGTATTGAACACTCTATCTTTTCCGAATTGTTCTGCTAGCCCACTTGTGGCCCTGAATACACCACCAAATGACACATCTTCACCAAACACAACTATGACCCCAAAAGATCAGTCTCGGGCATATTGTTTTATGGATTGGTACCTGCTGTGCTATCGGTAGTGAGTGCAATTGACATGGCATCATTGACGGCCTGGAAAAGGTTCATTTTCTTGGTTTGGGCTAGTGTATGATTGTGATTACGATGATATGGTTGGAGAGCTTCTTACTATCATTGGCACTCATATGAGCCAGTTCTGGACTACGGAATGCGTCTTCTGGAGTCTGTTTAAGGAGCAGAGAGTGACTGACACCTTGCTTGATACCATCTGGAGACGCTGTGGCTGCATATCCTCGGATGGATTGCTATCAATGCAAAAGTTCAGTCTTGGTTTTGAGCCCTTTACTGACAAACCTTTAGGGTCTTTGCCAGCAAGGAACCTCTGTAACTAGAAAGACGCTGCATATCTTGTATATTGAAAGTAAGAAAAAGAAAGAGAAATGAAAATGTATAAAGCACAGAAAAAAAGAAAGAAAGAAGAAAAGACAGGTTGTAACCGTGGGAACTTTATGGATGTGACTGTCTGGAAATGTAACAAACTCAAAGACCAAAACTCACGCTTTTGAATATGCCAATTTTAACCTTTTTACTATTATTACTATTACTATTATTATTATTATTATTTATACTGGGCAGATTTGGGATTTGCCACCAATCTTATAAGAATATGGACCGATATTCATTATAGTCTCTTTGGAAATAATATTCTTAATTTTATTCAATCATTCAGACCATCCTAAATGAAGCCTCTGACGCTGCTCTTCTACAATCTTTGTCGCCTCTTCCATACTCTGACCTGCCTTTTGAACCATCTTCTCAAGAGCAACCATGTGTCGGTCCAGCTGCTCCTTGGCCCCAAGATGACCCTCAGCCACAGGATCCTCAGCCACAGGAACCATGTCAGGCTGCCATCTTTCAGGACGATTACGCTCCTTTTCCTCAGGGTCCAACCCTCCCAACCACTGCCATAACTCGCGTGCCTCACTAGCGTGATCTTGACGCCATTCACGAATAGCCGGAGGTGCCGAGACAGAATGATGTTCGGTGGTATTGAGTTTGGTATTGACTCCTGCTATCTTGTTTGCAATATAAAGATTGCTGCACACCATCAGGAACATGCACAGGGCAGTAAGTTGCGAAGTATTTGGCAGGCCAAGATTATTCATAGCCCAATCGACAATCCCACCAAGATCTGTAGAGCTAGTCGAATTTGGCTTTAGAGATTCAGACTGGGCGTGGGGATGCTTTCGGCTGCGTTTCTTCTTCTTTTCAGTCTTTGTGCCAAGTTGTTGACGGACACAGGTGTCGAGGGATCGGTAATAGCTTGTCTGGCCTTCGATACAGGCCTTTTCAATGGTGGCTATTTGTAATTGGCGTTTAATGTGCGTCAAAGCTTTCAAGGCTTTCAAGAGGTAGTAGACTTACAGCGCAACCAGGAAGACTTTACAAAGTCAATGAGTACAGTGACCAGCACACGTACCTTGCCTTGTCCTGCCGAAGAAATGCATGTCCTTGTGTTGACAAAAAAGGAACTTCCGGCAGGCACATCTGGAGTCTGGGTGATGGTCAACTGGCTAACATACGAATCAAGATCCAGATGCTGTATCTCTTCCTTTAGGTTGCACTTTGTGGTCTTTGGACCTATCAAAAACATAGTCAATATATACTGCTGCAACAAATGCCATCTTACCAATCGAGGCACCAAGATATTTTATATAGGATATTTCACGTACACACTTTGCCAGACCCTCCCCTTTTGACCATGCACCAATTGTGACATCTATGTTGCATGCATAAGTCTTCTTTATCTGTTCTCTCTCTCTCTTTTTTTTATGAGGGGGTGAGCAGTTCTCATAGTCCTTACCAGTGTTCTTTTCCACGTCAACTAGAAATTGCTTTAGGAATGTGCTATTGTATAGCAGATTGTAGATCGTCTCAATTGATCCTGGGTAGATTTGATCCAGAACAGTAGTAGGATAATGCTCTCCATTCTTCCCACATTCACACTCGGTCTCCAGTTGAGGGCCATTCGCAGGCTTCTCTTCAACCTCAAAAGACGGAGCCAGTTTCTCTTGCTGGGACTGTTTCTTGGCAAGGGTCTGGAAGGTTGGGCGAGGACCTGCTTCAGAGAATGCTCGTGAACGAACAGTGTCTTGGTCTACTAGTTTGGGATGTTTTTGTACTGGCAATGAGGCCACTGAGGATTGTTTTTCTAGTGATTGATTTAGGATACCTTGTTTTTTTTTTATATGTATGCCGATGCATATTTGTTGTTGTTGTTGTTGTTGTTTTTCCTACCTTGGTATTTTAGAAGAACTGAAGGAGAGGAGTGTGCAGTGGGCACCATGCAAATCTTTTCATCTTCTGATTCATAAGAGCCTGAGCTTTCATCACTGTCGCTGATATCCTCGGCTGCAATTGTGCTATAGTCAGTGCTTTCTATGTTGGACTGTTTCATATGCCATAGATCGACCATTTGGTCGAATGCTTGTTCGCGAGAGAGAAAGGAAGCAAAAAAGTACTATAGGACATGTTAAAAACAGGCACCGAGGCCCTAGATGCGAGGGGAGTGAGGGGGCAAAAGGGCCTACCTTTGCTGTAGAGGTAGATATGAGGATTGCATTGGGAATAATAATAGCAGTTGCGCGTTTTTCAATATCAATTACGTCTGCAAACGCAATTACCAGCTAGACACAACAGGTTAAGATTGGTCTAATAAGCGTCTATATGAGCGGCTTACGTTGGTGACCCAGCCAAAGATATTGGCATTAAAGCAAATGTGATTTTCTGAGAAATAGATGCGACCTTGCAATAGGATTTCCTTTTGGAGAGCACAACCATAGTCTATAGACAACTATTATTATTATTATCATTCGGTATTTATACACTATCTCTTTCTACCTTCAATCAGGTTGTCTTTTTCAGGTACACTACGAAACAGGGCATGGAAATCGGCGTTTCGTTTGGCAGTAACTGCATCGAGAGCTGGTTTCTGTCTTGTCGACGTTGTGTCCTCTCCTGATTTCTGTCTTCTGAGTCGTCCTTTGCTGTCCTTTGTCTGGAGAGTTGGGCGAGATAATTGGGGCTGGGATCTTTGGGTGCGGAGAGTGGGGATCGGGAGGTCTATGGGTTCTGTTGAGCCTGTGCTGGAAAGGCTGGAACGTCTTGAGGGGTGAATGGTGAGATGAGGACTAGAGCTGGCGAGATGAGAGTTGTTGAAGTAAGAGGTAGGGACTGGAGATGCAGAGCGGTTTGATTTTTGGGTTCTTGAGAACGTATCTGATTCTAATGTCATGATGACCTTGAAGACGGAAAGGAATGGAGATAAAAAAATAAAAATAAAGAAGGAATGAGCACAAAGAAGAGGAAATATGAAATTGAGAAAACAAGAAAATAATAAAAATATACAAAATATATATAAAAATATAATTATAGATTATAGAATATTATTTATATCATCTCTTCTTCTTTTTCTTTTTTCTTTTTTCATAAACATAAATTGTGTGTATATATATAATATATAATATATATATATATACATATAATATTCATGTAAAATGCTTTCAAACTACCCTTACTTGTTTATTATGCCTTTTTGTATAGCACAAATCATAGTCAAATATCAATCTTCTTCATTGCCCCTTCTTTTTTTCTTTTGCCCCCCCTTTTTTTTATACAGATAGATAGATAGATATAACTGTATCAAATAATAATAATAATAATAATAATAATAATATTGCGAGGCTCCTTCTTTCTCCTATCAGTCAAGCCTCTCGACTCCCTTTATATATATATATATATACTCGAGTCTTTAATGTTATTTATACACACTCTTCTAGAATAAAGAAATGAATTCATAATAACAATCATAATCAATTTAATATTAAATTATCGTTTATTTTTATTTTTTTTTGGCAGGATTGTCATAACAAAGAAGTTGTGGATATGCAATTATTAGCTTAATCTTCTATTTTTCTCCCTTGATATGCAAGGGAAGGGGGGGCGAGGGCCATTAGACTTGTTGTCCTCTACATTCTAGTGGCCTACTTTATTTTTAATATTCTGGCCTGTATCTAATAAACCTCTGCCAGAATCCAATTATTCTTGACGGTATTCATTTATGAGCCATATATATATATATATATATGGAGGGTGATCTTGGCCTTTATTGACTTGGCAAGTGTATGGAAATAAGCCAACTGTCTGTCCAGACCCAAAAGATGCGATTGTTAGTTAATAGTGAATATCCATGTTAATATCTTGCAACCAAGTCTATTCTGGACATGATCTTCATACTGTCCAATTATTAAAGGTACGTTTAGCCTCACTTGTTGACCATCTCTTGTAATTGTCGGGTCCTGGTAGTTCTGTACAAAAAAAGGGGGGGAATGCCATGCAGTAAACCAACATTTTGAACATATATATGTGTGTGTGTGTGTTTGATGGCTATACAGTCCTTGACGAATCTCTTGATATTCTTCTTGGCCCAAAATTGCACAACTATAACCACACAAGGCATGTAAATCCAGTGTTTATATCCTACAAACCATCTTGGACTCAATACAGACTCTAACAATGGTTTCTGAGGATCTGTGGCTGCATAAAGGGGCAAGCCATGTTTGAACGTCTGCAGTTTTACTCTGGTCACCAAACTATAATGTCCAACAATGCCCGGTTTTCAAGTAATCAAATATCCTGTTGTCCAATGTCTATTTTTTTTTCTTTCCTGTAAAGGTTTGTTTGGACAGACTCTCAAAGTCTAGTCGGGATTCTTGACTCTACATTTTTTTTACCCCACTTGCAACTCTGAACATTTGGTCATTATAAACTAGACTAGACTAGACTAGGTTTGCCCTGATTATCATATTGGTATATGCATTTGATATATTTTTTTAAAAAAAAGCTGTATAGCATCCATGGTTACCAAAGGCATATTCAGCCTCTAGTCTGTGGGCACCCTTTTCTGCCAAAGTCAGGACTATTGCCCAGACTCATTTTGGAGCAAAGTGGTAGGGACCAGATCCAAATAATCTTTGAGGTTTTCTTGACCAAATCAATCCAAAATACAGCTCAAAATTGTCCACAGTAAAGATCTCTTTTTCTTTTCTTTCTTTTCTTCTTCTTCTTCTTTTTCTATAGTAATTTTGATTATCGTGTGTGGTCCAAAATCGGCTGGAATATGCTTGAGCCTATTTGTGCGACAAAGAGACCAAACAGGGCCTAAAAAATGGATGTTTGGTGGGTGGAGGCACAAACACTGGTTTGTTTTCAATGGCCAAGGTTTTGGATATTTGTTTTTGGCTGTATAGAAATGGCTATATATATAAAAACAGACTGGAGAATCGATAGAGAGCTCTTGAGAGTAATGGATTCCAGAGAGGTTTCAGCAAGATGTTGAGGTCTGTGTTACTTGACTCCATGAAATTTTTCATCTTATGGCCGTTGGTTGTAGGGATCTTTGGACCAGTCTGTCTATCCAAGCTACATAGTCGTCCTTGTCTCTTTTGGCACCCTGTTGGAATGTGCTTGCCAAACTATCCTGTTTGCTGAATGATTGTCAATGACAAGAAGAAGAAGAAGAAGAAAAAGGTATGGATATTCAAATATTCAATAATTTATAATTTGAATTATTTCTCAATAAAAAAAAAAGTCCGATTTAAACGCGTACAGTTCTCTCCTCATTTTGCATCTTGCATCTTTCTTGTAAACCTACATCTCATGGCTGCCAACTACTGGGCTTCATCACAACAGTATGCTAATCAATTTAACATCCTTGAAACAATCCATTGACCTTCATGGCCCTGAATTGCTAGGAATCACTGGCTTCTTGATCGCTGGAATCTAGCCAAGAGCAGTGAAGAGGATCGAAAATACCTTTCAGAAAAAGACTATGTAAAGATCAAGATCTGGTTCAATCATCGTAAGTCTCTAGGGATTCCAAATCGCACTTGACTCAAGAGCTCTCTAGTCATCCAGAAACTGGCCAAGCGTCTTCAAATGAGACAGCAGGTAGTAGCAACTGCGTTTGTTTACTTTAAGAGATTCTACACAAAGTAAGTCGAGTGTTGGTTCCAATAAGCATTGTATAAATCGAGGGGCCTGTGATAGAAATAGCTTGCGGTCGACAGATCCTATCCTTGTGCTGGTCACTTGTGTTTATCTTGCCACCAAGATTGAAGAGTGTCCTTTACATATCAAGATGGTCACTCAAGAAGCCAAACACATCTTTCAAGGTAAATTGGGGAGGGGAGGGTTTTTTTCTTTTCTTGAATTGATATTTGTTTACTGACAATAAAATATATATTATATCCTGTAAAATAATCATGCAATCAAATCATACAAAATCCAAATATATATATCCCACATCTCTCTCTCTTTATCTTGTAGCTGATTTTGGTGGATTTCCCTATGATAGTGCCAAAGTAGCCGAGTTTGAGTTTTATCTCTTGGAAGAACTCGAATTCTACCTGATCGTCTGGCACCCCTATAGATCGCTCACTTTGATATGTAATGATCTTGGGATGCGTGAATCCGGTCTGCAGTATGCCTGGTTTCTCGTCAATGACTCTTACAGAACAGACGTCTGTTTGCTATATCCACCACACATGATTGCATTGGCGGCAATCTACCTCACCGTTGTCCTGAACCATGCCGACTTTGCACCAGGATCAGTGGGGGATCGGACAGACATGCGGCAGTGGTTTGCTGATCTGAATGTAGACATTGAGGCAGTTATTGAGATTAGCCAAGAGATACTATCGATTACAGAAGTATGGGCAGATTGGAAGGAGGAAAAGATGCCGGTGCTATGGAAGGAACTCAAGCATCCCAAGATCTAAATACAATAATGGATCCTTAGTACTTACTTACTACTAGTGAAAAATGTCAATAAAAAGTGAGCTGCTGGAACAGCCTTTTAATTATCGTTTTAGTAGTAGTAATAGTAATAGTAGTATAAGCACCTCTATATATACATATGTATGTCAATTTGGATTTGGATTCGCGAAATGGCTCGCCGTCAAATAAAATAAAAAACGAGAGAGAATGCCTATACTTTCCGGTCCTTGCCGACCAATTGAAATTGAGACAGATTGGTGTTCCATGATAGAAAAATATCGTTATTACTACCACAATCTTAATGTCCAAATGTCCAAATGTCTCTTTTCTTGTCGTTGTTTTTTTGCTGTGTAAATATTTATATGTATAAATATATGTATATAAATATGTGGCATTGCTGACTGTGCAACAATTGTGTGTTTCTTGAAGCGGACCACTAAGCTGATAAGCGGATCTACAACCAGTCAGATCTCCATGACCCATTGGCTGGAGTTGCTTCGATTGACTAGCCTTGACTCACTATTTTTTTTCCTTTTGGTAAAAATTTCATATAAACCTTTATTCCACATCCATTCCTTCCTTCTCTTTCTTCTGCTTTACATTTCCAATTACACTTCCTGTAATATATTCCTATATATTACCCCATTAAATAATAGTAATAATGTCAGCCCCAAAGCCCTATTGTAATGTACCAGACTTGCCTTGGGTTGTCCAAAAGTTTGGAGGAACAAGCATTGGAAAGTTCCTGGACACCATTGCCACACAGGTTGTCAAGTAAGCAAGCTGCCCAAAACCCATCATGTATGCAGATCTGTGGAATCTCATAATAAATTAATGAAATTTATTAATTAATTTTAGGGAGTATGTAAAGCAGAATCGCCTGGTTGTTGTCTGCTCTGCCCGCAGCGGTGAGAGCAAACAGACCGGCACGACTAACCGATTGATCCGTGCTGCCAACGATGCCCTGCGTCCTGGATCTCAGGAGTACCTCAATATCATTAAAGAGATCCTTGACGATCATCTCAAGGTTGCAGACGACATGATCATCAATGCAGATATCCGTCGCAATCTCAAGAGCGACATTGAATACGATTGTTCAAAGTTGAAATCATTCTTGGAAGCTGCCCAGATTATCAATGAAATCTCACCACGTTCTCGCGATATCATCATTGGTGCCGGAGAGAAACTTGCTTGTCGTATTGTCGCTGCTGTCCTTCAGGATAGGGTAAGCCAATTGATTAAATGGCCAATGGTCAATAGTCAATGGCAAATTAAAACCATAATATATATATAGGGTGTCGAGTCCATGTTTGTGTCGCTCGAAAACATCATTGACAAGGAATTCGAAGTGCTTGACCAGACCTTTTACGACTACCTGGCCAAGCGTATGGCTGAGGCTGTAAACAAGTGTGGAAACAAGGTCCCAGTTGTGACAGGTAAAATTGCTGGCAGTCAGTCAGTCTAATCAAGTGTGTTGACAATTATTCCAAACAGGCTTCTTTGGCATCGTCCCTGGTAGTTTGTTAAATACCGTTGGTCGCGGTTACACTGATCTGACAGCCGCTTTGACTGCAGTTGGTTTGGGCGCCGAAGAACTTCAGATTTGGAAGGAAGTTGATGGCATCTTTACTGCTGACCCTCGCAAGGTCAAGACAGCCCGTCTGCTGCCAATCATTACTCCCGAAGAGGCTTCCGAACTGACCTACTATGGTTCAGAAGTCATTCACCCCTTTACTATGGAGCAAGTGATTCGGTCCCATATTCCTATCCGTATCAAGAACGTTGAGAATCCTCGTGGTCAAGGCACGATCATCTTCCCTACCGACACTATTAATAAGGATGGTACCTCGACCCCTCCTCATTCGCCAAAGGTCTTGGCCGAGAACGGATATTCGCTTGACTTGTCTCGCAAGTACCCTACTGCCGTTACCATCAAGGACAATGTGATTGTACTCAACGTGCACTCTAATCGCAAGAGTGTGAGCCATGGATTCTTTGCCCAGATCTTTAGCACCCTTGACCGATATGGCATCGTTGTCGATCTCATTTCTACATCAGAAGTCCATGTGTCAATGGCGTTGGGTACCGACAGTGAAGACAAGGATCTCGAACGTGTTATTGCAGATCTGCGCCGTGTTGGACAGGTAAAATAAAGAATGCCCTTGAAGCCCCAGGATCTGATATTAATTTTGTATGTGTATTAGGTTGATATCCTCAAGAACATGGCCATTCTTTCGCTTGTTGGCAAGCAGATGAAGAACATGGTTGGTATTTCGGGCATGATGTTCACCACATTGGCTTCTGCAGGTGTCAATATCGAGATGATCTCCCAGGGAGCCTCGGAAATCAATATCTCGTGTGTAATTGCAGAGTCTAGTGCCATTACGGCTCTTAATGTGATCCACGACCAATTGTTGAGCAAACGCAGCAAGATTATCCTTCCCAGTCTGCGATCAGTCATGAATTAAAAAAACACTCTATTATTATCTATCTTTCTTTTCTTTTCTTTTTTTTACTATAACTGTTATTATCCGCATCCTCATTTCCTTTTTATTCCCTCTACACTGCCTCGTTTTTGTATAGAATCCTTTTTTATATATTACTATTACTATTATTATTACTATTATTATTATTATTATTATTAAATATTAAATATTAAATGTCACCAAACACTGTTTTTATTATTTTTATTAGAATTTGCAATTTTCTATTAATCAAATAAATCAATCCTTATTGGCTAAAAACCCAAAAAAAGTTTGAAACAATTCCGACCTGAAATGTCGAATTTCTGCTTTATGCTCTAAAACACCCCGACCGTCATATGCATAAATGATTTCCAGATTGTCATCAAAATGAACTGGAAACTTCCATTACTTTGCATCGACAAATCAGAATGCCCGAATTGATAACTGGCCAGAATTATGTAACTCTAGAGATTCACAACAAACAAGAAATCTTTTTGTTTTGCGTAACAACATTCAATGACATGGAATGACACATTCCCTCTCAAAAGAGATAGAGCTAGAGAGATCGAGATAGAGATAGATAGAGATAGATAGAGATATATAGAGAGAGAGAGATCTTTTTGGTATTTTTACATGTAGAAAAACAAATAGTACAATAAATCATTTTGGGATCTTTAACTTTTTACTAATATTATTAATATTAATATTATTATTTCTACTTGAAGATCTTGCCATCCTGGCAGCCTTCAACTTCCCAGGCCATGTACTTGTAAATCTCATCCTTCTTCTGCTCGTACTGGGAGGGCTCGATCTTTGTGAACTTGTAGGACTCGAAATCGGCGGCATCGTAAACCTCCTCGGGAATAGTCTGGCCACGGATAAGGAAGTAGCCAGAAATGGAGTTGTTGTTGTTCTCACCACACACAATCAACGAACCAAATGCATACTTGCGTGCGCGCTCAAGACGAGCAAAGAAGCCACCGATGAGGTTGCAAGACATAAACACAATAGTGAGCTCATCATTGTACTTGTAGTCCACGCGCCAGAGAGAGTAACCCTGGGGATCATGGTTCTCCCAGAACCACTTCATTGCAACATCGGTCTTGTTGTTGGAGTACATGCGCTTCCACTCGTCCATGACAAACTTTGAGGGAGGCAAGAGGTCCAGAGGCGACTTGACCTTGGGGGCAGGCTTGGGAGTGTCATCCTCGTCATCGACCTTGGGCTCTTCCTTCTTCTTTTCCTTCTTTGCTTCCTTCTTGGGCTCTTCTTTCTTGACTTCCTTCTTCTCCTTCTTGGGGGGAGTGTACTTGAGAGCGGTCTCGCAGAGGGTGATCTCACCGAGATGGGCCTTGAAGTGCTTCTGGCCGACCAGGGTCCTAAAGTAACGTGTGACATTCTTGTACTCGTTGCGGAGAGGCTGGTCGAGGATGAGGGTGAACAAGTGAACCAGAGCACAGACGACAGAGATATCGGCAAAGGTGATCTCTTCGCCAACCAAATAAGTCTTTGTCAAGAGGATCTTGTCAAGGGCACCAAGGGTACGCTTGACCTTGTCTTGGGCAGCATCGACATTAGGCTTGAGGTAAGGACGGAGGCCACGGAGGGGAAGGAGCCACTCGCTAGTAGGAGTATGGATTTCGTTCTCAGCGAACAAGACGTACTGGATGATCAAAGCCTTGTCAACAGGAGTGAAGCCCAAGAGACGCGAGTGCTCCTGGGAGGCAGCTAAATAACTTTGTCTGTCAGAGATGCCTTGGATATTATTGTAGATGTTTATTTACCATAGTAGGCGATCGAAGAGGACTCGAACAGATCGACCTCTGCGCTCTCAAACACGGGGACCTTTCCCAGAGGATGCTTGGCATAAAACTCGGCATCTCTGTCGGTGGCAAGATTGATGGGCTGGACATCAAACGTGGCGCCGGTGAACGCAGCCTTCAAAAGGGGGATTATTTTGGTTTTAGACGCGAAATAATAATACACGAGTATTTTGAGTAGAGAGACTTACGGCGATTAGAGCCTTTGCCACACGAGGGTTGTTGGGATAGGATTTGATGACCTTTTGGAACAATAAAGATTAATATCTGTCTTTACTCACTATATGTACACATCTTGTGGATCGAGAATCCCCTCCTCCTCCTCCTCCTCCTCCTTTTTTCTTACACCGAGAGAACGCATTTTCGAGATTGATTTGCAGAAAGAAATAGAGAGAGAGAGAAAATAATCAAACTGATTGAATTATATGTTACAAATAAAAAATAAAATAAAACCGAAAAAAAAAATCGCCAGCCACTTGTGCACCTTTTCCAATACGTATGGTGACATCGCCTGATGGAGAGATTGGCCCAAAGTCCATCAGTTGAATTGGAATTTAATAGGGAATCACAGTAGACGATTGCACAATTTTTTAGTTGCATTCAAATAATAATAACATTATTAATAATAATATGCCTTGACAATTAATATAATTCTATATAAAATGAAGTGAAGTAAAGTAAAGTGAAATGAAAAACAAGGATATTCGCACATCACTTGATTGACTGAAAACGCAAAAGTTTAAATGCGAAATATCGAAATAAAATAAAAAATACAATCACCTTTACATCTTGCCGTGCAAGTGATCCAACCTTAAATACCCACAATCCATTATACCAATCATCCAATCACATTTACTAATTTCGTCAGATTAGCACCACCCTCGATTCTGAGATTCAATTTCCATTGTCGAGCCTGTCTGTTTGGCCAAAGCAATATACTTTTTTCATATCGTCAGTATAAAAGGGGGTTCCATTTAAAGCAAGTTATAATACAACTATTTATATCCACATTATCTTGCATGTGTTTATATATGTAAGAAGAAGTCTGGCGTGGATTGACTTGATTTGACCAAGCTTAAAGATTTGTATAAAAAGCTTTTTTTTTATTTTTTGCTATTTTACTCCTGAGATTTCTTAATAATCTTTTATAGGCTGCATGAAAACAGCATTAATTACAGAATTTTATTATTAATACCAATAATCCTAATACTAATACTAATCCTAATACTAGTACTAGTACTAATTTACATGGAAATGTATATTGATCTCTGTATCCTATAGCTGTAGATATGTGTGTGTATATACATATACATATATATGTATGTATAGCAAATATAGGTGAATAAATGTATATAGTGTTCTTTTTGGAGTACTTCTTTAACAGGCTGCTCTATGCCTTTTCCACAGGTTTATTAGGCACGAGGTTTTGCGTTTATTTATTTATTTTTATGACGGTTATCCCCTTGAACATATATACACATATATACATATATAGATCGACAAAGAGAACGTGCGAGTACATTATATATATGTCTATATCACACTTTATATATATATCTCTTGCTTACCACTGCTCTTCATAGATATTATGGTCAATGCGCGTAGTGGCCCCAGAGACCCAGGATGACAAAGAATACCAATAAAAAAAAGGAGGGGGAGGAGGAAGAGGACGTCGTTTATTTTTTGTTTTTTTCTTATTCTGGATTTGACAGCAACAGCAGCAACAGCAACAGCAGCAACCAAAAAGAAAAGGAAAGACAGTCAACAGAAGCATTAGTGGGATTGATCAATGATGATATTGTAGATATAGTTAATGTCATTCCTGATGGCTTGTTTAGGACATATTGCAACATATTGTAAAGGGAGTAAGAGAAAGTATAGATTTGTATATTATTTTGGAACAAAATGATCTACACTGACAGAAATGGCACTCTTACAGCCATGCATTATTCCCTTCTTACTGCTATAAATCTAGGAGCTCAAGATGATACACTTGGAGATATATATTTTTTGAGAAAATAAAATACCCCTTTAGCCGTTCAACTTCATAAATAGTTTCTGGCTCATGGATGATTAGTGAAATGAGGGGCAAGACAAAAGGGCTTCTTGATCGATCTATTGAAATACTGCCAATTTATTTATTTTTTTATATAATTATGATATAAATCCTATCTATTTTAACCCTTGCAAAAAGGTTTACCATCTTCCACATGTGTACATAGGGCTAGACCTTTCTTAATTTTCATTATATGTTGGTATCTATATATTTTTCTCTCTCTCCATCTGTTTGAATATGTCCATCTCTGCTGTTTTATATAAATATATATATATATATATATATATATATATAAATATATATATATTTCTGGTTATAAAATAAAATAAAAACTTGCTATTTTATCCCTTATCCTACACGCCGATCAGTCTATTTTGGCCAACTCTTTTCTTTCTATTTAATTGCTATTGCTATTGCTATTATTATTGCTATTATTATTATTATTAGTATTATTAGTATTAGTATTATTTTTTGCAACTTATAAAAGCATATCCCTGGAATCCATTGTCTTTCTTCTTTCAAAGGCCACACAAAAAAGGACCCCTTCTTTTTTTCTTTTTCTTTTTTATTTATTCAACTGATCAAAAGGAATAAAGAGAATCTCGACAATCATCAATATACAATAATGGACTCACTCTCGACATATGAAACCACAACAGCACCGACCACGCCAGAGAAATTGCCCAGTATCACAATGTTGCCTCAGCTAGAATTAAAGACACCTCCACCATCTACACCAATCAACGACAAACAAGAGGATGTTCAGTACCAGTCGCAAGAGTGCGCCCAGAGCCAAAGCCAGAGCCAGACCCATAGCCAGACCCAGAGCCAGACCCAGAGCCAGCGTCAGTATCATCAATCAATGCCTCCTCCAGCATCCTATCTGCCTCCACCTTCATCAGCCCATCTCTATTCATACAACCAAGCAATGATCCAAAACGGACTTTACAGCCAGAACATGTCTCCACCCCTGACCCCAGCCGTCTCACCACCATCGATCCTCCTAGACTCCCTTCACTTCAAACGCAAGTTCTCTGTAGATGTCGGTCCTTTTAGTTTCGGCAGCATCTCGCACTCAATCAACGAACGTCAGGATCAATACCGTCGTAGTTCGTGTTCTGCCATGTCTGTCGATCAATGTAACCATGAAACATATTCGCCAAATGTGAATACTCCAGCCAGCACTGCTGCTGCTGCTGCCGTGGCCGCTGCTGCTGCTGTGGCTGCCTCATCCTCATCTTCGACATCCTCGCGCCAAGACTATGGGTTTCTTCATTCTGATGGTGAGAACAATGGGATGTTTGCCGATCCAAAGGTAGTTATTGGCAAGCGAAACAGGATATTCAACCACCACCAACAGCATCAGCAGCAGCACCAGCAGCAGCACCAGCATCAGCAACAGCAGCCTATCCAAGGCCCAGTCACTCAGCACAAGCATGGATGCAAATATCCATACTGTGGATGGAGCTTCAAGCGCTTCGAGCATCTCAAGAGACACATGTTTGTCCATACTGGAGAGAGGCCCCATATATGTCAATATCCAGGCTGTGGAAAGAGCTTTAGTCGATCGGACAACTTTAATGCTCATTTTAGAACGCACACAAAGAAGAATGCGATCCAGAAACGACGATCTTCGCAGGGTGCTTCTGGGGCCAAAAATAATGCAAACAGCGGAAGCAGCACCAGTCCATTGATGACAGTTGCCTCACAAATGTATGATCCCGAACGCACTCACAATGGGTATTTTGCCAAGCAGAATTCATTTGACGTGGTGAACTATCAGACAATGTATGATCATCGCCAGGCATACCCCGAGGTAGGAATTTTCTATTGTTATATTGTTATATAGTTTATTAATTAATTTATTTATTTATGGATTAGGAGGAATATCATGCCCAGTTGCACCATCAGCAGCAACAGGTTCAACAACACCAGCAAGTGCAACAGCAGCAGCAAGTACAGCAACAGCAACAGCAGCAACAGCAACAGCAGCAGGCCCAAGCACAAGCCCAAGCTCAGTCTCAAGCTCAGTCTCAAGCCCAAGCTCAAGCCCAAGCTCAGGCACAGGCTCAAGCTCAGGCACAGGCACAGGCCCAGGCACAAGTTCAGGCCCAGGCACAAGTTCAGGCACAGGCACAGGCCCAAGCTCAGGCACACGCCCAAGCTCATGCTCAAGTACAGGCTCAAGCTCAAGCACAGGCCCAAGCTCAAGCTCAAGCACAGGCACAGGCCCAAGCACAGGCCCAGGCTCAAGCTCAAGCTCAATCACAGGCCCAGGCTCAAGTACAAGCCCAAGTTCAAGCCCAAGTTCAAGCTCAAGTACACGCTCAGGCCCAAGCACAAGCACAAGCCCAGGCACAGGCCCAAGCCCAAGCACAGGCCCAGGCACAAGTCCAGGCCCAGGCCCAAGTTCAGCAGCAGCAACACCAACACCAACACCAACACACCCAACAAAATCACCAACAAAATCACCACCATCAACAGCAACAACAACAGCAACAGCAACAAACCCAACAACAAAACTATATGCGGCCTCTAACAAATCACTATCGCCCTGGACTACAAACACCAATTAGCCCATCCGCTGCACCTTCGCTTCTGAACCACGAGGTTGGTGCCACATCATTCTTTGGAGACAATGGTCGTAACAGTAGTCAATCGCCCTTTGGATACACCATGTCATCCATGGCATCCATGTCACCAACCTCAATGGTCTCTAGTTCATCGTCCCCCATGAACACTTCCTTGAACAGCTACCCCCCCTTTGTGATGGCCAACGAACCAAGACGTGCCTCGATTCCAATCAACCTAAAATCTCATGTATGCCCAGTACACCAGTGTCAAAGACAATTTAAGAGATTAGAACATCTCAAACGACATATGCGGATCCACACTCTCGAACGCCCTTTTGCGTGTTCACTATGCACCAAAACCTTTTCTCGCTCAGACAATCTATCTCAACACATGAAAACCCATCAACGTGTTGAAGACCGTAGGCGTCGACAGCACCACCACACCAGCACCACCAACAGCACTGGGTCCTTTACCAAGCTACATGCGATGCCCGGAATGAATTGGCACAACCACTCATCTATTGGCTGCTAAGATCCACTCACATTCTATACATACTTTTTATTTTTATTATTATTTCGCATGTTTCTTTTTTTTATATTATATATATATTTATATATATATTTATATATATTGCTGAGATGAAGAGCTTGATAATCTATTTTCGAGTAACTCAATTCTATTATTTTATTTGCCACACACTCAAGCATATCATTTCTTTCATATTACACCCCCCCCCCCCCTTTTTTTTATATTTCTTCTTCTTCTTTATACCATCTCCCCCCCCTCCCCCCAATTTTATTCCTCTTGGTCTTGTTTTTTCCTTTTTTGTATAGAGCTTCTTTTTCATTATCATCTTCATCATCTTTAAACTTCTTCATATGCTTCTTCTAAAGCGCCACACTTCTTTATTGTAATATCCAGAAAGAAGAGAAAAAGGGAAAACAGAATCAGACGTTTTTTATTTTCTTTTTGTTTTTTGTTTTTGTTTATTACAAGATTATTATTATTTTTTATTTTATTTTATTTTATTTTATTTTCTTTCTTAAGCATCTCCTATGCCTTTCTCATTTTATATTTTATTTATATTTATACACATTTATATGGTTGCGCTAAATTATTTTATATATATATATATATATTTTATTTATTTATATATAAAATAAAAAAGATTTTTGAAATTAAAAAAGCGCAAATAAAAATAAAAAATAAAAAATAAAAAATATAAAAATGTGTGTGTAGATATATAGATATTATATACATATTTTATAATACATAGCGATCCGATTAAAAATGAATGTCAATTGTGAAGGGTATACAAAATGAACATCACTTTGTATATTATTTATTATTTATTTATTTATTTATTTGCTATTTATTTATTTATTTATTTGCTATTTATCTATTTATCCATGTATCCATGTATCTAATATTTTTTTGCTGAGTTTCTTATCTCTCTTGATATTTACCACAAAATATATATTTACATTTATATTGAGAGCCCCAAAGGGTTTATGTTGGGGACCAAGGGATTCTCACTGGATTTCATGATAATAAATAAAATAAGGATATACGGCCAAGAAAATAATAAAAATAATATAAAAAAAAAAGGGGATTTGGGGGGAGTAGGTGTATGAAAATACAATTTTTTGAAATAGGCCATAATCGGCTCGCTTCCCTCGGAAAGTGTCCTTTTATAGACAATCAAATCCGGCTCAAGAAACAGTCCAAGAAAGATAGTAGAGAAAGGGGTTTGTAATGGCTAAAAAGTCACTCATATAAAAGGCTCTCAACAAAGAATATAAGATGCCTTAATATTACTGATTTCTTTATATTCATACAAACATATATACCATGTCTGCCAAGGCTATCCGTGAATACGATGGAAAGCTCCTGCTAGCCTATCACCTCTTACGCGCCCCATTGGCCGCCGATCAGAGCCAGACTTCTCTTTTCCAGCCTGCCCCAACCAAGTTGGCCCATATCAATGTCGATACCCATCTTAGTGGTGCTGCATTCGATGTTGCTCTCAAGCAGCAGCTCGATACTCTTGAGCGGACCCATCCTTGGATCCTTACTGATAAGCTTGTAGCCAAGCCTGATCAGCTAATCAAGCGCCGTGGAAAACACGGTCTCTTGACTCTCAACAAGACATGGAAGGAAGCTCGTCCTTGGATTGAGGAACGCGCCGGCAAGGAAGTCAAGGTAAACCCCAGCGAAAGATAGAGAGATAGAGAGATGGAGAGAGAGAGAGAGAGAGACGGAGAGAGGGACAGACAGAGAGAGAGGGACAGAGAGGGCTTGGTCATCAGAATTACTAACATCAAAATAAAGATTGAGAGAACCTCTGGTATCCTCAAGACTTTCCTTGTAGAGCCCTTTTGCCCTCATCCTGCAAACACAGAGTACTACATCTGCATCAACTCTGACCGTGATGGCGACTATATCCTCTTTACTCACGAAGGTGGTATCGATGTCGGCGATGTCGATGCAAAGGCCCTCAAGCTCTTGGTCAGAGTAGACGAAGGTTTCCCTAGTCCCCAGTCCATCATCACTTCTTTGCTCAAGGATGTGCCCTCTGCCAAGCACGCAGTCCTTGTTGAGTTCATCAGTCGTCTCTATGCAGTCTACGTCGACTTGCATTTCACATACCTCGAAATCAACCCCCTCGTAGTCACAGATGCTGCAAATGGCCAGCCTCCCCAGGTCATGTATCTCGATCTCGCCGCAAAGCTTGACCAGACTGCAGAATTCGAGGCCGGTCCAAAGTGGGCTATTGCACGCGCTCCTCAGCACGGTGGTCTTGTTGGTTCTGGTGAACATGGTCCTGCAATGGCATTCCCTGCCCCATTCGGTCGCGAACTCACAAAGGAAGAGGCCTATATCCAGGAACTCGACAGCAAGACTGGCGCGTCGCTCAAGCTTACTGTTCTTAACCGTGATGGTCGTATCTGGACCATGGTTGCTGGTGGTGGTGCCTCTGTCGTCTATTCGGACGCAATTGCTGCTCTTGGCCATGCTGACCAGCTTGCAAACTATGGCGAGTATTCTGGTGCTCCTACCGAGACACAGACTTATGAG
This sequence comes from Phycomyces nitens, assembly GCA_022702545.1. Classification (NCBI taxonomy): domain Eukaryota; kingdom Fungi; phylum Mucoromycota; class Mucoromycetes; order Mucorales; family Phycomycetaceae; genus Phycomyces; species Phycomyces nitens. The sequence continues at coordinate 2,542,126 of JAHRBC010000006.1, read as the reverse complement.
TATGCAAAGACCATTCTTGACCTCATGACACGTGGCAACATCAACCCCGATGGCAAGCTGTTGTTTATCGGTGGTGGTATTGCAAACTTCACAAACGTCGCCACGACCTTCAAGGGTATCATTCGTGCCCTGACCGAGTTCAAGCAGGCCCTCATCTCCCACAAGGTCCGCATCTTTATCCGTCGTGGTGGACCCAACTACCAGGAAGGTCTGCGTGCCATGCGCCAATTGGGTGAGACCCTTGGTGTCGCCATCCAGGTATTCGGCCCCGAGACTCACATCACCGAGATTGTGCCTTTGGCTTTGACCGGTAAGGTATCGTCTATCCCATCTGCCCAGGCTGGTGCAGCTGGTTCTGGCAACCTTTTCCAGGATCAGATCTTTGGTGGTCCTTCTACTACTGCTTCTGGTGCCAACAGCCCCAAGCTCAAGTTGTCCGAAGACCAGGACTCGCCCGAGGACTCCAAGGACCGCATCAGCTACTTTGAGAACCCTGCCCAGGAGTCTCACGAATGGTACCGTCCCTTCACCAAGTTCACCCGCTCGTTTGTCTATGGTATGCAGCCCCGTGCTGTCCAGGGCATGTTGGACTTTGACTTTATGTGCAAGCGTCAGTCTCCTTCTGTAGCTGCCATGGTCTATCCCTTTGGCGGCTCCCACGTCCAAAAGTTCTACTGGGGTACAAAGGAAACCCTTATTCCCGTGTTTGCTTCCCTCAAGGAGGCAGTCGAGAAGTTCCCCGAGGTCGATGTGGTTGTGAACTTTGCTTCCTGCCGCTCCGTGTTTGACTCGACCAGAGACATCTTCAAATACTCTACCCAGATCAAGACCATTGCCATCATTGCCGAAGGTGTGCCCGAGCGTCGTGCCCGTCAGTTGCTCCATGAGGCCGAGCGTCTCAAGGTCCTGGTGATTGGTCCTGCTACTGTCGGAGGCATCAAGCCCGGATGCTTCAAGATTGGTAACACTGGTGGAATGATGGACAACATCGTTGCCTCCAAGCTCTACCGTGCCGGTTCAGTTGGCTACGTGAGCAAGTCTGGTGGTATGTCCAACGAGCTCAACAACATTGTTTCCCGCACAACCGATGGTGTCTATGAGGGTGTGGCCATCGGTGGTGATCGTTACCCCGGCTCGACCTTTATTGACCATTTGCTGCGTTATGAGGAGGATCCCAAGTGCAAGATGTTGGTGCTGTTGGGTGAGGTTGGTGGTGTGGAAGAGTACAGGGTTATTGAGGCTGTCAAGAACGGAACGATCAAGAAGCCCGTTGTTGCCTGGTGTATTGGTACCTGTGCCAGCATGTTCACAACCGATGTCCAGTTTGGCCACGCTGGTGCCATGGCCAACTCTGACCTCGAGACTGCTAATGCCAAGAACAGAGCCATGCGTGCTGCTGGTATTGTTGTCCCAGAGACCTTTGAGGCCATGCCCCTGGCCCTTGCCGATACCTATGCCAAGCTTGTCCAGTCTGGCACAATTGTTCCCCGTGCAGAGCCAGAGGTCCCCAAGATCCCCATTGACTACTCCTGGGCTCAGGAACTCGGTCTGGTCCGTAAGCCTGCAAGCTTTGTGTCGACTATTGTCGATGACCGTGGTCAGGAACTTCTGTACGCTGGCATGCGTATCACTGATGTATTCAAGGATGATATTGGTATCGGTGGTGTGTTGTCTCTCTTGTGGTTCAAGCGTAGATTACCCGACTATGCATGCAAGTTCATTGAGATGGTTCTCATGTTGACTGCCGATCACGGACCTGCTGTGTCTGGCGCAATGAACACCATCATTACCACTCGTGCTGGCAAGGATCTCATTTCCTCTCTTGTTGCCGGTCTGTTGACCATTGGTGAGCGCTTTGGTGGTGCCCTTGACGGTGCAGCATCCAACTTTGCAAAGGCCTATGACAGTGGACAGTCTCCTCGTGAGTTTGTGTCTTCGATGCGCAAGGCCAACAAGCTTATTCCTGGTATTGGCCACAAGATCAAGTCGCGTACCAACCCTGATATGCGCGTCGAGTTGGTCAAGTCCTATGTCCTCAAGCACTTTCCCTCTACCCCCATCCTCAACTATGCTCTCCAGGTCGAGGAGATCACTACCTCTAAGAAGGACAACCTGATTCTCAATGTCGATGGCTGCATTGCCGTCTCGTTTGTCGATCTCTTGCGCGAGTCTGGCGCATTTACTCGCGAAGAAGCCGAAGAGTACATGAAGATTGGTACCCTCAATGGTCTGTTTGTCCTCGGTCGCTCGCTTGGTTTCATTGGTCACCACCTCGATCAAAAGAGACTCAAGCAGGGTCTCTACAGACATCCTTGGGACGATATTTCCTATCTCTTGCCTTCGCTTGATCCCCAGAGCCTTGATCCCCGTCGTGTGACTGCCCGTGTCAATGTCCAGAAGAAATAAGGCTTTCTCTCTCTTTCTCACACACACACACTTTGTAAAGAAAAATCGATTCACTTGCACTATTTTTCCTTTCTATTCTTTGCTTTCTCTTAATCCTTGTAACATTTCTCTCATTCATCATCTTTAACAAACAAAAGGATCCAGTCTACAAATGTCTTCTTTTTCTTTCCTTTTCACCAAAATCCAAAAAATATGTATAAATCAATAAATATTATATTTTTGTGTCAATATCAACAACTTTAAAAAAAATTTTAGAGTATTGAAAACCCCAAACAATTTTTTAAGAATCTTATATATATATATATAGATGTGAACTGTTTTGTGGGATGATGATTCATATAGTCTATTTATTTTTATTATATTCCATATATATATATGATTGTAATATTTATAGTACGGTTGGGTTATGTAAATGTGCTGTAAGACTGGTGGTGTTGCTTGGGTGCACTTCCAGCAGCCTCTTCCTCGGCATCCAAAAGGGCAGCAGCATCGGCTTCATCTATTGTTAAAAAAAAGAGAGTTAATTTTGCTGTTTGATTTTCACATGAAGGCTAGTAATCTGCAATTGTACTGACCTGGATGATTAAGGATTCTGCTGTCCGCCTGCTTTGTGCGACGGATGACAAGGCAGCGGATGCCAAGGAACTGGCAAAAGGCACGGATTACAGTCGACACCCAAAAGAGATAGTAGATTGTCGAAGTGATGAACAGGATGGCCAGCAATATGTATTCGTACCGAGCAGACAGCACGCGTCTATAAGATATATATATATATTCAGTCTAGGCCTCGAGAAGAAGAAGAAGAAGAAAAAGCATCAACTTACGTTCCAAAGATCGCAGGTCCATTCACAAGTACGACCATCAGCCAGGGCATAGACAACAGACCAGTAAAGACCGGAAAGTCGGATTTGGTGAGATGGGCAAGGATGATGCTCGAGGCAATCAGGCCAAACAAGACATTGAAGTAGAGCGAGAACAGGATGACATGCTGGTCCTGGAGGAGCGAGGAGTAGGGCGAAGACAGCCAAAAGTAGACTGCGAGCGAGTAGGAAATGATGGGGTAGAGGGTGTTGTAAAAGGTCTTACAGGAACTAATGTTCTTTTCAACACAGGCCTTGTGAATCGCATACAAGCTTTTCCAATGAAATGCAGACAATGGAATGGACACACACACAGACATAAGCTTTCTTGTGTCTATAGGCCTGTAAAATAAACTTACCACACAGGACAGTGTGTAACGATGAAGAAGAAGAACATGCCCCATACAAACAAGTGGGCAAATGTTGCTCCCTCTGGAAGGAATTCACCCAACCATCCGAACCAGGCAGTGTCCACGACCTCGAGTTGCCAAGCACCAGCACCTAGAAAACAGTTATTACCCAAAGAATATCATATCTCTCTCTACCTTGGGCTTACCATAAAATCCAGAGACAACAAATGCCAAACAGGACACAATGATACCCTCTGTAGGACCATTCACATAGCCCAAATAGAGTACACCGGTGTAGTACTCCTCCACAGTAGACAAATAGAACCCAACCACAGTGACCACCAACAACACACCAACCTGGCCTGTATGGCCCAGACCAAGCGAGGCTGACTGGAGCAAGACAACATATACACAGTTGAGAGCATCACATCCATGGTCAAACAGTTCTCCAAGAGGAGACGAGGTGCCTGTGCGACGAGCCTGACGACCATCCACATTGTCAAACGTAGAATAGAGCCAAAGACCGGCTGCAAAACTAAAGTAGATCCAGGAAGGTCCTTCTGTGCCAAGATCGGGAACCCAGATCAAGATAAAGACCACATTTGTGAGCATAAAGAAGAGACCGATCAAGGTAATCAGGTTTGGGCTGTCAAGACAATCATCATTAGGATCTTGTCAGAATACCACCAAGGTACTTACGCTATCCATGTAGGAAAGAGAGTGATTGCCCAGTCCCAGTAGGGACGAAGAATGTACTTTGTCACAAAAGACTTGTCTTCTGCGGCATACTTGTATAGTCTAAGATTCTCGAGTTGTTCTTGAGTGGGGAACTCGGTGTGTTTTGTGTGCCAGAGTGTCATGGCTGGTGTAGATGAGAAATTAGTTTATGGGGGGCGGTATTAATGATAATAATAAGTATTAATGATAATAAGTAATAATAATGATAATAAATAGAGAATAAGAAGAAGAAGAAGAAGAATAGGCGAAAATCGGCTCTGTTTCATGATTCAAAGCATTTTTTTTCTTGTACCCCCTTTGTCCTTTAATACCCATTTCCGCCCGTGACAGTTCAGTATCTGCTTGGATTCTTGTACCTTGGTTGCTGCCAATAGAAATGAATCGTGTACACAGTGCTTCCACCAAGTAATGTCACAACCAATCAAAATCAATCTCATATTTTTAAAAGAAATGATGTCAGAAATCTCGCTTGCTTAAAGCCAAATTGTGATTGTTGGCACCCGAAACAAGAAGAAAAAGAGAGAAAGAGAGAAAGCCCTTTTTTAAAATACTCTACACTTCAACAAGAGTACTGTGTTTCTATATGAAGATGGACATGGGCATTGACATGGGAATGTTATTGTTATTGTTGAGACTATTGCTACTCATACAAGAGTACTTGAGAAATGCAAGTCCCTAATGAATCATCTCTGACTTGGCCAATATCACTGGTCAATTAAAAACCAAAAAAGATGTTCATATGAAGGAGGCAAACCCAAAAAACGGGGGACTATGTGCTTTATACAGTCCAGAATGCAAAAGTATAGGGCTGCTTCAGTAAAGCAAGTCAGTTGGCCATTCACCCTCAAACAGCTTGGAGGTCAGTCAGTCAGTCAGTATGATGAGTGTCCTGACAGTATTTTTGATGGCTGTAAAAAACCTAGGACGTAAAGGCATCTATCAACTATATGGATCCCAATCTCTCTTGCTACTGGTGTTCAACTGACTGAACATCTACTGAAGCGACTTTTGGCCCAAAACTATCGCACAGCACTGTTAATAACTTTGAGACGTGAGTGCAACCTTTTATTTTATTATTATTTTTAGAACAAGAAAGCAGATTTGGATTCTATCAAAAGAAACACACATATAAAAAGGGTCTCAATTGTTGATCCGTTTTCTGTTCGACGCACAAGCTCTAAATGGCCAAGGAGATGATTACCAATTCGTCGGCTTGTGCGACGAAAAGGTAAAAGTTTTTTTTTCAAGACATTGGCAACTGAATATGGGCAATTTCCGACCACTGGATAAAAGTCATGTCTTGTAACATTAGTCAAATAGAACATTGTGTGATGTCCTTATTCAACATGGCGAGAAGTAAATATTGATTTACGATTTCTCCAGAATCAAGCCAAATATACTGGTCAAATTCGCACGACCGAATGGCATATTTGTCCAGCAAATATTCATAAAGGCCCTTTTTTCTTTCATACTTTACATCCTATGGACTGGTCAAGGTCACTGTTGGTCTGGAATGGATTTAGCAAGAGGATTGACGACAATTCCAAGACGTGGTTCATTAATGATCGTTTCACATGATGGCGAAATTCGTAAAGCTCATTGTCATTGCGCGCAACATGACAATGAGTTCCCAGTCTTTCCCTCTCAGTTTCTGCTGTAACCCAGATTGTCCTTTTTCAGCTGTTCGTCCGTCGTTTTCTGCTTAACTTTATATCATTTTTTTGTTGTTGGTCAAACCAAGAAGCCTTTAGATCTGACCTTCCTCTTTGTGAAGAGATGGCTATGGGATGTACTTTCTTGGGTTCCCACCACCTTTCCACTTTATAAAATGTAAAACTCTCAAGAACACTATAAAACAAATAGATTACAAAGACAAGTCGTGACGTCCTCTTTTGCTTTATGACAACAAAGGCTCACCAATCATTTGAGCAAAAAGAAAGAAACGCTTTGGGATCCCAAGTTTTCCCAACCTAGTTAAATTGACAATGATGTAATTTCCATCAAATACTCTACAGAAAACTCTATATAGGTTTTATAGGCAAATATAAAAAAGGTTATTAATATGCCTCTCTAGCTGCCCTGAATATTGTTTTATGGCCACTTGTACTTTTATTAGCCTCTTGAATTTCGTACATGTACATATTTAATCATTAGGTTCACGACCAAGGTCGCATTTAGATGGACAGGTTTGGAGGACTTTTGGGTAAACTGAATTAAGATGCCCTATATTTAATAGGTCACTAGTCTCCAGCTAATCTTTGGTTTGATAAAAGCAGTGCCTTGATCTGCACTCTACAAATGACATTCAATGTCAAAGAAATGTATCGAGGAACCCATTTCAAGACTCCTTGCAGAAAAAGAAAAAAAGTCATAAATCCCTTGTCCCTTGCAAAACCAAATACACACCATTCAATGCCATTCAAACCTAGAACCATGGCCAAGAAAGACGACTTGATAAAGTGACTGACAAACCAAACCAAAAAAAAAGGGGGCTGGCTAGTGCTCTACAGTCATATAAAGCAGTATCAACACTCGAGTCAAAATAGGTGATTATACAAAGGAAATATGGGCCTGGGATTTTGAGCCAAGATTTAAGCATAAACTAGTTTTACCAAATCCAATCAATAATAGCAGTATGGTTTTGAAGATGAATTAGAAAAAGAAAGTACAAGGACTGATGGGTACCGACCTGTTTTCTCGAGAGTAAAACCGCAATAAAACACTTGTAGGTTAGGGTTGGTTGGTGGGCACAGAGTGCTTGACAGCAGATATATATATATATATATATATATATATATCAACTGGGATCATCTTTTTATTTTTGAGACTATCCCGAGACTGATAAATAACGAGATAGATAGCTAGATGCTTGGACAAGGGGGTTATATTGATTTAACCAGTATTAAAAACAAAGTATTATGATTGTATACTAGTTTTTATCAACCGGTATCCACCCTTGTCCTCGACTTCAGTTTCATTTTCTACCTTTTTGTCCAGGCATAATTTGTATTTATTTTTTATTCTGCTTCCAGAATTCTAGTATTGGGATGAAGATTTTGAAAACTGTAAAGATAAATACCCAACCAACAGTCTTTGTTTTATCTGTATTTTGGGATTGACAATCCAGAAATTATGCTACTTTGGACCTATAGAATCAAATAAAGCCAAGAATATCAAGCATCTGATTCAAAAGTCTATATTAAACTCAATTTTGCAGAATCTACTTTATACAGACTAAATCCAATAATCAAACGGGCAGCCCTGTGTTGACAAGAGAGATCCAAGAAATACATGTATTTGGTTTGTACTTTCTAATTGCCTTCCTGACAGCAAAACAATCTGGCCAGTCGTAATGTTTTTGGGGGATAAATTACGAACAAAAGATAACCAGATCATCAAGAATACAGACACGACCTTTTCCCTTTTTTTTCTCATTGACATTTAAATGTTTGCCATAAAGAAGTAATATACATTTAGACTGCCAATCTCATGTAGAGGAAAATAATACAATAAAACATACTCCATCATGAAAAATGGTCTGTACAGAAATCCAACAGGCTCTATATTACTCGCAACACTCTATATTATCAACTATGGTCAATGGATCCCACCAAATCTACAAACCTGAATGTTACCTCTGTATTTCTTCAAACAATACCCTTTTATTTTCTCGAAATAAAATCATGCCATTTGAACATAATACTCGTAACATTTGGCATTTCCTCAAATCCTGTGATTCGCACTTTATAAAGAGGTTCAAAAAGATAAAAGGTGAATAAAAGTTAGACTCAAAATATATAACATTACACTTTTGAATCTCAGATCATCTAATATTATAAAAATATATAAAATCTCAATTCAGTCTCATGTTCAAAAGTAATTATATGTGTATAATATTCTACCTCTTCTATTTTTACCTCTTCTTTTTTTCTTCTTCTTCTTTAAACCTCTTCTTCTTCTTTTCTTCTTTAATCTATTTATTGCTTCCTCTCCTTATACCTCATCAAATCCAATTTGTCCTAATCACAAGTTGGGTTGTAAACTCGCTAGAATCTCCAAATGTCTCATCACACTCCTCATCACAAACTGCCTCATCCCAGTCCAAACCAACCAGATCATCGCACCGACAAAACCCTTCTTGCTCGTCATGAAGTATTCAAAGGAGGACCCATTCCAGATTCCATTAAAAAGAGCTATGTCCAACAACAACTGCCCGTCCGTAACCAAAGTCTGGCAGCCTTTAATACACCACCAAGAAACCTCAACAATAATGGTCTAACCAGAGCCCATACCCACTCACCCACACCAATTCCCATCACAATCACAAAAGCATCCTATCGAGCCACCAGTTTCCATCCTCGCTCAAAACCACCATCATCACCGCCTCCACCTATGCCTAAATCACCTATTAGACTACCATCCTTTACCATTGATCCTTCGCCAAATGAACCAAAGGACGAATTAACCATAAAGCCAAAGAGCCCAATTCCAACCACAATACCATCAATTGGTCTGACGGTCAGTCGACAGAATTCCAGCCACTCGAGCATCAGTTCTACGGGTGGTGGTGAGGATGACGATGATGACGACGAGGAGTTCAATTTTAGAGACAGGCCTCCATCGTCTATTATATGCAGCCTTCCTATTTTTGACCTGGATGGCGTCGTACCTGAATCTCCTGTAATTGAATTGCCGCATGAAGATGACAATGAAGATGAAAATCTTTGGATTGGAGAAGCACAGCAGAGTGCTTTGTTTGAGACCACAGATTTAAAGGGTCCCCTGGATCCTGTATCTGGACCGGCATTTGAGTGTTTGGTGGAAGATCCGGAAGAAATGGACGATACTTTGAGTTGGAAGGTACCCTCGCCTATATTTCCACCCTCGGACTGGTACCAACGTGGCAGTTTAGGAGGTAATATATCCATTAGCCTTTTTATTTTATTTTTATTTATTTTTACACACACATACACATACATACATACATATTTGAAAATCACAGTAAGGCGATCAACCTGTACTGACATTTTTTGTTTTTTGATGTGCACCAGGCATCAGTCCCAGCAGATCAGAGTCCAGTCTCTCTCTCAGTGAACCGTTTAGACGCATGTCTACCGATACTGAGCTCAGTGACTCAATTGACTCCTTTCCCCTGCCGTCCGATGGCCAGTCTTCAATGTTCTTGAGAATGCAGGAAAAGCAAGAAGAGCAGCGCAGATCTATATATGCCTATCGCACCCAGAAGCCATTGGTCATCTATCCAGCAATGTTGTCGCGTGTGGCGCGCGAAATGTATCGCCGCATACACACAACTCACCTTATAAAGGACGATATCACATATCACCATGTGTTTAGTGGAACAGAAGCAGTGGTAAGTTTCTTATAATATATATATATATATATATATATAGTCAGGTCTAAATATACAAATAACCATTTGTTTCACAATACCTAAAAATCTGCGTTTAATATTTAACCACAATCATCAACATCAACAATGTTGTTTTATAGGATTGCTTATTGCACATCATTCGAACCAAGGATCGCAATGTGGCTATTTTGGTCGGACGTGCGCTGGGAAGCCAAGGATTCTTCCACAATGCCCTCTCCAAAAATGGCCTGCGCGACCTTGCAGACGAGATTTATCAGTTCAGGGATTCTAGGGCCATATCCGAAGATTCAGATTATCTAGACCGAGACGAACAGCTTCTCGACAATGCTCCAAATGGTGTATTCACTGTCTTGACCGAATGCTATTCTCCTACGTGTTCCAGAGACCAGCCTTGTTACAGCATGAGCTGTCCAAGGACATCAAAGACAGTAAGCGTCTCTTTTCTCGGTCTTTTTTTTTATCCTAATCATCATTCTCTAGGTCCTCAAGCGCACACAAAGCCAAGCATCAATACAAGAAAAGGCAAGCCGATTATTTAGAAGTTTCTATAAAAGAGATGTGAACCCGAGTTTCCTTATGCCCAAAGAGAGAGCGAAATATATATATATATACAAGCATGGCTGATTAGGTTTTGGGAATTAGGAAGTCAGTCGACTATGGGTCCACTCTGTCGACAAGGAGACCTTTGACGCCACGTCCTCTGAAGAACGAAAGCGCCAGGAATTGATCTTTGAACTGATCTACACAGAAGAAGATTTCGTCAAGGATCTTCGGTACATCCAAAACGTAAGTCCCTTGAGCACCTCCCACGTCTTATTCATCCTTGATGCAGTCCTGGGTAAAGCCATTGATCAAGGAAGACATCATTCCCGACAAGGACCGCGAGAATTTTGTACAGGAAGTGTTTTGGAATCTGTCAGACATTGAAAAGGTCAATGGGCCGTTTGCAGACGCTCTGACGAACCTCCAAAAGGAGAAACCGGTCGTAGGAGATATTGGAGACGTGCTGCTCACCCATGTCTGTCAATTCGATCCCTTTGTTGTCTATGGCTCTCACCAGGTCATTGGCAAGTTTTATTTTGAGCTCGAGAAGAAGCGCAATCCGACATTCCTGCAGTTTGTCCAGGTAAGCAAATCCAGTGTGTTGGTTTGGTATTGATTGATGAGGGGGGTATGGTGTATTAGGAAACCGAGAGAAAGCCAGAGTCTCGTCGACTGGAACTAAATGGCTACTTGACAAAACCAACCACCCGTCTGGGTCGCTATAATCTCTTACTGCGCGAGATCTTGAAGCGCACACCAGACGGAAGCCCAGACAAGGAAACCATTCCCCAGGTCATGGAAATCATCAAAAGGTTCTTGGGCCAGGTCAACTCAGAGACCGGAAAGGTCGAGAACCGGTTTGATTTGGAGCAGATATCAGAACGACTGGCATTCAAGTCAGTTGCCGACAAAGTGGTAAGGACTTTTTGTGTAGTGTATAGCAACAGAGTGGATTTTTGTAACACACTCTTTATAAAGGATTTAAAACTCTTGGATGAAAATAGACGGGTGGCTATGAAGGGGAGGATGAAGCGTAAAGGAAACAGCACGTCGGATGCCTCGGATCTTCAGCTCTTTTTGTTTGATCATTACCTGGTGCTTGCAAAGATCAAGATGGAAGATCATTTGGAGCATTACATTGTGCACATCAAGGTTAGTTCTAGCCATCACAGTTGTGTACTCGAATCCAAGGCTCATATAAGTAAAAATAAATTACCTAGCCTATTCCCCTTGAGCTATTGTCGATATCCCTGGTGGGTGGCCGAGCAAAACGAGCCAGTTCGCTACTCCCCTATAGCAGATCTGGCACCATTAACCCTCAGAATGCCATTCCCTTGAAATCAGCCTCGGCCGATACCCGTGCCAAATCAGGAGGTTACGGAATTACGTTTTATCATCATGGACGCAAAGGATCTTCTCCAATCACCCTCTACCTCACAGGTGCTACTGCACGCAAAATGTGGGCAACCGCAATTCGTGAACAACAGCAAATCCTGGCATCTCGCCGCCAGGTCTTCCGAGTCGTTCCAATTGTCCCGAGATACTTTATGTCCCACAATAGGGTTCACAATTCACTAGAGCTATGTAAGGAGTTTTTTCTTTTCTTTTTTGATAATAGATAGATAGATAGTTGTAGGGTAGGATAGGATATGGTCCTGATATTCAATAATCCTTCTTAGCAACGGTCCCAAACACACAGTTCAGCCGTCGACTCTTGGTTGGTACAGATCAAGGTGTCTATTATGCCCAGATTGGACAAAAGGATGAACTGGATGGTGTCAATGATGAAAAAGTGAATGAGGGAGACCAAGTAGCCACAAATATCATAAAAGTCATTGGGCTCGAAAAAGTATCGCATGTCGAAGTCATTACAGAGTCACACATCTTGGTCTTGGCCGAAAAGACCCTGTGGATGTTCCCATACGACGTCTTATTGTCTGATACAGTCGTGTCTCTCAAACGTGGCCGTGTCATTGGCCAAAACGTCGCGTTCTTTCACGTCGGCCAATGCATGGGAAAGACACTGGTTTGTGTAGTAAAGACAAACAAGCTGTCACCCACCACCATCCGAGTGCTTGAACCCATGGTTGCCGAAGAGAACAAAAAGAGTCGGTCGGCATTCCTGATCAAGAGACTGGTGGCTCGCAGCTCTGTAGATGAAGGCCTGAAGCATTTCAAGGATCTTTATCGACCAAGTGAAGCATACTCGATCAGCTTATTAAAGACAAAGATGTGCATTGCCTGCCCCCTTGAGATCGATGTAGTAGACATGAATACGTTTGGAGTGCAGAGTAAGTCTAGTGTGTGTGTGTGTGTGTGTGTGTGTGTGTGTGTGTGTGTGTGTCTGGTTGAAGCCATACTTATACTTTATTTCAGCTCTCCTGGACCCAGAAGACGAAGAACTTGGCTTTGTGTTCTCAAAAACTGATGCACGACCTCTGGCGATGTATCGTATCCAAATGGCAGAATACCTGGTGTGCTACAACAGTAAGTCCCCTTGTTGGTCTTTTAAATCAACACTATCTTGACCTTTTTCTAAAAAACAACAACAAAAAAGCCTTTGCGTTCTTTGTTGATCAAAAGGGTAGAATGAAGACTAAAAAGGGTCGGATTACATGGGAAGGAATCCCAGACAAATTTGCTCTTTGCTATCCATATATACTTGCATTTGAAGCCGACTTTATCGAGATTCGGAATATCGAGACAGTAAGTAAAAGAGCTGTTTTGGGGGTGGATATGTCATGGTTATTCACAAAGCTGTGTCTTGTAGGGTCAATTAGAGCAACTGATCCGTGGAACGCACATTCGACTGACCAGCAGCAACACTGATTCTGAAAAAGGAATCATTCAGGGATCCATGGATGATCCTGATACTGAAGGATATCAGCTCATGTTCCAATTAGAACCTCTGGAGAGTTTACCAAAACTACCAGACTTTTAACATTAATTACATATTTATTGCACATTAATCTCTCTTTTTTTTTCTTATATACATTTATATATATATATATATATATATTATTTTATTTTCAAGGGCTTTCTCCATCTAATTGGTCTACAGGATATCTTATCCAGCCTTGGTTATAGGGAGTAAGAGTAAGAGTATTGGCCTTGTCATTTCTGTCCAGAACATCCATACTAATTCCATGAATTTAATCAAAAGTTGCTGTTGTCTTTCTTGAGTACCACAGGCTTTCTTTTCTTAAATGTTTATAAAAAAAAACAAATGGTACAGGAAGAGCATCAATACTTTTACAACCGTGGGATTTCCACCTTTTGACCAACTATAGTTTCTTGTTAAAGCCACACTTTTTCACAGATATGCTTGTATAACCCAGAAAGAGAGATCCGAGACCTTTTTTTAAAATATTTACACAGCTTTTTGCCTTGTTTCTTCAAGAACAATAGATGGGCTATTGACAAACGCTGTTAATTGAGGCTTAGGAATTGTGTCGAGATCAATAAGCATTAAAGGCTGTCATTTTCAATGACTATACAATCATATTTCTCATCCACACTGTCATTAAAGACTAGAAGCAATTAGTATTATAAATGTACTTTTTTATTTCTTGAATAAAAAATAAAGCAAATATATATAAAAGAATCGAATGAAAAAAAAATGTCTATCATGATGATGTATTGGAATCAAATTGACCTGCTAATTTGTGTCCACGCAAATAACCTCGGACCCGTTCAACAACATTCTTTCGAAGGATCTCACGACCCATCCCATCCGCTCCAGGTATCTCTAGAGCATCCACAAGCAGTCGGCAGGTCTTTAGGCTGATACTGGTGTCCTGGACCTCTGAGAATTCGCCCTTTCTTAAAGAAGACTTGACCTCATGCTCATCAGCCTCAATCAGCTTGTCGTTTATGGCCTGGCATGCTTCAAGCAGTCGGTTGGTCTTGACAAGCGTGCCAACATACTGGTTCCAGTTGTGTTCATCAAATCGGTATCCCTTGTTAGTCAGATCTTTCCAGAGATCGTCAATGTCATCAAAGCGGCCCTGGAGGTCAAGGGAGTCCATATAGACCGAGAGTGCAAACCGAGGCACCATCTTGGGCTCATCAATGTTTTCCAAAAGATCATTTGTAGAATTGTCAACGTCTTGGGTGTACTCATAAAACGGCAAAAGATCAATGGGGTACTGGCGAGAGGTAGATTGTGGCAGGGGAATGAGGCCTAGCTCAGGGTCTTTTGGATCAACATGCTTTTGCTCTGGACTAGGAGACTCGAGTGCGTTCCACATCACTTGGACTCGGTCAACATCAGCTGCCTCGAGGTAGAGTTTCATCATTGCCACATACACGACATTGTTCAATGGCACCCCAAGATCACGCATGCGGACAAACAGCTCCTTTGCCCTATCGAATCTGCCAGACTTTGTATAGTGTTGTATGAGGGGCACAAACATATAGGACGAGAGTGGTTCAACCGATTTGTTTTCGGTTTCCTTTGACCGCAAGAGATCCTCAATCGTCTCTGGAAGCTTTGAGACATAGGCTTGATTGGAGTTTGGCGAAGTATCGGACAGCATGGCAAGATCTCTGCCATTCTTTGTCAAACCTAGTCTTTCTTCGTACCTGGCCAACGCAGACTCGAGCACATTCTCGGCAACCTCAATGTTCCCCGTCTTTGTGAGACCGTCGATATATGTACTCAGGATAGCAAAGTTGGCCACCACGCCTTCTTTGGCCATACGGTCCATAATGTCTTGGCCCTGGTTTGGCTGGTTGGTTTTGAAATAGGTCTGGAGAAGAATGTTCCAGCAGACCAGGGTGGGCGTGATGTCGTTTGCCTTCATGGTTTCCATCAATGCCTCTGCAGCATCAGGCTCTTGGCGAAGAGAGTAACAATACATGAGAAGGCCATATGAGTGGGCGGTCATCTTGACCGTTGTCCTGATCATTTCCTTGTAGATGTCCAGAACCTTGTCGAGATCGTTCTTTAGGATATAGACGTACATCATCGAGTTGAATGTATAAGGGTTTGGTCTCCATCTTTCCTTGTACTTCTTGAACAGATTCTCGGCCCCATTGACGTTGCCTGCCTTTGAGTAGGCATCGAGAAAGATGCAATAGGTTATTGGCTCGAGCTTGATATTAGAAGTGTGCATCTTTTGGATCAGTTTCTTGACGTCCTCGACTCTGCCGCGGCGGGCATAGTAGGCCAGGATAGGATGGTATGTTTGGGCAGTAGGCTTGATACCGGCTGTCATGAGTGCCTTTAGAAGCAAGACTGCACTCTTGATGTCATTGGAATCTGCAAACGAGTTGATAAGCAGGTTAAAGTTGACCTGGTTTGGTTCAACATTTACGGGACCCTGGCGCATCAGCTTGACCACCGACAAGGCAGACACAAAGTCTTGCTGGGTAATGAAACATTCGATCAATGAAGAAAAGATGTGGTTGGTTGGCTTGATATGGTGGGTGTGGACCATATCCTGGTAAAGATCGCGCACTCGATCGACGTCTCCCTTTTTAGCAAACATGTCAATAAGTGTGCCAAATGTGATGTCGTTTGGCTGCAGCCCTTGCTCGGCAAACATCCTGTAGCTGCGAATGGCGCCAGAAAGATCGGGCTCTGGACGCTTATGGACATGTATATCAATCAAGGCATTCAGGGTGATTGTGTTTGGGACCAGCTTCTCGACCGTCTTCATTTCGTCCAGGAGCTCCATTGCATGTTCAATGTCACCCATTCGACCGACCTTGTGGATCAGGGCAGTCATGACACGCACATCGCGAGGGATCTTCTTTTTCCGCATAATGTCATTGATCTCCAGGCCATAGTCTGGTCTACCAACCGAGGCAAAAAAGAGGATCATGTTCTTGTAGAGCAGCGGATCCAATTCATGACCAGATCCCCCAATATCCTTACCAATCCTTTCCCACAACCATGTCCAGGTATACTCTACAACCTCTGCATCATCCGCTCCTCGTCTAATGTTCTCCAGCAGGATACGTGTGGTTGACTCTGATGGCCGCAACCCCCTGTCGATCATTGATCCATAGACTTCCATTGATCTCTTGGCAGTCTCTAATTTGCCAAGAACCTTGTGGTGCTCTTCATAGGCAGCCAAAACAATAGCGTATGGTCTAAGGACAGCTGGATCGACTGGGAGGACGGGATCCAGCACAGAGCAATCATCCTTTGTGACGTCTCTAAAGATGTCTTGCATCTCATCAATCTTTCCTCGCGTGGCCAGCAGCCTGAGGACAATCATCTTTTCCTTGCGACCTACTCTATATCCCATGTTCTGCATGTCCTCTATCAGGGTCAGGACATACTCTAGCCCCTGGCCACGATGGGTCGTGTTGCTAAAATGTTTGATGAGGTGTTTGAATTGGTCGTTTGACAGGTACCCCAGCCCTCCCTTTGCACTGATATCAGAATAACACTCCCACGCAAGACTTGGCTTCTTTTTGTGGAGCATCTGAAATGCTATATCAATCAGGGCATGCACGGTTGAGGCGTCGGATTGGCCAAGGGCGGCAGACAAGACGGCGTCGTGGCTTGTCTGCGGATTCGGTTTGGGTTTTTCGAATGATGACGATGATGCATAGGTTCGTCCAAACGTTGGAATCCGATTCCAGGTTGGTTTTTGGGTCTGGAAAAGGGTCGATGAATAGGGTCGGGACTGCACGAGATTGAGCTGCTTTTTGGTGGCGATTCGATTCCTTCCAAGGTCATGGAGGGTCTGGATGTGCAGGTTGATTAGGGCGTCAACTGGATTCTTTGGTCTCAAGGCCCTGCCTTTCTTTGAGTTGTGTTTAGAATGTGCAAAAAAAAGTATATATATATATATATATATATATGAAAAAAGAAAGTGGGGGGGTTGAGTACGGACTAATGGATTGTCAGAGTGACTTTACTTTGCATTGTTGACATGTTCCTGCAACAGCTGAAGATAGCATCAAGTTTTTTATTATTTTTTATTATTTTTTTATTTTTTAAAAAAAATAAAATAAAATAATAATAATAAATTATTAAGATTATTAGTGTTGCTTTTTTTTCCTTTTTTTTTATTTTTATTATTTATTTGTAGAGAGAGAGATAATTGTAATATAAATATAGGTATATTTAAATATGTACGTATATTATATTATATTATATTATATTATATATATACATGTATGTATGTATGTATAATAAATGTGTCTATACGATTCTTTTATATATATATATATATATTATGCCAAGAAATATCCAAAATAATAGCACTAATAATACCAGCAAGTTGAAATTAAATAATAATAATAATAATAATAAATCAACAATTGATCATACAAATTGCAAGGCTTAAAAAAAAGGGTGCCAAGGTATGCAACAAGAGTGTACACCAAGTAAATACATACATACATACATACATGTATATTTATTCAAGTGTCTATATGCATTTATACTTGTGAATAAAACAAGAAAAAAAGTATAGATTTAAATGCGCATTTGCATTTGCATTTGCATATATTCACATGAATTGGATATTTATTTTTTATTATTACTCTTTGCCATAGTAGTCTAATGCACTGATTATCAACCATCAAATTTACAGTGTCAACTGGTGTAATCTGCCCAATTGACTGCGTTTTCTTTTCTTTTTTTTTACGAGACAGACAGACAGACAGATAGATAGATAGATAGATAGAGAGAGAAAGAGGGGAGGGGGGGGGGGGAGGCTTGTTAGATACGTCACTGATATGGACTGGCGGAGATCAATTAAATATCGTCTTGCTTATCATGGCCACACCAAAGACGTTTGTGGAGAGTAACTGTGACTGTATTATGCATTTTGGAATTAGATTATATAGAAACGTCAGTCCAACGGCACCATGTTAGTCTCTTTATTATTACTTTCAATATGACTATGCGTATTGCTGCTGTCCAGTTCCACATTGACCACAAAGACAAGGAGTCAAATTGGCCGAGAGTCGAGCAATATATGGCCAAGGCTGCCGAACAAAAGATGGACCTTATTGTATTTCCAGAGTAAGCGCTCGTTCTGGTAGCACATATATTAATCTCCCAGAGCCTAGGTACTTTATTGGGGGCCCTGGAAAGCGATCTTCAATCCAAGGAGCTGCCGAAAGGTTTAGTGCTCTGGCCCGTAAATACGACATGGATCTCGTACCAGGCACAGTGATCGAGCGCGATCCCACAGACGGCAATCTCTACAACTGCAGCTATTATATTGACAAGAGCGGCAAAATCCTGTTGGAGTACAGAAAGTACCACCTGTGGCACCCAGAGAGAACTTATCTCAGCAATGGCAAGTCTGAGTGATCGGTCGAATTGACAGCTTAACAAACCCTAATAGGTCAGCATGGCTTCAATACAGCTGTCAATCGGTTTGGGTTGACATTTGGACTGTGCGTCTGTTGGGACATTGCCTTTCCGGAAGTGTTTAGGCACATGACCCAGGAGAAGAATGCCCAGTTGGTTATTACGCCAGGTAAGGAAACTAGAGAGCAGCCACCGGCTTATCTTTTTCTTTTAATTATGTGTGTTTTTTAATTAGCCTATTGGAGTATGGAGGATGCTGGGGAGGTTGGTTTAAAGCACGACCTGCAGAGCGAGGTAAAGCTGCTCAACCATTTGTGCGTTACGAGGGCATTTGAGAATGAGATTTGCATGGTATTCTGCAATGGTGCAGCAGAGAGCCAAGTTGAGCGCCAACAGCCCTATGGAAAGCTGGCAGGCAGGACCCAGATTACGGTTCCATTTAAGGGACCTGTGGCACACTGTGACCACGACAGAGAAGAAATGATCATGGCAGAGATTGATGTGAAGCAGCTGACGGACGATGCCGAAGAAGCGTATCGTATTAGAAAGGATTGGAAGGAAGGCAGAGTTTTTGGCGGTTCAAAGAAGGAGGAGGTAGAAACAATCACATGAGCCCAAAAGAAGAAGAAAAATATAAAGATATATACACACATATATATATTTAAATATTGACACTCGTTTAAAATCTACATGAAATTATATATATGTATATACATAGGTTGTCAATCTAGTCAAAGATCTAAAGGCAAGTATGCATTTCTCAAGAGTCTGTACTGACAAGACTATATAATAGTATCCTGCCCGGCTTGGTGAATCGAGACTCTAGTCTAGGCCAGAAACAACGATATACCCCATTGGCAGTTTTTTTTATTCCACCGGTTGTTTCCAGGCTTCCGTAGACACACACATATATATACTTACTAGATTGATATCATTGGTTCCAAATGCTGCCTATTTGTTATACTCTCTCTTTTTTTATATAATCACAATGGCCATAAATCTCAATTTTTTATTTTATTTTACATGTCATCATCTTACAGGACCCGGATCAGATGCTTATTATGGCTTTTCTAGGCAATTCAGGGCTAATAAGGCCAAGTTTCAGTCTATGCACAAGCAAATGCTCTTGTTTCTTTTTCTTTTTGGGACAAGGAGACAGGGTTATTGTCAGAGAAGCGGCTAGTTAGTTGTATGTGCCCAAAGGCAATATAAATATATCCAACGGAATCCAACCGAATAAGACATGTGTATTCTTGGGCCTGCTAATAAATGTTGTCTTGATCCAATACTTTTTCTACGAAAAATATGACCATACAAATATGGATATTACAATATGACTATATAGTATGACTATACAATATGACTATACACTATGTATGGCTTGACAGCCTTCAACCCTGGTGGTAATCAAAAGGTCTTTTGTGTGTGCTACATGCCACTTGTACTCAGTGGGTCAATGCGCGTTTCACTATCAAAAAAATGTCATGGGTACATGTGGATATTTATCAATTTTTGGGGGGTATTATAGAATTATATGATTTGAACAGATTCATACAGAATGATATTTTAGATATATGGATAGAATACAAAAGGAGTGAAGAATGGCATTTTTTAAGAAAGAAAAAGAAAAAGAAAAAAAAAGGTAATGAAAATACATGAAGAGAAATATGTAAGAGTTGTATATGGAGGAGGATGAGGAGGATGAGGATGAGGAGGAGGTTGGGAAGTTGGGAGGATGGAGGAAATCCAATGTACAAAGATGTGGAGTGAAAGTATGAATGAGACCTAGAACATGGTCGTCCAATCAAAGGCGCTGTTGGTGATTGGAGTCATGTTTTGAGAAAAGTTCTTCTTGGAATGCATGCTTTGGATGGGAATAGTGTTGTAGATGGGTGTCAGAGGAGACACCGAGCCTTGGTCTATAAATGGATACTGTACGGGCGAAGACGTTGCACCAACGCTGCCATGGACCCGCCGGTAGGACTGGGTGGTGAAGCTGTCGAGGGATGAAACAGAAGAATGTGATCCATGCATACTAGGCTTATGGGTTCGTCCAGTCATTGACCCATCGCAAGCCATGGATGAGCTGAGAGGGGCTGAGCTAAAGTCACTGGTGCTCCAGCTAAGGCTAGGTGGCGATGTGGACGTGTTGTAGAGATAGCTACCACGCCCAAGAGTGTTCTTGGCTGCCGGCCATCCCATCGAATAACCTGACGAGGCTCCAAAGGGATGCTTGAGGTCATACATCTCATGATTTGGCTCACCAAATCGCTCGTATTGCGCCCTCTTCTCTGGGCGCCCAAGATCATAGCTCGGCGTAGCAAATGAGCTGTCTGTGGCCAGGGCCCCATTGTTGATCGCCATTGAATCGAATCCAAGCTCACTAGGGCGCTGTCCATAGCCATCTGTAGAGTGGTTGAGGACCGATCTGCCTAGCCGGGTCTTGTTGAGGGGGCGGCCATGGATGCAATGGGTGTCATTGGCACTGTAGGTCGGCATCATCGAGGGCGGTGGGGTGGGTTTTAGGGGGACTGATTGTCTGGCCAACTTGCCACCGTCAAACGACATTGATCGGGATGCATCACGGGTGAGTCCGGCACCCATTGGAGACGATGATGCCCAATGGGTTTCTGGGTGGTAGGGTGTTACAAGCGATGGATGGCTGTGGGAGCGGCTTGTCCTGCCTCGGATGGCCAGGGAGTTCTTGGATCTTTGCTCAGCATCGAGCGCATGGTAGTCAATGGTCCAATAAGAGCCCTTTCCGGGTTCATTGGTAGGACGTGGTACTCGTAGAAAGCACTTGTTGAGGGAGAGGTTGTGACGAATCGAGTTCTAAGGGTGGCGTTAGTGCTTAGCCCATTTTTTTTTTTTTTTTTTGGTTGTAAACCCTTTCTTTACCTTCCAGCCAGTTCCGGCCGTGCTATAATAGGGATAATGGTCAATGACCCATTGGTAGATTTGGCTAAGAGTCAGGCGGCGTTCTTGGCAATTCTCAATGGCGTATTTGATCAAGGTTGCGTAAGAGTATGGCGGCTTTCCATCCGTGTTCTTCTCCACACGCACATTGGTAGACAACCCGGTCTTTGGGCTGCTGGCCAGGGACGGTGAGGCCTGTGAAGATGATGGATGGCTGGTATCTAGCTCTCGATCATCGTTGGATTTTGGTGATTGTGTTGTCCAGACCCCAGACAGACCAGATGGGCTCGTAAAGGGACTCTGGATTGGAGACACTTTCTCGGTCGATTGGCGGGAGGATTTTGTAGGCCTGGCTGGGCTAGATGAGTGGATGTATTCTGACAAGGAGTCTGTGGCCATGAGCGATTGAGAGGACGCGTTTATGGGTGGAAGCTGAGCATTGAACGGCTGGGTTCTGGGTACATCACAAGTATTCATGGACAGAAAGGTGTCATAGGCCTGAGAATGGCTGGCACGGTCCATCCATTCAGAGGCATTGGCATGTGAGTATAGGTTGGCCATTTAGTGAGTAAAGGGGGAGGGGTGAGGGTGAGGCTGGCCTGTTGTTTGTGATGAGAAGGATAAAGGGCAAGAAATAAGAATTTGAAATTTGGTTATAAACAAGATTTTTCAGTTTATTTATGTGATGTTATTTTTGGGTGACGCCAGTACAAAAGCCAAAAAAGAAATATGTATATATGGGGGTAAGAGGGTGTCAGGTGGAATACAAGGCTGTACACTCTATTTTAGTGGCCTAGATTCCCTAGTTTTTTATTTTATTTTTATTTTTATTTTTATTTTTATAAAAATAAAATACTAGTATTAATACTAATATCAATAATATCAATGTATTTTCTTATAATAATAATATAATGATAATAATGATAATATAATAATAATAATTGAGACAGCCTAGGCAACCCAGGCTTGGTATGCTGGATTTCCTTGAGCGTTTCGAATCTTCTGTTGCCAACCGAAATTTCACGCGACATCTAAAGAGGATACAAACCTTGTTTGAAGCTGTGGGCTCAAGGGACAATGTTCCCGGTTACTTCAAATATAGTAATTCCCCCCTTTTAATTTTTCACTTGCAAAATAGATTTATAATTGTTTTATACAAACCAACATGGACATCTCACTGAGAGCTGGTTGATTGAAGAAGAAGAAGAAAGAAAGAAAAAGGGTTCCAATGAGGTTCAATTGCCATAGGGCCTAGCCGCCAATATCATCAAGAATCCTGGATCCCCCTGCGATCGTCCGGAAAGGCTGCCGAAATGCTCTTGGTTGTTTGGACATATTCACGAGTGCCCTTGGAGCACTTGATGTCTGGGAAACATTTAGGATGCTTTTGTCGATAGAATACGGCCTGTGGATCCTCACATCCTTTCAACTATTCCAAACACAATGTCGCAGCTCAAAAAATAATAATCATAATAATCATAATATACAATTACACATGTGTACTGTAATCCAAAGCAAACTGGCTTGTGCACCTTTCTAAAGTGCCATACAATATAACCATTACAATCACAATCATAAAGGGACCAGAGTGCATAGGATTGCATCGGCTATCTAGGGTGCAATTTTCTTTTTGGTTTTTTGGTTTTGGCTGGTTAATCATAATAATAAGTACAAATCTTTTGTACTTTTTGTGTTCAGTGAACGATAACATATAAGAATCTATTGTCTTACAAGGACAATTTGATTGTTCGATTTGAATTTAAATGTATATATACACATATATCTATGTATGCTGTTGAGCCAGATGTTTCTTTAAACAAGAAGATATCTATTCGAATTACCAGCACAATCTAGCGGATATGTATTCCATGTATAAAGAATCGTTTCACATGTTTATGCCATTGACGTATCGTCATCGGCTCATCTTGCCGTTACTCAAACAGAAAACCCATAATACTGTATCCGTACCTGTTCTCTGGCCATTGTCTAGTTTCTCTATACTGCAGACCCTGGCCTATCTATCCCACCTCTTGACAATATCAAACCAGCCATGCAATACGTTATACGTTGTATGTTGTATGCTATATGTTATATAGAATATAAAATATAAAATATATTTAGATTGGTTCAAGTATATATGTATATATATATATATATATAAAGTGCTACCCAAAGCATGATTATATGTTCTTGTGTCTTGTTACATTTTTCATTTATCCTTTTAGGGAACAAGAGTAACGTCCAAGAAAGAAAGAAAAAGAAAGTCAATCTTATAGTCAAATCGTTCTATACATTGTAATACCTCTTGTGGGACACACTACACCCGAAATTCCCGTTGATTTTTTTTATACATCATTAGCAAGGGCCAACATCGGTCGGCGTTTCCGTGCCTTCCACAATCGTCCCATTTTGTTACTCTTGCCCCTTTTTTATTATTCTTTCTCTTCTTTCTCTCTTTTACTTGTCATTCTTGGGTTCAACATAAGAACCCATGCTTTGTTACCCCCTTATTTATCGACCCCTTTCTCGTCACAAACATTGAATATCAATATTTTTATTTTATTTTATTTATTTATTTATTTCTTTACATCAAAATAAACAAAAAACTTTCATTATTGGCAAGACAGAATCTCTATATCTTGGCGCCAATTTTCTTTTGGTCTATATAGAAAGACAATTAAGCATATATATATATATATACATATATACATATATACATATACATATATACATATACATATATACACATATATTATCGTACTCAAAGCCACGTTGAGCATAAGCCACTCAGCCATCTATTTAAACAAACTTTTATATACATGTATATTAAACATGGCTTAAAGTACAATTGCCAAAATGTTAAGCGTACCGAAAGCCACAGCGGCCTCAAAGGGATTCCGAAAGAGTGGTAAGCTGAAGCAATATATAAATAACCACTCTCGAACCACCTTGTCATCCACTTGACAGCCCATTCCACCCCTCTCCCTCTCCCCCCAAAAAAGGGTGCTCTGTAATTAGAAGACCTTTTAGCTCCAAAGATATAAACAGAGTAATCCGCAGTAGATCGATCATGCCAGACAGATAGCCTTTATTATATATTTTAAGCCAAGAATAAAGATAATAATGCCTAATTACACAAGCCGGCTAGTTTTGCAATGGATATGCCATGTACTCCTGCATAGATACAGCGGATATGGATACAAATTATTTATAACAGCAGAAGAATCAATTTAGGTTAACAATCAGAAAATCCCATATATAAGATATATATATATATACAAGAGCCCTTGCATTAGATGTCGATTATCAAGCCCAAGACTGCTGCCCAATTAGATTTGCACAGGGCTTGGAATTCTAATTAACAAGAATAAAAAAAAAGTTATCACCCATAATAATAATAATAATTAGCCACTGTGAAAGATATTTTTATATCTATATTATATATTATATTATTTATAATTTTTATAATTGGACATTTGAATAAAAAAGTGATATATATTTGTTCTATGGAATCAATTCAAGAACAATTCCCCAGGGTTATCCCAGACCAGATGGCTCTATGGCGTCAATGTATCTCATGGTCAGATTTCCCATTTTATTTCCATCGATCATGTAATGAAACGTTTCTCTCTTTTTTAAACAAACGCATCTCGGCTCTTTGCCGTAGATGTGTGTAGCCTAATCAGCTCACATTCTGTGTCATCTTTTTATTTTTTTGCATGATAAAACGGACATGAATTCAGGATTCTATAGGCAGATTATACGGCCATACTCCATGTTACATTATATCCAATATCACTCATTGGATTGCACACAACTAAGGTTGGGGTAGTACAGGTCTTGATGAATAGAGATGATTCAAAACAATATTTTGCAAATTCAGTCGATTTAATTAAGCGTATTTATATCAAATTCACTTTGGATCCTGCCTTCTTTTTTTTATTTTCTTTCCGAGAATAGCCCTACTCTTTTGGTGCATAGAATCCAATTCGATGGATCTAAAGTGTTGGCGCCAGTGCCAAGTATTAGCGATTAGCATGTATCCAACTTGCACATTGTACCTTGATTTATTCAAAGAATTAAAGGGTGTACATTACATGTTGTGTAACTCTTTTGTCACTGAAAAATATATATACAGCAAAAACCAATAATTATAATAATAATAATAATAATAATAATAATAATATACATATATATAAAAAAAAGTTTATTTGCCATCTGAGTTGTTAAAGGTTCACAGGCCATTTCCACAATAAACCTATAATCCGCAAAACGAGTGCATTTCAATCTAAAATTGCCCGTCTTCAGATCCAACCATAAACCTGTCATCTGGCCATTATGCTCTTTAGAAATCATATCTACCATACTCGTAAGCGGATTGGTATCTGGTTGGTCAGACCAACAGGCCTGAATATCTGGCATGTACATGCATGTCCTCTTTTTTATACCCTGCCCATCAAACAAAAAAAATCACTCTCGATCTATATTCAGCAAGGTTTGTTTGAAAACATCAAGCCATATCGCCATCGACCAGATTTATTGTTTTTGTTTTATTATTATTATAATAATAAAGGGTCTTGCATCCATGTATCTTTCCGTAATTCCTTGGAACCACATTGGTTTGGCTTATCTTGCCTAGCATTTATTATGCCATGGTAATTGAGGAAGCAATTGAGCTAGATTAGGCTGCAGAAACCAAAAAAAAAAAACAATTGCCAAGGATCCATCAGTATTTCATTTAATCAATCTTTGGTTGGATTTGATAAAAATAAAAAGGGCCCTGCCAATGGATCACTGTGCAAATGATTAATGTAAAGAGTCTCAATGAAATCCATACAGAAAAAAAACGCAAACCAAACGGCTCAACTGTTGATCCAAAAAAGACTGCGGTAGGCCAATCCAAGGCGCACGTTTCCAGATGAATTCAGGTTTCTGTATTCCTTTCATTCGTTATGAAGCGGTAATTAGCTTGTGGCGTTTGACTGGCGTGTGAATTAACGCGTTCACGACATTTGCACGCTGCAATGACTTTCTCAAAATCAACCCTTTGAATGGATAGAGCGTGTCTTCAATTGACTCGAGATAATCTCAGTCAAAATCAAGCAGCAGAATCATATAGAGTGGTCTGTGCATCGATTGCTGGACTCGACACCACTTGGTATCACTGCGAATAAAACAAAAGTGTGCAAATAGACACCGGGTATTGGTTTGTCGTCTTTTGCTGATTAATATAATCTATAAAGATTAAGCTTTTTTTTCTTGGTTGACCATATCTCTTGAGGCTGTAATCTATTCTACAAAACTGACTAGAGAATTGCTGATCAGAAGGCAAGGAAACAACATTCAGCTGAACCTCACAGCTGTGTTGATGAAGTTCATTCTGCAAATCAATCATTGACTATCATGTCTATACCCAATTGGTACAGGGAAGTCTTGGTGATAGATCACACAAAAGCCTTGTTTCGGGGCCACCAACTCCTCTCCCCATCCCCCCATCCCTTTGTCCTCTAGAGGGCAGAAATTGATGAGGATCATGGCGTTAGTATTTTCTGATAAATGAGTAGACGTACAGAATCGGGCTTAGATCATTCAAGACAGGTACAAGGTATCAAGGTGGTATTGGATCAGCAAAAAAATAAGAAAATAGAATACTCCTGAGGTTATATATTTATCTTTTTGCATAATTTAAAGTTTTTCTTTAATCACGTACCACCAACAGATTATGCTTTACATCGCCGTCTTGATATTTGGCGAGGAGTGCGAAAAGAGAGAGTCGGGAATCAAAGTGGCCGATTAGGACAAGTCACTTTTGGATACACAAAGGGCCAGTGCTTTTGGCCGGCCATCCTTGATGCCAATCTTAATATTTAGCAAATGGCAATCTGGGATACTTAACCTTTGTTTTATTGCTAAAGAGTAGTAGCAATATATATTATGGTGGCTTACAGCAATTATATAGTGAGATTCATTTATTCCAATTAAAAAAAATAAAGAGCAAGATCCTTGTGCATATAAAATGCAGGCCATGTAATACTTGAACTTGACCAAATGTTGACCATCGCATCTCCATGGACATACGGATCTATACCTAAAATATGGTCAGAACACAGGATCTTACTACTAGATCAAATAAGTTGGCCTGTAGACTAGAAAGCAAATCCATCTTGTGGCAATCCAAACCTTCCTTGACATAACAGACGGACAACAGCCAACCTTTGGCCATATCATTATTTTGCATATTCACCCAATACCAGACAACTCTCTTAATACGCCAGCCAGTCCAAAATAATAATAATAATAATAATAAAAGCTCGCCTGTAGACCCATTTATTATTAAATAGCAGACTCGAAAACCAAACTCTTTGCAGAGCCGTATTTAAATGTACTAAATCCATTGCCAAGACCCATTCTCCAGCTATCTCTTGCTGTTGGACTTCTTTTTTTACTGGCCAGATTAATGGTATTGTATTCCTCAATGCTCTCGGTACGACCATCGAAATATTCTTTGGCTTGCCTTGATTCCTCTTGATCTAGCTTCCATATCTTGGATATCCAAGGCTTGTGATTCTGCAGCTGTTGGAATATAGAATACACCCATGTAGGCTCTTTAGGATTCTATATAAAGAAGATAAAAAATCAATGTTTTGTTCCAAAGAATCTCGTAGCATGTGCTTACTGTCAGTGACGATAAACTAAATATATTTATGGCCTTGAAATTGACACTGTCCGAAATTCGGAGACCACCGATCGAGAGTTTTGTAAAGTGAGTTGATGACATGTCGATGCAGTTACTTTGTGCATGTTCCAATACGGATCTTGTGATGACAACACAGTCGAGTTTCATGTTTTTAAGATTCCTGCAGCAAAGAGAAATGTACTGAAGTATGTCGATGGTGGCTGATGATATATAGAGTGATAGGCTTGTCAGACCATGTCTTGTCAAAGGAGACACGCCTGGGCT
This sequence comes from Phycomyces nitens, assembly GCA_022702545.1. Classification (NCBI taxonomy): domain Eukaryota; kingdom Fungi; phylum Mucoromycota; class Mucoromycetes; order Mucorales; family Phycomycetaceae; genus Phycomyces; species Phycomyces nitens. The sequence continues at coordinate 2,513,676 of JAHRBC010000006.1, read as the reverse complement.
GAGACGAAGAGTACCCCAGGTGATACAAAATGTCTTTAATGATGGACATTTATCCAGTAGAATGTCTACATCCACATTCGCGTACTTTGTAGAAATAGAAAGGTCAACCAGGTTAGGGTAGTACTCGAGGCTATGGGTAAATTCCCAAAAGGATACAATTGTCCAGCAGGATAGAATGTCAGCCTTCACCAATGTGGTTGAGAATATCTTTGTTGACTCCAAGATACTTTCAGAAAGACGGACCTGCCTTCTGGCTTGAGTCAAGACTATACTCATTGTCTTGATGGGAATGTTACAGAGAGAAAGCTTGTTGAGGAACTCAATGTACACATCTTCGGAGCCAATGTCAACCTTGACATCAATGTCTTTCAGGTGCCTTAGAGGAGACGAAAGTGATCCAAACATCTTTGCCGCTTCACAGTTTTGGTCCATAGGCATGGCTTGGGAAAACACAATGGTTTTGAGTGTGGTGAGGTTTGGATATTTCAAAGCAATGTAATACAGCCATTCATAAGCAGAAAGATTTATAATGACATCCAAGGTCTTTAGACGTGGCATCGGCTTAATGTTTCTGATACTCAATATCTCTTCCAAGGTCACTGAATCAAGTCGAGCTCCAGGCGACATGAGTGTAAGTCTGGGCAGCTGATCGTTAAGGATCTCAATACTGGCAAGTGAATGGCCACCAAATAGAACATCCTTTTCATATCTGAACTCTAGTCTTTCCAGTCTGCCCAGATGGGGAAGGATCGAATAAAAGGTACATTCGGATTGATCACTGTCATGCTGGTTCGCAGCTATCTTGAGATCCACAAGCGATCCCCACAAATGCCATCCACAATTATCAGTAAACAAGTCATTGTCACAGTTGTTTCGATCCCATTCGAGGCGCTTTATTGACGGAAAAGCTTTTTGGAGACTAGAGAGTTGCTGATCATCAATACCGGTTTTCTTACTGATACGGAGCGCGCGGGTATTGTGGCCATATCTTTGTAAAGGTGTGCTTGATAAACTAGATATTCCCACCAATTCTGCGAAATTCGTATAGTTGTAAATAGTGATTGTTTCAAAAAGAGACTCCTGGAAAACAGGCAACCAAGTGTTGTTCACCAAGCAGCACTGCGTCTTATCTCTGGGCTCAAGACAGTTTGCAATGCAATGTACAATCTCGATGGGTAATTCTGATGCCAACATCAAGACAATCACACGACAATCTTGGAAGATAAAAAAAGAAAAAGAAAAAAAAGAAAAAAAAGAAAGTAGCCTTGTGAGATGATACACTTCTATACTTGGGTAGTGTGGCACATATTCACAAGGTCCAGAACAGGGCTTTGGTTTCAAGTCCTGTACGATTTACAACAGGCACCCTTTATTTTTTCTTCTTTCGAGTCGATAGGTAAAATACAGCTTTGGATAGCATATGTCTTGCCGGTATTCCATAGTAAAAGGAAATGCTTATCTCGCTCAAAATCTATCATAGATATTAACAAACCCTTTTTCTTTTTTTTCTTTTTCTTTTTAATGCAGCCTTGTCACTCTTGATTCGAAGCACATGTAATGGCATTTGTTTTTAAAAGAGCACATTTTGTGGTCTTTGTTAAGTGCATAATGTTCTTTCCTTGTTGCTTCATTTAATCATGTGAAAGCAATTGGTTTGTTTTTGCTTTGAGATTAGAAAACGTTTTATCCAAGAGCATATTCAATTCAATTCAATTGAATCGAGGTTTTTTTTTTGTTAACGTTGGTTTTGTAAAAGAGTTCAAATCATGACATTTGACATTACTATCAAGTAGAAATCACATATAATATAATATAATAATGCATAAATGACTCTATCGCGGTAAAAGAGGTGGCAATGTAAGAGGTGCCGTCAATCAAGAGTATGCAAGTCAGGTGACTTGATTCTAATTGGCTAATCTTAACCCCTGGCCCTTACTTTCCTTTATCAGACTCCTCTCTAATATTCAAACGGAATATCAAAATCATCTGCAAGTACCACACGATCATTTTTTTTTTTTGAATTGTGCAAAAATATGCCCAAAACCCATTGATTTAACATTGTATAAATGTTGCAAAAGGGCACTAGAAATATGGAGCTTTTCTCTTTCTCAAAGATTATTTTTGCTTTTAAATAAAAAATGGAATTTTAATGTATTCTGTTGGTTTAGGCAAAGGATAAAAAATTAGAGGATTTTGTACTGGTTTTTTGTTTTTCGAATTGGTTCGCTCATTAAAAAATATATATTTACTTGGATTTTCGAAATCAGTTCACTCATGTGTAGTCAAGATTTTGTTTCACTTGAATGCTAAAATATTTTGCATACTTTTTTTTTTACAGGTACATCGTCCCAGCGGGTTACTTTATTGTCCAATAAATACTCTAATAAATTAGAGAAACTATCCAATATCCTCCAAGGTAGTACTATAATATGAAAATGGGGTCGTGCACGATTCTTGGGAACCCCCTTCCAGTCCAGATCGAACTGAATGGGTGGCCGGACCGGACAACATCACAATTTCCGCTATTTAAACATAAAAAAAAAGATGATTACAGCAATTGTTCTTTCCTTGTTAGTTTTCTGGTCTATCTAGTAAAAAGAGTGTATTTCTTTGTTTTAAAAATAAGAAGAAGAAGAAAAAGTCATTAAATACGTGGGAGGGGTATGTCGAAACGGATATTGATATAGGCGTATTCATTATCCATAACGCAAGACGCAGCTACGGGAACTGTCTTGCTTTCCATCAATCAGTTCATTCAAGGTCGTCAAGGTTTTATCCAAATGAGTGCTGTAGCGTATGGCCGCAAGAAAGCATAAAAAAAGAAGAAGTTGTCAGTCATAATCCATAAACCGATCAAGATGAGACTGGTTTAGGAATCAGAAACCCGACATCTTATGTCCATCAAAGGATGATTCATAGGAGCAGTATCATGAACGTTCATCAACAAGGTTGAATACTAGTTTTAATAAACTCTGGATGTGGAGAAACCCAAATGCATGTCCGATAACGATGCATACGCCTGTAACAATCAACGTTCGGCTCCAACCTTACCAGAAGACTCCAGCAAGGCCTTCACCGACTACTAGTAATAAAGCACCTCCAACAAAGTCACCTAAACCATCAAAAAACACATAAAAAATTGATCAACAAGAGAACAAGGATAATCTATTTCCGATTGTCAGCACGTCATTAAAAATGGGTGTATAACGTTATATCTAATAAGCAATACAAAAAAAAGTATACAGTATAAAAATGCTTCCAAAGAAAAAGCAAAAGGCGTTGTCAACCACAATTCCCAATGATGCTCAATGGTGCTTGGACCGTGCTGACCGCCTCTCCTTCAAGAGCTTTATCGAGACTTTTGACTTTTTGGATAGACATCGAGCTCAACAACGATATACCAACATCCTCTCCAAGTATTTCAGCTCAAATCCTGAATGAGACATGAACATTAATGCCAACTACAAAACATGGACAAACTCTGCTGATTACTTGCGGTTTTGGGGGAAAAAGATGGATTCAAGCAGCATTATGAAGGCAGACCTAGCAGGTGCTGAATTGATCGACTCTGCCTTGAATCGTCGCTTGGCGACCTCCTCATGCTCAGCAAATGAAAACATTCATTCGACTATGATTGAAACCAATTCTGTTCATCAAACAAATGCAACTGCCTTGACAGACTCTGACGAAGCAGTAACCAGCACTCATGATGCCCAAGACGATAGCAATGCCAATGAAATCAAGCTGGTCATCAACGATGATGTGATTATCCTTCATGAAGATACTGGCAGCTGCAAGTCTGGTAGCCCATTGATGTTCAAGAGCACCAATGTTACCCAAGCTGTTCAGGTCTTATCAAGCCATCATCCATGGAATGATCCTTAAACATCAAACTCTTCCCATTGAATCATACATTCACGAATTGGCTGCCCACACACACACGCTTATCCTTTGCAAGAACCAGCATAGCCCTATTGCCGAGAGAGTCTTCTCAAAGTCCCTGTTGATTGACCTGACTACTAGTCTGGTATCCGAACTTGTTGACCTCGATCTACCGTTCCCCAAAGAAGAACTGTTTACCCTGACAAATACCCTCTCCAGCCTTGCCCTTGGAACAACCACCTGGGAGCAGACCATGCTTGATCTTTACATTATGTCATCCAAAATGGAATATGGACCCAAGAGGATCGTACAAAGTGTCATCAACATGTAAGTCGTTTTTGCCTCGGTGTTGCTCTGCACAATGGCTGACCTTTTTTTTAGACTGCGGAAGCTGCCCAATACTCCCTTGAGCAACCACAATGCAATCACTGAAACTGAGCTCTGGAGCACATATTATGACCCTGACAAGCTCGTACATTTGGGTTGGACAAATTCGGTGCCAATAGAAAAAGGCAAGATTCGGCCAGACGCCGTTGTCAGTGAAAAGCCCTATTTGTAATTCACAACTAGCATTGGCTTTGGCGAAGCTAAGGTGAAACAACGGTCTGGCGCCCGATATACCCTTTGCATTAATATACTACGCCTAATTACTTTCTGTAAAAATGCCATTGATGTCAACAAGTTGGATGGAGCAATAGCGTTTCAAATTCATGGTAAGGGGAAAAAAGGCGGGGATTGCTTGTGACGCTGACAACTCTTTCTCGTTTCAGGTATGCACATCATGTTTTTCATGATGCGATTGGTGGCCACTGGTTTTTACACATTTGTTGAAATTGCCCACCTACAATTTGCTGACAGCGTAGAAAGCTTGACTTCCTTTTGTACCCTGATAAATGTCAAAAAGCCACTGGCTATCAACGATGTCTTTTGGCGCTACTGCAAGGAATCCGCCCAGCCAAAGAAAATCGAAACCTGGTATGCCAAAACCTTGACGACCTTGAATGAACTGATTGATGAAAATCAAGACAGCTCCCGTGGCTGTGTCTTGCGTTATGGATAATAAATACCCCTATATCAGTATCCCTTTCGACATACCCCTCCCACATATTTAGTGACTTTTCTTCTTCTTCTTATATTTCCTTTAAAAATAAATTGGATACTGTAAACAAAGAAATACACTCTTTTCTTTTTAACCTAATTAAAGTCATGATTTTGAGATCTGACTCACAACAACAACAGGAAGGTCAAATACATGAGCTTTTATTTTTTATTTTTTATCTTTCATTGAAGCGTGAATGAAAAACTTCCTCAGAGCGCTTACATATTACGACGCTTGTCCAAGCACTTGTGAAAATATCCAACAATCCCTTTAAAATCGCTTAGTTTCAAACTATTAGAAGCTTCAAGTGATCCGGGCCATTAGTGTTTCCTTCTCGAGAAATTTGTTGCGTTTAACTTTGCCTTTGACCACTGACCAGAATTGTTCAATTGCATTGAGTTTAGGAGAATATGTCGGCAAGTAAACGCAGCGGTAACCGCGAGATTCTATGTATTTGGCAATGTTCTCTGGTGTATGGATAGGAGCATTATCCATCGTATGGTGATCTTTCATGTGCGGATACTGATCCATTTCATCCATTGTGGCTTTCAGAAAGTCAATATAGTGTCCTGTAACCGTTCCTTTGCTCACACGCACAATGACATCTCCCCTCTTTCTCTTTTTTATTGTATGGGGGCTGATGAAATCAAAGGCTGTATTTAATTAGGCCTTTAGCAGAAATCGCGTCTAAAATGGTTGTTGTTGTGGCTTGTATTTTGGGAACAGTAACCACTGCCGGTCTACTTTTCTTCGACTATGCCATACTACGTTTTAAATTAATATAAGAGGCATATTCATCCAGAAAGACACAATTTCTCGTAAAATCCATGTCTGTTTTTTTCCCATTTACAAATCCAATCCAACCGCACTTTAAATCTTTTTCTTCGCTATTCCGATCTTTGAATTGAAGTTGAGCTTTCTTGAGAGACAAATTGGAGTGTTGTTTTAAATACTTTTAATTCTGTAAACATTTACTTTAAATTCTTCATTACTTTGTCTAGGACGATGGAAGGATTCTCATCAATGCTCTCGAGAATAGTGCTTTTGGGTTTGTCATGGAGAATACGTGGACGGTCAGTCTTTGCCTGTTTCTCAAAGATACCTTCAGGATCCTTCTCATATTGTTTAGCCCATTTTTGTGCTATACAAACGTGAATCCCAAGCTGTTTTGCAGCAGAAGCCGTACTCAAACACCTCTCAAACAACAGCTTGAAGAACCTCACTTTGTCCTGATCAGAATAGTGTGTATATTTTTGTTTCACTAAATTTTCCCTCATAATGACATTACCATTAGGCTTTGCCTCCTTTTCTACCTGCATTACATCTATCCTTTTCTCGCTCTCCATAGGCAGTTGAGATAAATATTGTGTATGGGAGCTCAATATTTCAAGACGAAACTGTTCCTTATCAACAATATAATACATCGGCTCAAGTCTGACATACTTGTCGACGACAGAACCTTTCCTATTTTCAAACAAGAATCGAATGTTCATAATATGTGATTTCTAGTGAAAAAAAGAAATTTTGCTCTCACCCTGGGCGAACTTACTTTCCGGAAAGAGTGTACTATCGAGTTACCATTAATCTAGTGTAAAATGCAGATAAAAGTCGTATTAAAAATTCGAATATCTACGATTATGACATGTCTATAAAGCATATATCTTGTTCAACTATACTGTGAGTATACCAGAATTTGAAACTAAACCATTAAAGCGCAATTTACTTTACAAAAACGTGTATCTTAAATAGGGTTTCATGAAAGAACCGCAGGGATAAGCATCTTCTTACTACACTCATAGAGCTATTAGCTAGTAGCAATATATTATGTTTTTTTTTGTTTGGGTATTCTATAGCCAAGTACCTGAGAAAATACTCACCGTTGATCTTTTTCATATTTCTGCCATTGACTTGGATTTATTTTATTACTAGTTAAAGTAATGGGCTATAAAATGAGATAACCTTTTATTGACATTTTATGTGGTCAGAATCATGTATTTTTATGTACAACAATGTTTGGATATACGATAATTAAAATAGTAATCTTTATATGCTCTAAACTGTACAGGTCTCAGAGCCTTAGTTTGAATTCTTATTACATGGTGTATCTCAAAATACCCGCATACGCAAGATCAAGAAATATCTCATCTACTCCAAGAAACGTTCTTTACTGCTCTCTTGGTCGTATACACTATTGCCTTTGCCCATTAAATTATGTGCATTTAGTTCTCTGAATCTTGGATACAATCTAAACAGATTTGAACTATAGGTTCTATTAATTAACTATAGTTTCGTTTGACAGAGCTTTTGGTGGCAAACCTTTTGGTATAAATATCGTATTTCTTTTCATTCTCTCTCTTTTTTTTTTGAATTATAATCATCATCTATTGAATCTTACAAACCAACCTTGAAACTATCAGAAATGTCCTCATCAACCCCTTTTGAAACTTCCGCTCCTATTGATGTGCAAGACGGCAATGTGTCTTTTGTCTTGACAGACAAGGAAGCAACTCGCCATGGCCGTGCCTATCATAATATCGAAACTGGTCAATATATTCTTCCCTGCGACGATAGCGAAAAGAAACGCCTAGACTTGGTAAGTGATTTTTTAGAATCATTTACCTATTAAACTTGATCTATTAACCAATGCCTTTACATATTTGGCAGCAACACAATCTCCTCAAGCAAATCTTTGATGGGTATATTCCAATAGAGGTCTTGGAATTTTATCTAATTGCTATTCAATATCCTTAGGTTGATTTCACCCGCTGTGAAACAAAACCTTGTCCCTGGCTCCAGAGTCCTTGACATCGCATGCGGAACAGGAATCTGGTTGCTCGTAAGAATATCTACAGATAACCATTGATAATTCTGCTGATAATTTGGTCTAGGAAATGGCCAAGGCTTACCCTGATTCTACCTTTGTTGGTATTGACATTGCCAATGTGTTCCCCAAAGAAAATGTGCCACCGAATGTTGAGTTCAAGATCATGAGTGCCCTGGATCTCTCAAGATTCAATGAAAATTCCTTTGAGTTTGTTCATACTCGTCTCCTAATTGCTGGCTTCACAGAGGAAAACTGGCTTTCGATGATCAAGAGCATGTACCGTATCGTCTCGCCTGGAGGACTAGTCCAGTTTATGGAATACAATATCATGGTAAATCGGAATATATCTTATAAACTGGTTCTAATATTCATAACTATCCCTTGTCCCCATAGGCTCCATCCACACACTCTAGCATTTGCAAGACCAATCTTGCGTGTAAGTCTATAGATTTGGCCATCTATCGATACTTATTCAATGCCTAGTGTACTTTGCCATGAAGGAAAAAAACAACGATTGCTTCATTTCTCAGAAATTGGGATGCTTTTTGGTCCATAATGGCTTTGATGTGTTCTTTGAAGACCGCAGAAGAATCGATCTTGGTGAGTAGATGGATGATTTGTCTTTCAAGTACTCAACATACCGATAGGCGCCAACGATCAAGCCTTGTCAAAGATGGCCGTGCAAAACTGGGTTGATGCTCTTTATGGATTCAGGCCTTTTCTTTTGCCATTCCTGTGCCCTGAGAACCCTGACCGATTCCAATCCATCATTGATACATATATCAATGACTGCATCAAGAGCAACTGGTACAAGGAGGCTATGGTTGTAGTCGGTATCAAGCCAATTGGGGCCTAGTACCCTTTTCTTGCTGTATCCTTGCTGTTGTGTATTGGTTTCAAGGATTCAAGGTTCAATATATATATAGTTTCTTTTTTTTTAAAAAACAAATGCGAGAATGCTATACTGTATTAATGTTCCTATAATAAACTTGATATTTGTTCCAAATCACAAAAGTTCTTGGCCTTCACATTTTGCGCATTGTACATAGATTCTTTAGCAACACACTACTAAAGCCATTGGTTCCCAAGACCATGGCATTCAATGAGTGCTGCCGTCCTAATGATTATGATTCTATATCTGGTGTCTGTGGGACCTTTAGCTCATCCAGATTGAGATTTGTCCAAAGATGGTGATAAATCACGTGTGACCGCTGAATCGCGTCTCTCGTTCTTAAAAGTGCATATGCACAATTGACTGCTTGGATAAGCGTTCACTGTTCTCTTTTGATAATCAAGACAGTTAAATGGGTCGTCAATCACGCCAAGCAAAGCTAAACAAACAACTTGAAGGCAAAGTCAGGATTCAGCTCAATGGTGCTGATCTGATCAAAGGCACCAATCCACAAGCCCTACAAGAATCCAGAATGGAACAAAGCTCAAGTGTGGATGAGAATGCTAAATTAAAAGAGATCCCTGAAAGAAAGATTCGTGGGGTCTATACAAAGAATTCGCGGACTACCCTGTGGCGCAAACGAAAGGCGTCTGAACTAGCCAAACAAGCCAAGGCCAGTATAAAGATACAGCACAATATACCAAACTCTGAAACAAAGAGAGAAGTCCAGACAGAGTCGTCCAGGATCCAAAGGGAAGACACTGAAAACGGCGATGAGGATTGTATCAAGAGTAGTGAGGTTGCATCAATTACGGCTGTGTACCAAGAGCTCGTTGAAAAGGCTGTGCCAAGGATTGCTGAGACTGGACCAGAGATCTTTGCAAATACCTATGAGCACTTTCGACATGCGTCTCTTCGTCAATATTTCTACCATCTGCTAAACGGTATGAGAAAAGTCAAGGCGTCCGAGACAGCGACATTTGAAATCTGGGGAAAGATGACTACCTACCGGCCAAAAGCAATTCGCAAATGGGCTATTGAATACTTGGCGACAGGAACCCTTGTTCCCAGAAAGCAAGGCCAGCACACAAAGTCAACATCACTTTCTTCCACTGAGTCTGAGGCCGACACTGCTTGATGATCCAAAGGGACATCAAAGATTTAGAAAAAGAGGCGTAGATTGGGAACCAGCTGAAGAAAGAGAGAAAGAGAGAAAGAGGTGGAGAGGTATCTTTAACAAGAAGACTGGTGCTCAAGTCAACGTTGGCCAACAGTGTCTTTTTTCTTTTTGGGTCATTCATGAGTAGGGAGTATGTACCGCAAGAACAAACAAAAAAGAGGCATATTCATTGATGGACATGAGGAAACCGAACATTTTGTTACACCCCGAGTGCGCGAGTATTGAATACTTGCAAGTTGTTGCTTTCATCCCTTTAATATCCGAAAGTCATAAACGATTTAATACATTCTTTTACACAATGTCCAACCCGCCATCAATCAGAATCCTCAAAAGCACCACATCATTGCCACCAAACGATCCTAATCAGCCCTGACATGCACTCATCAGACTATTCACTATATTATTCCTCCTGAGCTGCCTTGTTGACTTCAAAATAGCAATGTGCCTTTTGGAATCCACAAGCTAATCTCAAAACAAATAGTCCAGAGTCCACGTCAAGCCCACCTTATTCAAAAATAAAATACCTTGAATTTATTTCGAGCATTTATTTCTGTGACACGCTAATAAATGGATCAGGGCTATAGTTTACATGTCCTTTCAGTCCGTCCTATTTCATCAATAAGCTCCCTAAAATGATCGTTCTTTTGGTATGCCATTTCATGGGCATTATGCCACAACAACTTGTCTCTAAAGGTCAAGGGCATAACTAGCCTGATCTGTATATTTGGATCAAGCGAAACAAAGGAGACGTGCATAACCACTGCAGTCGTATAATCCAATTCCTTGACTGCCTTTGATTTGACGACGACAAGTGTGGTGAAATGGCCATTCTGGTTGGAGTAGACGATCCTTGCTGTCGTATGAACAAGCTCTCCTGCCATTATCGGCTTGGCAAACGTAACCTGGTTCACCTTTGTTGTACAAAAGGAAAAAGAGCGTAGAAAATTAGATGCTCCCAAGCAGGCCAGATCGTAGCTACTCTGGACAATGTATCCGTCCTGTTTGGCTACTGCGACAAGATTGCTTTCGACCATTGTGTTGGAAATAAATGTGAATCCTGGACTGTTTGAATCTGAATAGAATGATTCTAGGATTGAAGGTGGGAACTGGCAAACCAGGTCATTGTTGTCCAGATCTAGTTCTTTCCAGCCATCCATCTTTTGTGTAAGCCTTTGCCTTGATATTTGTACTTTTCCCAATTGATCAAACAAATATTTCTCTCGAGGTGTAACACATTTGATCTGATCAACAGTCACCAAACAACCTTTTGATGGATCGAGTATTCCCAAGGTCACTGAGAATATTGCCACTATTCCTGGGCTAGGCACACCTAGACACTTGTACGATTGTTGAGAATGACCAGTTGCGAAATCCAGCTTGTCAACAGCCTCTAGAGTTACATAATCTAAAGAGACAAGAATAGTGGACATGTAAATGTTATGGTCATAATATATATATAAAAAAGAACCCATTATCCCACGCCCCGCAACTTACAAACCATAAGATTGTTTTTGGTGTGTGTGACATATCCAGTGAGCTTATAATCGCAAGGCGTACTTGATATGTTCATGTATATTTGATCAATTCCAATCAAAGGCACATCATTTTCCTTGGGGTCTCTCGGTTCATTTTGATACAATGGGCCTTGTTTAACCAGCTCAACGATATCTTTGTAACAAAGGCACTAGAGTATCAGTCAAAGAATCTCATTTTTTGATATTCTTATTCTGTCTTGCCTTTTAAAACCTTTCCAATATTGAAACCTCTGTCGATGGCCGCATATTGCGCATTGCATTCTACCGATGATTTGAATGGTATAAACTTTTCCAGATATCCAAATGCCATCTAGAAATGTCAAAGAAACATTTAGTGCTTGTTTGAATATTCCAAAAGATTAAGTACTTGGTGTTATTCTACCAGGTGTGGTGTATGTAGTATCGAGATTCCAGCAACAAAGATGTCTTGGTCAATATATATATATTAGAGATTATTAGCTCTGCAAAAAACAAAAAAAAACAACAATATTAATACCAAATGTCGTTTTGAGTGTGTATGCTTTTGACGTATGACAGAACCTGCAATGTATTCTTTGGGATTCACATATACTTTTTTTCCACCCCTTCTTTTTTGTTTTGTGTAATGTTTTCTATAAATCATTATAGCTCATTTGATTCATGGTACGTATTGAACTTTGTGGATTAAAACTTGAACAAACAAAAAGAAATGTCTTTGATTCTTGTGAAATTAATTGTTCAAAGAACAAATTGATCTGTCCAGGGATAATTATATATATATATATATATCTTGGCAGAAAAAAAAAAGAAATGTACCTAGAAACCTGCATCATGCTTGCAATGTATGCATAAATGCGTACTGCTTGTGACACACGCATAGAACATTTAGTTGCTGTTTCGGTCGATATATATTTTTTTTTGGCTTTGCAACAAAACATATGGGAGTCTAAAGCGTCTGAAGAAATAGAGAGGGGTTGGGATGATCTTTGTCAGCTTTAAACTTTAAGATTCTGGGATCTGTGATGCACAGCACAAGTAGCATATAGGGGCTACTGTGCATCTTGAAAGAAATAAAAAATAATGACGTTTATTCATAAAGATCGAAACTGATACCAACTAGGTAGATTGTTTTAATTGATTGAAATTATGAAATCAGGCAATGGACATATTGATATAATGTTTAGCAAGATCTACAGACTTATTCATAATTTTGATGTCTTTGTGGGTTCGTCTAGTCTGACCGCAAACTCTAGATAGCACTCGTTGGTTTGCTGCATAAATTCATGGCCAATAGTCCAAAGATGCTTTTCCTTGTTTGTTTGTGGTATAATCATCTTTACTTTTACAGACGGATCTCTTGAAACAAAGGTAGCATACATTACGGCAGCGACCCTGTACTCTAGACTGCTTGGGTTTCGTGTCTCTGTGGTGGTGCATGTAATAAATTTGTTGCCCTGGAGACCATTTGAGCAGATTACTTCAAAAGTAGTCCGGACGTGATCTCCAGCCATAATTGGTGATCGAAACACAATGTCGTTTATCTTTATCAGCTTGAATTGACAAGATCGAAGGAAATTAGACACGCCCGTGCAAGTAAACTCAAAAGAGTCCCGGATAATGTAGCCTCCAAACACTTTTTGGTTGCAGTTTAGATGTTGTGGAGTTGCAGTCGATGTACTCTCGATCTTTGTGGTCGACGTAAATGCGGTTTCGAATAATGGCTTATTCATGCTGGCCAAATATTTTGAGAGTTTGATACAAGCCGATGCCTCGCCCTGTTCAAACAGTAACAGTCGCTGGTTGGCTTGCTTTAGATAGCTTTGCTTTAGAATATGTCTTTCGCCCATTTGATCGTACATTAGTTTTTCTTGGGGTGTAGAGTATATCAATTGACCAACCGGCTCAGGTCGTCCCAACATGACATTGTACTGAATAAATGCCGCTGAAAACACTGCTACCGTATTATCGTTCCATACACCCAGCTCTGGGATCGTCTTTGGTGCCATGATTCGGCTGCTCATTTCAGTTTTTTGGGCAACAACTTCCAAGGCAATATAGACTATAAAAAATCATAAAGATCATTTGGTTGGTTTATAGACATGTAGCATGTTTTCTTTAAATCATTCAAAACTAACCAACAATCAATGCATTTCTTGTATAGGCAACATGTCCACAGAGCTTGTAGTCTACGATCTTGTCAGGCATGTTTGCATATATCTGCTCTATCCCAACTGTGATGGGAAAGTATATATCACTGGATCTTTGGCATTCGATATGCCTGCCTGCGATTGACCCACCAATGTCATCAAGTTCTGTATTTAATGGCAAGGATATTATTGATATCAAAGTATGAGACTTTGAGATCAATGGCAGCCAACAATTACCTTCAAGTATCTTTCCAAACCGAATGTTTTTATCCAAAGAAGCATACTCGTCATAACACACTATCGATGACTTGAAAGGAATATATTTTTCCAGATAACTGTTTGACATCTACAACAGACCATGATATTCTGGTTAGAATATATATTTTTTAAATATTTTTTTAAAGATATTCTCACTGTCTTGCTGGTCGGAGGGTGCTTTCTGTACTCGATTACATATTCTCGGAGGTCCTTGTGAATCTTGTAGTCTCGCTCAGGAATACGTTTTGAGGTATAAATGAAATCTGGGTTTTTTGCTAAGTAAAGAGGTTAGTTTGGATGCACAAAATGACAGTTGGCTTCATACAGGGAACAATCAGTCTTTTCCATGACTCGTCAGGAACATTGTCTCTTGAGTCTGCACACTCTCTTGCGTCGTGGCTAATAGAGTTCCTTGGACCATCCATGATTTGGTATCAGGATAAACAAGTCTTTTTTTTATAAATAATAAAAATAATAATACAAAGTGGGATTACTGATATTTATACAGTTCTGAAATCATGGTAATTTTGACAATGCCCTCGGCCCAAAGTTCCATAAAAAGCTTATTTAACTGTTATTAAAATGAATCTTTTCATCATCAATGCAAGTGTCCCGGTCGTAGCTTAAAGCCCATGGTATATATTGATCTTGGAACCAGGATAATACAGAACGGCATGGCATAATTTAAATAAAGGGTATACAGTATATCATTGTTTTTTGTTTCATTTCCTACATGGCTGTATAATTATGCTCTGAAAATATCTATTAAAGTCATGAAATTAAATCAATACGTCTCTTGGTCATGTATACAATTATTTAGACTTGATTATTTTGATCGATCTGTAATCATGACAATGGCATAGTTTAAAACAAACAGGAAAGACAAGCTGTATGCCCAAAGAGATCCAACCATATTGTGATTGAAATCGAGATGCGGACGGCAATTGTCGATGTAATAGGATGATGTTACTCATAATTACAAACATCAAAAAGTATACGAGAGATCTGCAGATGCTGCAGAATTCACCAATTATTTTTAATGATCATCAGAATTCTACTTTTTCCAGTCGAGAATGAAAAAAAAACAAGGGTTCAAATATATAACATTTCATTTCCATGCAAAAAGAAATTAGTTGCAAGGGTTTTCTGTCAATCTTTAAGCGAACCAAAAAACTGGATTGCCCGAGAATACCAATTTACAGAAATTCATGCTCAATCTAGATAACTGTCGGCTATGGATGCCAAGACAGCTTCTCTACACATGGATCTATTCAAAGTAACCAATCCCATAATCAAAGGGTTGGGACTTGTGTGGTTAGACATACGATAATCAACAAGGCTTCTCAGATATCATTCCTTGCAAAACCATCTGTAAACTGTCATTTTCTAGATTTATTCAAAAAATGGTTGATCGATAGGCAAGTACTCACAACCAACCTCTTTTACATGATGATGCCATGTGCAGAATAAAAACCAGTATAGGCTTTGTATCGAGACCACCAGACAACAGCCTATTGTACATAAATCAACACACATATAATTGATTTGCCCTGATTGTCATTGAATACGTAAAATCCCATTCTCAAAAGAAGTGCATATCTCGTCAGTATAATGATATCTGGCGATCGATAAAATGTTCCATAATGTGGAATGATTGCCAAGACCAGCCAATTCACGGCAGAGATCAAAATATATACACATTGTTTTTTTTTGACTATTCTAGAGAACAATTTACCAGCTGCAATCCATGCCTATAAAAACAACAATAACATTCAACACAGACCAGTAAATGGGATATCGGAAGCCATGGTGACTTTCGCCCTGTATTTTTGAGTAGTTGAAAAATGAAAATGAAAATAAAAACAAAATAAAACAACTACTGGATAGATAATCGAATAAAGACGGGGGGAGCAAGAGATAAAAAGGTTGAGGAGTTAAAAGGAGTAAGAAAATAATAAAAAAAATATTAAAAAAAGTCTATATCGTAACTGATTTTCTTTATAAACAAAAAAAAATTACACACACATAGTGTCCTTTTTTTTTCCTTGATCTTTTTCATATATATATATGTAAAAAAATGTTTTGGGGATTTGAAGAAAAGGGGTAGATTTGGAAGTTCAAGCTCAAGAAGCCTGTAAAGTACCTTTCGAAATAATATAAAAAAAAATATATAGCCACAAGCAAAAAAAAAAAAAATAGAGAAAGAAAGAGAGAAAAGGAAAGAATCGACAATTAAGCACCATGAGCAGGTACAGAGGGTCCACTCACGCTACCTCTTTGCTTCTAAGAATATTTGGAGCGTTTGTTAGCCAGAGACACTTCTTTTAGACTATAATAAAATGCACTTACGCCATGATGGGGAACCTTGTAAGTTTCACCTTCCTTGGGTGCTGGTGCCTCGGCATTTGCAAACTCCTTGACAGATTTGAATTTGGCAATCAGTTGGTTCAAGGGCTCGCACACCTTGATCTCTCTCTTGGTCTTGTCTTTGCGGAAGAACAGATATGCCCAGAATTTCTCGAGACCATACAGATAACCCTTGTTGTAGTCCATAAGAGTCAATTCCTGGAAATCTTCAAACACTTCCTTGCGGAAACGCTTCTCGAGACCATAGGAGTAGAATCGGAAGAGACACTCCAAACCATAGCTAAAAGAAGAACGCACATTAGACCCTCCTATTAACCCAAAACAATCTCAAAATTTTACCGGTAGTTCTGGTTAGCATCCTCAACGGCCAGACGTTTAAACTCATTGTACATTCTCTTGTTGTAATGATCACGCAAGAAGTGGGACCAGAAACGGAACAGGGTGTTCATTTCCTGGGACTGACCTACGCCAGTCTGCTTGCGTTCTCTTAATGCCTTTGCATGGTACTTGTGGTACTTGTGCTGCATAAATCCATTCTCACGCAACAATTCATGGCTGGGATGCTGGAAGTTGCCAAACGAGTGGGCCATGTCCATCGAGGTCGACAGGATGCCTTCATTGAGAGCAGGAGACTTGCCCAGACTTGTACCCAAAAGATCTGCAGGGTTGTAATGATAGGGCTGATCACTGAGCACCCATCCAACATGTCCATGATCATGGTGGTCCTTCTTTCCCGAGGTCGAACGGGGCAGGGAGCCATAAAATGCACTGCTGGGCAAAGACTCTGGGCGAACAGGGTAGAAGCGAGGAGCAGACTTGTCGCTCTTGATACTATATATATTGCAATTGGTTAACATTCAATCAACAGTTGTACTTTTGACTTACGGCTTGGCATTGGTGCTCTTCTGGGTCTGGTAGTCGTTGACTTCTCTGTGCTTGGCACTGGAGCTCAATTGCTCAAAGTGTTCAGGGTCAATGGTTCCAACCTTGGAAACAGACTTGCTGTGGGTGCTAAGACCAGATTCGTACTGGTACAATCCCTCGTTGATCATGTCCGAGATATCATCGTTCATCTTTGCACGATCAAACGACTGATGGGACTTGTCTCTCTTACGCTGGGTAACGATCATAATGCGAGCCACCATATCATCATCAATCTCATGGTCATCATCGTCATCAAACTCTGAATCGTCGTCAGACAAGTAATACTTTTTAACCGTGTTGGCACGGCTACCATCCTGCCAATCATCCTCAAAATCAAACATATCATCTTCCTCGGTTGTTTCCTTGGGAGCAGGCTTGCGACGGTCATTGTGGATACCGTTGGTGCCCATGGACTTGTTCAGCTTGAGAGTGGGGGCAGCACCAGCACCAGCCAAAGAGGCCAATGTGGGTTGAATGTGGCGGCCAGTCGATGTGGATGGCTTGGAAGGTTCGGTTGGCTTGGTAGCTGCAGGAGGTGTAGCTACTATAGGGGCAGTGGCCACACTGGGAGGTGGTATCGTGGCAGCAGCAGCGGCAGCAGCAGCGATAGGAGGGGGGACGGGTGCATTAGAAGTTGCAGTGTGAGTGATGAGCTTCTCTTGGACAGGAGTTGCGATTGTGGCAGCAGTTCCGGTAGTGGCAGTGGCAACAGGGGGAAGAACCCATGTTTCCCATCCTTCCTTTTTACGGAGCTTATCCTTTTTAACCTCGAGAATCTTACTGTCTGCCAGTGCTTCGCGGATCAACTCGATATCGGTAGTCAAACCTTTGACACGCTGGAAGTTTGCGAGAAGGTAGAGATCAACATAGCCTTGGGCATCCATCTAAAGCACACACACACACCCAAAAAAAAACTCCAAGCATTAACCAACCCAAACATTACAAATCCCCGCCCTCTTCTACTCTCTGTTTCCTTACCTGACTGCGCAAGAAGATGTCCTTGCAGAGATTGTCGATGCTAAAGTAGTACTCACTATAGATGGTTTCGAATGATTAGGCCCTTGAAGTACAGAAAACAAATATCCTAGGAATCTTACATTTGCTGCAAAATGTAAGCCTTGAGAGTGTCGGCATCCACATTGACAAACGCAGGTCTTGCACGGTTGGTGGGGAAGGCAGTTCCGTTTGAGAATTCACGGCGATTGCCATGGAAGCTACCACGTCCGCGTCCGCGTCCACGTCCACGGTAGACACCTCTTGTGTTTGAATGGCCAGTAGGCTGAGCGGTCTCACCAGCAGTAGCACCAGTAGCAGCAGTAGAAGCAGCAGCAGTAGTAGCAGCGACTTCCTTGGGCTTGGCCTCTGACGCGTCAGTGACAACACTGGGGTTCTGAGTTGCAGCTTCTGGTACAGAAGCAGTAGCAGCAGTAGTAGCAGCAGTAGCAGTAGCACTGGCTTCCTTGGCAGCTTCAGATCCAACGACAGCTTCGTCGGCCTTGTCTCCAGCAGTGACTGGCTTCACGTCCTTTGCCTTTGTAGCCGAATGACTCAAACGTCTGGTACGTCTATCCTTTAGGCTGCTAGCCACACGACCACGGGTGCTGCGAGGGCGCACGCTGGTTGCAGAGGAAGCATGTGTGATTGTTGGGGTGTAGGACTTCCACTGACCTCTACCTTTGACTAAGTAACACAAATCAGTGGGCTGCGGAATCATTTGGGTGAGCATGCTCTTGCCATCTCGCAGGTCATTTACCTTTGGTGACAAGTCGCTCCTTCTTTGGTTCGCTGGACTCGTCTTCCTGTGCCTCACTAGGGGCGGGCCAAGAGGTCTGGTCGGCTTTGGTCTTTGTGTCGGCTACAATTAAAGAGCATGAGTGGGTCCAGAGCTGTCTCATTTTTTTGCCTCTTGGATCTACTGTTGTGTCACTTTCTTTACCTGTCTTTGTGAGAGTAGGTTGTGCTTCCTTTTCGTTCTGTTCGGGTTTTGGCTTTCTTACTTGCCAGACATTGACAGCCGGGATGGGTGCAGGCACAACCTGTTTTTCCTTTTGTTTTTCGGATTTTGGGCTCTCGTCTTCATTTACTGTTTTTGCTGCTGTTGTTGCTGCTGTGGCTGTTGCTGCTGGTGTGGCTGCTGCTGCTGTTGTTGTTGTTGCTGGTGTTGCTGTTGATGATTGCTGTTCGGTTTGTTTGATTGGTGGTGTTTGCTTTTCAACATTCTCCAACGGTTTCGAATCGGTGGGAGCTGGGTTGGCCATTGTCGATTCGCCTAGGATGTTTATTTTTTTGATTGGTTTGGTTTGGTGTAGGTTGTTTTTTTGGTGCGTAGAAATTTTTTTTTAAAAAAGAGGTTGAACTAGAAAATAGAATTGGAATGAGAACAAATAGGAGAAGGTTCTGGCAACTATATAAATTCAAGTACATATATGTATATGTGTTGTATAATGTATATTATATACACATATTTAAAAATATTTATATATAAAAGCAGCAAAAAAAGAAAGAAATATAGAGAGCTGTGGTTGTGGTTGTCGTTGTGTATTATATAATATTGAATAAATGGGCAGTAAAAAGAGAGAGAGAAAGAGAGAGAAAAAGGGCAAAGAAGTACAGGAAATTGAGAGGCTTTCTATTGTTGCTGCTGCTGCTGCTGCTGCTGCTGCTGCTGCTGGATGTTGCTGCTGGTTGTTGTTGTTTTGTTGATTTGTTGTTATTATTATATTATTATTATTATTATTATTATTATTATGAATATTATTATTATTATTATTTTTTCTTTTTTGGCTGGAATGAATGATTAGATAATATATATATATATAAATATAATTATAAATGTGTATGTATGTATGTATATATAATTATAAACGTATATACATATATACATATACAAATATAATAATAAAGGATAGAAATTACAATATTTTATAAAGGGTGCCAAGGCCCTGTTTAAAGAAATATAAAATAACAATAATTGGCATATTATTGTATTAGCAGTAAAAAAAAAAAAAAAAAAAAAAAGAGAGACTCACACTTCAAGTGATATAAAGAGGCAACCCCTCCAGGTGAAAAAAAAAATTATAGCCTTGTCATAAACCTATTAAAATTTCAAGTGGCTTGAAGGAGAAACAGTCCTTTTTTGACTGAAACCACCGATTCTTCTTTGTCTATAAAAGGAGGTGTTAGTCGCAAAATACTGCACTCTGTACAACAGCCGTCTAGGCCAATAGGCTTAATTTACGTCTGACATTTTCAAGGCGAAAATCATGATAAATCCTATATTTGGCGCCAATTGAATATTTTTAAATAAATAAATACTCCGGCAGTATTAATTTAGTTTACATGAACAAGCTCTTTGGATATTTTGGGATTGCATCCGTGCATTATGGACTCCGACTCCGACAGTACCAAATATGTCTTGTCCAATAGAAACTTGTCAGGATTTGACCAAAGCGCATGTATCAAGGCAAATAGATGTGTGGAGATTTATTCAAATATTAATAATAATCCTGTATGATACCAGCGGTCTAGAGTTTTGTGCAATAGATACTATTACAAAGAGCTTGTAGTCTTGTCTGGCCAGGAATTCTGTTGTTGAATGCAAATCCTTTTATTTTGCATTTCCAGAGTGGAGTTTTTTCAATCGTATACATATATATATATATAGTCCAGGCCCATAAATTACATGTAATTCAGTAGGAGCCACAGTCAATGACATACGGAACCTACGTCAATCCCATATTATTTCTTCCATTTCCTATCGATTTGAACAGTAGCCTTTTTTGTACTTGTTCCAAGAACACACTTGTTCCAAGAACACACTTGTTCAATTGATCCTGTAACATATATGTTGTGCTGTGGCCAATTATTCTTGCTCTTAAAGGCGATTTTACGTCTTTTCGACAATCCATTTATGGGGGAGAGACTTGTGCACAATAAAGGAGCGGGTAATCAAAACATGCTAAAGGTCAAGGACCACACAATTCAATCATCCAACCCTCTCTTTTTATTTTAAACTCTCTTTCCTTCATTTTATCACAGCACTCAAGCACCTCTTGATTCTCAATGGCATGCGCTATAAACCCACAAACTAGAAAATATTAATTTGAGTTTGATTAGCTTCGGTTCATCTTGGTTCAGAATCGCCAGGGGAAAACCAGACTTGCAAAGTGGTATGTTCCATACGAAGACGACGAAAAGGTCAAGCTCAAGGGCGAAGTACATCGACTGGTGGCTCCCCGGGACCAGAAGCACCAAAGCAATTTCATAGAAGTAAGATGATCACCAGTCCGCACTCATTAGCTAATCACCCTCCAAGTTCCGTAATTACAAGATCGTCTATCGTCGCTATGCCGGTTTATTCTTTTGTGTGTGTGTGGATGCAAACGACAATGAATTGGCGTACCTGGAAGCTATTCACTTTTTTGTAGAGGTACTGGACGCATTCTTTGGCAATGTGTGTGAGCTGGACCTCGTCTTTAATTTCTACAAGGTAAGCATTATTTGGTATTGTGTGTGTGTGCTGGAAACCAACTAAGACCCAAATATAAAAGGTGTATGCCATTCTGGACGAAGTGTTCTTGGCTGGCGAGATTGAAGAAACGAGCAAGAATATCGTGCTGACCCGACTAGACCATCTTGACAAACTTGAATAAGCACATCTGTACGTCTTGCATTCTGTAAATAATATATAAAATATCATCTATATTCAACTCCTACTCTCCCCTCCCCCCCTGGGGGATATTTGTCTGTGCATTTCTTTTTTTGAATTAAACAAGAGGCCAATTATCCAATCGATATCAGATTTGTTGTGCTCTAATAAAATAAATGTAAATAACTAGAAACCAACGGTTGTCTTTTTGGTAAATCATCCTTTATCCACCATGTCTAACCATATATTAGTCTGGCACATTTCAGCAAGATGTGTATATATATAATCTCATCATAATACTCTTTATTTTTTTATACATGTAAATCATTTCTAAATCTAAACAATCAGCTTCTATTATAAACTATCTGCGGCAGAGATCTTTGCCATGGATTCCATTGTCTGGATAACGGCCTTGACGGTCGGCAGGTACCACCTTGCCCTCGTCTTTTTGCCCTCGATTCCAACCTTTATGGAAAACACGTCTTGGTTGGCAATCGCGTCTGATTTGCTCATTGTCTTGAACATGTCTTCGTCCGTTCGGTCGTCGCCACAGCTCAAACAAAAGTCAAATCCACCTTCTTGTTGCTGCTGGACCAATAATCGGTTGACAACCTCACCCTTGTTGACTGATATCGGTCGTACCTCGAGGTTCTTCTTGCCCACAAGTATCTCTACAGGCATCTTGGAAAGAATGGCACCCTCCAGATGGTTCTGGCACTCCTTTGCTTGGAACGCTCCGTAATCTGGATCAGCTAGTCGGTAATGCCAGGTAATGGCACATCGTTTGTGCTCAATAAAACTTCCAGTGGTCCGTTCGGTGTAGTAAGTAAAGATTTCTAGCACATCGTTTTTCCAGTTCATGTCACAATGTTCTGCCAGATTGATCCATTTGGAGGTGTGGGGATACTTTATAAAGCTGCCGTGTTCAGCACTTAGACCAAGACCAGGAAGATGTCCGAGCCAATTGTCAAGTCCAGCTTCGTCTCTGCCCGAGATAATCCAGACCTCGTTCTTTGGATCTGCACAGAGAATCTCGAGTGCTTGTAGCATGTCTGGCGGTGGCACGGCAGCACCAGGGGTTTTACAGATGGGTGTGACGGTGCCCTAGAGAAAGAGAAAGAAAAAAGAGACACCAGATGAGTATTGGACACTACTAAAAAAAAAAGAATCAATGTGGCTCACATCGTAATCAAAGCACAACAGACGCTTGGTGGCTTTTGTATAACTAGCGACCAGAGCTTCATTATTGAGAAGAGGTGTGTAGTTGTTTAATTCAGAAAGAGCCAGTGTGTAATTTAGACTCTTGACAAAAGAGTGGGCCCAAAATGAAGCGGTATTAGACTTGACCTGGGACAAGAGTTGCTAAACCAAAATGTTAATAAACTGCACTTGTCTCCACAACACCCACCATATGTCTAGTCGCCTTTTCTTCATCAGACATTACAAGGGCATCATTGATAGCCTTTGCAACGCCAGAATAGTCCCATGGGTTGACCATCAACGCTGATCCCATGGATCCTGCAGTGCCTGCCAGCTCAGAGAGGATCAAAGGTCCGTGGTTATCCTGTTGACACATCACATATTCTAGACTAGTGGTATTCATGCCATCTCTGGCAGCCGTCAGTACTGCAGCATCTGCGATTGACAAGAGGGCATAGTATTCATCACGTTGGATGTGATGGTGGTAATGGTGAACAGGTGTGAACTCGAGTGAACCAAATGTGCCATTGATGTGTGCCGCAGCCTCTGATACCTTGTGCTCAAGCTTTGCAGATTCTGCAGTAGTGGAATCTGTCACTTGGATCAAGACAACCTGGAATATATATATATATAAAACTGTTTAAAATCTTGTCTCAAACCATTGTCTCCCTCTTTACCTTGTTCCTCCACTCGGGATAATCTGTCAAGAACTTTTCAAATGCAGATAGTTTCTGGAGCACTTCTTTGACCAAGTCCAGCTTGTCTCTTCCGACCAGAATCTTCTTTCCAGTGTACATTTCTGCAATGGCCTTGATTTTTGGGAGTACGCCCGGAGAGGATCTCTGGGCATCGATTGATTCTGCATCGATACCGATAGGAAAGGTGCCCACATAACAAAAATGGCCATCACAATCGACACCATCTGGAGTGGACTCGTAGCCAAGTACACGGGTGCAGGTCGAAATGAAATGTCGAGCATTTGCATAGGTCTAACAAACAAGGGTTATTGCAGCTGTCTTGTAAAAATAATAATAATAATAATATAGATGAGCGTAAATTTACCTGGAATCCTACAAGGTTGGCACCCATCATACCCTTCAGGATCTCTTGGCGCTCTAGACACATTGTTAGACACACACACACACATATATATATACTTGGCAAATACAAAGGACTTGACTCACTTGGGAGACATCGAAAGATCTCTGAGCTGGGAAACGATGCATGGACAAATAGACCGATCCGTGCATTGGGTAACATGTTTCGAACCATGACAGGTACCAGCAAGAGATGGTAGTCATGAACCCAGACTACAAAAAAAAACCCCAAGCCATATAAGGATATTTAATTGTAAGCCAATCTATACACTTACTTGTGTCTCCCTCTGTGTACTGTTCTACAAGCTTGTCTGCATATGCCTGATTCACTTTGCAGTAAGCATCCCATTGTTGGCGCTCAAGACGCCCGTCAGTGGCATCGTTCCAAATGATATAATTGAATAGAGGCCAGAGCACTTGGATATATATAAGAACCATATCTTGTAGCCGCCCTACTTACTTGTCTTGCAGTAGCCGTCATAATGCCCTGCGGCTGATTCGCTGTCCAGCAGTAATGGGATACAGTTGTACTTTTCTAGGAGTTGGCTGGCAAGTCGGTCTTTATCTTGGCCAGACCATGGTGGCACTGTTTCCGAGATTGCTTCTGGGGAAATCTGGATATTTCCTGCCCCTCCGATAACCAGACTTTTCCACTGGTCATTCAATGATCTGATCCCGGCATGCATGGCCGAATGACCTCTTCTGGGCAAGAATGACCAGTCCTGCTGAGGACCTCTGTAGGTGATCTCAAGGGGCAGTTGGTGGCAAACATGAATAATGCGTCCTTGTTCTGCCGGAGCGTCAATGGGCAAGAGTTGCAGGAAATGACTTGGGTTCATGAGAATGAGAAAAAGGAAAACATGTAAACTCAGAACCCCTTCCCTTTTCCTTTTTTAAAACAAAACGTGGTTTTAATTTCATCATGTTTTTATATTATTTATTTATTTATTATTTATTATCATTTTTGGTGTATGGATTATATATAAATGTCGATCCCGTATCTGTCCCTAAGCCGCAGTCTGTCAGGCATTGGGTCTATATAGAGGCCGTGTTTGGTTTGATCTTGGTTCCGTGTATAAACTACCCCTCGGCTGGCAAGACAAGAGCATCTTTGAGCAAGCATCTTTGGCCGGGGAACCGAATATAACAAGACATGGTGTAATAATATACAAACATATCGAAATTGAAACAAATTATAATAAACTAGTTGAATAAATTTGACACGAAAATGACACCCCTTGTTTCTTCCTTTTTTTTCCAGGTTGGTATTTATCTATGGAAAAGCCATGGTCGATATGGAAACAATTGTTTTTTTTATTGATAAACTACAAACAAGAACAATAGTTTTTAGGACACTGGTATTACGGAACAACAACTTACTCATTCTACATTACATGTTCAAGAAGGAAGCTCGCAAAATCATCAATTGCAACCTTTTGTATATTGTGCAGAGTGGCTTGGTGCAAGTGACGTATCTGTGACAGTGACAGTTTGTGTTTAACAGATCTTGTTTGAATTCAATTGGGTTCCATTGCACCACTTCAACTTGGTTCAATTTGGATCGTTGGTGTTGATTTCTATTCTATTAAATTAAAGAAAAAAAAATTCGGGTTAATACAGATATGGGCGACTTGGCCGTAAATTTCAAGTGTTTATTCTTCAAGATTGGCCCCTTTTTGTTTTAATGGCGAGTGCTATTTAGCATGTCTTTATGTTTTTGGTGTTTTCTGATGGAATAGAGAATGTATAGGATACCTTTGGTTGGATTTAATTCCAGTTTGAATAATCTTGGGCGATTTATCATTAAATAGTCTCTAGGACACAGTGTTTATGGCTCCCAGATCTTGAGAGCCAGCAAAAGTGTACCAGTGTTACACAATGCACATTCTTTGTACGCGACAAAAACTTTATTGATTTTGTAATATTGGGCGATGATTGGATCTTTTGTATACAGTGCAGTATGAATTAGAGGTCTTTTACGAGAAAAGAAAGTTATACTCACTGGATAATAGTGGCGCTGGGGATGAGGCGAGAAGAGAGTGTTATAACAATACAGTAAAAGGTAGTAAAATGAGATTCCTTTAAGGGTAGCAGACAATTCAAAGTGACCAGAGCGACCAATGTCCTCTGCGACAAGTATAGACTTTACGGAAAAAGAACGCCTTTTTATTCAAACGGTTGATACTGGACTAATATCATCAGGGTCTCAAAGGTAGTACTGTCTACTAGAAAAGTTTCTTTTTTACTCAATGTACCTCTTCATCACACCAGATCGAGCTGCCTGTTGCTCTGACCCGGACTGCATCTCAATGGTACAATTCTTCTTTGAAATAGATTAAACACACAGGCTCATACAAAACTGAGGATCATTGAGTTAAACTCTACAAAATAAAGACCCAACACCATATTCTTTTTTTTATTTTTATTTGATTCTTCACAGCGCTTTCCTTGCTCAAATCACACCATGTCTCAGCAAAACAACAACAGCAAGACGATTGAGAAACGAAAGTAGTTTTTAGCTTATCAAACAGCTGTTATCGGTAGAATTCGTATGAATAGACAGCCTCTAGTTAAATCAAAAGATAATGACACACATTTGCAGACAGTATACAGCCCAATAATAATAATAATAATAATAATAATAATAATAATAATAATAAAGATAGAGGCGTATTTCTTAAGAACCGAAATGAAAATTCCAGGCTTATGAATGAGCATGACAACCGCCATTTAACCAATGGAATAAAAAATAATCTTACTGCAACATTTGGAGATCTTATAGACCTTGTGTCAGGCCCGATAGGTCATTCAACCTCCTAATCTACAATCCAAAAGACTATTCATCAAATCGGCATATTTTCTTGTCGAGCTATATACAAGCCATGGTTAGCAAAATCACACAAGATAAAGCAATTAGCATTGGCTAATTATTCCAGAAAAGCCAATCAAAGATGGGATCGTGTCATTTGGAGTAATGAGCCAAGAGTCATACTTTTCTTCCCTAGATAGAAGTATGATGATTTGGTATCAAATTGAAAAGTGTAAAAATGTGTAAAAATGTGTATCAAACCGTGAATGTCGTTTGATGGATGCTCCACCATGCTCTAGTAATATATGCACAAAGGGGATTCTATTTAAATACGATCAAGGACATACTTGACCAGCATGTGTATATGGCTCTGTTGGGATTTTTCTTTTTGCATGGATTGAATGAAGAAACCAATGTCTATTAATCAATAGGATAAAGCTCAATCAAGAAAAAAATCAGAGTTTGAAGAAAGGTAAAAGAAGGCTCAGGGTACTATTGATGTTATTGCCAGCAAGCAGCTTAGATCTTGCTCTATTGAGAATATATGAAAATAGAGTGTTGTCCAGATTATGACCGTCTTTAGTTCCTTAGCTATTTGTTTCAAAAATAATTTCTGAGAATCAATGACATTATAAATATCCCAATATTAACAATTTCTTTGGAGTTTTTCTATAGCAAGACTGTATACTAATAATTGCCAACGTAAAATATATAAGATGTTTCAAAATAATTTATTTGTGATAGTACATAGTCAAGTCAAGTCAAGTCAAGTCAATTTAAAGATGTTGGAAAATAATAGGGATTGTTTTTTTTTGTTTTTTGTTTTTGGGTTTTGGGTTTTGGGATTTGATATTGGGGTTTGTTTTTGTTTTTGTTTTTGTTTTTTGATTGTTTTTTGCTTTTTGTTTTTTGTTTTTGATTTGCTTTTGCTTTTGATTTTGATTTTTTTTTTTGATTTTTTTTGGGGTTTTGGGTTTTGGGTATTGATTTTGGGTATTGATTTTGATTTTTTTTTTGGATTTTTTTTTGGGTTTTGGTTTTGGTTTTTGATTGTTTTTGGTGTTTTCTTTTTTGCTTTTGATTTTTGTTTTTGATTTGGTTTTGTCCTTTGTCTTGGTCAATCTTCTTCTGCTTCCATTCAATCCTCATCTTCCCGCATCGCAGCAGCTTGGTCTTCGGGCTTTGCCACCACTCGGTCTTCCTGCACTGTCAAGGATCGGTCTTCCACTCTGATCAATGATGGCATTTCCGCACGATTCAATGCTAGTCTTCTTGCGCCATTCGATCTAGGTCTTCTCTCTTTATCCAATCCAGGTCTTCTGCTTCATCCAACACAAAGTCTTCTCGCCTTTTTCGATCTTCGTTTGCTTTCTTTGTCCAATTTCAATTTTTTTGGAGTTTGATACTTGTCTTTTTACTTTGTTCATGTTCATTGTCAAATTTTAACGGATTCCGTACATTCATTTTTTTTTTGTTTTTTTTTTGTTTTTTTTAAATGGTCGATAATTTGGAAACCAAGCCTCACAAGCGCCCTAGAGGAAAGAACATCTACTCATATGCTTGCAACTCACCTTAAGACTATCTGGCCTACAGGCATAGTGTATGTCTTCCCTGATTCTTACCACATAGAAACATATGACCTTGTACATTTTCTTCTCAAGGGCCCGTTTTATAGGACTATTCCAGAAGATGAAAATGTACTAAAGCCATATGCTTCTATATAGGGATCAACAAAAGAGATACCTGATGCCTGTAGACGAGATAGCCAAAAGGGGAGTTGCAAGCACATGAGTTGGTGTTCTTTCCTGGAGGACTCCTGTGGACCATCGTCTTTCATTATGTCATCTTTAACATTTTGGACATCTAGAGAAAGATAATACATATATTAGTACATGTTCTTCATCATAAATTACAAGAGATCAATAGGTACTTACAGTTCAAATTGTATAAAGGATGCTACCACCACTTTAACCATCGAAGGCGTCTTTCGAGAGATCTTCCTTCTTGCGGAGAGCGCCTTTTTTTAGCACTTCTCCTTTTTTTTTTTTTTTTTTGATTGTTTGTAATTTCATTGCAATTCTTCTTTGAATTAAACTCATAATTGGATTCATAGGAAACGGCATTAATCTTGTCTTCAAACGCAGAAAGCAAACTTGGAATCGAATTCGGAAATCCAACCTGGCATCAAACTCGGCATCGAACTTGGCGTTGAACTCGGAAATCCAACTTGACATCAAACTTTGCCTTTGGACTTTGCACCAAACCACGCATCGAACCACACCAAACATTGCTTCGGACTTCACCTTGAGCCATACACTGGACTTTGCAACGGACATAGCACTGGACCTTGCATTCAACTTTGCACTGGACTTGGACTTGAACTTGGCATTGGACTTTTGCAGGTATACATTTGAGATTTGGTTTTTGGGAGATTGGGATTTGGTTTTTGTAAGGCAGAGATTTGGTTCTTTTGATTTGACTTGTTTTGTTTTGTTTTGTTTTTCTTTGTTTTTTTTTTGTTTTTTTTTGTTTTTTTTGTTTGGTTTGATTTGTTTTGACTTGACTTGACTTGTTTTGTTTTGTTTTTTTTTTTTGGTTTTTTTTTATTTTTTTTTTGGCTTTTTTTGTTTGGTTTGACTTGACTTGACTTGACTTGACTTGACTCGACTTGTTTTGTTTTTCTTTGTTTTTTTTTTGTTTTTTTTTGTTTGGTTTGATTTGGTTTGACTTGATTTGGCTTGACTTTAATTAGCCTGAGGTGACTTGAAAGATATCTTGACTGGGGATCATAATCCTTGGCTGGATTTGTCATACTAAGAGAATATTGATAATGAGTAACCATGCTTGATTAGAGTTTGCCTTTTTATATTACCTTGACTAGGAGTCTGTGTCTATGGTTTGGATTCCACCCTTTGGAATCGGCTTGGCAGTGGGTTAATACCCTTCCATGATCTCGGTCTTCTGTAATAATATTGATGGTAAGTATTCAAGTTTTGCTAGAGTGAGCGGTTTAAAGCTACCTTGACCGTGGGTCTCTGCCTATGGTTTGGATTTCACCTTTTGGAACCAGTTTGACAGTGGGTTTATACCCTTCCTTGATTTCAGTCACCTGTAATCATATTGACAGTGAGTATTCATGATTAGTTAGAGCCAGCGTTCTGACTTTACCTTGACTGTGGGACTCTGCCCATGGGTTGGATTCCATCTTTTGGAACCGACTTGGCAGTGGGTCATTACCCTTCCTTGGTTTCAGTCACCTGTAATCATATTGACAGTGAGTATTCATGATTGTTTAGAGCCAGCGTTTTGACTTTACCTTGACTGTGGGACTCTGCCCATGGCTTGGATTCCGCCCTTTGGAATCGGCTTGGCAGTGGGTCTATACCCTTCCATGATCTCAGTCTTCTGTAATAATATTGATGGTAAGTATTCCAGCTTTTTTAGAGTGAGCGGTCTAAAGCTACCTTGACTGTGGGTCTCTGCCCATGGCTTGGCCCAACCCATCAGACATTTATTGGTGGTGCGCAATCATTCCGAATTTGACCAAATTCCTTGGAATTCCCTTGATGGCATGTTGATACCCTTGGTTGGATTCAACGCTTCGGAACTTTCTTGATAGTGGGTCTTTACCCTGGGTTGGGCCCATATTCCTGAACTTTTCTTGACGGTGGGGGTCACCCAAGATTGGGCCTTACCCGAGGTTGTTGAACCTCTTTTGTACTCCTGTTCATACTGTAGGTATTTCATGAACAGGAGTCTTTTCACCCCCCTCGGCAGCATTTTGAGAGGGGGGTAATGGCATTTGCGGCATAGATAGAACCAAAAGGTTCTCCGGCAGAAGCAACAGAACTACCAGTGGAAGGAGCAGGTCCACTGGTAGAAGCAACAGGTCCGCCGGTGGGGGCAACAGATCCACCGGCGGTAGCAACAGGGCCACTGGTGGGGGCAACAAGTCCACCAGTGGAGCAACAGGTCCACCGGTGGGGGCAACAGATCCACCGGCGGTAGCAACAGGGCCACTGGTGGGGGCAACAGATCCACCAGTGGAGCAACACAAACACAAAGCAACAGGAACTTACATTACAAAAAGGTGCGCCTCGTCCACCAGCAGAGAGTAATAAGGAAACCAGTAGTCCCCAGGCGGCAACCAGTGGTTAAAACGGAAGCACAAACAGAAATGGGTCCTCACCCCACGAGGGTTGGACCAACGACGGCAGAGTGACCAGCCTGGTATTAACCACGACCCAACGCAGGCATACAAGCACTGAATTTGTGGGGAGCTTCGCCACAGGCGTGGAGTACCCCTGCCACAAGCAGAGGATAATACTCCTGCTCACTGGCCCTCCATAGGATGTCCTCTTGTGGATCCGCCTACCACAGGACAATCCTACCAGATGAAATGGCTTAGTTTGATTTGTTTCATAAAAAAAAACAGCACGCGTACAAAAGAAAAGGTACTTATCTTTACAATGAGTGAGACGCCGCTTCACATACTCAGAGAATGAGGATGATCCTGAAAGGCCGTATTTCTGTTTGTGATTCTTCCGCTTTCCACCAGAAGCGCGCCTAGTTTCTACCAGTAACCCGCATACTCCCCACTAGTGGCACAGAATGGGGCGCGTCTGAACAGAGCTCGTGTAGGTGGGCAACGGACATCGTCTTGAGCCAAAGGATTTGTGCAAGTGGGCACACGGTCAGAGTCTTGGAACCGATGGTTCACCATAGTTGAGGCGAAAATGGGATAAGAGAGAGAAAGAGAGAAAGAGAGAAAAACTAGAAAAATGCCCATTTTTATAGTTTCCCACACATTTTTGGTTTTTTAGGGAGGTGGAATTGGGTGACGTTTCTGTGAGAACTTTTCTAAGAAATGTTTCAATTCTTGCAAGTTTTTATTTTCTTAAAATCATGTGCTTTGAGCATATAATACTAAATAAATAGCCAAGAATCCAAAAAAAAATTACAGTTCTCATATAGTGAAGACCTACTCTCTTTAATTATATATATATAAAAAGCAGGCCGACATACACATATCTTCTAATATATATTTTATCGATGTTCTATCAACCATAACGTAGAGCTTGTACATTGTTATAAGTATGAAATAGTATTAAAAAAGAAATAAAAGAAGAAAAACTTACCCAAATAATGCAACTCATGGGCTTTTATATATAGTACAAGACCTTGCTAGCCATTAAACTGAAAAAGGATTTTTTAACCAAAATTGAAAACATAATAAGCGCTCTTTGCAAAGTTGGTTGTAGTTACTGAAAAACGAGTATAGAAAAATTAGAGTCGGTAAGAGTAGAAACCGAGTAGAAACCCATAATTACACAAGATAGTGACAGTTATAGTAGGCTGTTCTGTTGGAACAATCCAAGAACTATCTTTCATAAAAAATCTCTGAAAAGCAGCAATAAGAAATCATATAAAATATATTAAATAATGTACAATAATTTTTGTGAGCATTCGTGCATCACAATGAATCAATGAGATATTATACTAGTTATAGAGAGAAGTTCAGTCTTCTTCCTCGAGGAGTAAAACAAAAGCTGTTTTTAACTGTGATGTAGAAAATTTACCAGAGAGCTTCCTATTATACTCGGACAACCAGAGTCTGGATAGTAAAATGTTCGATATTCTGGATCCACGAATATGAGAATATTCTATCTCTACCTAGTTTAGAGCTTCTAAGTATTTTCACGCAGTGTGTTGACTTTAAGGTAAAAACTTCCAGGACGAGAAAGATGGTGAAGAGGTAAAACTTGATGAAAAAGAATAAGATAGAGCAAGAGAGTTAAATAATTGAGAGAAAGAGAAAGAAAGAGAAACAGAGTAACTGTCTAATACTGGATCCAACAATTCGTAGCTTAGCAAGCAAATACAATTGTTCTTCAGGAAAGGGTATTTCGACAAAGGAGTCAAATTCAAAGTAATTGTGGGTTAAGAGTCGTTCTTTATTTTATGAGCCACTTTTAAGTATGTATGTGTTTGTTATTTAGAAGAATTGCGGGAAGAAGTGAAAAAGAAGAGTGTGTCGAGACAAATGAGAAAATAAAGTAGGGTGAGAACAAAACAAAAGAATGGTGAGATGAGAAGGGAGGAAATCGGTATGTCTTAGACGGAGAGAAGACGGAGAGACCCAAAACACAGCTTGATAGAGGGAAAACAGGGAACTGAATATTTTCTGTGAGGGTTTACTGTAGCAAAAAAGCGTTTATCTACGGGATCAAAAGTATTGAGTTGCTTTCCGATCCAAGATGAATTAAAGTCATCGAATTTAGACTGATTTTTTTATAACTATAGCTTTAAAATAACCAATTCGTTTAAAACTAGAGGGAATCTTATTTCGAAAAAGCTAATTATATGAAAGATGGTTGGCCATAGAAATCGACTGATATATGAGCGGATACTGTCAAAGAGCGACGCAAGAACAAGTTTTACATAAAGAATATGCCAGAGTTTTGAAAGTATTAGTGTATTCAAGATCATTGCTTGGCTATGAGCAGACAATGAGAATTGAGAATAAATATAATATGTTTGGTTTATATTTTTGTACGAAAATTGATGGTAAAAGTTATCTCGACAATGGCTAGATGCTATCATGGAATATCCAAGACAAACGAGCGTAGTGGATAATGTACGATCATCCCATAATAGAATTGTTTTGACTTTTAAATATTTTTCTCAATGGGATAAAGGATCCCTATATATTAAAAAGCCTATGCTTTGTGCAAGTTTATTGTCGTATTTAAGACTAGAAAGTAAATATCCAGATACATGTGGAGAATCTCGAGTTCAAGAAAGGAGGTCAAACCACAAGGATATAGTCAGGATATACTAGAAATTTAATTGTACAGAGAGAAAGTGAAAAAGGCCAAAGATATTACATCTTCTGGCACTGAGAGCCCTGGAATATTGTGATTAGCTAGTACTTTCCTCGAGAAAGACTCCAATGAAAAAGAGTGAATATGGCTGATGAGAGCGGATCTTCATATCGGAAACCTTGACGCCGGTTCAATGGGTTGGATAACAAACAAATGATATTGTCAGATATATTTGAGGAGAAAAAGGATATATTGAAGGTACTCGGGGTGAATTCCATGATAAACCTTTTCTTGGTCAAGTATTAGTCTGGCAACATCTGATTGAGTTTGATGAGCTTCTTGTGTAATAATTAATTTCATACGTCCATTGTCTGTGATATATTATCCTTTAACAAATCTAGTTTAGAAACAATTGATAAGAATGTTTGATGTGTCTATTACTTGGCTGCTAAGTTAATGAGTGAAAATCTTGAAATCCGTATGAATCAAAGGAATAGAGTGCCAGTTCTTTAAATTGGAGAGATCGCCTTTTTGGGTAACAGTGATGGGCAAGCATAGGTCAAGGACTGTGAGAATATTCCAGGATTGATACCATAATTTTATACAACAATGATAATGTCAAAATAGCCATATTCAAAAATGATAAAGGGGAAAATCGCATAATGTAGTCCACAAAGTCTAGGGCTGCTTTGGTATATTGATCTCGTAGATGATTTGAGAATTTCTTGAATATAAAATGTGTAATAATGAATGACTAAATAGATTTTGGTAGAGATTGTTCAGGTGGTACGTGCAAGATTTCTTTGATAGAATTAATCCCAATTGGGTCATCAAAGTATATCAGGGTGTAAAAGAGATTTGCAGCATTAGTTAAGGACTCCGGGATTCTACATAGGATTGTTGTAATATGGTGGCAAAAAGGGGATATCCTTGTAGACACTACAGATCGCGACTTTTCGCTTGAAATATCCAGAAAAGATTCCTTGTGTTCCTTCCACTGCTTATTTTCTCGAAGAACTAAAGCTTCAGCATCATCCCGTCAAATACATTAAGCTTGATTGTCAACTGCTAGTAGTTGATTATTGCGGGTGAGGTATATTTTTTATGCATGATCTGGTTAAGTTTGCTTTAGAAAAAACCCTCTTGTTGAGCATCCCATGAGGTTAATTTGTGTGAACATCTCTTGGTCATTTTATATACAATATTCTTGTATTTCTCTTGTTGGTTTTAGAAAGAAGTAATAGTGCAAAAAGTGATTAAAATATTCTGTATTGTC
The DNA here is from genome assembly GCA_022702545.1 of Phycomyces nitens. Lineage (NCBI taxonomy): Eukaryota > Fungi > Mucoromycota > Mucoromycetes > Mucorales > Phycomycetaceae > Phycomyces > Phycomyces nitens. The sequence continues at coordinate 2,478,735 of JAHRBC010000006.1, read as the reverse complement.
GCAGAAAAAGACTCACGTAAGAGATAGGCAATACTAAACGAGGGCAGAAACATCAAATACATTTTTCAGTGTGCGATTCACCCAAGAACAATATAGTAGATATTAAACAATTGTTTGGCAAGGACTGGCTAATAAATTCAACAAATCAGTCATGTATTAAAGCAAATCTAGAGTATTAAAGCTGTGATCAATACTGTTATGTCACCAAGAACTGTCACCAAAACTGACAAAACAGCCAGCAAGAAGATGTGATTTTAAATATGCAATCACTATTTTTCACACACAAAAAATTGAAACAAGCCAAAGATCGTCACTTACTTTTTTAGTTTGAAGAATATTAGGATAATTTACAAAAATCCTCTATTTAACAAATCAATTGTGCAACCTTTTTCGTCCTAATGGCTTTAATGATGATTCAAAATATATTTGAAGATTTTTACTACTCATTGCATAGATGAAATATGAGCAAGTCTAACAATCTTGTTTTTATATTTTTATCAATTTTTTTTTGGAATTAGTTGTAGATTTTTTTTTAAAGAAAATTTGAAATGAAATGTTGTGGATAAATGTTTTCCGACTATGCATGATGCTTTTCTGTTGCGGGAACAGATCACTTTATTGAAACGTAAGAATAAAAACCACCTTAAATCATAGTTGGGATAAGTGTGAAAAGTGAGGAGATACTTACCGAAATACAGATTGGTGGTTAAGTTAAAAGAATATAGGAGTTGTTCAGTTACGGGAAAAAGGGAGGGAAAATAAGATATACGTGAATTAAGAATATAGGTAATTTGATATAAAATATAAAAGGTACTTCATGTAACAACGTAATAGAATCTTTATAATGTTAATAAATGATGAAATTGGAACATTTCTTTGAAAACAGAAAGGTGATTGTATTAAAAAGAGCATAAAAGGAAATATTACACAAAATATTATAAACACAACCCGGGCAAAAACCAAGTAGTCACGCTCAAAAGTTTTTTTTCTGCCGGAACAACAGGCGCACTGTGTAACACTGCATACTTTTGACCTCTCCAAACATTTGTGAAAAACGAATTCATAGAGTGGTAAAGTATACACTGCAAAAGGGATCCAAACAAAGGTGTATTAGTTTGATATTATTTCGCATTCTACACAGATTTTCAATGATCATTCTATTGAAAATACTATGTATATGTCTCTTTTAATTTTTCGATTTTCTGGTTTGACTCAATGCAAGACTCACTAGATAGACAAGTGTCCCAGGCCTTTTGCAGCATACCTATATGTTTCTTACATGTATCTTGATATTTTAAACGTCAATATGTATTCCAAGTATAAAGATGAGAAACTCGAGCCAAGTGTTTTAATGTGTGTGTATTTTTATTATTAAAGAATATTAAGATTCAAGTTCATCGCAAATAAGCATGTACGAGGTTAAAAGCCTACGAATATGTAAAAATAAACACTTGCTGTCAAGCAAAGAGTTAAAAGGTTAAACAACATCCTACAACTTACACTTTATTACATAACTCTCTCCACCCAGTTAAACATGCCATTCAGAAAACATTTTACTTTGTCATCTGGTACCATTATATAGACAGCCCGTTCATTCAGTACGATTGGATTTCCTCTTATATATATATATATAATCTTCAAGTACATCCTACAAAGTATCACAATATTTATATATCCAAAAGTATTTCTTGGCCTTTGCAAAGGGTTTATACAACTTTTAGTACATTGACCACGCAAAGTGATAGTTGGGGATTGTTTTATAAACTTTTATGCCATTGCTATAAAGAAAAGACCAAAAAAAGTTGATATCGGTGTACACTTTTGTGCCAAAGCATATAGAAAAGATACTAGTCTTGATAAATTATGTATATATATATAAAAAGGCAATTCTGTAATAGGTAATGGTGAATATAAGCTGCTAGGTTATTTGAGGGTCAAACCAAGGTCCAAAAGCAAAGTTTATAACGCACAGGTGGATTCTACCTGTCTCGTAATAATTGGTTGTAAATATTAGTTGATTATCAAGGTAGATATAGCTTGAGTCAAGTGGTGGGAATCTTTGTTTGACATGGAAAAATAAGCAGGGACACTAGAGCAATTTATGAGGGGCAATTGTTTCTTTTGGAAACATTGTCTTTTTCTCTTTTTACCACTATTCTGGTCGATTGATTGATTAATTTACTGATTGATTGACTGGCTTGGTTTTGAAAGAAAGAAAAACATGATTCCGTTTACTAGCATCATCACGATACTCACTATTGGAGCCATGCTCTTTGGCTATCTCTATAGTGGAGTTGGACTCTATCTTCCTGTAACTTCTTTTCGTTATGGATGCTCCATCATGTCTCTGAAAGGATGTCCTGACGTCAAGGCTAGAGCGACTCCCCCAAGTCTACCAGAAAGCAAACCTTCTATTTTTGAGATTGTCTGGTCGATATTTGACGATGAATATAATGAAAACCATTCAGTCCGTACATTTGTCGGCACTCGCACTGTCGCAAGCTCAGTATTAGCAGCAACAGTAACAGTCGAAGTTCCCGCCAAAGAAAAGTCGTCCGGCAATCAAAAAAATATTGTGCCCACAAGAACCATTACTGTACACAAATATGAGCCTATGAATACAACAACTACCGTGACACACTATCAGACATCGTATGCTACGGCTACAGAGTACAACTACAAGTATTTGACCAAGACAACGACCATGACAAAGTCTAATGTGCCACCCAAGATTCAAGATCCAATCGTCAACCAGACTGCGGATGCTGGACATAAAGAGGATGAGACTATGCAAGGAAAGGAAAATCAAGAGCAGTTATCTCCAGCTGAAATGGCCAACCAAAAGAACTATGTGTGGTTTACTATTCCTCTGACTGGCCTTCGACTGGCGTTTTATGTTATTGTGCCCTTTAAGGAATGCAAGATTCTAGAGTATGATATTCCGTGCTGGCCCACTACCCAAGAGTCTGTCGATTGGATGCTCAAATACACCTTTTGGATCCTAGGGCCAACCTTTGTGTTTCTCGCCTTTTGTATAAATGCCACGATTATGGATAGTCTATGGACCATTAAAAGCTGTCTAGCTTGGCTAAAAAGACGACTATATGGCTAGAAGGATTTTATATTTTCAAGATATAAAACTAGTAGAAATCCTGAATAAATGTAGTTGTTGAATGGCAGAAATTGGCCGTGTGCTGAAAAGTAAAGGGCACGATGCCTTGTTTTATATCTCTAGACACGGCACAGTGGCCACCAAGTGATTTGGACAAGATCTGCTACAGAGTCAATTGCACCGGATCTAACTTGAGTAACGTCCGGAAGGCTAGTTCGCCGATCTAGACACAAGCGAAAATTGGGGTTGTACAGATGGATCAAGGTAGACCTTGAGAATATTTTTTTTTATTTTCGGTTAGAGAGTCTGGTGGTGTTTAAAATGTGGTATATAAATGGCTGTAAAAGATAAAGCAAAAGGTAGAATAGAATGCGTACATTCTGAAAAAGGGAATATATTTTGCAGTCAAAGTTATACAATTGATATTTGAAGCACTGTGTCCAGTTGAATGACAGGCGTATTGTGGTGTCGATAAAAATTTAAGTTAAAAAGAAAGACAAAAAGCGTACGATTAGACTAAATTGGACCAGTTTGTGGGTTGACAAAATATATTGGAAATATACATATATACATATATATTCATATTATAAATTGCCAAATAACATTTGCAAATGTCAACAAGACTGCCTGTGTGTTGGCGTCAACTCATGGCTGGACTGACCTCGGAAAACAAAAAAAAAGCTGCAAAAGGCGCCCAGTCCAAAGGGAATGCCGTTTTCTAGTGCTGGTTGGTATTCACAATAGAGTGTTGGATTTTCTAGACAAAAAATCACCGCAATAGAACAATGGGATCCATACATGGTAATGTGGCTTTCGCTTAAATGAACAAAAAGTCAATATAAATACAGCCTTTATCGAATTGATGACAACAAGTACCTTGTAAAGTTAAAGAGGTACCTTGGACATGTACCATGAGCCCAATTAGCAAACCATATATTATAATATTTTTACATGATCAAAAACCATTATGCCCTACAAATCCAGACAGACAAGAGATCAAGAAAGAAAAAAAGCGTCACACCCTTTTTTTTATTATTTTAGTTTATTTTTTAAAAATGAAGGTTTTGGATTCACATTTTCTTTAATATTACCTTCTGACTTGGTTCCTCCAGATAGACATGCCATTAAAAGATATTAAACCGACAGAATACTATGATCAAGTATAGTATCTCATACAAATTTTATCTTTCTTCAACCAATACAGTCACCCCTACAAAAAGAAATGAAAAGAGAGAGAAAGAGAGAGAGAGAGAGAAGAAGAAGAAAAAGAAAAAAGAAAACCTTCTAATCAAGGTCATTACGAAATAAAGGACAATGGCGGAGCGATCCCTGTCTTCCGTCCAACCATGGAACAATTCAAAGACTTTAAGGCATTTATGGAAGCCATAGACAGCTACGGAAAGTTGTCAGGAATAGTCAAGGTGATTCCTCCCAAGGAATGGTAAACAATAAAGAAGATTGGCCACCTTTTAGGAAATGTGTAATGGCCATTAGTCGAAATCCTCCTGGAATGCCAATTTTAAAATTCTCTTAAAAAAAACCTTGCGATCTTTAGGAAAGACAATCTACCTGACATTAGCGAGGGTCTTGAACGAGTCCGGGTCGAAAACCCAATTGTGAGCCTCAATATTTTATTATGAACAACCATAATCATAATAATAATTAATTATCAATTATCGATAATAACTGACAGTTCGTGCGACACTGTGTGGTTTAGATTCAACACATCATTGGAAGTCAAGGCGTTTACACCCAGACCAACGTAGAAAAGCGACGGCCGTACACCTTGAACCAATGGCATGCGCTGTGTGAAAAGACAGAGCACCGATTGCCCGACATTGGAGCCGATCGTACGTCTGTCGTTCCAGTCACCCAGGCACGCAAAAAGAAGCCGTCGCAGGAAATATGTAAAGATCATTACTGTGCTTTCAACCATTAACTCGTGTACTCTAGGCGATCTTCCTGCTCCATTTGCCAATGTAAGTCTAGAGTATCCCTCAACATTCCTTAAACACCCCTTTAGACACGCTCCAAGAGAAAATCCGCCAGCACTCTCGCTCCAACCACCCATCTCACCTCTCCCCCACCCTCTCCAAAGACATCTACGTCTGGAATAATAAAGAACAAGCGTCAAATACTAGCCGAAGAAATCAGTCTAGCCGAGTCCACAAAGCCTGTTCCGCTCGACTTTGACTCCAATTGTCTGAATCCAGAGAGATACGATGTCGAATATTGCAAAGAACTCGAGCGAGAATACTGGCGAAACCTCACATTTAGCCAGCCAATGTATGGCGCCGACATGGTTGGAAGTGAGTATTTTTGCAGACCAGATATCACCTATTAACCTCTATTCTAGCTTTATTTGACACATCTGTTAGCTCATGGAATGTCAATAAGCTCGACAATCTATTGAACCGACTGGGTGTTACCCTGCCTGGTGTCAATACACCTTATCTTTACTTTGGAATGTGGAAATCCACATTTGCATGGCATGTAGAGGTATTGTCAACTAGACCCTAATCCTTGTACACGCTAAACCTTAATGTGTAGGACATGGATCTTTATTCGATCAATTACCTTCACGTTGGTGCACCAAAACAATGGTACTCAATACCTACCACACACAGCAAGAAGTTTGAGGGCGTAATGCAGAGTAAGTATTGCCATGGAAACAAATTCATTGGGATCTAATCGTTCTTTATCAGACATATTTTTCCAGCAACACAAGGCGTGTCATGAGTTCCTGCGCCACAAGACGTTTATTGCTTCGCCCAAAGTATTGGCTCATCATGCTGTGCCAGTCCATCGGTGTGTCCAGCACGAGGGAGAATTCATGATCACTTTTCCATTTGGATACCATTCAGGCTACAACCTTGGATTTAACTGTGCTGAGAGTGTGAATTTTGCTATTGATTCATGGTTAGAGATTGGCAAACAAGCAAAGGCGTGCAACTGTATCAACGACAGTGTGATGATTGATGTTTCGGTACTAGAGGAATCCCAGTCACTCCACCGAGAACCCAAAAATCGGGTTACAAAGAACATCATTACCAAAAAGAAAGCAAAACCGAAAAAGAAGACTCTAAACAATTCAGAGAACACTCAAAAGGTAAATTGTGTGCCAGTCGTGCTGCTATTGACCCAGTCCTAGTGTGTACTTTGCTCTAGTGATGAACCTACAGACATGATCACCGTTGAAGGCAGTCCTGTGCATCAATTGTGTGCAGAAGTCATACCTGATACGTACTCGGAATACACTCACGATGGTGCAAGTGTAGTCCATGGCGTAAAGGATATTCCCAATGCACGGTGGAGACTGGTAAATTACCGTAAAGGCCATCTGCAGGTATACTAAACCATTGCTTTCTAGATGTGTCAGTATTGTCATATTCCAGAAGGAGCCTGTACACAGTGCTGCAGTGATCGCTGCTGTCGCGCGTTTCATGCTACATGTGCAAAAGAAGCGGGTGCTACAATGGTACGACAGGTCACAAACAACGATGGCCACGTCCTGTATGATGTCTATTGCAGCCAACATGATCCAGTAAGTCGCACCAAACAAATGATTGAATGAGTATTCATGGCATTTTAGAAATCTCGAGAGAAAAGAGAGAAAGAAAAACAATCGTTTATCGATAAAATGGTCGTTGAAATGAAGATTGGAAGGCGGGTGTCTATACATTGGAATGGAGCAGAATCTGCAAGAGGTAAGCCAAATAAGATTTTTAGCACAATCTAACGACCTATAGGATTGATTGAGTATTGGAACACGGCCAAGCAGACCTGTCGGATTGCATTTGAGGATGGCATTTCACGGACTACTCCCTGGAGAGATATCAGATTCACACTCTAAAATCTTGACTTCTCCATCTTCTTTGTATATCTCTCCTACACCCCTTTTGTCTATTTACTTTTTACGCTCATTAATTTACCAAATAATTGCTTGCTCCCTTGTTATATTATGTATGTACCTCCCCCCTCCCTCCCTCCTCTCTTATTGTTTTCGACAAGTAAATATTTGCGCAGCGTAATATATATATATATATATATATATATGTACGTGTGTGTATGTTTGCCGTTGGTCTTATCTCCATAGTGCCTTTACAGACTTCAAAGGAGCATATTAAATCTCCGTACATCACGTCGCGTCTTTAAAGAAATCTACAGCAATATAAAAAAATAAAAATTAAAAAAAAAACTAGATGTGAGCCTGTGATCGATTAGCATTTTTGTTTTTTGAATTACTACATTATGGACGATTCCACAATCAATCCAAAAAAAGAGCAATCTAGCCCTATCCTTAGTGCCGAAGAACAGACGCTCAAAGACAAGCAAGAATGGGTCAAGAACTTTCGCCTCAAATTCTGTGTCCGTCCAGAATTCGAAATCACAAAGAATATGATTCATGAGGATGGCACATTGAATCAAGAGTAAATACATGCATATATACATATATATACATATATATGTATATATATGAAATTTTTAAAAAAAAATTAAAATATTAATGTTCATGATTGATTAGCTACTTTCGTCCTCCAAAGGGTCTAAAGCGAGAAGAGGCACGCAAATGGACCGAAGTCGAAAAGAGCTTGCTGATTCAGGGTATTGAGCAGTATGGAATTGGTCACTTTGGCGAAATGTCCAAAGAACTGTTACCGAAATGGGTAAGCATGTCATAAGCCATTCGCTTTTTCTTCTTCTTCTTCTTCTTCTTCTTCTTCTAACAGAGATTGGGCTAGTCTACAAACGATCTGCGTGTAAAGTGCATCCGGTTGATCGGACGCCAGAACCTCCAGCTGTATCGTGATTGGAAAGGCAACGAGGAGGCTATCATGAGAGAGTATGAAAGGAACAAGGATATTGGACTCAAGTACGGTGCATGGAAGCAAGGTGTCTTGGTCTATGACGATGCTGGCTTTGTAGAAAAAGAATTGACAGGCCAAGACGTGTCCCAAGACATGGAGACGGATTAGAATGGCTTTAAACTTTTATTATTATTATTATTATTGTAAATAGAACCCTACCTTGTATACTGAATCTGGTGGCAAGATATTAAAAAGAGATGCTTTTTTTTCTTTGAATGATAAAGTCTTTTGTCTATAAACTAGCGTTTGAATTGGCATTTCTGTAAACACTTGATCCAAAACTGTTGATTGTTGTCGGACATTCATTAATGGATCCTGTCAGATAAAGTGACACCACAGAAGCCTTGGTTTTCTGGTAGCCATCAAAGAAGTGCCTTGAGACTGGCTGACTTATAGCCAATGGAAGTAGCTGATTTCTTTCGGCAGCCAATCCATGACGGTTTCTAAACACCAGACTGTTTGGAGAAACAGGGCCCTTTTACAATGATTGTGTCTTGAGTCCATTGTTTGATTGATGGCTGTACATTTTTCTTGGCTGAGATTGTTGCAGATCAACATAAAAGACCAAAGTGGCTAACAACAAGTTCAAGTTCTAATTGAAGGGCACGATCCTTGTGACGCAACGAATATAACATGGGGATTTTGAGATCAGGCAACTCTAAGCCATTCTTCCTTTTTCTTTTATTTCCATTCTCCTGTAGTTTATTTATTTATCCATATAACAAATATGGGCCAGTCAGGATCTCAACTCGAAGACATTGTAAACTCTTCCAATTGTAAGCCAATAAAGAATCTGTACTGGGCCACCAACTCACCAGTCTATTCATTAATCGTATTCTTGGGTCTCTAGTTTCGGCGGAAGAGGTTCAGCGCCTGTACAAACGCTTTATAAAACTCGACAAGAATCATTCTGGATCGATTGACAGTGAAGAGTTTTTGGCCATTCCACAGATTGCCAATAATCCCTTGGCAGCTCGAATGATTGCCATTTTTGATGAAGATGGCAATGGTGATGTCGATTTCAATGAATTCATCAAGGGATTGAGTGCCTTTAGTGCCCGTGGTAATCGACGAGAGAAGTTAGCTTGTAAGTTATATATAAATAAATAAATAAAAAGTCAAGCCCAACAGATGGCTGACCGATTCAAACTGTGGCTGTGCCAATAGTTGCATTCAAGGTGTATGACATTGATCGTGACGGATTCATTTCGAATGGCGAATTTTTCTTGGTACTAAAGATGATGGTCGGCAACAACCTTAAGGATAACCAGCTCCAGCAGATCATTGACAAGACCATCATGGAGGCTGACAAGGATAAGGACGGAAAGGTCAGCTTCGAGGAGTTTTTGGCTGTGGTTGAAAATACGGATGTGGTGAAGCAAATGACTCTGGAAAGCTTTTAAGGTGTAATGTATATATATATGTATATATATATACCCAATATCTATAATATAAAAGCCAGAATATTTTTGGGATACATATAAAAACTAACCTCTAGAGTCAAACGAGATCAGGGCAATTGTGTATATATGTGTGTGGGCGTTTTTTCTCTTTTGGTGGTCAGGTAAGGGAGTCTGTGCCGGACGTGCAACTGGAACCCCACTTGTTTGAATCCCATACTTGTCCCACCAAGAGGCTGTAGAAGTCGATCGAACAAAAGATAGAGATTAGACACATATTTGTATGAGTCAGTTGCAAGTGGTTATCTGGAAGATGCCTAGTAGACTTTGAGGAGAACATGTTAGAATCTACAGTAGTCAAGGCTGTAATGTAAAAAAAGTTACCCAATTTATTTGCAAAAGTAAATAGAAGAGATTGAGGGAGGGAGACTGGGAAATAAATGACTTGGTATTCACACAAACGAAGAAAATATATAAGAAAAGAAAAACTATGGCAGAACAAGCTGGGGATGCCCACAAAACTAAACAACTGCTGGTTAGCAAGCCAATCTATAGACCACTTTATCCACATACCTTTTTTTTAATTAATTAATTAATCATACAACCCTTACAGAACTTGGGGTCTCGACACTGTCGCTTACTTCCTCGATATCAATAATCTCTCCCTCATCATCATGGTCTTCTTGTAAAGCCAGGGCCAAGGCCAAGGTATCTTCGTCATCATCGCTAAGTTCCAGCTCAAGCTCATTCCAGTCCAACTCCCCGTCTGCCTCGCACTGGGCCAACAGATCATCGAACCATGATTCCAAACATCGATCACTCTCATCCTTCATTTCCCTTGCTCTTGTGTTTGATTTATCTGACGACAGACGCTCGATCTGGAGCATAAGACCCTTTAAGTTCTCAAGAAGTTCCGCCGAGATCTGGCCTGACGATGGTGTGCTCTTGATCTCAGCTAGTACACTTGTCAATTCGTTGACCAGATTAGGTTCTTCAAGACATGGGCGCTTTTCAGGAGTGGCGATTAGCTCTTCGGGATAACTACGTTTATTGGTCATTGTATCCCAGGTGTGCGTTGTATATTATATGCAAGTTTGTGTAAAGTGGCAGATTATGAGGAACAAAAGCCTTTGATCTGGTGTGGAGCAAAATAGAATAAAGCAAGAAGAAGAGAAAAAAAAAGATAAAGGACAAGGGTTGAAGAAAGCCAAACTCGATGAAATCAAGTCACTGTGCGGGCTGATGGATGGTCTGTGTTAAGCACGTGACTTTTCCGTTTGTACAAATGGCTTTTTTTTTTGGCTTGGGGTAGGCAATATGATGAACTGATTCTTGAAAGGCACGTGCACAGGATGGCCAGTATCTCCCATCGACAAGCAGTCGTACTTGTCAAATTCAGTACGAGCCTCGAATTGCGAAATAGGCGCCATGGCCACTTTGTTCAATTCGGCCAGATGAGCCAAACCCAGGGTTGTCTATGCCATTCATCAAAATGCAGGTTTTTGAATTCAATAATAATTTTTAGGTTTTTTTCCAAAGCAGAAAAATCGAATAAGTTGAAATTTAGTATTTTTGCAAGGCACATTATGCCTTTTTCTTCTTCTTCTTTGGCATGTATTGACTATAAAGACTTGTCGTAGAAAGAAAGGGTGTCGATTATGATGGTTTGGGTCTTTTGTCAACGGCTATTTTTTTTAAAGGAAAAAAAAGAACACTGGGGATGTTTATAGTCGCACAACTGGCACTGTTACACTCACACAGATATGAATATCACACTTTATTTATTCTACGAGTGGTTTGTGGTACGGCCAAAAAAATAATATATTATAGAATTCACGGCAAACATCGATTCTCGTTTACAAGAGTGGCCATGTAAGCAGGCTGGTAACTGACCTTTTAGCAGTATTCAGATGAATTCAAATTTGTACAAATTTGAATTTGCAAGTCAGGTGGAAATCAAATACAGTCTTTTAGGTGGAAATTGTAAATGGTGATATCTATTTGGCAGAGTGGATCCCAAGAAATGTAATTATTGCATTCTTTTAAAGCAAAAAAAAAACTCCTTTAAACCAAACCATGCTTTTTGGCATTTTCGTTCAATTATTCAACTCTCTTTTTATAAATATTCTCGTGCCAGGTTGCTCAACAGTGACAATGCGCAGATTCTTGTAAAGCTTGTTGTCTACATTTTGACTGCCACAATCTAATCAGTAATCTGTATAATATCGTTATCTATTAAACTTTTTTTTGAAAAATTCAAGAATACTTATCCCTGATTCCTATAATATCTTCAAGGATCTGGTCTCTATATTTACATTGCTAGTTGATAAATATATTCATGCTTCAAAACTATAAAATGGTCTGCGGTCAATATTAAAAAAAAAAGAAGCAACAACACCAACCAAAGAGTCTACTCTAATCCACACATTGCCACCGAGCGCCAAAAGCTGCTTCTTTATTATTATATATGTATATATTTATAATACACTATGAGTACGTAACGTCGATTGTGAAATCGATGGGTTGGTTTCTATGGAAACAATTCGACCAGGGACAGTCCACTTTAATAAAAAACTAATAAAAAAAAAAGACTAGAATGAATAGCAGTAATAATAGGAATAATAAAAGTTTACATATATATACATATATTGGGTATGTTTGAAAATAAAATAAACAAATATATTGCCCACGGCATTTTACGATTTCCATCTCAAAACAATCAATTGTATCTAAATGTGTCGGGTCATTTAGGCCTAGGTATTTTAAAGAAAAAAGTAAGACTAGCCGCATTCTACAAACACAAGGAACTGCAGGACTGGTTGACTCATCTGTGAGTTCGTGCCAAAAATAAACGTGAATTATAGGGATATTTTATTTTCTAACGAAACCAGTTTAAAAATACATGTAGAAGAAGAAGAAGAAAAAAGAGAGAAATACCCAGCAGAATCCTTGATTTCAAAGCTTAATTAACATAGCAAGCTGTCAAATCTGTGGAGCTGTTAGGGAGTTGGTATAAATGTCCTGTGAAATAAATACAAAAAAAGGGTAAAGATATCAAAGACGGTCTGGTATATGCTTTATTATCGGTACCTTGATTGTTGGCCATTGCGCTCATTGTCTTGGTATTTTAGTTATTCCAAAAAAACTAGCCAAACTATTGTCTACATACTGCTCAAATATTACATGCTTATAACAGGACCGCACACTGTGATACTATGGACTGGAGCAAATATATCCATATTATCTACAAGTCATATTCTTTTGTATCATTGACACTAAAAAACCTTTTGTTTTTATTAATCTGTCAATTTATTTCCCTTGCAGAATAATATCGGATCAGTCAATAAAATAAAAAACAACTAGATTCTAGCATTCAACCATCCTTGCAAAGCTTGTTTCTAAAATGACACTAATTTAAGTACAAGTCATGTATTATGAGTATAAACCATACATTTTTTAGGGTCACCAGCATGATAAACTACAAATATAAAAATATTCTGGTAAAAAGAAATAAATGATATCTGCAAACCAACAAAATAATTAGCGAAAATACAGTGTATGAAAACCAATGTTCCTATATCTTTACAAAAAAAGAGAGCGGGCAATGAAATTGGACCATGCTGTGACTACTCGTCTCTGTGTTTTTGTCTTTTTGTTCCTCCCTTAGCTTTTCTTGTACACTTTTGTAATGTCGTTTTTGAAAGCATTCTCTAATGCAGCAGGCTCTGCGTCAGCTGCCCTCAAGGTAATTACCCACGCCTCATTGGATTGAATAATTCAGTACATTTACCACCAATAATTCTGTGCAACAACCTAGGCCACTGCTGTGCAAAAGTGTGCCTTTGCGTCCATTGCAGAGACAGTACCAAAAGGTAAACAAACAAACAAACACAACCTGCCGGAATTGCCAACTTAATGCATATGTCTATCCTACCAAAAAATTAATAATATAAAGCCGTCTCTCCATTCGCACCTCATGTCCAAGCTTTCCTCCGCGACTTTAACACCAGCGAACCTGTTTCGATAGTCAACCTTGATCGTAGCGTCTTTGACGTACCTCTTCGCAGAGATATTCTTCATCGTGTTGTTGTCTGGCAGCGTGATGGCATGAGACAGGGAACTCAGTCCACAAAGGGTCGTGCTGATGTCCGCGGTTCCTCAAAGAAAGCCGCACCACAAAAGGGCCGAGGAAAGGCAAGAATGGGTAGTTTGAGAGCACCCCACATCAGAGGAGGTAAATAAAACTTTTAAGAGTAATTTAGGAGAATAAGATGCTGGATCCAAGGCAAATAAGTGTATCTCTTGGAATGGACAAGAATTGATTTTTATTTTTTTCTATTTTGGATTATTAAGGTGGTATTGCCTTTGGACCCAAGCCTAGAGACCACAGCACAGATCTGCCTAGAAAGGTCCAGGAATTAGGTCTGCGTGTTGCCTTGAGTACAAAGTATGTCCAGGACCAGTTGATTGTCGTCCAATCCCTCCAGGAATACACATCCCCCAAATCCCGTGAATTGGCTAGACTGATTGATCAGGCCTATGGAGAACCCACCCTGTTGGTAGTTATGAATGAGTGCAACCCTAGCCTTGAGTTGGCTGCACGCAACATCCCCCGCTGTGAAGTTATTCACGTCGAGGACACAAACGTCTTGGACCTCTTGACATACGATAAGATCATCATTGAGCAGAGTGCAGTAGAGACATTAGAGTCAGTTTTGGCCAATGATGCTTAGTCGGGCAAAACATAAACACATACAAACACATATATATATATATATATAAAGACAATTAAAATACTATACATTGCATTTTGTGAATTCAATGGCATTGCGCATAAAATGCTGTACTGGATGAAATGAAAATGTATTGAATTCTTGATCTTTCAAACAACCCGGCATCCTTTCCTTCTCTTTGTGTATATATGTATACACACACGTATATAAGTAGATAGATATAACCGTATATCATTATCTATATCTGTATTATGTCTGATCAACCGAGAATATGTGCCCAAACAACGACTATTAGCCAAAGAATGGGCAACCTTTACACATGGAATAAGATGTGTGCCTTGAGTATGAATGCAATATATCTTGTAAGTACACCTTTCCTAAACCAACACCGCCGATTCTGACAGTAAATAGTTGAGCATCTTTCAAGACTTTTATGATTCTGGAAATCATATAATTGAAGGTAGGCAACTATACCACGGAAAAGGAGAATTGTTTATATATATATATATATATATTCATTCATTCATTATCTTGTCCATCTACAAACCACATTACATGTACAGCAAATTATTCGAGTGGAGATTATCGTTCTATCCCTGCAGGCGCAGTAGTCATTATAATCACTAGCTCCATCATGATGTTTTGCCTTTTATTCGATATGGTCGTCATGTCTACTGTGAGTAGATTGTATTCCACAGAGCACCAAACTAACAATGATTAAATCAGACCAAACTCTCTCTAGCCTATCACTATTGGAGACCAGGCCTTTTCTTCTTTGCCATCAATTGCAGTTGCAAGGGAATCAATATGATGCGCATGCTAATGAGCGCCAGTGATTCTATTCATGATTGCGAACAAAAGATAATGTCCGCAGACCACTCTTCACATTCACTCGTATCTTCCATTTGCCAGGTTGATATCAAACTAACTCATTTGACTGCCGCCATGGCTCTTGTACGCGATGTTTCGATATGTGTAGGTTTATCGTTAACATTACCTTGGCAAGCTACTTACAATACCATAGGCTTTATATGTTGTACTTTCTCATATCCACCTTACAAAACTTGTTGCCCAGCTCAAGACACAGCAATCTAATATTCTTGACACACCTCTGACGATCATTGGATACCAGACGCCCAGAATGAACAACACTTCGAGTCCAACCTTTAGTGAGGCTCCCACCCTCATTGATCATCGCAGACAATAAGCCAACTGGTTATTTACGTTCATATCCAATGGTCTATTCTCCCTTGCTATATCCAAATATCCCACCGAACTACACTTCTTTTTTTTTTAACAAAAAACTTTTACATGACTATTTAACGAATAAAGTGGTCCATATTTTTAGTATATTTTATTATATTTAACTGCAAGACATTATCTATCTACCGTTTGGTTTTACCGTCTTCGTTTATCCGACCTATCGTCTCTATATTCTCTTTTACGATCCTTATTATCCGAGCGATTACTAGAGTAATAGTCTGATCGATGATCCCTATTGTCCGAGCGACTGTCCCTATTGTCTGATCGATGATCCCTATTGTCTGAGCGACTGTCCCTATTGTCTGAACGCCTTTCAGATCTGTAGTCTGACTTTCTCTCAGACCGACTGTTTCTGTAGTCTGATCTATGTTCAGGTCTTCGTTCTGATCGATATTGTTCAGACCTGTCTTCTGGGCTTGTCTTGTCATGCTTTGGCTCGGATTTCGTTCGTTTCTTATCAGGACCCCTCTCCTCAGAGTCAAACACAAGATCGTAATCTGCCCCACGTGAATTACCTCCCTCGCCCTCTCTGTAACGCGTCCTTTTCTGCAAGTTATCAAATCCTCCCATTGACTCATTACCACCTTGTAAACGCTTAGTTATCCAGTCACGATGCAGTTTGGAAACAGATTGCGAAAAGTCGACATGGATACGACGATCATCGATTAGTACAGATTGCATCTTGAAATAAGCCTAAATGAACATTCAAAATCAATTCGTTCACACACACACACACAATGGCAATGATGAGTATGAATCATAGAAATGCATGTTATTGTTTTTTTTTTTTACCTCTTCGGCATCTTCCTTTTTGTCAAATTCAATAAATGCGTAACAAAGAGAATCACCAGTCTGACGATCACGGATGATCTCACAACTATTAATGTGTCCAAACCGAGAAAAAATCATCTCCAGATCCTCATCACGCGTAACTGGGTTCAGTTTACAGATAAATAAAACATCTTCCGGCGGCTTCACTTCAGCAAATGGCAAATCGCCAACCATCTCCAGCGTCAAGGCATGAGCCCTTGCCTCGCGCTCTCTCCGTCTGTTCTCAATTTCTTCTGGATCACCCTGCTCTTCAATCTCTTCATCTTCAGCAATCCGCATCGATTCAAGTTGCTCTTTAGTGGGCACAGGTGAAGCATCAGGAATCACAAGGCCTTTAGGATCTGGAAAAGGATCATCGAGAATAACAGTATGTCGAATACGAATATCTCTGTAGGGTCGGCCCTTATTATCACAATAAGCCTCGTTGATCTTTTCCAGCGCGTCGAAACCCTCAGCAACCTCACCAAACACAGTATACTTTCCGTCCAGGTAGTCCAGATCATCTGCGAGTGTAATAAAGAACTGGCTTCCACTCACACCACCACTCTCAACCGATGCATCCTGAGCAACGGCCATTGAGACCGTACCTCGTTTGGTGTGCTTAAGCTTGGGGTTGATTTCGGCAGGAAAGTATCTCTTGGAAGGTCCCTCGAGAATGCCGTAGATCGATTCTCCCTTTTCTCCTTTTCCGGTAGGATCACCAGTCTGGGCCATAAAGTCTTTTTGGACATTGTGAAAGGGCGAGAAGTTGTAGTATTTGATTTTGCAGAGTTTGAGAAAGTTGAGTGTTGTTTTTGGGCATTCTTCGGTAAAGAGATCAATGACAATGTCACCCAGAGATGTTTCCAATAGAACAGACTAAAAGGACGAGCTGTTAATTAAATTAAGTCACAAGTGCATGTAGACATGTGTAATCTTTATTATTATTATTAATAGAATTCTTGTCATTTGTGGTAACATGCATACCATGATTGTCTTTATTAAAGCCAGGAATCTACTCTTTTCAAAAATAGGTAGACATTTATAATCTGGCAGAAACACGTGACCTGTGTGCGATTTATACCCCATCGCTTCAATATCAAGACTCAAAAGTGAATATCAAGACATGTTTTCCAGTAAAATAACAAGATATGTATAGGAATAGGTTTCATAAATCATATACAAGAAAAAACCAGGTCAGCATCTCCATACCTTTGATTTAGCAGACCAGTCCCTATTTATATTGAGATATCTACAGTCATGGCACAAAACATTTAATAATATTTAAAGTGATTATTTAAACACGACGTTTATCCTCTCGTACACGACGTTTTTTTTTGGGAGATTCTTGATACACTCCCTTATTACACTCCGCCCGTCAAAAAACCAAAAAATTCTGACGTAAGCTTTTTGTGAGGATTGTAATTAGTTCTTCATACACTCCCTCAATACACTCCCACCAAAAGATAATGGAAAAGTGTGACATAGACTTTTTTTTTGTAAAGTGAATGTCTTTTTCATACACTCCCTCAATACACTCCCACCACAAGGATATCAAAAAAGACTAATGTAGACTTTTTCTTTGTAAAAGTGAATTTTAGTACTGTAATTGATATAATATATATATTTTAACTCTTAAAAAGGACCGAGTAGTCGACACTGTTGCATGTCTGAGGGAATGCCTCTCTAATTCGAACATGGTCAAAGTTGAGAGTTGGCTTATCGAATTTCTTCATTCGGCCTGTAGGGGTACGTTGAATTTCAACGTAGTAAAAGTGCGAAAAGGAAAGAAGAAGTGTGATCGGATTGTCAGCAGTTGTTAATTCCATGTGAATGAGTAGCCAATAAACTTGAGATTCATGGTATGCATTCAGTTTGCCTGTGGTTCTGACAGAATGTTCAGAGTACGTATAGATTATTACTGGTCTTTGGTATGTGTCAGCAACAATTTGAGGGCAGATAAAGGTGCTGAACCACAAGGATAGGTCTGTTTGCCCCAAACAAGGCAATTTGGTGGACTGAAGTCTGTTGATCATTCTCTCCTCTTCATACTGGACTACAGCATCTGTGCCAATTGCTTTGTATAGAGTGTCTTTGTATCTCATATACATCTTGAGCATATCACTTTACATCTATCCATTTGCATTGGTCCTTGTGTACACCAAAACTGACAGCTCGAAAGCCACAGTTACCATCAGCACCAACACTATGAATGGCAGCAATTGCATTTCTAGTTGACTGCAAGTGTATCCATTGGAACGGAGCATCTTTCTTTGTATTGCGATATGTTTGCAAGCTAAGTGAAAATAGGCCCAATATTTAGTTGTTTGTAAGCATTGTTTTTAGTTTTTACATCATTAATCTTATGGGACACCTGTAAAGTACAGGATGTTACACAAAATATTTTCAATGTTCTGGTAAAAAAGCGTGAGTGTGACTACTTGGCTTATGTCCGGCTCGCGTCAAGACACCTGGTCTTGTGTAACTCTGTCCCCTAAAAAATGGTCCCCTTTATCTCCTCAATATAATCACTTCTCTTTTCATAGAGATATATCATGCAAAATTGGGAAAACATTTTTCCGTAATATTTCCCTTTCACTTTTATTTATTTTTTAAAAACTCATAAATAATCCAAAAAAATATATAGAAATATGAGAATAGGATAGTTCGATTTGTTGATTTTTTCTCTATAAAGTGAGAAATAAAATATTTCAAATTGTTTTTTTAAACATCTTTAAAGGGATTATTACAAAAAGTTTGCACAATTGATTTGTGAAATATTTATCAAAAAATAACAATTTAAAGATAATGTAAAAAATCACTTTCAAACAAAGTATTCTAGTATAATATATGCACAGAATATCTCTACAAAAATTAAATAGCATATTATTATATAGGAAACAGTGTTATAGGCAAACAAAGTGTATCTTGGACAGTTAAAAAAGTGAAAAAATTGATATATTTTACCTGTTTTTACATTTAAAATAAAAGCAATTCTTCTGTTTCTTTATATCATTATTTAATATAATATATACACATTACTAGAGAATATCTTGCTTCTATCATTCGAAATAAAAGAGATATTCTTTAAAAACTATATATCTTTACTCTTTCGCAGATTGTACAATCAAATAAATAGCTGTAATTGGTTGTAAATTCAAATTCATTTGCTTATTAATGAGAAAATGTCACACTCAAAACTAATTACAACCAATAATATTCTCTTCCAATTGAGGTTTACATTTAACCTTATCATGACAGAAAGTAGTCATGTTTGCTTAATATGTAGAGAAAGAAAGATTTAGAGTATATTAGAGATAAGCATGTAGAAGAAAATAAAAGTTAAGAAAGATTAATAATTTCTGATAGTACAGTATTTAAAGTTGTGGCAGTGGCAGTGGTAGTGGTAGTGGTAGTGGTAGTAGTAGTGGTAGTGGTAGTGGTAGTGGTAGTAGCAAATCAATTACTTTTGTGCTTTGGGAATTGACCCCAATAATTCCAAGTTGTTGTAAAACAGTCAACTATAGACCCTCTATGGACAGCATCAAAGTAGAGCACATTAACCTCTGGCCAGGACCAATGTACATGAGGCTTAACTTTGACTGTTGTCTAGTGGCACCCATGCACATGGTGCAAGACCATTGGCAATGACTTTCCTTTGAGAGGCTTCAGATCTTGGAGGGGAAGATATATTACTGGTAGGATGCTCCAATCATCTGAGTACACACAAACAGGCTTGTTATAGGTGAGGTATATGGTTTGTTAGTATCTTTTAAGTGAAATAAGAATACTGTGAGAGTGTTATTTATTGAAGAAAGAATATTATGATTGCTTATATACTATTATTCAAATTCCCTTGTAATTAAAGTCCCTGTCATGTAATGGTTGGTTATTAATGTAGCAGTGTGAAGTGTATATATGTCTGGTGTGTAACTGCTCCTGAGATGTTAACTTGCCAGGGTCATTAGCAAGTAGTAACTAGAGATTGGTTGTGGAGTTTGTATTTCGTTCAACTGTGGTGTGTATAATACATTACCCCCTTCCAGGTTGAATAACTGTTTTGCAGAGGTTGAATAACCTTTTTGCAGAGGTTGAATAACCGTTTTGTAGAGGTTGAGCTACTTTAAACTGAAAGGACCATATTAGCATCTTGTGCATTTGCTTTGGTATGTAGGTGTATGCTGTGTGTTGCCGTGTTTGCTAATGAACATTGTATTGACTGTGCATGTCTGATTTAGTGGTGTCTTGTCTGTTAGTATTGTACCAAGTTGATCCCAATAATCTGCAATAGGTTTAGAGCTGCTAAACGATTCTGGGTCTTGCCATGTATCATCCTTTTCTTCATAGCCTTCCCATCTAACTCTATATTTGTATTTTTCTTTGGACAGTTCTCTGTGGGCTACAATTGCTCTGACTGTAAAGTGCTCTTTACCGATTTTCTGGACTTCATCAAGTGAGACAAGTTTGTCCTGTGAAATTGTAATATTTCTTAGGGATTGGGGTTAGAAGGTAGCAAACAGTAGCTCAGAGTAGAAAAAAAGAACTGTCTTTTATTTTCATTTGTTCTGACTATTTATGTGGCTTTTATAATCACTATCCTAATTTGGATTTACTGTTTCTGATTCATTACATTGTCCCCTCTCTTATGGGAAGGTTTGGCTTGACATGCCAGGGGCAGAAGTGTCTGATATTGGCAGTGGTTGTCGAGTCATGGTTGTTCACTCATCTTTGGATGACATAGGAATTTTTGTTCTTGTTGTTAGCCTTGATGATAGTCCAGGGTCCTGACCAACGTTCTTTGGGGAAGTGGAGTTTTTCTAGATTCCTGTAGGCGACAAGATCTCCAGGCTGGTACTTCTTCTCTATGGCCTTGCCTTTATTATAAAAGTGTTTCTGTCTGGCCTGAGCCTTCTTGATATTTTCCAGTGCTTGCTTGTGTAGGATAGGGATATGAGTATTAAGGTAGTCAACCCAGATTTCTGCTTCATAGGTCTTGGTTGGGACCTCTAACACTACAAAAATCCATTGTTTCTATCTTTGGCAAAATTAATTATTATTTGATATAAAATTAAGAATAATTCAACTCAACTAGCTTTTCTTATTTTTAGCGCCGATGATAATGTAAAGAGTATTCTATTGGGTACAGAGCAGATTGTATCTTTTGGCTGTTACATTTTAACTATAAAAAGCAACAAATAAACTATAATTATAAACCCTTTTCCTTGCTAATTATACAAAGATCAATACCTAAAAGTGTTCAACTATAATAATAACAAAGTGAATTTCAGATGTTCAATCTGCTCACTTGATAGCAGAGGTTCAGTTATGGTCTCTACTCAAACTTTGAGAAGACATGCAAGGATGATACCATCAAAAATTCCCAACTTAGAAAAGTATCTATATGTGTTTAACTGCACCAATAGATACAAATAGCTTCTTTAAGAAAATATATTTTATCAGCCGCCATTTCTCAGGGTCAAACCAACATTTATCACAAAGTATTTACTTTTCCTTTATTTTTCTTTTTCTTCTACTGCTGGTTATTTTTACACTTGGTTAGTATCTTTTTAAAAAAATATTATTTACTATTAATAACATTACTTTTTGTTATAAACTCAGATAAAAGAATGTTTGGACCTATGCAAATAATTTTTCAAGGAAAGAAATGCTTACATATATTCAACAGTGATGATAGCTAGAGCATCCAAACTTGAAACATAAAAAGATATACATGTCAAGTATTCATTTATTAAAAAAAAATAACAAACTAGGATTTAGTATGACTGCCTTTTGCATCAATCACTGCCTGACATTGACTTTGCATACTCCCCACTAAACGTGAAGCAAGTTCAGTGCCCAGTATCTGCCATTGTCGTTGCATTGCAACCTTCAAATCGGCCACATTTTGGATACTGGCCCTTACTTCACTCATCTTTACTTCAAGGGCCCACCAAACGTGCTCAATGGGATTTAAATCAGGACTTTGAGCAGGCCAGTACTCAAAGCCTTTGATTGCATGACCCTCTTTCCACCACTTCGCATAGGAGCCAGTATGGCAGCTGGCGCCGTCTTCTTGGAGTATGAACTCCTTATCCTGTTCCTCTGCCAGATTTTTGACCCAGGGAAGGAAGTTCTGGGCCAAAGTGTTGACATATACGTCTTGGTTTACATTGCCTTTGAGGAAGACCAAAGGGCCAAAACCACCTGCCCAGAAACAGCTCCATATCATGGCACTACCCTTGCCCCACTTCGTCACTGGTACAATATTCCCTTCCTGGTACCTCTCTCCAACTCGTCTGATCACCCGAGCACCGCCATCATTGCCCTCGACTGTGAATCGTGACTCATCAGACCAGACTACACTGCTCCATTGGTCATCTGTCCAATTGACATGATCCTTGGCCCATTGCAGTCTTCTTTGCTTGTGTCTTTCTGTTAAAGCTGGCTTATGAGCTGCAATATAAGCACCAAAGCCAAGGTTCTTGAGACAACTGCTTACTGTTGCTCTACAGACAATAATCTCTATCTCCTGCAATGCGAATCTCAGCTGATTGTAATTGGCAAATGGATTCTTCCCTACGCATTGCACAAGATGTCTCTCCGTCCTCTCGTTAATTATTTTTGGTCGTCCAGAGCTCTTTCTAGGAAGGGGAGATCCTGTTTCTTTGAATCTCTTAAGGATCTTCTTGACAGTTGACAAATTCATTTCGACAATTGCCAAAATCCTTGTGGGACCAATCTCAGCCAAGTGCAAGTACATGATTCCACCAAACTTGAGCTCATCAGCCTTATAATATGGGCCGCGAATGTTCTCTGCTGCAAATGATATTTTCATGTTGGTGTTAATTAGTAAAAAGAAGAGAAAATAATGTTTTTATTTTTCAAAAAAACCATTTTTTTTAGGATTTTTGTGAGAGGTCCAAACATTTTTGTGTGTGAGTTTAGGCATATGTACTCAACTATTCCAAGGTAAAGTAATATCTGTATGTATGTTTGTCTATATTTATTAACCATCATCTCATATCATATAGTATAGCTAAATACATCCATCCCCACTACGGGAAAAAAGGGTGCGGTTCTGGGTGCAGTTTACTGTAAACCGCACCCATTATACAAATTACATTTATGGACTATTAAATATCTCTGCTTTATTAGAGATGTACAGTGATTTTTTAATACACCGATAACACATCCTGGATTTTATACAACATTCTCTATTGGTTCTAATTTATGTAGTCTTTGGCTATTTAACATTTTTAATTGAACATTGTGGGTTTAACTTGGCTTTGCTATTATACTTAATTGGCCATTATTACAATAAAATTCATTCAATTGGTTCTTCATTTTATATATTTTAGGTTAATAATATATTTATTACAATAATGATACAGATTTAATTGGTTCTTAATTATATTTATTTTAAATAATATATTTATTAAACAATAATATTGATTCAATTAGTTCTTATTTTATATATCTTTTAGCTTTATTATACATTTATCATATAATAATTTTTAATTGATAGCGATTTTAATGTCATTAATGTTAATGTTAGTATTATTTAATAATAATAATAATCATATTCTTACCAGTTTAATAACTTACTGATTATTGTTGTCTTCTGCAATGGTCTCGCCAAAGTTGACAGATTCTTGCTGCAGATGCCCAATTATCATGGCATCTAGTAAAGTCAATTCCTTGTGCTTTAAGGAGAAGTGCATGTTGGGTACAAGCTGTATGCTTGTCTTCTTTAGATATAGATTTCCAACCAGCAGAAGGTCCAAGAGCCAAGACAGAAGGGAAAGAAGCCAGCTGATCACATACTAGTTTCGTACAAGTATGGACTGTAGATTTGTTTTCATGGTTTACTTCAATCCCAAGATCTTGGCTCATCATGTTAAGAATATGCGCCCAAGTTATTTGAGAGATCTTAGACACTGGTCTTGGTATAGTGCCATTGGAAGTCTATTATTTCAAAGTTAGTCAAGCGCAGTATTGTTTCATTAGTTACTTACATTGCAAGGGATAATAACATCTTCCTTTGGGCACATGATTTTATCCAAATCATTACGAATGCATGCAATCTCTTGTTTTGTGACTTGTTGTTCATTTTGGATTGCTTCTTGGCCTTTCTGCAAAGTATGCAGAGTCTCTTGGATGACTGAATTATCTGTGTTGTTCATAATAAAAAAAATATTGTCAGAACTGAGGGTTTGTTGTGAAGAAAGTAAAGAAAATTTTTTCTTGGACTTGTGATTATTTTCATAATCTATGAGCTAAATCTATTGGTTCTTTTCAGTGAAACTTAGTATTTTAGTTTTTATAGGTACTTATAATGTTCTGAACATATCCAATCATCTTCATCAAAAGGTTTCAGTATGTTTAGAATGTATAGGAGTGGATAAATGTTTAGTATCTAATAGCAATGGATTAAATATCTTACCTTTGTCTCAAGGAAGAGTTTACAGAAATAGTTTATATCAACCTCTTTAATAGGTTCCCCTGTCTAGGTATTATATCGCTGATATTTAAAACATCTTTGAAAGATTACTATAAATATGAGTTCTCTAAAATCATTTATCTCTATTCTCACTTTCCAAAACATACCTTATTTCCTCTCTCAAAAAATGTCCTCAATCACAAAGCCCTTCTGCTACCAATGTGCCATCTGTAACAAGTCTTACAGTTGCGTTAGAAGAGCCTCCAATTGCAAAACCCGTTGCCTGAAGAGAAAACTGGAAAGAATTGCACATGAAGCAAATGTTCAAGACGTTTCCCCTTTAGAAATCGCATCTGATATGTCTGCCAAGTAAGTTTATAAAGCATAAATGCATGATCAGTATGATGTATACTTACTTTATACTTATAAACAAATAGGGTGTTGTCCGAGATGTCTGATATTGAATATGCTGATGATTTCAACAACAATGATGTTAATGAGCCTATGGTAAGTAATAAACATGGCTATATAAGCATATTATATTAATCACTTATCTTATTAAAGAATGACGATGAGACAACCACACCCTTGGTATTTGATTTCACTCGCCCAATTCCTTCTCCAAGCAAAGATGATATCTTGAATCTTGAATTCATGAGAATCATCAAGGAGTTTGGTATTTCTCATCAAGCCCATGAGATGATTGCCAAGCACTTCAACAGCATTCTTAGCAATACAGAGATGTCATATAGAGCATGCACGCCGTATCTTGGAAAAGATCTTCTGGAACGCTTCTCTGGTGTGAAGGAAGACAGATATGACATATGCCGCAATGGTTGTATGCTGTTTAACAAAGAGTACAAACACGAGTGCCATAACTGTGGCGAATCTCGTTATACCATTGAACAAGACAATGAAGCACAGGTTCCCGCTGCAACCATGGTCCAGCTTCCTTTGGCAAGGCAGCTCGCTCTGGTGTTGGCCAACGATAGCACCAGAGAGGCAATGTTGTACCGACACAACCATGAGCCCAACACCAATGGAACCAAGGCTGATGTATTTGACAGAGAAGTATACCAGTCGATGAAGCACATTTTTTCTGGAAAACACAATGTTGTCATCTTGTTGTCTGTTAATGGGTTCGCACCCCACAAGGCTCCTGGGTCAGTGACCATCGTTCACGCCACCATCCTGAACCTGGATCCAATGGTCCGTTATGAGCACAGCAATATGATCCAGATTGCAATGATCCCTGGCCCAACTGCACCTGCCGATTTCTGGTCATTTCTCAAGCCAACAATGGCAGATCTCTGAGTCATGTAAACAGGAGGATTGGTTATAAAGACACCAACGGACACAATCAAGGCAAAGGTTCACGTCCTGATAGTTACTGGTGATATCCCAGCTTTGGCGAAGCTGGCTTGCCATGCTGGGCATATGAGCAAGAATGGATGCCGCATCTGCCATGTTGTTGGCCAGTCTCCTGGACACGGCCAATATTTCTGTATGTCGCCTTCCGCCTCTCTGAGATCATTGGAAAGTTTCAAGAACTTTGCTGCTGCCCCTGCCTCCAACACCCAAGGCCTCACTGGTCCGTCTCCTCTGGCCGCTTTGAAGTCATTCTCTGGTCCCTTTTTCTTTGCGCTAGATAAGATGCACGGCCTTTGCCATGGTATTGGCAAGCAAGTCTGGGGCCTTCTTTCGGGAAAATATGGAAAGGCCAACCCATTCTTTCTTTCTGCTGCTGCCCAGAAAGAGATTGGTGCTGTGATGGTCATTACAAAAAAAACCATCCCCACATCATTCCACGGTGCCTGGAGAGATGTTTCCACAAAGGCTGGATACTTCCGTGCCATTGACTGGGCAGACTTTCTCATTTTTGTTGTCCCCACCTTGGTCACCAAGCGGATTCGCAACAAGGATGCCAGGAAGGAATTGCTTGGTCTTGTGCAGGCCTGTAACTTGCTCATGAGCTGGGAGCTATCAGCAGAAGAGCAATGCTCAATAAACAGGTATGTTTAGCAATATATGTATATATGTATTTGTCATTTTTAACTTATTGTGTGAATATTTTTTAGAAAATTGGTGTCATGGAATGCCTACCTTGACATTCTCGTGACAAATGGTAGTGTGGATCTCCAAATCTTTACCATTAACCAGCACATGCTCCAGCACTACCCTGCCATGATCAACGCATATGGCCCCCCAAGAGCGTACAGTGCCAGATCTATTAAACGTGCAATTGGTGAGTACTCTAGAGCAATCAAGAGTAACTCTGCCATAGGTGTGAACGCAGGGAATGTCATGGTCACTCTGGCCCATATCCGGCAACAACAACAACAAAGCAACAATAACCAAGCAACAACAACAAAGACAGTGACAATCCTGACATACAAAGATGCCTCTGCTGGCTGGCCAAGATGTGAAGAAGGTTGACTTGTTAATGCCAATTGCGATATTGAGTTCTGGGGCCCTTTAAGAAACAGAACTATCTTTGATACTTTTGAAGGCATTAATTGTCTTTCAGAACTTCTTAGAGAATTCTATGTATCAAAGGGGGAAGAGTGCAGTAGTCTTGAAGCAGCCATACAAACAAGCCACAAGGCATTCATTAATGGTTGTGTGATTGACTCTGCACTTGACCAAAATACATCAAGAGAGGCTTATCATGTTCGTCTTCAACTACAAGTGGATAAGAACCGCTGCAACCGCCGCAGGTATTCTGGTGTCTATAAGGATTTCTTTGGCAAAGTCGTTCTGTTCTTTGAGCATGTGTTTGGTGGGAAGAGGTGGCCCCTTGCTCTTGTGTTGGTGTACCCTGTTTATGTCACTAATGGCATTCCAATTGTGTCAAACGTTGAGGACAAGATCAAAGTCGTGCATCTTTCAGATGTGAAGGAGCTTGTTGGCCTGGTTGTCTCTGAACCAACACATAACACTATCACAACCAGTGTTACAAAATATGTTGTTTGGCCAGAGCTCAAACGTGGCTCAAAACTCGTCCTTAGTCAACTAGCTGACCTTTAATTTATTTTTTATTTGTAATATTTTCTTTCAATTTTTTCAATATATTTTAATCAACCAAGTAATAATACATATATTCTTGAGTTTCATACAACTGTCTTTACACTACGGGAAATCAAAGGGTGTTTCTAGGGGCGTGTTTGTGTTTACACCTTTTGCATTTCCCTTTACTTTTTTGGATCATTATGTATCTCCGCTTTATTATGGATGTACAATTGTCTTTTTAACATACCAATGATTGTCCTGTTTTTGAGATTTCTATTGGTGCTTATATATAAAAACTCTAGTCATTATAGACTTTAATTGGACAATGTTTAGCTAACTAGATAAAAGTATTATAATATTTGGCTATTATTATAGTATAGTTCATTCGATTGGTTCTTATTCTTGTATATTTTAGATTAATGCAATTTTTATTGGATAATAATAATATATTTTATAGCAATTTTATTTTTTAAATAATATTATTGGTTGTAAGAGAATAATATTTATTGGTTATAATAGCTTTAATACATCTATTTAATACTATGTAATCAGTTTGTTCTTACCAGGTAATACCTTTTGATGCTGGCCTTGGTCTTCTGTAACATGTTTTCCAAAGAAGAGCAACCTTTGCAACAGATGTCCAGTTCTCATGGGATCTGGTAGAATGAATACCCTGTTCTTTGGGAAGGATTAGATGCCTGGTGATGTATTTAGGGTAGGAATATAGTAAAATGTGATAATAAAGGTAGTCAAATAGAGAGACATCGTGAGTAAAGTGAGACTTTGTATAGTGTGGTTTTTAATGAGGTAGAAAAGTTGGTATCAATTAAGATGATGTTGCTAGTCTGTGTTCCTGTTCCTTTTATACTGATATTGTAATTCATAGTCCGTGTTAGATTCACCAGTTATATTGAATACTGGGATTGATTATATATGTCTTTGTCGTACATATAGATGTGCAAATACAACATTACCCCCCTCCAGATTGACTTTAGTCAAACGTTTTTTTAGATGCGCGTACGTTTGTTACGTGGCATCGTATTTGCTGATCTTGTATGATCTTTACGTTTTCCGTGTGCTGGTGGAGTATCAGGTTGTTTAGTTTTTGCTGGTCGTCCTACTCTTCTGGGTGTCTTTGGAGGACGACCTCTGTGTTTAGTTGTTACTTGTTCTATATTATTTGTGATTTGCTTTGCAGGGCGCCCTCTTTTACTAGTGGTTGATAGGCTTTTGCTCTTGGTTGAAATTTCTTGTTTTTCCCTGCAATTCCAATAGTCTTGGATTGTTTTGAGATCTGTGAATTTGTTTGGTGTGAGCCATTCATCTTCTTCTGGACCTTGTCCTTTCCATCGTACGAGGTATTCTCTTTTACCCGCATTGCCTCTGTGATTAATGATGGCTTGCACTTCAACAAGTTCATCTTCTAGTGTTGTTTCGTCAACTGAAATCAATTTTAGGTCAGATGGTGGGTAGTCCCTTGGCATCAATGCCCCGGTTTTGTCTTGGAGAACATAGGATCCTCCTTGGGTTTGACGTATAACCGTATATGGCCCTTGGTATGCTGGAGCTAGTTTGCTACTTCTGGTTGGTAGTCTTATCATCGCATAACTGCCATTATTTATCTTTGCTATTGTGTGACTTTTGTCGAATTTGTCTTTTTGAGTTTTTGTGATGAGTTCTGTTCTTTCTTTTATGGCTGGGAAGACGATCTCTGCCATATGTTCGATTCTTTTTAATAATTCTTCATTTGTCATTGGGATTGTTGGAATTGATCCTGGTTCATTATAATCTTTGAACGCATTGATATTTCTTGCGAACATAAGTGAGAACGGTGCCGTGTTCAGTCTTTTTGATATTTTGTTATTTATTGCGAGTTGAGATGCTGGTAGGTAATGATCCCAATCCTTACCAGTTCCTTCAACTACTTTCCTTATGACTTGGATTGAAGTTTGCACCCATCTTTCCGCTACGCCATTGGCTCTAGGGTGATATGGTGTTACTAATCGGTGATCTATTCCCGAGTTTTCCATGATCTTTGTCATTAATTCATTTTTGAATTCTGTACCATTATCCGATTGTATTATTCTTGGATAACCAAAATCCCCAAATATTTGTACAAGGGTTTTTGCTATGGTATCTGACTGCTTGTTTGGTATGGCTCTCAGTATGCAGAATCTTTTGCATACATCTACCATGACAAAGAGATACACGTTTCCATTGTCTGTAGGTGTCAACGGTCCTGCTAAGTCTATTGCCCAGTGATCTCCTGGTATGTACGCATGTATTGGTCTAAGTGGATTGTATCCTTTTCTTGTTATATTGTATTTTTGACATGCTGCACATTCTTTTATGCATTCTAGTGCATCTTGGGTGATGTTTGTCCAATACATCCCGTTCTTATGGGTGAGTTCAACTATATGTTCGGCTCCAAAGTGTCCGAAGAGACGTGCATCTTGAATGATCTTTTTGCGTTCCTCTTCGGGTGGAGTCATATAGTCTAGTGTCATTTTTTGCACTGCTACTTTGAATAGTTTCTCATTTGGACTCTTGGCTTGAAATGCGACATGATTGAACTTTGGATCTTGTAAACGCTCTTTGGTTTCTTTTGATGTCTTATTGGCCACATTACCTCCCCCCAGCGTGTTTTCCACTGAGAAAAGTCGCGACAAAGAGTCAGGTAGTTTGTTTAAAACACCTGGTATATGTAGGACATCAAAACTATAGTCGAGGATGGTATCTAACCATTGGATCATCATTGGGTTCGCTATTTTTTGCGTGTGTAGATAAGTCAATGCTTTGTGATCAGTGTAGAGGGTAAAATGGTTTCCCCATAAAAACTTATGAAACTTCTTGAGTGCAAAGACCACTGCAAGTAACTCTCTTTTGGTTGTGGAATAGTTTCTTTCGGATTTAGAGAGAGCTCTGGCCATAAAGCCAATGTAGTTCTTGCACTCATCGATTATCTGATACAGCACGGTGCCTATTCCTAGATTAGATGCATCTGTGGCAACAAGGAATAGTTGAGTTAAATCCGGATGTTGCAAAGCTGGATTGCTTTGCAGGATATTTTTAAGTTGTTCAAAGCAACGTTGATGTTGGTCATTCCATATTTTCTCTATATTGTTCGCAGATCTGAGGGCATCCAAGGGAGCAGTGATATGTGCCACAATTGGTATGTAATCCCTGAAGTAGTTGATAACTCCTAGGAAGCTTTGTATGTCTCTACCAGTTTTTGGAGTAGGCCATGTCATGACGTTGGTAATCTTGCGTTTGTCTATTTTACTACCATTTTTGTCGACTGAGAACCCTAACAGATATACTGATTTCTGTGCAAAATGGCACTTTTGCGGGTTCAATATGAGATTAACATTTGTTAGAGTTTGAATAGTCTGGCACACATGAGTGGTGTGTTCTTCTAGGTTTTTAGAGAATATGACTATATCATCAACAAATGTTTGTATGAATGGCATGTCTTTGAAGATTAATGACATTACGCATTGGAATTTAGATGATAGTGGTTTTAGTCCGAAAGGGCATCCTTGAAACATATATTGGAGATTATTGTGAGTGAATGTCGTTTTGTGCTGGTCTTCTTCAGCAATCTTGAAACGATGGAATGCACTCTTCAGGTCTAATGTGGTGAATATTTTTGCACCAGTGATGGTATCAAAGATGTCTCTAATGAGAGGTAGCGGAAACTTATCGTCGGGTAGGAGTTTGTTGATGTGATGTGGATCTAAACAGGGTCGTTTTCCTGTTTTGTTTCCGTGTACGTCTTTCTTATCGGCCAAAGTCAGTGGGCTATTCCAAGCAGTATTCACTGGAGCCTTTACTATTGTGCCTTCCTTCAACCAACTGTTCACTGCTTCATCAATAACCGGCCTTAATGCATACGGCAGTGGATATTGTCTTTGATAGGTTTTAGAACCTTCAGTGGTTTTGAGCTCTACTATGGATTCGGGTACTGTACAGAAAGACGTTTTTGGTATAGCCTCATTTTCTCTTATGTGAGGAGCTATTGCTGCCATAAAACTGTCTTGTTGTTCTTGTGTTCCATAGGGCGAATTATTTGGTTCCATCTCATCATCTACTTCTTGACCTGTGCAGTTGGCATTGTGTACATTCCAGTCAATTGCTACGCCTGTTAACGCTATACCAAGTTTGGGTATTATGTCATGTCCCAGAATTAGATCTTCACTTTCATTCATTTCCATGAGTTCGAACAAATGAAGGAAGTTATGTCCATTGGCATATGTTACGTTAAGTGGGACTGTTTGCCCAATGCGTTTAGAAGTATGATTTTTTCCTGCAAACACTAAGTATCCTTCTACTTTGACGATTGGTTTCTTTATTGTGTCATTGTAGAATTTTATGTTGAGGCAAGACTTTTGCGCTCCAGTGTCAATGAGGCCGAGCACCTTATACTCATTCTGTAAAAGAATGGGTGTTTGCAATGAGAATGGGTTTTTTTCTATTTTTTGTTTGTTTATGCTCTTACCAAAGGACACATTTTCCAAGGTATTGGCAATGTGCTCCATTGGGTCCAAGCTTGTGGCCTTTAGCGACTTGATGGCAAATTCTTGGGCCTGCTTCTTGCAGTATTCGTCTGACGAGAAATACTCTTTGCACTTGTGATTGTAACTCCAATCTTTTCCGCAGTGGCGGCAAATCTTGGCGTTAGTCTTGGTGCTCTTGGTCTTATTTATGACTTTGCATTCATTTGTGTCGTGCGAGTCATTAAGTTTGTGGTGAGCACAGAAGAATTTAGATTTTTTAACGTTATTGTTAGTATGCCCAACACTTTTTTGTGAGCTATGGATTTTACGAGGTGTATTATTTTCATTATTTGAGCGTTTGTAGGCTACAGATACTCCATTAGCGAGTAGCGCTACCTGCTCGATGGTTTGTGGCATCTCTGTATGCCTGGCAAACCATGCCAACTTGACCTTGGCTTGCAAGTCGGGGGTAAGGCTTCTCATAAATCTCATGGCGAGATTCGCATTTTCCTGTACGCCACCTTCTCGGCAAGCCTTTTGGAAGTGGATTCCATAGTCAAGGACAGACTCATGTTGGGACATTTGCATGGTAAATACCAGCGAGCCCATTTCCAATTGTCTATCGAACGAATCAAACTTCTTTCGGATCACTTGCTTTACCTGTACCCAGGTGAGGTCACGATCCGCAAGGCTCTCTTCATACCAGGCGTCATAGTGATGGTCAAAAGCTAAAGGTAGCCATTTCTTCCATGCTTTATCAATGTTTACCTTCCCGGCGTTCAGTACTTTCTGTACGGCTGACAGGAAGTGGGACACTGCTTTGTACACGGGCTCGTTGGGGTAACGTACTGTCTGCCCTGCCAGCTGGAACTTTGGTATGTCCCTAAGTGAGATGGTTGAACCTTCGGTCTGGTTCTTTGGGGTCTTGAAGGTATCCCTGCCTCGGTAGTGAGACAACCTTTCGAGCAGGGCCGAGGTCTGGTCTATCTCCGTTTGTGCTTGACTTAGGACACTTGCGTCGCTGCCGTTCATGACCAGTTCGTGGAATTGGCCCACCAGCTTGCAGAGTTTGGCCTCCATGTGCTTGACAAGCTGGTCCAGTTGTCTTGCAGCCAGTTCCTTGGCGGCTTCCGGTTCTTCTTGCACCATATGGCTGGAATCATCCATGGTCATGTCCTCGGACAGGATGGTCATATTGTTAGTGTCTTGGATGAAAGATTCAAAGGAGTTGTTATCGGTCATGTTGGTGATGATGATGATGATGATGATGATGATGATGATGATAATGATTTTTTTTTAACAAGAATTCACTTTAAAAAATGATGTATTTAGGGTAGGAATATAGTAAAATGTGATAATAAAGGTAATCAAATAGAGAGACATCGTGAGTAAAGTGAGACTTTGTATAGTGTGGTTTTTAATGAGGTAGAAAAGTTGGTATCAATTAAGATGATGTTGCTAGTCTGTGTTCCTGTTCCTTTTATACTGATATTGTAATTCATAGTCCGTGTTAGATTCACCAGTTATATTGAATACTGGGATTGATTATATATGTCTTTGTCGTACATATAGATGTGCAAATACAACACCTGGTGCAAACTGTGTGCTTATCGACCTTGGATATTAATTTCCAGTTAGGAGAAGGTCCAAGAGCCTATTATTCAAGTTAGTCAAATGTATTGTTATTTTGTTAGCAACTTACATTAGAAAGGATGACAACATCTTGCTTTGGGCATCTGATTTTGTTGAAATAATTATGAATGCTTGCAATCTCTTGTTGCATGACTTGTTGTTTTATTTGAAGTGCTTTCTGGAGTTCATCTTGGCCCTTTTGTAAAGTACATGGAGTCTCTTGAATGCTTTGGAGTAACTAGATGACTGAATTATCTGTGATGTTCACAATAAAATATTAATAGTTAGAGATGTGGGTTTGTTGTGAAGAAGGAAAGAAAAATTTTCGTGGACTTGTGATTATTTTTGTACTCTGTGTACAAAGTATATTAGTACTTCCACTTATTTGAATGTGCCCAATCATCTTCATTACTAGCTTTTTAACCAGCTTGGAAATTGCTTGTGTAGAGTTTTATCAAGTGATATTTTATGTATTCTTGTCTTTTACCCATCTGACCTTGAATAATTCTCAATTACAATCTATACTTTCCAAAAATGTAAGATCTGTAGTTAAAATATTGTTTTTCTCTCTCCTGAGTTTATATTTTGGGATTTAACTTGGTTTTTGTTTCAATTCCAAAAAATTATCAAGTTTTGGCTATTATAGACCCAAAATAAATCTCCGATTTCGAAAAAACACCTTTTTTTCCCGTAGTGTTAAATAATTCTTCATTGCAATCTATATTTTCCAAAAGTGTAAGATCTGTAGTTTAAATCTTGTTTTTCTCTCCTCTGAGTTTATATTTTGGGATTTATCTTGTTTTTTGTTTCAATTCCAAAGAATCATCAAATTTTTGCTATTATAGACCTAAAATAAAGCTCCGAATTCAAAAAACCGCTCCTTTTTCCCGTAGTGCCCGACTGAAATTTGTACTTTATGGCAATATCATGGTAAGCTTTGTCTTTAAATATTTTATATACACCTTGTCTAATTGCTTATATATATTATTTAGTAGCAAATATTCAATATGTTTACAAACAGATTAATCACTAGTTTAACTTTGGCATGAAAAGATAACTATCTATACAATATCAACAATAAATCATTTATTTATTTTAATATATATATTACTAGGCATATCATGTCCTGTTTAATGGACTCATTATACAAGATCGGGTTTTTGGTGCAGAGCTGTTTAATACTACAAAATGATCCAGTGCTACTGTATATAATATAAGTATTGTGATTCATATCATCACATTTAAACAAGTACTCATTATAATTTATCTTTTGCCTCTATATTTATATCTCAAATGCATTTATTAGGCAGACTGGTCTTGCTTCAGATTAATCATAAGTTTCTATCAAACAGTATTAATATAACCATTAGTTTTATCAAAGGAGAGAATCATATTTTAGAAAAGCTAGCTAAAGAAATATTTTATCAAATAAACAAAAATTGAAAAATTTTCAAATCTATTAATCCTGTAAAATAATAAACAAATGGGGCCTGTCTATCCTGGCAGTTTTTATCCTTTCTAAACTACAAAACCAAGTTTTATCATTCTTTAAGCACTGTAAAAGTAGTTTTCATTATTTTTACAAGCACTGCACACTGCAAAAATCAATTTAAATCATAATTTAATAGTTATCTGGAATTATCAATAACATGAGTAAAAATATTTATAACTCAGGCAAAATCTTGCATTAACAATAGAGATTGATTTGAATGTTTTTATTGGCTGAATGATATTCAATCATCTGATTTAATATTCTCAAGTAAAAAAATATTTTTTAACTATTAGTACTGGATACTTTGTACTCCTTCTTTACTATACTAAGTAACAAGAAAAATGTCTTCCATTCGTAATTCCAATGAAGTGCAATGCAGATGCTCGAAATGCTCTTGCAATCATTCTGGCTTCACAATGACCAGCAAAAGAACTGCAGCTCGCCATGTCCAAAGCGATGAGGACAAATTGTTTAACAGTCAGATTAATAGTAAATAAGCTACAGAAATATAGACCTTAATAATAATAATATATAATCCAA
Organism: Phycomyces nitens; assembly: GCA_022702545.1. Classification (NCBI taxonomy): domain Eukaryota; kingdom Fungi; phylum Mucoromycota; class Mucoromycetes; order Mucorales; family Phycomycetaceae; genus Phycomyces; species Phycomyces nitens. The sequence continues at coordinate 2,442,940 of JAHRBC010000006.1, read as the reverse complement.
ACCAAATAGCATATTCAAGCCAAGTAAACACCATCAATAATACTATGGAAATAGACCAGGCTGATGAGAGTTTTGAGTGTAATTTTATTTTATTTACCAAAGGGGTATTCAACCGTATTTAAATTGTGTATCCATAGACAATATTTCTTCTCCTGGTACACCTTTACCAATTGAGACTATAGAGTTTCTCTTACCTCTTTCAGTGGAAGAGTCTATTTTTGGAACAGGTGAAGAATATATTGATGCTTTCTCTGACTCTGAAGACTATGAGAAGAGTGATGACAATGAAGAGCAGGACCAGGATGAAGAAACAGGTGCAAAATAAAAAAGGATAATGTTATTACTAAAAGCAATATATTAACATGTGGCTCAATCAAACTATAGATAATTTACCAAACCTCCCTCAAGATCCATGGCACCAACTGATAACAGTGTTCATTGTCATGTTTATATCTTGTTTTGTTGTTGATGAAGGCAGCGTCATTTTGATTACCTTTATCAATTCGGTTCTTGAGCACTATGGCGAGGAATTTCGTCTTCCTACTAGTATTCCTGGCTTGAAGAAAATGAGTGGATTCAGCGACTTGACAAGTGGCGTGTCAAAATATGTAGCATGTGGAAATTGTCATAGTATCTTCAGTGATGTTAATGGAGCTCCTAGTACATGCGACTTCAAGAAACTTGGAAGCAATAGAGAGTGTGGAAATGCATTGTACAAAATCAGCAACAGTAAAACTCTGAGACCAAACCGCACATATGTATATAACTCCCTCAAAACAGCTTTGAAAAAATTGTTCCAGCGCCCTACGTTTGAGAATCAAATCAACAAGTGGAACCGTGGACCAAAGATTGCTGGAACAATGTTTGACGTATACGATGGAAGAATGTGGAAGGAGTTCGTGGATGAAGCTGGTTTACAATTTGTTGCCAAGGAAAGGTCATTGCTGCTCACTCTCAACATCAATTGGTTTCAACCCTTTGATGGGGTGACATATTCCTGTGGAGCAATATACCTGACAATCAACAACCTCCCAAGAGAAGAGCGAAATAAGGCAGAGAATGTCATACTTGTGGGTCTGATGCCTGGACCAAAAGAAGCCAGCACTTCAGAGATAAATAATTATCTTCGGCCTCTTGTTGATGAGCTTAAAGAATTGTACACAGGCATCTATATCAACACCCACACCTGCTCCAAGACTCTGGTCCGTGCTGCTCTGCTAATGGTTGCATGTGATGTACCTGCTGCAAGAAAAACTTGTGGATTCACTTCGCACAACAGTACAAATGCATGCCATAAGTGTAATCGCCACTTCCATCGGTTTGAAGGTACCAGCACCGTTGATTATTCTGGCTTCAAGTTTTCTGAATGGACAGGCAGAACCAAAGAAGAAAATCTGAAGCATGCTATTATGTGGAAGAATGCAGCAACTAATGTGGAGAGAAAACGATTGGAGGTTGAAAACGGGGTTCACTGGTCAGAGCTTCATCGACTAGGATACTTTGAGCCTGTACGATCAACCATAATTGATCCAATGCACAACTTTTTCCTGGGAACTGCAAAGAGAATGGTTGAAAAATGGTTATTCGACAATCTTCTCAATGACCATGATCTTGTAGAAATGCAAAATGAAGCAAATACCATGACTCTGCCACCAGACTATACCACATTGACTACGAAGATTGGAAAGGGATTTCCTTTCATGAAAGCTGATGAATGGAAATCCTGGTGCTTGATATATTCTCCTGTCGTGCTTAAGTCCAGATTACGCAATGATCTTTTTGTCAACTGGATCCATTTTGTTGATGCATGCCGATTGTTGACAAAGCCAAGTATCACCGATGAAGAGTTAAGCCAAGCTCACAACAGTCTAGAGAAATTCTGCATTGGATGTGAGAAATTGTATGAACCTGATCTTCTATCGCCCAATATGCACCTTCACCTTCACCTGAAAGAAACGATCCAAGATTTTGGCCCAATATACGGATACTGGCTTTTTAGCTTCGAACGATACAATGGCCTAATCAAAGGTTTCAACACGAACAAGAAGAATGGCTTTGAAAAAACCTATATGGATAAATTCATCGAAAATGCATCAAAGGGCGATTTTTACAGATCACACCTCACCACCCTCACCAACCCATCTCACCTCTCCCTCTTCCAAAAACTGTCTACCAGTATAACAGAAACCTATGCCACAATCCCTGCCCAAAACAATATGATCACCATATTTCACTTGCCTACGTTTGTTGACTCTGCAACTAAAACTGAAATATCCATATTGGGAAATGAGTCTCTTCCACCATCAGCCTTGCCATTAAAACTCCAAGAGCCAACAACAATGAGAACGGCCGAGTACAATTGCCTTCTCAAGTTCTATCGCATTGAGTACCAAGACAATCTCTTGCAAAGTGCCAAAGGTGTGGTCCAGAGCTCAAATTTTGTAAATGACCGAATCCAGAAGATTCCATTCATTAATCTTCTTGGCCAAGTCTACAAAAGTGGTGAAGGGTCAAACACAAGAGGGTCATATATCCAGGCTATATATATCGAGAAAAATAGTGAGTCAAGCTATACCTATGCTGGCTATATCAAGTATCTTTTTGCCCACAACTTTTGCCCAAAACCCACCCATGACAATTTTATGACAAGGCTCAATCCTCAGCATGTCTTCGCTTTTGTTGAATGGTACGAAGTTCTTCAACATCAGCCAAGAATAGACCAAGGAATTGATATGTATAAGCCAACCTTTCAGAAATATGACTATGACAACATTCTACCAGTTCATCGAATTCTATCCCCAATTGCAATTGGCAATCAAGCTTCTGGCCGTGGTGCAGCCAAAGTCATTGTTATTCCATTGCCTAGAAAAATTTATGCTTAATCTTCTTATTATTATTTTTGACTTTCTTACATAAAATATGCAATATATATATGCCAAAATCAATATAGATGAAGGAGTGAAAAAGAGATGCTTGTTGATTTATTCACGTTTTGACCACGCGGGAATTTTGGCTACTAAGCCGCGAGGAATTGTCTTTTGCATGACTACGTAATGACGAGTCTTCAATTGACTGGCTTTCTTTCCTAGATCTTTTTGGCAAGCATGTCCAAAAAGTCAAACAGCTCATTCAGCTATACAGATATATTTTATCATTAGACATAAAATATAAGAAATATCAATCTGCCTGTGTTTTACCTCATCACTCCTCCAGTTCGGACGAAGTACTCTCACAGTGATCTCCGTGTCTGTTTCATCATCTGACATTACATCTCTATGAAAGACGCCACTGGCATCCCTGTTGAATCTTCTTTCAACAGCTTCCTTGTGCTTTACAAAGGTTCTCTTTCGTCTCTTGAAAAGCTAAAGTGAAACAAAGCATAATATATAAATATTTGCGTATTTTATTTAATATTCACTTACTTTAGTTTTTCGGTTGCCTCTTCGGTTTGCTGTCTTTTTTGCTTCTCTAAGCTCTGGCACAAGCTTGCTATCAGCCAAACGGTTATAGTAATTATTTATAATTATTGTGCCCAGTTCTTTTCCTGTTACTGATGTTGATTCAGGCTGTTCACAGGCATATATGATCAGAGCGTTTGCTAGATTCTGATTGACATCATCAGCCAATCCAACACTGACATCCCAAGTTGGCTTCTCTTCATTATCCTTGATCAAACTGGGATCGTCTGATTTAAGATGAAAGTTTTTCAAGTAATCTCGAATAACTTTCTGAAAGTATATATTAATAATATATTTTGATATTACTGTTTCATTTAGAACTTACAGATAACTTTGGATATCTTGTTGCACTGACGATATCCTGAAGGCTAACTTGTGAGTTAGAGACAGAAAGAATATCTTCAGGTTGGATGATATTCACAGTCTCATCATTTTCTACCACAGGCATTTGGACTGATACTTGGTCTCTGGCGTAGCAAGCAACAAGACCATTGAGAGACAACATCATTTGCCTTTCGTTATCATACACCATGCCAACTTGTGTTGATACACCAGTTAACTTTTTATCAACAGTGGATAAAAGGCCAACCATAGTGTTATATTCACTCCTGGGAATTGTTACATCGTCAGATCTAGAAGCAAGCAATGGGCGAGGGGTACCAACACGACCAGTGTTCACTGTGGTAAGTAGTGATCTGGATGATGACGCTCTTGCAGACATGTTCTTCTTTCCCTTGTTTAATTGTTGGCTCATGATTTACAGATTCTGGTATTTATTCAATTGTAAGTATATGTCTGATAGTCATCTCTCTATAAAATATAGCTGTTCAAGTATCAACATACATTTTACTATTTAGTGTTAAGGTCTGCTTGAAAAAATCTTTGGGTATTTTGATTATAAATATAAAAATGAATTGTTATTCTTATGACATATCAATCAAGCAGAGGATCTATCTGTGTTCCAGTCGGTACTTGCCCAATATCAAGAAATGTTGTCTATCTTAATATTTATAAGATCTAGATTTGACAATGATATATATATATAATTATTATTTAATATCTTCAGATCTTTAGTTTGATTAATTACTTGAATATTCATTCTAATCATATAACTAAATATTCATTTGTTTTATAAAATAATATCTTTTATGAGTATGCCTATTTCTATTGTTTTTATATTTTTATTTCCTAAACCATTCATGTAGCACTGAGAGTACAACGAATATTACAGACTGGGTTTGCGCACAGTGTGTTAATCGCCTTTTTTGCATACTTGGTATTCACAACAAACATATTTTTTTATTCATCCATTTTTTTTCTTTCTCTACTTTTTATTATCATCCAAGTACTTCTTCTAAAGCGCGGTTTGCCATATATACTCCTGGCAAACAAAATCAAAATCATTCTGGTATACAAAGATAAGTACTATGTTCTTTATTACATTCGATTATTATTCTTACTGATATATATTCTATTAGAAATGTTATGTATCTATATAGCCGCCCTCCAGAAATTCATACCTCTAGTAAGTATATATACTTGAAAAATATTTTTTAATATCCTTACTCATTGCTATCTCTACTTAGTATTCTATTTCAAAAGTTTGTCTTTGCCTTTATTAAATCAAAGTATTCAACATTTCCAAGGACTATATATAATAAGTAAGCTGGTATAAATATTTAATAATTTTTCTCACAATATTCTCTAGCTCTAAAAAGATATCAAACAAATCAAGGAAGCAAGGTATTATATAATTTGATTAATAGTATCAAAATCAATCATATTAATAGCATTTGCTATTTATTATAGAATATATCCATAAAGCAAGTATCTACATCTCTCTCATACAATCAAGAATTATATATATATATTAGAATAAATATTATAGAGCAATTATTATTATGAGCGATTCTTTTTATTCAAAATAAAAATAAAAATAAAAATATATTCCTACAAACCAATTTCCAATTGAGAATATTATTTTTAGAATTAATACCAAAAAGAACAGCTTTTCCGAAGCAATTGATCGAATCATTGTCATCAAAAAAATGCAAAACACTGCTGTTATTACGTGCCTAGATATATGTTCTTCTCAGACAGGTGTTCTCAAACAGTGCATGTTTTTATTCTTAATTTGTAATAGTATGTATGTTTGCTTTTGGAATAGAGTTTATACACAATCTTTATAACTAAGCTCACACCGAATTTTCAAATCTGACATGTTAATATATAATATCTGGTCAGTTATTCTTTAACATACTGACTGGGTATTTATTAAAATTTATCTATCAGATATTAAATTAATACATAAAATTACAATTATAAACTTTTAATATTGTAATGATTTAGATTATTTTTTGCAGTGCGCGCGCAATAGCAATTTTTATCTTTTTCATGTGGCTGGAGTAGTATCTATGGCCTGTCAGATGAACAGCAGAATGGATATTAAATCAGTGCTTTTGAATGGTCTGTATGTTCCAGTAGAATCGCTTTATAAATGATGTAAAAGAGTATATAAAAGGGTGCAATTACTGAGAGTAAACTGTAATTGCTCTATAGATTTAACGTTTTGTGTATTTGGCGGACAATTAAGGAATCTATAATGAGATTCTGTACACTTGTTGATGGGATAGTAGGCATCAACAGTATACATAAAAATGGATTGTTGGTCAAAATGAAAACCCACCATTAATAGCATGAAAATTGATTTTCCCTATACATAATCTTTAATTTTGATTTATATAAAAATATTTGATTTTCCCAGTGCAGTGTAAGTCCTTGGCGAGGGGGAGATCTAATCTTCTTCCAAACATGGCTTCAAAGGGAGAGAAATGGGTTAAGCTCTGTTGAGCCATGTTGTAGGTGTGGTGATCCAGCCTTATCAGTGTTTATTTTACATATACAAAAGCTATAAGTGCAGATTAGCTGAGAGCTAATAAAGTATAATAAAGGAATTATAGCAATGTATCAGAATAATAGTAACACAGATGTAGAGCTCAGAAGCTTATCATATATAATATCTTAATGTGGTAAAAGACCACATATATAAGGAAGTCAAAGAGCTAGTGCAACAGCACATTGAAAGAGTATATAAAGAACGGCACATTTTGTATCTTAATAAAGACAAGCTTATATACAGTCTCAAAGTATCTACTTACTGTCTATTTTCTATTTTATTGTTTTTCCCTTGTGAACTACCACATTTTTTACTTTGAATTCGTCAAATAACATGTCTATCTAATCTGCTAACAACTCCTCTGCTGAACTTGGTTTCGCCTCTCCCCTGGTCCCCAACTCTGTTGGTCTCCCAGACACTGACGTGGAAATGTCCATCTCTGACGAGAACGGTCCTGCCTCTGTCCTGTCCGCTGGCAATGAGACCGACGTCCTGTTCAACTTCAACATGGAAGCAACCGCCGCCCTCTTGCTGGAATCAGCAAAGGAGGAAGTAAGAAGAAAGAAGAGTATCTTCTACTCTCTCTTTGGTGACTACCTGGCCGCCTCCAAGATGGATTCCCAGTCCGATGCCACCAAGAAGGCCGCCCTGCTCTACAAGGAGGCTCAAGAACTCTTTGTGGAGGCCAAGAAGTCCTTGAAGGTGCTCGAGGCATCCAACGCTCCCACTGCTGACCCCAGGGACAAGAGGAGCGTGCTGGTCCCTAATAACCTACCTTTCCTGCAGCTGAGGACCGAGTCTTTCCAGGTCAAGGCCAACAAAGATGTGTTTGACTTGGTGTATGACTTCTGCCAAGAATTCACCACGGTGCTGGAAACCCACTCCCTGTCATTAGACGACAGCTGGGAGAGATTGCTTCCTTCTTGTTTGAACAAAGAGGAGCGATCATAGTTTGAAGACAAACTGAAGGGTAAGCAGTACAAGTGGAAGAAGGCTGAGAGCCTTCTATTGGATCACTACGACACTCCTTTCCAAAAGTTTATGAACATGGGCCGGGTCTGGTGCATGAAACAGGGTAAAGATGAGTCTGCTTGTTCCTTTGGAGCAAAATTTCAGAAATTTTGTAGACAGGCTGGTCTTGAAGATGGTGTCCAGTTGGTTCTCTGCTTCTTGTGGAATTTGAGACCAGAAGTCCGGAAGGGATGCCTTATCCCTATCTCTGCCAACTATGGCACCAGAATGCCCACAAAGATCCAGGACATCATAGACTTGGTAGGTACAGTATCAAGTGACTCTTTTGTGCTACTACAAAACCCTAGTGAGACTAGGGAAGTAGAAGCCTGGAACTCGTACGCAAAGGCAAATGGAGGAAATGGTTCCTCCGCTGGAGTGTACAAGGGCAAGAAGAGGTCTTTGGCAGGTAGTGAGAGTGCTCAGAAGCATAAGAAGTCTTCCTGGGACTTCAAGAAGGCAATAAAAGCGAATGTTTGCTTTTCTTGCAAGGCCCCTTGGGAGAAGGGACACTCGTGTCCCAAAAAGGAAATTTACAGTAGGGCAAAGGTGTCCAGAATGGCAGTCCGTTCTGCTGCGAGTGCAGCCACTGTAAAACCTGTGGCGAAAGAGGATAGTTCCTCTTCGAAGTGGTTCAAGGAGAGCGAAGATGGATCGAGTGCCCTGGCCAAGATGGCCTTGGATTGTAAGTACAAACAAAATGGGATGATTATTAAGAAAGATTTTAATAACATGAGCTCTAACATCACTTTTCCGATTCTTGCAAATAATTCTATTAGAACCACCTCTCTGTTGGACTGTGGTGCCACGTTCAGTTCCGTGGATGAGAAATTTTGCTTGGAGAAGAATCTTCTCATAAACCATATAACCCACATAAATAAAGAATTCGTGAATAAGAATAATGTCCATAAATTTTTTATACGTCTAGCTGATAGTAATACTTATATCAAGAGAATTGGTACTTGTGTTATAAGTGTTACTTGCAATGGTAAGACCATTAAGCGAGAGTTTGAAGTTATGAATTTAACTAATAATCACGAATATTACTTCAGTATTGGTACTGATTATATGTCACTTCTTGGTATTGGTATCTATGGTTTACCTTTATCATATGATGACAAGGATTCAAGTGACACTGGAAAAAGTATACGATTTTATGGTGGAGAAATATCTGTAGTATTAAAGTACCATCATCGATTTATTGTTATTTCAATCTATATTTCTCCACCATACAAATATGAATGATACTATAGGGAATGACGCCTGGTCTATCAGAGAAATAGGTCTTTAGTTCTGCTTGAAAAACCTTTGATACCCCCCAACTTTTCTGTTATTAAAGAGGTCTAGTTTATTTTATATTTTGTGTCGAGTAAGCCTATTATTTATTGTATTTTGTGCCATATAAAGCTAATCGCAATATCGCAATTTACAATCTATTCATATCCTTTACTTTTAACCTCAGTAACTCATCTCTTTAGGCTGAAAAGCAAAGGGAAATAATGTCTTTAGACTGAAAAACAAAGAGAAATAATGTCTTTTAGACTGAAAAGCAAAGGGAAATAATGTCTTTTAGACTGAAAAGCACCATATCATACATTTACATACAAGCCTCATTTGTTGATTTTTAAAAAATAAATTGTTTTTTATTTATTTAATATATATATTTCTAGATGAATGCTCTAATCATATAATAATAATATATATGCTATTTCTAGAGTATTGTTTGATATTTTGCATCTAGCAAGACCAACAAGTTCCTACCTGATAGATATTGGGTACTGTCTTGGAGAAGAATGGTGCTATTTAATAGTAATAGGAGCAAAGATTAATTAAATAATCGTAATGGATCAAATTATTTGCTGTTGTACTTACAATGTTGATTTCGTGAATAGATGGACTACTTGATAGATTCATGAGAATATCTCAGCATATTAGCTGTCAGTTGAGATTGTCTAAGAATTGTAAAGTTATTAGTATTCTACACTGCAAAAATATGTTCCTTTTACATATGTAAAATAATATGAAATTCTGAGTGAAATAAAAGATTTTACCCAGACTTTGAGTAATATTTTACTATTCAGACAGATATTATTTCTACCTATAATTCTTTTATTTATCCTAAGGATAGAAACACTCTCATAAAGAACTATAGTATTACCATACACAAACTGACTATAAATTACTTTTTTTTTAAAAAAAAAACAGATGTTCTTGTATAACGTTGCATTTTTGTTTTCTTTTAAGAATCAAGAAAACAATGGTTTAAAGATTATAGAAATGTGCAAATGTTTTATTTCACATATCAATGGTGGCATTTTATTGGACTATATTTTAACTGTCACTATAATAACAGCTTCTTATTGAACAGCTACATAGTTCTCACACTTTTTATAAATATTTTTATGGAAAATTATTTATGAATAGTTTATTTTATTATTTTTATTTTTAGGAGAATATTATTTAGAATTTTGTTCTAGACCTAGATTTCAAAAATATTACTCATCTATATAGTATACCTTTTGATATATAGACACAGTATGGGTAGGTACTCCTTGTAAAAGACAAATAAAGCAGGAGAGTTTCTTGTGAATAGATATTTATATATCTGTGATAAAAGAAGTAACAGATATTAATTTTTAAAATAATCCATATTTTTCATTTTGTATTTACCCATAAAGCTATATGCAATCATAGAAAAATATTTATTCCAGATTGCAGATATAAAATGTGATAACTAAAGTAGTATTTGGCAAATAGTAAGAGCTTATACAAGATGTTTGCTTACATATTGAGAGTTGCGGGATAAAAACAATATACAGAACATGGATTGCAATATGTTCAACTAAAAAATAATAAATTAATAAGAGAAAATATAATGATCTTTTTATATTTACCATGTATATTATCATCAATATCATTTTGAAATATCAGAAAGCCATGAATCTTTTAAATGAATAATTAGTAAACATATAGTTTATCATGATATTATATTTACCTTTGTCATAAAAGAAGAGCATATTATACTATATTAATAATATATCAGTAGTTAATATAGTATACTTGACGATATAAACAACATGTTTAAAAAATAATAACTTACCAGGGTATTGAAAAATAAAATAAATAGGAAAGAAAAGGAAAAGGAGAATATATGATTTGAAATTTATTTGAGGTTACCATGAGTCGTACATACTGGGACCCAGTTTTACAGACCAAAATAGATTAATACAGATGATCTTACAGCACTGATTAAAAATGTAAATTATAATAAAAATATTTTCAATAAGCATATTGTAGTCTGTCCCCTTTTTATTTTCTAAATATCTTTACCAATAACTGTATTTTGCTTTAAATGTATTTATATGCTGAATAGGCAAAATATAATATTTTAATATATTCATATATTGTTATATTTATAAAATACATATAGAAAATGTCTTCTAGCTCAAGAAACTCTAATCGCAGATCAAATGCTAATGAACAGCCTGGCAGTTCTTCCCAGGGGGCAGGTAATCAGCCAAAACACCGCAGACTTGCCCCAAGATCTGAGACAGTCAGAAATGATGATGAGGGATATAAAGAACTCTCTGGACAGATGGCATCGATGAGTCGCCAGCTTAGAAAGATGTATGACATGCAGGCTAGCTCAGCAAACACAGTGAGCATGTTCATGAATGCTCATGCCAATGGTGTTTTTAATGGAGCACCTGCTGGCCCAGTTTTGCCAGCAACTATCTCTCCTTCTGTTCCTGCTCAGCCTTCTCTCAGTGAGAGTCAGATGAGTGCGATCATTTTGGTATAAATAATCTTGACAGAGTATAATAATATATAATCTAATAAAAATATACAGGACTTGATCCATGAGAAAATGTGGATAAGGGACTTAAAGTCCAACGATCCCATTGAGATTGCTGAGAATGAAGCCAGGAGAAAATGGAATACTGATCAATGGATTGATCATCAGGACAATGTCAAGATTGTCAAATATCTGAGAGAGTATATACTCTCACAGCCTCGTGCTGCTGGATTTTGGCCAAGTATGGTAGTTGCTAAAATCAAAAACAACTACAAGACCTTCTACCGAAGTGTTAACATGTCAGAGGAGGCAGGAATTATCAAGAAGCATAATGCACGCATCAATAGCCGAATGAGAGAGGTAATTATAAGAAAAATATTAATGTACATGGTTATCTTATATTCTAAAAATATTAACAGATTCTTAATCGCCGCATTATTACCTATGAGACCAACTGGGAGATCATAGATGCTGAGATGGGTCCAAAAGAAGGAAATGCTCATGAGATGGCATATCTCAATATTCTTCGAAAAGAGGTTATGTCAGATGGTGAATCAGGTGTTGAGGATTTTGGTGAAGGTGTCAGCCTGAAGGTTGTAAAGATTGCTTGCCCCAGTTGGAGAAGTGATGAGGTAATTATTTTCAATTTGTATTTGTTGCAGCACAAGTTAAAACTAATGACAAAAACAGTTAAACAGACTCTTGGCAATAATTGATCGCATTTCTAAAGATCGTGACTTGAGAAAGGGGCAGTCAAAGTCAAAACCAAAGACCCCTAGAATCCAAAGAGGAGTTAAAGTTGTCCCTGTCCCCACTTCTCTGTCCACCATCTTGCCTCCCTGGTCAATTAGAGATGAATAAATATATTTTTTCTTTTTCTCTCTATATTTTATATCAACTGCAAATTGTAAATATAGCTGAAGAGTTTTGACCAATAGATAAATATATTAAAAGCTAAGTATAAATTTTGTGTGGCAATGAAACTACAAGTTTTTTGCTAATCTTGCTTAATGGCTGGTAATCAACAATTGCAACTGGCATGAGAATTCGGTGCATAGGTAGGATACTTTGAAAATCAACTCTTGAAAACTCGCTTTTGTGGATCTCAATGCCTTCCATTTCTCTAGTCCTATCAGATGTTGTTTTATACCATTTAACAAAGGCAAAGGTATGCTGGGGGTTGTGGTATTCAGTTGATAAGGATGCTGGACTAAATGTGTGCACAAAAATATATTGGATTTCTCCAATATATCCATAGATTACATTTGTTTTGTCCTCCACAAACAATGCCTGAATGTATGATCCACGTTTGTTACCATGATTGCCTTTGAATACTTGGCCAAGAATGTTGATAGACTTCAGCATGACAATCCAATCGTTGACAAAAGCAGAACTGTCCATGTTGATTTTGCAACTTGAGATTGACCTGTCATTATAGACCACTTGGTAATATTCAACAAGACAATCATAATCAGGACTTGGCATTGGTGACAAAGGCTTTGTTCTAAGAGGAAATGCAGATGGTGGAAGAGATTCATTGCCTTTGATAGAAGATGTTGTGTTGTATGCGGCATTTATGAAATCAGACAGGGAGAATGCATGAGGTTGACTGGGCGGGATTACTGAACGAGTCTCAGTTTTTAACAATTTCTTGAAAATATCCAGATAACCATGTGCATTGGCAGACTCAAGTATATTCCGCGCAAAATCTTTTTGTGAACTTCTTCAACAAATCTCTTCATGTATGTCCATTCAAATCCGGTTTTCCTGTTTGTCTGGATGTTTTTGAGGATACCATTGTATCTCTCAAAGCCAAAAAGCCAGTAACCATAAACAGGGCCAAAGTCTTGAACTGTCTGATGTAAATGAAGATGAAGGTGCATATTCAATGAAAGAAGATCAAGATCATAAAGATTCTCACAGCCTTGGCAAAATTTTTGTAGATATTCATGAGCATTGTCGATTTCGTCTTCAGTGATGTTGGGCTTGATGAGTAAACGGCATGCATTGACAAAGAATATCCAATTTTCAAACATTTTTGGTGGGAGTAGATCTTTCAGGACAACAGGAGAATACACAAGGCACCACGACTTCCACTCATCAGCCTTCATGAAAGGAAATCCTTTTGCAATCTTTGTCTTTAGTGGTGTGTAATCAGGTGGCAGTACCATATTTTTAACCATGTTTTGCATAGAGACGAGTTTTTTGGAGTCAATTATTCTATCTGCAACCCATTTTTCCATCATTCGCTTAGCAGTTCCCAAGAAAAGGTTGTGCATTGGATCTATAATGGTGCAGCGGACAGCATCAAAGTACTCAAGACGATGCAGTTCGGACCAGCAAACACCATTTTCAACTTCAAGACGATGTCTCTCAGTCTTAGTTGTTGCATTTCTCCAGACCTCAGCATCCTTACAATTATCATTCTTAGTGCGAAGGAGTCACTTTGAGAAGTCAAATCCAGAATAATTGACAGAACTCGTTCCAGCTAACCGGGAGAATTGGCGTTTGCACTTATGGCATGCATTTGTACTCGTATGGGATGTAAATCCACATACTTTCCTTGCGGCGGGGATATCACAGGCAATCATGAAGAGAGCAGCGCGGATTGTTGTACCATTTGGATATTGGTGGGTTTGGATTTTGACACCCTTGTAAAGACTTTGCAACTCATCAACAAGAGGTTGGAGATAGCTGTTTATCTCTGATGTCTTTGCTTCCTTTGGCCCTGGCATTAATCCAACAAGAATTGTATTCTCCTTTTTGAACCTAATCTCCCGAGGAAGGTTGTTGATGGCAAGATAAATCGCTCCACAAGAGTAGGTAACACCATCAAATGGCTGGAACCAGTCGATATTCAAGGTCAACATGAGAGATTGGTCAGTGTCAACAAATGGGAAGCCATCAATGTCCTGGAATTCATTCCACATGATACCATCATAAATGTCAAACAATACTCCATCTACTTTTGGCCCACGATTCCATGAATTGATTGCATCTTCAAATCCTGGGCGACGAAAAAACTTTTTCAATGAGTCTATGACAGAGTGGTATACGTATGTTCTCTTTGGGATTCGTGACTCAGATCCAGACTTGAACAACGGATTGGAACACAAAGAGCTGCCGCCAAACTTGATTGATGTACAAGACAAAGGAACAGATACACCAATATCATAGATTGTATGGCATTCACTGCATGCAACATACTTTTTTATCCCACTTGTCAAATTGCCATAACCTGCCAATTGCTTGAGACCAGGAACACTCAAAGGAAGACGAAATGGATCCTGGAATATTTCAAGAATCTTGTTGATAATGGCAATCAAGATAACTGCTCCTTCATCAACGACGTACAAGGATACAAATAGGGCAATGGTGGTGACAATGAAACGGTGGATGAAATTCAACTTTGGTTGTGGGTCCAAAGAAAAATCTTTTGTGTAAAAAATGAAAATTAGCTCATATAATTCTATTTATCAGGGGTCAATATTAATTCACAATATCCATACCTTCACCAAAAATTGCTGCCTCATCATCACTATCTTCACTTTCTTCCTCGTCTTCTTCATTCTCAGAGATGCTCTCATGAACACAGTCATCTCCATCAACACCAAACATGGTGTCAGCTTCAGAAAAAGGTAGGTTCCATGTCTGTGCTGGTGCTGCCTCATCTTTATCCAAATATTAAAATAAAAATTAGTAAAGAAAAATAAAAAATAAATTTATTTCTATTACCAAATTCACCTTCATTTTCAATTTCATATTCTTCAGCATCAAAAAACTGTTCATGTTTATCAACGGCCTCAGATGTTTCATGAATCATTTCGATTCTGTCTTCATTAAATACTATATTATACTTGTTATTTTACTGGGAAAATAAAATTATATTAGCTTTCTTACTCTTATGACTGAGAAGGTTTTTCTTTGTTTCTTCTATTCTCATATGTCGTTTGAATGTTTGAGAGGATATAATATTAAAGCCTCCCAGTTTGTTCTTGCAAACAGAACATCTGCACTCGACTGTATTTCTTGAACTTCGGTTAGAAGCCATAATTAAAAGATTTTACAGTAAAGAAGAGGGATACAAGGCAAAGTTTATTTTATATATTTGGATTTAGTATTCATTTCTTATGCTACACATGTTTTATAGCCAATTACATTGACAAAACGTTTTGCTATATGTCTAAACTACCAAAAAACATCTGATCTTTAATTTTACCTTTTCTTTCACGTATAATTAATATTCTTTGAGATATGTGAAACTGACCAATTTTTGCAGTGCTAGATATTCATATATACTATATTATCAGTGGTTTTCTTACCTGTGTGATTGTTTGTTCAGGCATGCGGATGAGATTCTTAATATATCTAATAGAGAATAGAACATAGTTATATATGTATAAGTAAAGAGATATATATAATTTGTAATAATATAATAGCTTACCATGATGTTTGATTACAAGATTGAGTGACATGCAAAGCCGTGATGACTGGAGACATCAAGTCATTAGTAAAGAGAAGCTTTGAGCAAATATTATTTTATGTTATTAAACCATGTAAAATGACCAAAGAGAAGAAGCTTGTTGATGATCTGTAAAGATAATGGCAAAATTATTAAGTAATTACATAAAATAATAAGAATAAAATAATTACCAGTATGTGTATAAGAGCAAGAGGCAAAAGAGAAAGAACAAAAAATAATTTGAGTTCCAAGGTGGTTTACCCCTAAAAAAAGTGCGGTCTCTAAAATCAATAATCCCAAAAACATAATGATTGTATTTGGAAATTGACATTATTTCATTTTAAATATATGACTATATACCAAGTAGTTGTTTTGTATATACATCTTTTAATAATATGATATCATGTCTATTTCTCCAACTCTTCATTAACCAAAGTACATCGTCATTAAAATATACTTTAACTAAATATATATTTCAAGTAGTCTCAGCTGCGCACTCTTGCCCATATTTGATAATTTATTTTCAACATCCCCAAGAATATTAATTTCGCAACCTTCAAAAGACAGAGAAAATATCGTAGTTGAATAATCAACAAAAATAAAGACATATTCTAATGTACATCCAATAGAACTACCAAATATTTTTAACGCCGTCTAAAGTGAGCAATCAAGAAAAGGGCTAATCCAAGACCTATACTCCCCTCGTTTCAATTGATGTATTCAGAGTTGAAATCGGGTATTTTTTGCAGTGGTTTTACCCCACAGTTTTTGCAGTGATGCTTTGGAGAGGGAATGGAGGCGTATTCCAAAGGAATATTTGAAAAGCCTAATTTCCAGTATGCATAAAAGATGCCAGGCAGTCATAGATGCCAAATGTGGTCCAATAAAGTATTAATAAATAATCAATATTATTATATATTTTGAAAGAAAACAATCCTTTTTATTCACTCTGAGTTTTCTATACTCATTACATTATTTTTTTCCATCTTTTTTGATGTATGAATGTGAGGTTTTTTTTGTGAAGTTTTGCGGGCTATAAAAAGTTTCTTTAATTTCTCCCACTCAGTGTAATTATTAGTTTTTGTTCAATTGAAATAAAAATAAATATAATATACATACAAAAACTGTTTGGGTGAGTGAGTAAGTAAGTGTGTGTGTGTGTGGGTTGGTGTAAAGGTAAGAGAGATTGAATACTATCAAAAAGGCCGTTATATATAGGCATTTTGAATGACTATAAAGATGTTCCTCTATTGTCTTGAAGCACTGAGATGCAAATCAGCCTTGATATTGTTTTTGGGCTCAATCCATCATGCTTTCCGCAGCATGCTGCAAAGGTGAAAAAATTTTCAGACTCTCTCCTTTTTTTGATTCCCTTTATTTTTCCTTTTCCTAGCCTTTTTGATATCGGCGCCTTTCTCTGGTAAGACATTTTTATACCTCTTTATACACACAAATTAACCTCTTTTTCATAGATGTGCGCTCCCATTGCAACTCACACTATGGCGGAAGGACCAGTAGCTGTGCCAAAAACAGTAGCATAACTACCATTTTTTATGATTTTAGAGCACTTTATCTCCACAGATTGTGGTTGAAAGGTAATGTCATCAATCCCAAATCATAAAAGTTGCATGGAATGTCTTTTCATCAGGCAATGAAGTAGTTGTAGTACCATAGAAAGGGCTTGTAAGTTTTTAGACAACCTTGTTTATTGAAATGAGCATTTTATTTGGTGTTAAAGATGTTGCGCATTTTTGAGAAAAATAATTTTTCACCTGTGTGAACAAAACAGTATTTATGCTACCATTTTTTTGAAACCGAATTTTTATTTTTGACATTATTAGCCATTTTATTTTATTTGGTATTGATATTTATAAGTAAAGAAAAAAGAAAAGGAAAATTTTAATAAAGTGGCATGGTTGCCTCTGGTCACACGCAGATTTTCATTAAACACATAATATGGTGCAATGACAAAGAACTGATTAACACTTGGAGGGTACTGGATGAGCCCAACTTGATGCTGAATGTCATCCACATTGATAACGGCATATTTTAGCTGGGTTGTTTGTCTAGTTGAGCTGTGTGACCACTGTATTACAATTGGCACAGAAGAGTCATGGGCTGCTGTACCATGCTCTTTCATCACTTCAACAAATGCCAGAAAGTGTGGTGTGCCATCAACCTCTTTATGCTCAAAATAAAATTCCACAGTGCCAACAAATCAGCTTTGAATAGTTATATTGCAATGGCTAGATAAAAATATAAAAAATGCGAGTGATCTCTATTTTGTATTTTGAATAATACCAATACTCACTTTCTGTATGGACAGGTAAACATCACATGATGATTGCCACGTCTGGTCTCGTTTTTTATTCTTTGGTACATACATGAAGAATGTACGGTTGAATTTTTCCAAAGACGAGAAGCAACAACAATCGTCGGGTCATCAAGTTCAATACTGTTCATACCACTGTTTTGCACATAGTACTTTTCCAAAGTATTCTTGACAACAGGGCTGCTGACACCTTCCACGTCATCATCATTCAAGCTGGCATGTCAGTTGAATGGCTCCCATAGCTGGGCAGCACTTACACCATATGGAAGATCTAAGAAACTTGCTTCATTATATGTGGACGGCTGGCTTGTACTAGGATAATTCTGAGAGCTGTTTGCTGAACTGACAAAGTTATGAACAGCAAAGTGCTCAACAAGCAAACTGGCATTTCTACCGCCCTTTGACCTTGATCTGATAAGCTTGGAGTATACTCCAATTAATCTTTCCATGGGTAGGTAAGAGATTATTTGACTAATAATAGCAATAAAAGCGAAGACACTTCTTGGTCAATGGTGACAAAATCAACGTACCTGTCATCAATGATTGTGGCCAGTGAGGCACGGCTAGGACAATAGCACTCCACATTTACAAGTGCAAAAGAATGTGGTATGCAAAGAATCTTCTTCAAGACACCTTTAAGAGAGAAAACCAGACCCGTAAGAGAAAAATGGCAGAGAACAGCCAGGCAAGTTTATTAATTAACAAACATTTGAATATACATTATAATTAATATAATATTTTTATTATGTTATAGCAGGAAGGAGCAAGCAGTTCTTTTCTTTCAGAAGATGAGGTATTTCAAATGGATGACAAGGCTGAATCACCAATCATGACAGATGTACTATAAGTTAGAGCTTTTTTGTTGCTCATCTATTCTCAATTTAATATCAATATAATGTTTCTACTGTTTGATATAAGTTTACATCATTAGGAATGAGCAATGAGCCTTCATCAAAGAGAAACAGACTAGGGCTTTAATATTCTTTAGGCTGCTCTTATTGGTTCTCTCATATTTTTAGTATATGTTTTAGTGCACACTGGGAAAACAGTGGGCTATTCTACTGTGCACAGTTAACTGAGAACGTGGAGAAAGCTGAAGCAAATTTGCAACTCAACACGTTTTTTTGTGATCACCTTCAAAATATTGTTTTATTGTATTTAATTGGCTCGGATATAAAGAACAGGAGATAATATTTTTATACTCTTATAAAACCGTAGCAAATAAAGCATATGTAACACTTGTTTCCTTTTTGTTTAAACTTCAATACACAAATACCATGTCTTCTACTTCCAATGTCTACAATGAGAAGTGCTTTTGCCCTAGATGCAGTACAAGCAAGAATGGTTACAGTCTTGTCCAGAAACTGACTGCTCAACGTCATGCAAAGAGAGCAAGATTAGAGCGTCTTGAAAATTGCGAAAGGGGCAAGTTACTTTTGTAAACACTCTATGAATTGTATCATAATATATTTTACTAGAAATCTCCTCTCAACGCAATATGATAGATGTTGATTTTGAACGTAAGGATTATTTATTGGCATAGCAACAGAAACTAAATAACTACTATATTCTATATCTGGCTACCTTGTTCCATAAAGTCGGGTCCTCAGATGTACTTGGTGATCAGGAGAACTCGCCGTTTTTGGAAGCCGATCCTTTTGCTGATCATGGCAAAATTGGTGCTGACAATGAGGCTAATGCCGATGCCGATGCTGATGCCGATGCCGATGAGAATGAGATGAACGGTGGTGATGATGACGACGAGGGCGATTTGGAAGAGATCGAAGTTGAGGAGTTAGATGGTGAAGGTCAGTGTTAAATAGAGAAAAAGCCTAAAAAATTGGGTATTAATATTTTCCATTTTAAAATAGATCCTTTTGCCTCCCTCCAAATGCCTGAAAACCCAGTGCACAGGTTCATCGCCATTTCTGTTGTCCTGTTTGCATCCCGTTATGTGGTTGACAAGGGCGCCGTTGTCTTGATCAAGTTTGTCAACAAGCTCTTGACAATCTATGATCAAGATTTCCAACTGCCCACAAGCCTGCTTGGTCTGCAGCGCATGACAGGATTTTCAGCCATGTCCCAAGGAATAAGGAAATCTGTTGTGTGCCAGGATTGTCACAAGGTGTACGAGGAAGCTGGGTCTGTTCCCCTTTGGTGCAATTTCCAGAAGCCAGGAGGACGTTCCTCTTGTGATTCCCAGTTGATAAAGGTGTCATCATCAGGTGCTTTGGTAGCCAGACGCCAATACAACTACCATTCTGTCAAGCAGGCGTTGAGAGTGTTTTTCCTCCGCCCAGATTTCGAAGCAAGAATCCGCCATTGGAACAAGGAGCTGAAGGTCAAAGACACGATGTGCGATGTGTACGACGGCGCCATGTGGAAGGAGCTCAAGGACTCGAATGGTGTTTCTTTCGTCCAAGACCCACGTTCTCTCATGCTGACATTGAACGTTGACTGGTTCCAGCCGTTTGATGGGGTGACCTATTCCTGTGGTGCGATCTACTTGGTCGTCAACAATCTTCCTAGGGCTGAGTGATTCAAGGCAGAGAACATCATTCTTGTTGGACTTATGCCTGGGCCCAAGGAACCAAAATCTGACAAGATCAACCACTATCTCAAGCCGTTGGTGGACGATTTGGAAGAGCTGTACGTTGGTGTGAAGATGCGAACTGCCGAGTGTTCATCAGGTGTTACCATCCGTGCTGCATTGTTTATGGTGGTGTGCGACATTCCAGCTGCCAGAAAGACGAGTGGGTTTACTTCCCACAACAGCACCCATGCATGCTTCAAGTGTAGTCATGGTTTCTCTCGTTTGGACGGAACAAACAGCGTTGACTTTTGTGGCTTCAACTCTGCACAGTGGTCCCTTCGCAGTGGTGTCAAAAATCGGTTGCATGCTGAGGTGTGGAAGAGTGCCAGTATGCCCTCAGAAAGGCATCAGCTGGAAATTGAAAATGGCGTTCGATGGTCCCAGTTGCATCGCCTTGGATACTTTGACGTTGTTCGCTGCACGATCATTGATCCCATGCACAATCTCTTCTTGGGTACAGCCAAGCGAATGGTCAAGAGGTGGATTGACAATGGCCTGATCACAGACCGTGATCTTGCTGTCATGCAAAAGACTGCCGAGTCTATGGTTCTGCCGGCCGATTATGCTGTCCTCAAAGGCAAGATTGGAAAAGGCTTTTTCTACATGAAAGCAGATGAGTGGAAGTCCTGGGTCCTCGTATACTCTCCAGTCCTGTTGAAAGGTGTGCTCCCTCCTGACAACTTCAACAACTGGATCAGCTTCGTTGATGCCTGCCACCTTTTGGTCAAGCCAGCAATCTCGTTTTCCGAGGCAACCGATGCCCACGATTTCCTGGAAACGTTCGGTCAAAGATGTCAGTCCCTATATCCTGCGAATCTTCTCACTTGTAACATGCACCTACACCTTCATCTTCATACCATTATTCGTGATTTTGGACCAGTGTACGGTTATTGGCTGTTTTCATTTGAGAGATACAATGGATTGTTAAAAAACATCAAGACCAACAGACGAGATGGCTTTGAGTCCACCTACATGAAGAACTTTATTAATGATGCATACAAGGGCAATTATGTATCTTCTGTTCTTCAATGTCCCAGTCAAACCCCCTTCCGCCCCTTTATGTCCAAGCTTACCTCCTCCTCCTATGCCCCATCCTATGCCCCATCCCATGCCTCCTCCTATGCCCCCTCCTATGCCATGTCTCAAGGCCCTTTCCGGTTGAGAGCATTTATGCAAGCCTCTATGAATCCACTCTCTATCAAAGGCAACGAACCTCTCCCTCCTTCTGCGTTGCCACTCTCTATGAAACCGTATGAATCAATGAACGACCTTGAATATCCCTATCTCTTGGAACACTATAAGCTCGTATATGCAAAGCCAGATTTAGTAGATTACCGACATGCCTCATCTTTGCCGTATTTTGTTGACAACCAAATATGCAAGATCGCATCTATCGATCTCCTTGGCCAGTCATACAAAGGCAAGAAGGGTACTGTCAGTCATGGTTCTTATGTTCAAGCTCTGTTCTCTAGAAATGACGACAAAAATCCGACTGCGTACACAGGCGAGATTCAATATATGTTTGTCCATTCCCAGTCTATGCCCCCTATGTCTCATGGCCGACTAAATCGTCATCACAATAAGCAACATGTTTTCGCGTACGTTCGCTGGTTTGTCTTTGATTCCGAGCATACAAGAGAACATGAAAGTGTTGACATTTGTAGGCCACAATTTTCTCCAGCCAACTACCCCAGTATTGTGCCTGTACATCGCATTCTGTTAGAAGTAGCACTGGCTGAACATATGACCCAAAATAATGTAAAGAAGATACTGGTTATCCCTTTACCTAAAAAAATATATGCTTAAGTTTTAATAAAATATGTCTTTACTCATTTTTAAACAAGATTGCATACCAGAATAAAATAAACAAGTATAGGATTTGAATGAGTCTTTAGGATTGAGTGCATGAGAGGAGCAAAGATGAGGTTTTTTTTATTTTTTTTTAATTTTTTAATTTCTAACGGCCCATTCAGGCGGGGGAGGGACCATTCCCTCCGGGACTGCTACTTTGTCGACGCAGCCAAACTTTCAACGAAGCATCTGACGATGTCTTGTTCCCAAGCCGGCAAGCATGTAGTCATCGACGAGTTCAAGGAAATGATTGAACTAAAATATTCATTAGTATTCTATAAAAATAATAAACAATATTCTTTGCGAATTTATTTACCTCGTCGCTTCGCCAGCTTGGGCGCGCAGTGAGGATGCGACACCTGAACGAAGCATCGCTCCCCTCATCGTCAGACTCACCCTCAGACATTGCTGCCTTTTGGATGAGATTGCTGCAGTCCCGGTCCATTTCTTGGTCAATTGCCGCCTTGTTATTGGAGTATGCCTCCCGGCGGCGAGTGAGATGCTGATGAAATATATGATTGTCAATTGAGTTAATAGGAATCCTTTTCATAATAAAAATAATAACTCACGTCCGCCTGACAGCTATTTCTTCTTGAGCGAGCATTTGCTTCTGCTCGCTTCTCAAAAGACTTCTTCTCCTGAGTCCGCCTTCCATTGAAGTTGGTGTATATATACCGGCGGAGGTCAGGGTACCTCAACCCAGACTCGAGAAACCTTGGCTGGAGATAGGCCATTATCTTGAGTACCAACTCTTTGTTGGGACTCTCGTTAAAGGCCACGTCCATTCTCCAGCTAGGCTTTCGGTTGTTAGCCTCAACCAAGTCTGGGTTGTTGGACCTGAAGTTTTGGGTCTTCAGGTAGCGTCTGATGAAGCCCTAATATATTTTTAGAAGGTATTAGACTAGCAATATATTTCAATAGTATATACTCACATACGCGCGGTTGGTTTCCTGCATTTGAGGAGCTTCAAACGCAGCAAGTGCAACCACAGTGGGGGAGAGAGGAGCAGCAGCAACAGGAGCAGCAACAATGAGGGCAGCAACAATGGGGGCAGCAGCAACGGAAGCAGCAGCAATGGGGGCAGCAGCAACGGGGCAGAAGAAGTTGCCCCAGGGACATTTCCAAAACCATCCAAGATGGCAATGGTACTGGCACCATCTTGGATGATAACACCAAGCCTGGTGTCCATAGTGGCTAGCCTGGTGCCAACAGAATGCACCTCTCCAGTCACATTGGACAAACCAGCCTCCACACTGGTCAATCTGTCCATCAATTCCCTGAACTCGTCGGTTGTTCGAGGAGCAATTGCACGTCTGTTTGC
Source organism: Phycomyces nitens (assembly GCA_022702545.1). Lineage (NCBI taxonomy): Eukaryota > Fungi > Mucoromycota > Mucoromycetes > Mucorales > Phycomycetaceae > Phycomyces > Phycomyces nitens. The sequence continues at coordinate 2,419,220 of JAHRBC010000006.1, read as the reverse complement.
CATAATCTACAAAATATCAAATAATAATTTTCAATTGTTAATTGTCTTTATTTCATGGGATCTCATATGAAATATGTAATGTCTTATACATACAATTGATATTTGTTTTATTGAAAGGTTTTGGGAAGCAGAAGGGTGTGTTGTGTGTGAACAGGCCTTTGAGAATATAAAATACAGAGTATTTATAAAAAAAGAGTTTGATGAGCAGATCCAAACACTTCTTATACACACTAATGAATGGCTCCATTTGTTTTTAGATTCTATCCATTACACCTATTCTGTCTCTGTTTCAAATTATATATCCTTGTATTCTTTTCTTTTTTGCTCTTTTTTCCTTTCCCTCGTTTCCTATATCCAGGCCCATTTTTTCTTTCTTTTTTACACCTCTTTACACTAAAAAATTAGCAGCTTCTTTATAAACATGCGCTCATTCCAATACATCCTGCCTGCATTGCTCATCCAAACAATCCGTGGTCAGTTGAATGTGCCTTTAGCATCTTGCAAATTATCCTGACTCTCTTTTTTTTTATTTTATAGACCTCCTCAACTCACACAGCTTTATTATATGGTTCAATCATCAATATTGGGCTAAAAAAATCTTTTTGTGTCAAACGATTTTCTATTCTAACGTTACTTATTTTATTGTAGACCACACCACCAATCACCCCATCTACCTCTTCCTTCATGTACGATTGTAATCATAATAGTAATATCTTTTTTTAGTCTTTATATTTTTTATAATATTATTCTGATCCTCTCGTTTTATCTTATAGCCTTCCGCCACTCACACAGTCTATTATATTGGTATTGTCATCAGTGTCATGGTAAAAAAGAACCTTTTGGTGTCAAACTTTTTTTCTCTAACGTTGTTTATTCTACTTGGGTCACCCCCATCACACCCTGTCCATCTCTTCTATCATCTACAACTGGTTATCATAATGGTAATGCCATTTCTTGGTCTATACTTTTCTATAATATTATTGTTATTCTCTCTTTTTATTTTATAGACATATTCCGTTCACACGCCTATTATATGGTATGGTCATCAGTGGCATGGTAAAAAATTGTGTCAAATAATTTTCCCCTTTAACATTTCTTATTCTACTATAGACTGCCGCCATCAATCACCTCATCTGGCTCCCCCATCATCCTCAACTGTTATCATAACGGTAATGCTGTCTCTTAGTCTTTCTACTTTCCATAACACTATTCTGATTCTCTCTTTTTATATTATAGATCTCCTCTACTCAAACGGTCTATTATATGGTATCATCATTGATGGCTTGGTAAAAAATATTTTTGTGTCAAACTATTTTATCCTCTAACGTTTCTTATTCTACTATACACTACGGGAAATCAAAGGGTGATTTTGGGGGCGTGTTTGTGTTTACACCTTTTGTATTTCCCTTTACTTTTTTGGACTATTAAGTATCTCCGCTTTATTAGGGCTGTACAATTGTTTTTTTTTGATATACTGATAATTTTTTCGATATTTTATAACCAGTTTTCTATTGGTGCTCATAGTGAAAGATTTAGTTATTTATAGCCTTTAATTGGATAAAAGTTCATTTGACTAGGTAAAAATATTATACTCTATTGGCCATTATTAGAGTAGTATCTATTCAATTGGCTATTACTCACAAACATTTTTGCTTATCAGAATTTTTATTGGGTAATAATAATTTGTTTTAAAACAATTTTATTTTATACATAATTTTTATTGGATAATAATAATTTATTTAATAGCAATTTTATTTTTTTAAATTTTATTTATTGGTTATAATAGCTTTAATAGGTCAATTTAATACTACGTAATCATTTTGTTCCTACTGGATAATGACTTACGATACTAGTTTTAGTCTTCTGTAACGTGCTTTCCAAAGAAGAGCAACCTTTGCAACGGATGCCCAGTTCTCATGGCATCTAGTGAAGTCAATACCCTGCTCTTTGAGAAGATTTGCGTGCCTGGTGCAAACTGTATGCTTATCAGCCTTGGATATTAATTTCCAGTTAGGCGAGGGTCCAAGAGCTTGTACTGAAGGAAATGTGGCTAGTTGATCACATACAAGCTTTGTACTAATATTAACTGTTGCCTTGTTTTCATGGTTTACTTCAAGTCCAAGATCATGGGTTATCATCTTAAGTATATGATCCCAAGTAACATCTCGTATGTTCAATACAGGTCTTGGTATAGGACCAGTAGAAGTCTATTATTCAAGTCAGTCAAATGTATTATTTTATTATTAGCTACTTACATTAGAAAGGATGACAACATCTTCCTTTGGGCACATGAGTTTGTCTAAATCATTATGAATGTTTACAATCTCTTGCTGCATGACTTGCTGTTTTATTTGAAGTTCTTCTTGACCTTTCTGCAAAGCCCACAGAGTCTCTTGAATGCTTTGAAGTAACTGGATGACTGAATTATCTGTGTTGTTCATAATAAAAGAATTATTATTAGAAATGCGGGTTTGTTGTGAAGAAAGAAAGGAAAATTTTTTCTCTTGAGACTATTTTTGTAATATATGGGCTACACACCCACCGATTTTTATTCTAGTCCCGCAGACGAAAGAGTATTTATAGTTTTAGCAAAATACATACCATATATGGAGTCAAAGTTATACAAAGCTTCTGCTAAAAAAAGATTTGATATTTGGGGGGTAGGGCAAATAATTGGTAAAATACATAAAATGTAATAATATTATTGGTTTAAAAATATATTTTTTTATTGAAATAAATTTTAGTTCCTAATAATACAGCCTACTATTTACGTACTATTTACATACTATTTACATACTGTATAGCCTACTGTATAGCCTACTGTATAGCCTACTGTATAGCCTACTACACAGCCTACTGCATAGCCTACTACACAGGCTGCAATAGCTACACTACTAAATGCTTCATAGTAATGCCATAATGATGTCTAAGAGACTTACCTACAGTACAGTAGATGAGTTAGTTATGCTGAGCATGTATATCCTTAGGATAATAATATAAATACCTTTTTTTTACAATGGAAAGACAAGATGAAGGGCCTATAAATGTAGCAATGATAAGTAAATGATGTATACATATAATGTGGAAATAAGATAATAGCATACGTACATACCAAGTATAAGGCTTGTATTTCTCGGTAAGTCTATACATATAACAATACCTATTGACTAATGATAAAAAAGTTAGTAAAGGTAAATGTAACGCGTGTTTTATCATACCTAGTGTTTTTCGTGTGAAAGTATGAAGCTAAGCTTTTCTTACTATGAAGGTTACGTGGTAATGACATACAAGTAAATGATTAGCATTAATAAGCTGATGTAATAGAGTCATCTTATTTTTCTTTTGTTTAGAACGTGAAAAACATAAGACAAAAATAAGAATTGCTTGGAAATTCCTACGTAATGACAATTGTGACTAGCATTAACTTACGTCAAAAGGTTCCTTAATTCTATAAATTAGCCCACCTTTGTTTCTAACAAATTGTTAAAGTCCTTTCATACACTATAATTATGAACAACAATTACAATAACATCAACAAAAACAACAATAACAATAACAACAAAAACAATACTGGTTCTTCAAGCGTCCTTAACCTCAGGGTTAACAAGATCAGACAATCGCAAACGTGTCCATGGTGCAAGGATGGAAAAGTCCGTGTTTTTAACTCATTTCGCCAGCATGTGAGGTTGAAGCATCCAGAAAAGGTGGACTCCGAGTATTTCAAGAAGTTGTTTTCTTGGAAGCAGGAGAAGTAAGTTTATTTGATAAAACCATAAGTATTATGTATTAATATTAGGACCTTTAATAGTCCCATCTCGATGACTGGATCTGATCTTGATGAATCAGTAGACCCCTCTCGTTCTATGTCTATTGACCTTGGTGAATTTGCTTTTCAGCATTATGATCCTAATATTGACAACGAAAATGATTCTGGTGATGAAGATAGCCAAGACAATGATCAGAATGATGATGAATACGATGATATGTCAGACGCCGATGTCTATAACTCGGATGAAGATGACAACGATGAAACAGACTCTGTACTGCCCCAAATTGATGAAGCACTCCTTCTCAATACGATTCTGCCTTTGTCGAGAAGCTTTGAGGATCAATCGTATGATGCCGTTTCAGACACTACTGAAGAGGATATTGGTCGATTGAATTATGCAACGAGCCGAACGGAACAAGTGGATCACATTGTGGATATGACAAATCCATTCAAGTCCAGCGTTGAAGGATTGCTCCACGCATTCTTTTATGGTGACGAAGATCTTTGCTCGGAACGCATGGTGAAGAAGATCCATTATCTGCTGAAGCTCACCTTGAAGTTGCAAGAGGAATCTACGGAGACATTAGTCTTACCAGCCCCTGACAGAATCCTCAATTTCCAAAGTCGCATCAAGTCAAAGGTCCCAGTTCTCAGTCCTGTCGAATGCAAAGGAACGAACAAGGATGGAGAAGAGCATGCATTCTTCATGAACAAGCCCTCTGAGTACTTGAAGAACATTGCTGCCACACCGGGTATGATTGACCAAATATTTACCCTCCCTGATTTCACGACTGGCCAGATCATGAACTTGAATCAGGGTGATAAATGGAAACATCATGAAAGTCTTCAAACACCCATGATGACAGTTAACGGCCAGGACTATTGGATTGGTGATATTGCAAAAGACAGACATGGCTACTGCTGGCTATTGAGCAAGTTCCTCACCAAAGAAGGCCAAACTGTTTCTGGAGACAATTCAAAGATGGCTTTTGTTGAATCGTTCCATTTCCTAAGCAGCTCTCTCGACAATATCGAACTTGGCATAATGACTGGATTGACTACCAACTTTGCGATCCTTCCGGAGAGGTACTTGGTACCATTGAATGAACTTGTTTGCCCGATTCCAAAGGATCAGTCGTTCGGAGGAAATGGCTGTACAGTAGTCTATGACAGTAACGGAAGGTTGTCTCTGGTTCACGATGGCCTTGATCCCCATATCGCTTGTCTTTGGTCTGGAGCTTGTCCCTCTAATGGATTCAAACGTGCCTATCCACTGCAAAAGAAGGGCCATTTTAGTATACTGATATTTATAAAATTCTTGACTGAATGATAAAGATTTGATATAAAATTTGCCAAATTTTTTAATATTAAATTTTTAGGATTCGTTGTCTGAATGATTCCAATCAGTATACTGAAACGTCAAAGCGCAAAAAGCAAAAGGTGGGTTATTTTTTTTGTGCTTTTTTTTGTCACGAAAATTGGGGGGTTTCTTTTTTTTTCGTCCCATATTTTCTAGCCCCGAAGGATTCAGTTCTTTAAATTACTTTATATAGGTTGCTCTTTTCAATATTAAAGCAGTGTCCTCATAGGATTCAGTATGAATTCGGTATGAATTCATGGCAGATACAGGCCAAAGATGTAGTTTATAATAGTTTTTATTGGATAAAAAAGCTTTTCTAATGTTTTCTATTCGTTCTCATTTCTACTCCCTCCTAATTTTATTGCCTAATATGCTAGCCTTGCCCTTTTCTCAATTGGATGGGTATTCTTTTACTCATCCGGAGAATATATGGGTTACCCTGGTCTACTAGACCCCCTACCTTCCTTTGTTACTTGCTGCGGCACTGCTTACGTGGGTGTTTGTTTTCTTTTGAAAAAAAAAGGGTGGCTAGATAATTTTCATAGGTGTATTTTAGCAGACTGTAAAATAATTTGAATGGAACAACAATACTTACATTGGTATTTATATCGAGAAAACTTGAATACTTTGATAAATGGTATAAAAAATTTCGGTAATATCTATGAAGAATATGTCAGGAAAATAATATAAACGTTGAGTGGTTATATACTTACTTGGTCATCAGTGTAATGGGCGCAATGGGCGCAATGGCCAACCAGATGAAGAATATTTCGATTACATCTATTAGATAAGAGATTAGTAAAGTAATATAAGGGCTGAAAGGTTGTATACTTACTTGGTAATGGGTATAGCGGACACAATTACTGACCAGATGACATGGAATCGGCACATACCAGATGACCGAAAAAATTCTAATGAATGGAACGAATGTTAATAAAGCATGTCTAGTGTATAAAGGAGTGTCATCATACCATAATATACAGCAAAGTGCTCCTCTGTATTTGTTTGTAATGGGAGGCCGTGAATTACTAAGCAGAGCAATGAGCTTGTGGAAACTGAATGAGATAATAAAAAGAACATTACCAGTATACCAGAGTTATTGACATAAACCAGCAGCCCTTGTATGGATATAGAAAAGAATATCTGGACAAATATAAAGTCATGATGAGTAAAAAAAAATTTAAAAGAGAATGATGCTTACCATGCCGAAAAGTAAAGGAAAGGAAAAGAAAAGAAAAGAACAAAGGTTGAAAGCAATAATCCAATAGAGATCAATGGCGATATTGAGTGTCCCGAACGTGACGTGGAACTAATAAGCCCACTTAATAAAACGATTTGTATTTTTGAAACAGAGCCCAAATATTACAAATGGATTAGTCAGTGCAAGCAAATTAAATGGATTTGCCAGTTGAAGCAGATTACTAAGTATACCTGACAGCATAATGTAAGCAAAGATCAAAATACTATAAAACCTCTTTAGAAAGAAGTATACTTTTTAATTACTTTTAATTACTTTCTCATGTATGTATTATTTACGGAATATTTCAAAATCTATTGGAAAATAGATATTCATAATCAACGAACCTCACACTTTAATATATTTTTCTAGTATTCAATGTCTCAATTTATATCATCAAGCTCTAAAAAGACCTACAAGTCGACTACCAAGAAGTCGATTGGTAAGACTAGTGGCACTAGACCAGCAGGAACCGTGATGCAGACGATCCTTCCTGCTCCAAGCAACAACGCTGAACAGGACGGCGCAGTGTTGTCAAACCTGTCGGCTCTTCAGACAAGACTGAATGAGTCGCATGTCCTGTTGCAGCAGGTCCATCAAGGGATGGAATCCCTCAAGAACTCGAATGGCAACAGTAGCCAAGTTTCCCCCATCAAGCTCCACCACCACAGATGTATATGAAGTATCGACTTCCATCGGTCTCGGTAGGATATCTATATATAAATATTAATTTTATATTGATGAATTACTTACCCTATGTCATATAGCGCCTCATACGATCAGAGACAAGGAATGTCTTGGTGTCTACACCATTGACAATGAATGAGGGGGCACTCTCTTCATCCAACCGGCCTATTGCAGACAAGGTCCGGATGTATATCCATCAACAGCCCGAAGGACAGCCTCTTGCGTCTGCAGTCATAGAGGAAAAAACAAGACGGCATATCTCGTACAAGCTAAACAGAGCTAACACCTCGCCAGAAAAGTTAGCTAAGCGAAACCAGTCTTCTCGTAGACGTACGAGAAAAACAAGAGTTAGTATAATATAATATTTGTTTTCATACTTCTAATACTTGATTTTGAAATAGGTCCTCGCCGCCTACAAGAGGCTGCATTTGGCAGACAGGGCGAACTTGGAGTCCAAGTATGGAGAGACAGTCGAGGATCTCTTAGACAAAGAGATGTTGTCTGACATTGAGTCTGATGATGAGCAACGGGAGTATACCGTTTATACTCCCAGTAACAGACATCCTTTGGTAAGATATTGTTCGGGCAAATTTGATGTGCTTCATATAATTAATTAATTTGATTATGATATAGGTCGAGGAGTACTTGGGCGAGTTGAAAGCCCAGAGGAGCAAGGAAAAGAAGATGAAGGTCATTGACTTTTCTTCTTGTCCTGTTGAAAGTAGACATATTGAATTGTCAAAAGAGCAGAAGGCGCGTGTTGCCAAGTGGATTGCAACACGGCAATAAAAATATTTGTATTTGGTTGTCTTGATATAATGGTCTTTATTGAATAAGTTGAAACAAGTTGTTGGGCTGGAAGATGATGGTGGTAGGATTGGCATTACTCGTTTTTGTATTGTTGAAGCATTAAAAAATAAAGAAAGACAAGATGGTGAGAAACAATATTATTTTTAATGGTTATTTTATTTTAGTCATAATTATTGCAAAACAAATATTTAATAGTAAAATAAAATATTTTCATCGGCTTTATAAACTTGGAATTTAAATGAAAATTTTTAGTATATTATGTAGTATAAACTTTAAAATATAGCTGATTATCAGGTATTAAATAAACAGCTACTTGGCTTATCGCATAATGAGCTGAAGAAAATAAATATTTGTTTTGATATCTGTTTTAAAGAACATGAAACTTGTATATATCAATCTAATATTTTAATCAATCTTAAAAATGTATTGATAAAATAACAGATGGTAAAGTAAAACAAGAAAAATAAGCATTACGTGGCTGATGTTTGTGGTCAAAAACGCAATTTTTTATTAAGTGACGACTTTTCTAGGTAATGGAATAATCAGGCGTTTTTGAGACCCTTGTTGGAGATTGTGAGTTGTCAATGCAAAGCAAGAATGCAGACGATGTACTGGAATAATACACTCAATGGTCTCCTCTAAAAACCCCTTTTCCCACAGCTCCAGACCTTGGTTGATCAACGGTTGATATCTGCCAGCATTATACGTCGGAAACCATTTGACGAAAGCAAAAGTAGAAACTCTTTCGATTCCACCAATCTTGATAACATGAGTAAATAAATACTCAATCTGGCCGGGAAATGCAACGAATTCACTTGTCGAATTGTCCAGAAACAAGACTTGTACAAAAGAACCGCGCTTTTTCTTTTCACCACTCCAATACTCTTGTCCTAGCAACGAAATCTTCTTCATCTTGTGAATCCGGTCATTGATATAGACATGCCCTCCAAGTGGGATGCTATCCGTGGCACAGAAGGAAATCCCAGTGTCTTGGTAAGCCTTGTTATAGAATTCGACCAAGTACTTATAATGATTGCCAGTCATTATAGATAAAGGCGACAATTTCAATGGCAACGAGGTCAATGGCAGGGCTTCACTTCCAGTGACATTAAACCATGGATTGGTGGCAGCTTGGAGGAACATGTTGAGATTGAATTGCATATATGGAGGGTGGCCGTACTCAGAGTTCACCAAGGATCTTACAGGCGTCGGTGCTATTTGAGCAACTTCTTGGAGAAATTCTACCATGGGTGGTGAAAGTTTGGCAGAATAGAACTGAAGAAAGTTGCTGATGAATCCCTTTTCCAAGAAGACCTTCATGAAAGTGACCTCGAATCCATTGCGGCGATTTGTCTTGATATTCTTGAGCTTGCCATTGTATCGTTCAAAGCTATACAACCAGAATGCATAGACAGGGCCAAAGTCAAGCATGGACTCACGTAAATGCATATGCAGATGCATGTTTGGTGTGATGCTGACAGTTCCATACAAAATCTCGCACTTTTCACCAAAATTGCCAAGGAGCTGGTGTGCCTCGTCTATACTCTGAGTCGTGACAGATGGTCCTGTCAATAGACGGCATGCATCAACGAATACTAGCCAGTTATTGTAGTCTGTTTCTGGCAAAGCATTCTCCAGGACAACCAGCGAATACACAAGACACCACGATCGCCACTCGTCTGCCTTCATATATGGGAACCCAGAAGCAATTTTGTTGGACAATACAGCATATCCAGGAGGAACAAGAATGGAATCTGCCAGATGTTGCATGCGGGCAAGAGTGGTGCTGGGAAAATAACTGAGGTCTCTCCAAATGCTGATCATCCGTTTGGCTGTACCAAGAAACAAGTTGTGCATAGGATCTACGATCGTACACCGGACAGGATCAAAGTAGTGTAGGCGATGCAATTCAGAATATCGGGTACCATTGTTTTTCTCCAACTCTGCCCGTTCGACGTCTGATTCTGCATTGAACCACATTTCGGCATGCACAGCATTGGCTGCCTTTTCTCTTGGTGTCCAATTCTCAACGTCAAACCCAGAGTAATCGATCTTGCTCGATCCATCGATCACCGAAAACTGACGTGCACACTTGTGACAAGCGTTGGTGCTTGCATGCCCTGTAAATCCCGCGGTTTTTCTTGCAGCTGGTATATCGCAGGCAACACACATGAGAGCAGCACGAACACGAACACCACCAGGGAACATGGCCGTCTTGATTGTCATTCCAGTGTAAAAGTCAACCAACTCGTCAACAAGAGGCTCAAGAAAGTTGTTCATCTGATCGGTCTTTGCTTCCTTTGGCCCTGGCATGACGCCAACAAGAATGATGTTTTCTGGCTTCATCCTTTCCTCTCTGGGCAAGTTATTAATTGACAGATATAAAGCACCACTGGCATGAGTGCGCCCATCGAATGGCTGAAACCAATCCACGTTCAATGTCAACATGAGGGAATAGTCATCGTCAACAAATGGCATATCATTATCATCGAGCAACTCATTCCACATTGCACCATCATATATGTCAAGGAAGGTGTTCTCCACGGTCTCTCTTGATCTCCATTGGAACAGCTTGTCCTCAAATCCAGGCTTACAGAGATACTGTGTCAAAGTATTCTTGAGTGAGCTGTATGGGAATACCATGAACGGGATTGGATCTCTGGCAGATGGATCGGTGAAAATTGGATTGTTGCAAATTTGGGTATGCGTGCTGGAGTATTTCTTGAAAGTGCATGTTGGCTGATGATTGTCTGGCGAGTAGATTGCAAAGCACTTGTTGCAAACGGTGTACTTTACAATGCCTTTGGTCATTACGTCAAATCCGGTCATTGCTTTCAAGGCATTGACAGTAAGTGGCAGGTCAGCATCCTTCTCAAAGGCAACAAGAAGATGGTGAAAGAATTTGAGCATGGCCGATCCTCCCGTTTGAACCAAGTAGAATGCTTGGAAGATAACGCCAAAGATAGCCATGAACTGGCTGGTTTGGGACATGTTATGAATCTTCAAGGATCCAACTACAAAGGAAAGTATATGATAAATAACTTGTATACAATTAAATATGTTTGTATTTTATGTATACATACTTGAAGCCATCATTTGTTCAAAACCATTGCCGCCATCAATCTCAGTCTCATCTTCATCGCTAGATTCATCATTTGAATCGGAATCCTCATTGTCAGCTGCAATGAGTGATGACTCAACATCTGATTCCTCCTCAACGTCAAAAACATCGTCTTCTCTCAAGAAAGGTATCTGTTGTCCAGTAGTTTTGACTGACATGATAGAAAAGCTGTCTTCATCTATAATAAAATAAAAGTTAGTACCTGTAATTGATAACCAAAATATATCGCACTTACAATCAATAAACTCATTAGAAATATCAGGCATTATGATATCTGACTCTTCTTCAACTGTGCTTCTGACATTGGCTGTAATAATTAACAACAAACATTATTAGATTATGAATAACGATATACAATTTCACTTACAATCATCTCTATCCTTGGGACCAATGCTTGACACATTATCAGAATTCTTATGGCGCATGAATGTTTGTGCATTCTGCAATATTCCATTGGCTGTATATTTGGTACAGGCCAAACATTTGCACAGGAGGTTGTATGTTTCGTTTTTAATGTTATTCATAATAAAGATTATATGAGCAAGAGGTATTATATTTGGCTCTTTTTTATATGAATCGTATTTCAGAGCGAGACGATATATATTATTAATCCTATTATCAAACACACCATTTATTCATCATCGTCTTTTGATATCTGGGCTTTGAATCAATCTCCCTTAATATTTATAAGCATTACAAACCCAATCTCTTACATTCAAAAAAAATTGGTGGATTACTAATGGTGCCGAAATTATTAATTATCCTTGAATATTATTTTTTTATTTTAAAATATTGGTCATTATTATTACGTACACATTGATTCATCTTAAATATATTGAATGTTTTGTCTATACAATCAATAAAAAAGCAATAATCGTAAAAATCGATATAGTTTATAAAAATGAAAAAAAAATAATGCCAATTTAATTTATTTATTTTGCAAAGTCAATTAAAATGTGTGCTATTTTGCGTCAAATATGCGATTTAGAGCTCATATATGAAATAAAATGCGAAATTAGGTCTCATCATTAAAAAATTGTCAAAATGATGGAGTTAGAATTCATTTTTAAAAATTCGTAATAATTCAAAATCTCTAATTCTGGCTAATACAACCCTTCTTTTGCAGTGTTAGAGTCAATTGCATAGTAGTTAATGTCTTGTAAACGCTTCCTTATATACTACATTGGTTGTAAATGTAGTAGTTTGGGGCGTATTGGGGTCATAGGGGGTGTCAAGCATAATCTTAATTCCGGATGGGTTTCGCACACGGGAAAGGGCAACATATAATTGGCCATGGCCAAAAACTGGGGAAGGAAGGTATAAGCCAACACTGTCCAATGTTTGGCCCTGGGACTTATTGATAGTCATGGCAAAAGCAAGACGGACTGGGAATTGGTATCTTTGGAACTCAATCGAAGCATTTGATCCGGATAGATTAAGCTTGATCTTTGGGATAAGAACCTGTTTTCCAGCATTAGACCCAGTGACAATCATTGCCTTGATGACATATCTGCCAAGATGACTGCATATAAGGCGTGTGCCATTGCAGAGCCCATTCTTTGGATCAAGGTTTCTGAGCAGCATAATAGGGCAGCCTTTTTTTAGGCGAAGGTTGTGGGGTGGCAGGGATCCAGGATCAAGAGAATTGAGGAGCTCAATTGGATATGCCAAGAGGTCGTCTTCGTTTGTGCCTTGATCAACACTTTTGTACTCTTTAAGTTCCCCAGGAAACTGATCAATAATGAGGTTGTTGAGCCTGGAGACTTCAGTGTTTTTTGGAGTTAGTATGGCGTGACCCATGAGGAATTGAGGTGTGGCGGAATCGGGGGAGAGGTTGGGGAATACAGCACTGGCCAGGTGAGTGATGTTACGGCCCGGGATCAACATTGTTGGAGGTATTGGGACTGTGTCAGAACCGCCTGTGGTGGGGACAACGCCACTGCCTACTTGCAAGAGAAATGCCGCAAAATTCTTGAGCTGCATTGCATCTTCAGGAGTGTTTGCCTGGGCAATTCTCATGTTTCTCCTCAGCTTCAGTGTCTTTACATGTCTCCATGCACTGGCTCTACTGATGCACTGGAACACGATCTGGGACCTGGACGCTCTGGGGATGACAGGAAGAACCTGACGAAAGTCACCACCAAAGACAAATAGTTTACCACCAAATGGGACATGCTCAAGCAAGGGGTCCACAGCCTTCATGATGTCCTGGATAGATCGGCTTACGGCATTAAAGATATCCTTACTTATCATGGATGCCTCATCCCAAATAACCAACTCTGTTAATCTGATCAATTCAGCTAACTGCGAATTTGCCGAAATTGAACAAATGGAATGGGTATCAACATCAATTGGTATCTTGAACCGAGAATGGGCTGTACGGCCACCATCTAACAGAAGGGCAGCAATCCCACTGGTTGCAACAGCAAGAGCAATTTTTCCTGTTTGGCACACTTTCTGGAGCAAGGCATTAAAGACAAATGTCTTTCTTGTACCACCGGGTCCATCAACAAAAAAGAGCCTTGGTGCAATTTGGGAGGCATCAACAGCTTCAAGTATAGTGTCATATACTAAGCATTGGTCCTCATTGTAAGGAAAGTTGTCGGGACAGGGCAAGAAACGGGCATCATCACAGAGCTGTTGCTGTTCTTGAATGATTGGCTGTGATGACTGGCGATTTGGTAAAGGAGTGAGGTTTTGGGGCATAGGTGGGAGAATAAATCCGGTAAAGGAAGTGAGAGTGAGGGAGTTTATGGACAGGTGTGTTTCAATATCCCACAGACATCTGTTGTACATGTCTTGGGTGGGCTCCAAAGAAGGATCTGCCTCGTTCGTTCTGGCCAGGTGAAGATAATCTTCGATCATAGAAGTGCGATGAGACATCCAGAGGACAAAAGGATCTGAGACTTCGCAGAATACCAAAAGGACAGCAAACAAACGTCTCAATGATGATGGGATCTGATAGGATGCAGCTTCCTCCATACATGCACTCCATTCATTGTCGTCGAGAAGCAAACCCAGAGCACGGCAGGCAGCTTGGTTGGACTCATATAAATGACCATTGACAGTACGAATGTCAGCAAAACTGGTGGCACCACAAACGTTATGGAGGAGAATCCTCAAGCAGTACTTCTCAACATCTCTTGGTGAGACTGCATACACTCTGCTTATGGTCCCTTTCTCAGATCTTTTGCGGGGGCTCCATGTTTTCCCCTTTTTGACCCAGACAAAATACGTAAGAAATTCCGTGTATAAATATTGTCGAGCTTCTTCATTGACAACATTGTAGTCAAACCATGATGTCAGAGTTGTATTGGTGTTGATACTTGATAGCTGAGCTATGTCATCAGAGTCATGGTAGTAAACTTGCTGAGCATTTTCGGTGTGTATGGCAAGTCTTTGATGTGCCGGATACTCTTTATGAAGCTTGAAGGAGAAAATTCTCCATGATGCTTCAGAAGCAGAAACATAGCGTGCATCAAGAAACTCGGCGACTTCGTCAGTTTGTTCTACTTGCTGTTGTTGTTGTGGTTGTTGCTGGCCTGAGGATTGCACGGCTGCCATTGCACGATTGTGTCCTTTATATACATACTTGTAGAGGTATTTTACAGCGGAAATTGAGGTGCTAATTTCGATATTGATGTGTGCATGGTACTTTGCACAAAGGTAGCGGTTGTGGGGAACCACCCAGCGGTTATCCAGCTCAATTGGACCTTTTTTGACAGAACGTCCGTTTTGTCGGCGGCGATAAACAGGGTATCCTGTACCATCTTCCACTGTCTCCTCATTGAACATCTTGGGGTAACGCTTTTGGCATTTCCCATTCTCCATACACCTGGCGTTGGGATGGGTAGGACCACACGGCCCATGCATCATGTTACGATGGACAGTCGCATATGCTTGTGGCTCGGTTTGGGGATCAGGCAACTCAGCTGAGACTATATGATCATAGTCTTCTACACTTGTTGGTTTATCTTCTGTGTGAAGTATCAACAGGATGTGGGCATGAGGAAGACCTCTCTTCTGAAACTCAATGACATAAATAAATGCCTTGACCTTCCCCAAAATATGATTCTTTGTCAAGTCATTCATAAGCTCTTTTAACTTGAGGTTAAAGACTCGGGAGCAGAGATCAGGGCAGTCGTTGGCCTTTTGTCCAGCCAAAAGAGCAGAGGAGATTTCTGGCCAAGTCGGGTTGCAGGTAAACGTTACAAAGAGGTCAGGCTTGCCAAAGTGGCGGACGATGCTCATTGCATCCTGATACAATTGTCTCATATGGCGTGGACTGCCTATGAAAGATGATGGGAGGATAACTCGCTGACCAAGATTTGCCAAATCATTGTCATTGAGGTTTATGGCATCCTGTACACCACTGTAAAGATCCACTCGGAGGCGGTCCTGGTTGCTCATGATGTAGTTCAACCTGTTATGTTCAAGCTTTGCATACATGTCAACAACGTATTGCTGAAAGAGGCAGCCAAAGAGGTGGAGGTGATGGTGGGAGCTGGGGCGGTACATCAAGCAGCCAGAATACCACTGCATAACTGATATGTTATTTCCTGATAATGATCTCGAGTTGATTGTCCAGCCATCGTCGCCATGAGGAAAGAGCAAGACGTAATGCAGAGCATCATAGGATCGGTGATACTCATTTATCTTTTGGTGAAAATTTGTCTGGGTATGGAGAACAATATCTCTGGAAGTTCCAGGCTCATTGTTCATAATCAATACTGCCACTTCCTTGGCAGTTGGGGCATTATAGCGCCTTTGGTCTTGGGGACCTTCAGCAACCAAGCGCAAAGTGAGATCTTGTATGTTGGGATTCTGGTGGGAGACTTGATCCATGGTTCTGAACAAAGATACAAATGGGTTTATATCCATAAGAACGGCCTGGATCTTCTCTAAAACGTCTCTCTCCAAGTTTGGCGCATTTCGATGACGCTGTTCAATCTGAGCAGCCGGATCATAAATATATATTTGAGCAAACTGAGGTCTGGCAAGCTCTCTTTCACTCATTGGCAAGATTGAACCAATTTTGTGACAAATGGTACCATGGATTCTGAAGCTGTAGGCGCCACCTATATTGTTGCCGACCGAATGGTCGATCTTGGCACCCAAAGAAGTAAAGCTCATTGTGCTGTTGTATCTTCTGATTTTGGAAAAGAAATCTTTTCCAGCTGGTGTTGCATTGTTGAGAAGTTCTGTAATCCCGGTGGGAGTTGGCTCAAGTTGAGGGAGAACATATTTTCCTTGGCCACAACACATAGTGAATGTTGGGTTGCTGAGAGAAGAGCTCTGACACTTTTCTTTGATCCACATGTTGGCACCACAGAATTGACATTCGATGTCCATTTTCCCTCTATTGTCTACAGTTGGCTCAATAGTTGCAGGGAGTCGGGCAATGTTGTGCATGCCTGATTCTCGGGTTCTAACAGTATTGTTTGCATATCTTGAATTATTAGGACACTGAATGCTTGTAATACGACGATGGTCAGTTCCAAGGCAGCTGGGACAAAACAGGGGAACAGATACAGGGTTGATAGCCAGAATATCCTGTTGTTGTTCTTCACTGTGAATCTCAGGAGAGATGAGAAGAGAAACTTGGGGGTGTTCTATGGGCAACTCGGGTTCCTGAGGAGTCTCTACTCTCACTCTCAAAGCAGCAGCTGTATAGAGGAATATGAAGAAAATACAATTAACATAAGAATTGGTACTATACTAATATAATTATAATAGTTATTACATCTGCTACTCTCTGCAGGATACTCTTGTTCAATGGAAATAGCATCATTTGTTCTCTTTTGAGGGATAAAGAGCAAAGTGTTTTTAGGGTTCATAGGACATTTGGCATTAGATCTGCGGCTATGGCCAGTCAGCTTGCATGAAGCGCAACGTTTCTCAGTTGAAAGCATTTTTGTTAGGTTTTGAGGAAAGGGGGATTGGGATTGGGATTGGTGATTGATGCTTGGGGATTGCAAGATTCTTAAGAGATGATTGCAAAGTTTCTCTTTATTATTATTTATTTTTCAAGGCCAAACAAAAAATATGTCAGGGCAGCTGGTTTTTTATTTAATGCAGTTATAAAGATCTGATATGATAGCCTTTTAAAGCAATTTATATTTGTAGAGGCAAGAGGTATATTACTGTATTAAGAGAAAGAACATTGTGAAAAAGAGAGAGTGAGGAACAAATAAAATGTATTTAAATAGAGCTTGGGTATAAATCACATGACTTCTAATACCGTCTGATTTTAAGAAAGGTTTTTATAAGTCATGTGATTTATAAAGATGTTCTGATTTTAAAAGAGGTGTTAAAGTATATTTTTTTTGTGCGTGGATGTATAAAAAGAAAAGAATTTATATTATAAGTCATGTGATTTATAAAGATGTCTGATTTTAAGAGAGGTGTTTAAGTGTATTTTTGTGTGTGGATGTATAAAAAGAAAAGAATTTGTAAAAAGAAAAATAAATTGAAAGGAGAGAGGGGAGAAAAAAATAACGTAAATCACATGACTTCTAATTTTATAAAATTTTAAGAATATAGACCAGGAGCTTACGCTCCTTCCCCGCTTACGCGGGCACCACACCAGTTGGGCTCAGTCGTTGACTTTGCAAGTAATACGTTTACTGGTTTGGCTCAGTCGTAGACTTCGCATGTTATATGGTTCTACTTCTTTAGCTCAGTCGTAGACTTCGCAGTTTAAATATTTTTACTGGTTAAGCTCAGTCGCAGACTTCGCAGTTTAAATGTTTCGACCGGTTTGGCTCAGTCGTAGACTTCGCATTTTATATGTTTCGACCGGTTTGGCTCAGTCGTAGACTTCGCAACTTATATGTTTTTACCAGTTTGGCTCAGTCGTAGACTTCGCTACTTATACATTTCTACTGGTTAGGCTCAGTCGTTGACTTCGCTACTTATATGTTTCTACTGGTTTGGCTCAGTCGTAGACTTCGCAACTTATACGTTTCGACCGGTTTGGCTCAGTCGTTGACTTCGCTACTTATACGTTTCTACTGGTTTGGCTCAGTCGTAGACTTCGCAACTTATACATTTCTACTGGTTTGGCTCAGTCGTAGACTTCGCTACTTATACATTTCTACCAGTTTGGCTCAGTCGTAGACTTCGCAACTTATACATTTCTACTGGTTTGGCTCAGTCGTAGACTTTGCAACTTATACGTTTCGACCGGTTTGGCTCAGTCATAGACTTTGCATTTTATACGTTTCGACCGGTTTGGCTCAGTCGTAGACTTCACTGATTACTAATTCATCGGTTTGGTTCAGTCGTTGACTTCACTGATTACTAATTTACTGGTTTGGTTGATTCGTTGATTTTACTGGCAATTTGGGTTTTTTTTAAAAAAATGGGCCAAAAATAACTCTGATGATAAGTCATGTGATTTATAAAGATGTCTGATTTTAAGAGAGGTTTTAAAGTGTATTTTTGTGTGTGGATGTATAAAAAGAAAAGAATTTGTAAAAAGAAAAAAAATTGAAAGGAGAGAGGGGAGAAGAAAAAAACGTAAATCACATGACTTCTAATTTTATAGAATTTTAAATATATAGGTGTATTTTTGCAGTGAAAATAAGTTTAAGTTCAGCTAAGTCATGTGATTTAGCGACCATCAAATTTTAAATATATAAGAAGAAGCTTATTACAAGGAAAGAATTAGAGAGGAGAAGGAAAGTATTTGACTATTTAGGCGAATTTGTTGACAAAGTCTTATAAAGGTAGGGAACGTGCTTCATTAAGCCCATGACAGGCATCGTAAATTGCTGATAGAAAGGGACCCAAGACCAGACCAGACCAAACCAGAACAGCAGCAAAACTCAGTGGACGAGGGGGGCTTAGCACAATTGCCCTGTGAGGGCGGGAAGTGGATAGGATGACAGCTGCACTCAGGCATTACACTACGGCGGAAGGACCGGTAGCTGTGCCGAAAACGGTAGCATAACTACCGTTTTATATGATTTTTGAGCACTTTATCTCCGCAGATTGTGGTTGAAAGGTAATGTCATCGATGCCGATTCATAAAAGTCGCATGGAATGTCTTTTCATCAGGCAATGAGGTAGTTGTAGTACCATAGAAAGGGCTCGTAAGTTTTTAGGCAACGTTATTTATTGAAATGAGCATTTTATTTGGTGTTAACGATGTTGCGCATTTTTGAGAAAAATAATTTTTCGCCTGTGTGAACAAAACGGTAGCATAACTACCGTTTTTTGAAACCAATTTTTT